>CM046354.1:27142325-28342325 GCA_025403435.1 Artocarpus heterophyllus | reverse complement strand
GACCCTAGGACCAATAGGTATAAAAAAGGGAGTGAGTCTCATGATTTACTCAGATCAATTTGAGAGATTAAGAGTGATACTCTTCTAGTGAGCATCTGAAAACTCCCTAAGAGCTTTTGTTCACAAATCACGAGCACTAGCTTTGGGTTCTCTCTATTGGTTGGAAGGAGAGTCACCGGTGGAAGAGCTGTACGTGTGAGCCCACACTCACTCCAGTTGTGGATAGAGAATAGCAAAGAAGACCAGTTGGTTAAGGCTCTTCTGGAACGTTACTTCTCTACACAGGTTGCGGAGGTTCTTCGGCACACTGAGGTTAGTAAGATCTGTCTAATTTATACATATAACATATCAAACTTATGTTTTGGAAATTACTCTGATGAAAAATTTTTTTAAAAATTTCGCTGCGCACTTTGTTTCCAACAATTGGTATCAGAGCCTAGGTTTTTACATAAATTTGCAAGTTTGTGATCATGTTATATGCATAAATTTTGTGATCTTAATCTCTCTTATGCTTGAATTGAATTTTATAGAGAGATGGCACTCTAGGTTTCTATATAATATATATGTTGTCATGGATTATGGGGTGAATGCTTATTAATTAATTATGGTTGATTAAATCATTGTTTAATTATTTATTAATTAATTAATACCGGTTATGGTTCCTTAGAGGTTAGAATGTGTATCTAGGTTTTTCATGTAATTAGATGGCGGACTATCATCTCCGTCTAGGAATTGTTATTTAATTTTTAATTTGTAAGAATTTTGTAATTAAATAATTATTTGGAGAAGACGGAATGAGAAGTCGGATCTAGAAGATTGATGATGGCGCCTCTAGGGATTTCCTGAGTCTCTAATTTTATGTTTTTGAATTGTTGAAAATAAAATTGATGAATTGCATTAAAATTGTATTTTCTGGATTGAGGGTTTTCTACTCGATCGGCATACCGAACCTCACAGTTCGGCAGGCCGGACGTGTGGTCCGGCAGGCCGACAGTGGGGCAGAAATTTTGGTACTCTCCCGGTAGGCCGAACCTTCATGTTCGGCAGGCCGAAGCTTCATAATCGGCAGGCCGATCACCCAGACCGACCGAGAGTTGCCAGGTGTCCAAAAAAGGTGCAATTTTTCTAGTGCAGTTTTAATTTTATTTTTGGGATGATTCTGAGAAACATTAAATTTGGATATGACCGGAAATATGAAGTATTTGATTCATACGGGATTGAAGACTTGAAGATGGATATTACATGAAGAAGGATACAGCTTGAGGATTCAAGGATGAAGAATCGATAAATGTCTCGATTATTCTCTTGTAATCTTAGTTTTCTATTTTCTAGGGTGGAACCATAATATTACGGTTACTATTATTTTGCTTGTAGCTTTGCTTGATTGCTTTGCTTGTCTGCTTTATAATATGATTTACCATGTATATTGATAACATGTCATATAGAATAGGGAGTGCCACTCATATTAAAATTGTTCATGCATAATTTTAAAATAAAACTTTGACTTCAAAAGATTGAGTGGGAGAAGGTTTTCAAAGAGAGGACCTAAGGCCTCCATCGTTGGTCCATAGGAAGAACATGGTGGTCCCGACCCCTAGGAAGGGATTTCTATCATGTACCAGATTGGATCTCTAAAAGGATAAGGTATTTTAGTATGATTTATGGTTGCACACCCCTAGGTGGTGATTATAAATCATGGATAAAATATTGAAACGGTGGTTATACACTCACGTTAATTTTATTATTAACCTCTCCTAGGAGCTCTGTTAATAAAATTAATGGCCAAAGAAACGATTATTAGTATATGCTGGATCATACGGGTCCTAGATGGCATATATTAATCAGGAGGGGATCCGTGTTCCTGATTGAATTTGGCATGACTCCCCTAGGAGCTTGTTAAATTCTGAGTTGGGAATATTCGTTGTAAGGTTGTGATATTTTCAAGGCTTTGACACATAAACACATTTGTATGATTTTACATGATTGTGTTATCTTACTAAATTATTATATATGTTTGCTTATGTTTGGTATATGATTCTTTATTGTAGATTGAAAATGTCTAAAAACGCTTTATCATCGATACTTGACAAAAACCAATTAACCGGTGGGAATTACAACGATTGGAAACGGAACCTGGACATCGTCCTTTCCTTTGAGAAACTGAAATATGTTCTGACAACTCCTTGTCCTCCCGAGCCTATGGGAGACTCAAGTAATGAGCAATTCCAAGTGTACGACCACTGGAAAGATGCTAATGATTAGGCCCGCTGCTATGTTATGGCCAGCATGAACAACGTGCTGTAGGCTCAACATCAGGATTATGAGACTGCGAAGCAGATCTTGGATAATCTTGAGGATATGTTCGGAGGCCAGGCCACAACGAAGCGGCAAGGGGTGCTTCGAAAACTCTTAAACTATAGACAGAGACCGGGGACATCTGTAAAGGAGCACATGATGTTGGTCATGGGTTACCTCGCTGAGGCTCAAACCAATGGAGCTGACATCGATGCTGAAACTCAGATGACTATGGTCTTTGACACTCTGTCTAAGGAATTTATTCCGTTTAGAGCTACTTTTAATTTAAGCAATAGACGGGACCTTGACAGAACTGATGAAACAGTTACAGGAGTTTGAACTGCTGATCAGGGAGTCTCCTGCTGGTGGTGAGGCCAATATGGTAGCTGCTTCTGGTTCCAATCCTAACTCTAGGAATGGAAAGAAGCAACGGGCCAAGAGTGGCAAGTCTTCTATTCCTACTGCAACCAAGAGCAAGAAGAAGAAGAAGAAGAACCCAAAGAAGCTTAAGTGCTTCTTTTGTGGTAAGGTCGGGCATATAAAGAAGCATTGCAAGGACTTCCTTTCCAAGGGAGGTAGGTGTGATCTTGTATATTTACAAACTTGTTTGGTTGAGGAATCCAGTGACATCTGGGTCATAGATTCTGGTGCAACTAATCATGTTTGTGTTTCTCTATAGGGATTCAAAGAAACGAGAAGTCTACTTCGTGAAGACTTAACGCTTCCGATGCGCGATGGATCCTTGGTCTCAGCAGAAGCAGTGGGAGATGTCCATCTTTGTTTTGATAATTATAGGAATTTAATTTTGCGAGATTGTTTTTATGTTCCTAAATTTAAAAGGAATTTAATTTCTGTATCTTCTTTATTTAAAGACTTCTACGTGGTATCTTTTAATGAAAAAGTGGTGATTCGTAAAAATAAATCTTTTATCTGTTCTGGATGGATGCAAAATAATCTATATTTTATCAAACCTAAGATGGACTTATTGCTTAATGTTGAGATAAATGATAATAACTCAAAAAGACTTAAAACTTCTCACTCTGATAAGACTTATCTTTGGCATTTGCGCCTTGGTCATATTAACCTGAATAGGATTCAAAGGTTGGTAAGAGATGGACCTTTAAGTCACTTAAAGGTGGAATCTATACCTCAATGTGAATCTTGTTTGGAGGGTAAAATGACCAAAAGACCATACGGGTCTAAGGGCAATAGGGCCGAAGGGGTTCTAGAACTTGTGCATAGTGATGTTTGCAGACCAATGAACATCCGAGCACGGGGAGAGTATGAGTACTTTGTCACTTTTATTGACGATTACTCAAGATATGGGTATGTGTACCTAATGCACCACAAAAGCGAAACTTATGATAAGTTCAGGGAGTTTCTGGCTGAAGTGGAAAAGTAATTGGGTAGACCCATAAAGGCACTTTGATCTGATCGAGGTGGGGAATACCTTTCTGATGAGTTCTTGGGACACTTGTTAGAGAATGGGATTTTATCCCATTTGACTGCGTCGGGCACTCCGTAGTAGAATGGCGTAGCAGAGAGAAGGAATAGGACTTTGTTGGACATGATTCGGTCCATGATGAGTTATTCATCATTGCCTTTATCCTATTGGGGATATGCACTACAAACCGCATGTTATCTTTTGAACAATGTGCCTTCAAAATCGGTCCCTAAAACTCCTCATGAGTTGTGGACAAGACGGAAGACATCTTTAAACCATATTCGCATATGGGGATGTCTAGCTCATGTCCTGTTTAAGGATCCGAATAAGTTGGAAGCACGTTCCGAAGTTTGCGTGTTTGTAGGATATCCAAAAGGGACTAAAGGGGGTTATTTTTATAACCCTAAGGAAAATAAAGTCGTGGTTTCAACTAATGCAACTTTCCTTGAGGAGAGTTACATGGACGACTTTAAACCTCGAAGCAAAGTGGTGCTTGAGGAGTTAAGGGGTGATTTGTTCACTCCGAAGGTTCCGAACGAAACCATTCCGATCGGTGTAGAAAAACCAAACAAACCTGAACAACAACCTCAGGGGCTTCGGCGTGGTGGGAGGATCGGCCGTCAACCTGAAAGGTACATGTTCAATGGGGAGGTCTTTTTGGCTGAACCGGATGAACATGACAGGGATCCTTATACTTACGCAGAAGCTATGGAGGATGTTGATTCAAAACTCTGGACAGAGGCCATGAACATAGAGATGAAGTCTATGGAGACTAATCGGGTTTGGGAGCTTGTGGATCTTCCCGAAGGGGTAAAACCCATAGGGTGTAAGTGGATCTACAAGAGGAAAAGAGGAGTGGATGGAAAGGTCGAAACCTTTAAGGCTAGACTGGTAGCTAAGGGTTATACGCAAAAGGAAGGAATCGATTATGAGGAAACCTTTTCACCTGTAGCCATGCTTAAGTCCATCCGGATTTTCTTGTCCATAGCTGCTGCTCTCGACTACGAGATTTGGCAGATGGATGTCAAGACGGCTTTTCTGAATGGCTATCTTGATGAGTCCATTTATATGGAACAACCAGACGAGTTCAAGGTCGTGGGTCAAGAGGGTAAGGTTTGTAAGCTGCTAAAGTCTATTTATGGACTTAAGCAGGCTTCTCGTTCTTGGAACAAAAGATTTGATCAAGTGATCAAGACTTATGGGTTCTCACAAAACCTGGATGAACCATGTGTTTACAAACACATTAAGGATGGGAAGGTGGTTTTTCTAGTGCTCTATGTAGATGACATTTTGCTTATTGGCAATGACGTTAGGGCGTTGTCATCGGTCAAATTATGGTTGACCAAGCAGTTTGACATGAAGGACTTAGGTGAGGCTAATTTTGTTCTCGGTATCCAGATTTTTTGGTATAGGAAGAACAAAATGATAGCTTTGTCTTAGGCCGGCTACATAGATAAAATTCTCAGGAGGTTTGCAATGCAGGATTCCAAGAAAGGTGGGCAACCATCTAGGTCTGGAATTACTCTTTCTAAAAAAGACTCTCCGAAGTCTTATGAAGAAAGAGAATACATGAAGAAGGTGCCTTATGCTTCGGCAGTAGGTAGTCTCATGTATGCCATGCTTTGCACTCGGCCGGATATTAGCTATGCGGTCGGGATTGTAAGTCGATTTCAGGCAGATCTAGGACCGAACCATTGGGTTGCGGTAAAGCATATTTTCAAGTACCTGAGAAGGACTCGAAGGTATATGCTTGTATATTCGGGTGAGGACTTGACTCCTCTAGGATACACTGATTTGGATTTTCAATCCTGTCTAGATTCTAGGAAATCGACTTCGGGGTTTGTGTTTACTCTGGGTGGCGGTGCCATCAGTTGGAGAAGTGCAAAGCAAGATTGCACTTTGGATTCAACGTTGGAGGCCGAGTATGTGGCGGCTAGTGATGCTTCGAAAGAAGCAGTGTGGTTCCGTAAGTTCCTTGGGGATCTTGAGGTAGTTCCTGGTATGGATAAAGCGGTATCACTGTATGTGATAACAGTGCGGCGGTAGTTAATGCTAAGGAACCAAGATTTCAAAAGAAGAGTAAGCATATTGATCGGAAGTATCATGTGATAAAGGACTTCGTTGAGGGCGGGCATGTCACGGTGTGCAAGATCACGTCAGAGGACAATTTAGCTGATCCATTTACGAAGACACTTACTGGGAGAGTCTTCGAGAGGCATGTGGAAGCTATGGGGATGCGAAATTTGCTGTATTTACTCACTTAGTGCAAGTGGGAGATTGTTAGACATGTATGCCCTAAAGAGTAAAAATGTAATACGTTTTTGGAGACATTTTTATCAATAAAAAATTTATTCATTTATATATACCAAATCTTGTCCTCTTTACGTTCATATTTGTTGAATGTATGATAAGCAAACAGTAGTCTGAGACTGTCAGTCTAAACCTTAAGAATTGGGCACATGATGGACTGATTATGTGGAAGACATGATTCTTAAGGTGATGGTCTAAAACATATGATCCGCAATCGAGGGAATAAAGTTGGGCGCTTTATTCATGTAAAGATTGTTATGTAGTCTATATCCCTTTTGGGAGATGGTTTGTCTTGACCATCGGAGTTGGACTCCATGAATAGAAACATTGGCACGTTGTCATAGGTGACGATGTGTTGGATCGGGACATAAAGTGAATTGATTTGGATTAATAATTTTGTCTTGGCAAATCGATTCACTTTAGACAATCATTTGTATTGTATCTTAATCCTGAGATGAATAGTGGGCTCGTTATCTCGACTTGTGTCTTTTGATGTACCAATGGGTGACTCCCACATTTCTATAGTGGTATGCATAACTGTACGTTGGAGGCATGACTCTTGATAGCGTAGACTTGTTATTCATAGATATGGAATCCATAGCTCCTCTTTAGGAGTAATGATATCCTCTTATATGCGTTGTCCTGTAATTGGAAAACTGGAGCGCTCAACCATTTGGATACATAGGTGTAACCGAATGGTATACTATCTTTGGATGGTAAGTTTTCTAATGGTGAGACAATGGAAAGTAAGATAAAAATAATCGGGAAGGTAAGACAGAACTTGTCCTTAAGTCGATTATGGATGATCATATGGGGATACGATACACTATGATATGTCATGGAGACTTAGCTACACGAGCTTCGTAATTCTATAAAGTTTGAGAGTGTAGGTCCAAGCTTTTAGTGGAGTAGCGTTGGAGTTGATAATTGTGAAATGTATATCTAGGATATTGGGTTTCATAATTATCATGAGCTTGAACTTTATAGGTCCATTTTGGTCCCCTTTGCTAGCTCACAAAATCTTGTAACGACACGGCGTGCTTTTCCAATAATTGGTGACTTATGTCAGATTTATCAAATTGGTTTAAAATTTGTAAGAATCAAATAATTCATGTCCATTTATCGGTTGAATTAATTTTGTAAGAAATTAGTTCAAGATAAACTTGTTGAATTATTGCGATAAGATAATTCTTGTCTCTTTATCGGTTGTTTTAATTTTGGACAAATGAGAACAAGATAAACTTGAAGAATTATTGTGAATTGATTTATTTTCTTAGAGATTATCTTGATAAAGTTTGTTTTGATCAGATAACTTCTCTATTGGGTTATTTGAATAAAAACTGAGACTTTATCCTTTAGAATCTCGGGTGAAAAATAAAAGATTCGCGGAGATTTTTTCTCAGGAGTTTGGCCTGCCAGATGACGTGGTCGGCCTACCGAACTGGCCTGATCGGCCTGCCGATCAGAATGTTTGGCCTGCCGATCAGCGGAGATAAGATTACATGTTTTCACGCGGATCTTATCAGATATTGATCTGAACTTGATTCTGTTTCGAGTTTTTGAGACCTAATCTGATATGGACTGACCCCAGGACCAATAGGTATAAAAAAGGGAGTGAGTCTCATGATTTACTCAGATCAATTTGAGAGATTAAGAGTGATACTCTTCTAGTGAGCATCTGAAAACTCCCTGAGAGCTTTTGTTCACAAATCACGAGCACTAGCTTTGGGTTCTCTCTATTGGTTGGAAGGAGAGTCACCGGTGGAAGAGCTGTACGTGTGAGCCCACACTCACTCCAGTTGTGGATAGAGAATAGCAAAGAGTCACCGGTGGAAGAGCTATACGTGTGAGCCCACACTCACTCCAGTTGTGGATAGAGAATAGCAAAGAGTCACCGGTGGAAGAGCTGTACGTGTGAGCCCACACTCACTCCAGTTGTGGATAGAGAATAGCAAAGAAGACTAGTTGGTTGAGGCTCTTCTAGAACGTTACTTCTCTACACAGGTTGCGGAGGTTCTTCGGCACACTAAGGTTAGTAAGATCTGTCTAATTTATACATATAACATATCAAACTTGTGTTTTGGAAATTATTCTGATGAAAAATTTTTTTAAAAATTCTGCTGCGCACTTTGTTTCCAACAGACTACAACATAGGAGCTGAAAATGATCCAGAAACGTTTTCACAAGCCATGAGTTGTAAGGAATCTAACTTGTGGTATGATGCCATGAAAGAAGAGATGAACTCTATGTCATCTAATGGAGTCTGGGATCTTGTCAAGTTGCCTGATGGTGTAAAAGCCATTGGATGCAAATGGGTCTTCAAGACAAAGAAAGACTCATTAGGTAACATTGAAAGACATAAGGCAAGACTCGTTGCTAAAGGATTCACTCAAAGGGAGGGTATAGATTACACTGAGACCTTTTCTCCTGTATCTAAAAAGGACTCCCTTCGTGTGATCATGGCATTAGTAGCTCATTTTGATTTTGAGTTACATCAGATGGATGTGAAAACGACATTCCTCAATGGTGATCTAGAGGAAGGTTTATATGAAACAACCTGAAGGATTCTCTTCTAGTGATGATGAGCAATTGGTGTGCAAACTCAAGAAATCCATATATGGTTTGAAACAGGCTTCCCATCAATGGTATTTGAAATTCCACGATGTCATCACTTCATTTGGTTTTGAAGAGAACATCATGGATCAATGTATATACCAGAAGGCTAGTGGGAGAAAGATTTGTTTCCTTGTTTTGTATATGGATGATGTCCTTCTTGCAACCAATGATAAGGGGTTTCTATATCAGGTGAAACAATTCCTTTCTAAGAACTTTGATATGAATGATATGGGTGAGGCATCTTATGTCATTGGCATAAAGATCCATAGGGATAGATCTCGATGCATTTTGGGACTATCGCAGGAAACATATATCAATAAAGTCTTAGACAGATTTCGGATGAAAGATTGTTCACCAAGTGTAGCACCCATTGTGAAGGATGATAAGTTCAATCTAAACCAATGCCCAAGGAATGATTTCAAGAAAATTCAAATGAGCAACATTCCTTATGCTTCAGCTGTCGGAAGCCTTATGTATGCTCAGGTCTGCACAAGACCTGACATTGCATTTGCTGTGGGAATGTTGGGAAGATATCAGAGTAACCCAGGCATTGATCACTGGAGGGCTACAAAGAAGGTGATGAGGTACCTTCAAGGTACAAAGGATTACATGCTTATGTATAGGCGAACTGACATTCTAGAGGTGATTGGCTACTTCAATTCAGACTTTGCTGGCTGTGTTGATTCGAGAAAATCAACTTCAGGTTATATTTTCATGCTAGCCGGAGGAGCTGTATCTTGGAGGAGTGGAAAGCAAACATTGGTTGCTACTTCCACAATGGAGGCAGAGTTGAGGCTACTTCGCATGGTGTATGGTTGAAGAGTTTCATGTCAGGCCTTAGAATTGTAGATTCTGTGTCTAGGCCATTAAGGATATATTGTGAAAATTCAGCTGTTGTCTTTATGGCTAAGAATAATAAGAGTGGCAGTCGAAGTAAACATATCGACATTAATTACTTAGCCATAAGGGAACAGATTAAGGAAAATAAAGTGGTCATTGAGCATATAAGCACTGAATTGATGATCGCAGATCATCTGACAAAAGGAATGCCACCAAAGTCATTTAAGGATCATGTAGTTCAGATGGGACTTGGTTCCATAATGTAAATTTGTTTGTACATACAATTTATAGACTTAATGAAACTCTTGTTCAGTTGTGATGTTTTCTCATATTTGTTTTACGCATTAAGTTATTGGAGAAAAATTCACATATAGTAGGACCAAGAATAAACATTGGGTTTATTCATAAAGTTAAGTTACCATATAAGGAATAAAGTCTGAGAAACAATACATAGTAATACATGGAAGATAATACTCACAATTTAGAGAAATTATCGCCATGATTCATGTATTTGTTTCTTGAAAGTTTGGGTTTAATGAATATAAGGTTAAATATGGAGACCAAGTGGGAGAATATAACTGTTACATTTGGTATTTTAACGGCTTCAACATTGAAACTAATTTATTGTTGTAACAATTATGCATTAGTGGTCTCATATCCATTTCCTATTAAAATCAATCCGGGTAACTGTATTTATGCTTGCTATATATTTCCTTGATGGGAGGAAATGAAAGGCAGCAAAGAAAATAAAATTTTCACGTTCATTTTGTTGAGCAATTTTATAGTTTGGTCCCTATGACCTCTCTCTCTCACATCCGGATTATGCACCATCGTATTTGAGTGTTTGAGTGATAGAAGCACCCAAACCAGTTGTCCAATATACGACTGCAGCAATTCAAAGTTACACAGTGCAGTGCAATGGCAGGAGGTACAAAATTTACACGCTTCTATTTTAATTCTTGATATGCATATAGTTTATAGCATGTTAGAATTCGTTTATGATTTCAAGACGAGCAAAAGTAAGATTTCACACATGTTTTTGCTTTGGCGTTTTGGTGTCTTGTGGATGAATATTTAGAAATTAGAATGGAGTCCGACTCTTGGCTTTAGAAGAATTCATTCGCATGTTTTTGCTTTGATGTAATTTAAATTGTCACAACTTTTTCTTGTTTTTTCTCCTCCACCTTATTGAAGGTAGGTTATGATCCAAAGATATTAATTTCGCATGATTTTCAGCAGTTCATGCGTGAATGCTCGAACGTAGCTATCAACAATTATCTATTTTAACGTTTGTGAACACAAAGGCAAGGAAAAAAAAAAAAAGAAGCCAAAAATGCTTCCATAATAATGTACAATAGGATTGGGCAAAGGTTGGATCCTTTTACATTAGCAAGAAAAAAAAAATGTACCGTTTCGAAATTTGTCTGATTTAGTCACTTGGCATTCAAAAGTTAGCTCAGTATTGTTTTCATTGAAATTGGTGCTTCAAATGCACATAACGGTGTCAAATTTATTTTGGTCTGACCATTTTGCATGTGATATTCTTATGCAATGGTATTAATCAGTATTGTACAATTAAAACCTTTGAAAGGGATCGGAAGAGAATTTGTTTCCCTTTTTGGTTCCGTATTGCTATTTTATTTTCTCGTGGTGGCATCATTGCTTTTTTTTTTTTTTTTTTTTTTTGTTTTCTTGGAAGTTTATGATCCGCAGATTTTATAAATTTCTCTTCCCAGCTTTCGTAAGTTTTTTTTTCCCCTTTTTTGTATGCTTAAAAAAGCAATAACTATATCGGGTTATTTACTTTTTTATACCATGTATTTTAAGTTTATGTTAACACTATATCTTCGGTTTTTGATATTATCGAATGTATATTTTTAGATTGGATTTAATTACTCAAATTTATACCTTTTGTAAATTAATTTTCAATTTTAACTTAAAAATTGTTCAAAATACTCCCAAATTGAAAAATAAGAAAGCTTAAAAAACTTAAAAACACTTTATACTAAAGTTTTGACTTCAAAAATGTATAAAATACCTTAAAAATGAGAGTTTTGTGTGTTTTTATTTTTATTTTCTTCTTACTTTTTAAAAGTTTGAATTTTTTCTCTTTTGTTCAAGGATAATTTGGTGATTTTAAAATCAAAATCAACTATTGGCTAAAGGTAAGATATATATTTGTATATAAAATCTAATCTAAAAGTATAAATTCGATGAGATAAAAAACCGAAAATATAGTTTTTGGATAAAATTAAAATAGAAGGTATAAAAAGATAAATATCTCTTATTTTAAATAAGTGGTCTGAATTGGTCCAACCATTTTACAAGATAAACCCTTTGGTTTGAAGCATTACTGAAAATGACCCTCTAGCTCACATTGTCATGTGTCAAACTCCAAATAATTGGCAAGTCCACTACATGGATAATTGGATTATTTTTGGTAAATATTCAGTCCATTTAATGTAGTGTGTGTAGTTATTTCATTCCTTTTGAAAGAAATTTATATGCTTTTGTATTGTGGGGTGCTTTTGACTTCCCACCATCTCTCGTTTTTATGCTGAAAAAATATTTGCACGCCAAGAAAATAGAAAAGGAAACAAAAGAAAAAAAAAAAAAAAGGAAAGGAAAAAAGCCTGTCTTATGCATCTTAACTATATATAGCTCATGATTTCCCATACTATATATGTCACGTACTTTTTTCAGGTATCTTTACGGCTTTGATTGCCCTTTTCAACCATCTAAATGTCATTCTCAACCTTGTCTCCATTAGAACCCTCTTTTGTCTTTTACATGGTGGCGAATGCGGTGATTTATAGACGTTATATTGTTGTGGGGACTACCAATCCATGGCCTACATTGTCTTTCCTCTGCTTGTTTACCTCAACCTCCATCCTGTTCACACTTATATGGCAATTTGCCCCGCTGGGAAAGGCGAAAGCAGTTATGCTTGGGGCCAGCACCTTGATTGCGCTCGCCATGTTGCAGATCTTCTACTGCATGGTTCCTCAAGCAAGAAAGCCCAAGTTTTGGGGTGTCCCTTTGATGCCATGGATACCATCCAAATCCATTTTCTTGAACATTTTCTTGTTGGGTTCTCTGGATGGTCCCTCCTATGTGAGATTCGGATTCTTTTCCGCTCTGGCACTGCTTGTGTATGTATTCTATAGTGTTCATGCTAGCTTTGATGTAGAAGGAGAGGGCTGTCTCAGTTTGAAGAGCGGAGAAATCCACATGGAGCCAACAGAAGAATGCAGGGACAATAGTGTAAAAGTGTAGAAACTACTATTGTTAATTTATTGCATTGACTTAACCTTTTTTTTTTTTTTTTTAAGGTTTTAATGGGTACTTAAGCTAAAAGGGGAAAAGAGAAATGAGATAGGGTAGAGAGATAGAATACTCTGCTTTTTTTGCGGGAGAGGGAAATTGTATAGTTGGGTTACTTCTTGGAAGGTAGGCCCCTTAGGCTGTGATCCTTCTTTTGTACAATTTGTTAACCTATATTAGTTGTCAAAGCAGTAAACAATAAAATTTAGAATTGTAAATTAAAAGCGCGCCTTTATTTGGCACGGAGGGAAAGGAAAAATAATTCTTTTTTTTTTTTTTATCTAGTCACGTGTTTACTTGTAGAATTAATAATGCGAATTTTGTAGGTCTAATACAATATAAGAAGTAAAAAAAAGGGTATCATTCTTCAATCTTCTATGATATTTGTCGATGCTTACCGTTGTCTGGCGTCGGATCAACACCCACGTGCGGCTGCGCACGGTCTGACCTCTCCTTGGGCTCGCCTCTGCCCGGAAGTGCACACCTGCAAGAGGAGGGATGCTTCGGAAAAGATAGAGGGGTTAGTCAATAGACAAGGGCTCTCTGATGCTCAAGGCAGGTATTGCTCGGCAGAGGTCGGCAGCTAGTTAGGTGTGAAGAAGAAGTCTCTCTCTAAAATGCCATAAATGCATCATATTTATAGGCCACCACTTGGATCGGGTGTAAGATGGGTTTTGCCCACCATCCGGGTGTCACATCAAGGTGTGTCAGGCAGTAGGTAACAAGTGTCGCGCCCATCGCCCAATGGATTGGACTCTATCGGACGGCAATGTATCTGCCTTGTGTTGGCCTATAATGGCGAGTAGCAGCCTATTTATGAGTAATGTTGCTCCGACCCGAGCTACTGTACATCCCGAGGTGGCAGCCTTCTTGGGGCGCGGCCTCGGATGCCTAAGAGGCACCTCGGGAAGAAGTATAAAGCAGCGGGGCCGATAGCAAGCTTCCTGGGGTCTGCCGAGCTTAATAGCCGACCACCAAAGTTAAGGTCCTCAGTGGTGGCGCCGAGCTTACCCTCAACATTAGCCCCCCTGTTCACTTGGTCGGTGTTCGGCCGGGTGGACTATGCCGAGTGGGTGAGGTGTGCTCAAACGAGGAAGGCCAAACGACACTTAGAAGCGGGGTGAGGTGAAAAGACGCGCGGATCAGATGGGGCACGCGTGTCGCATCGCGGCCGTCTACGCGCCTGTCAGCCGTATTAATTGTGCCTCCTGGGTTTTCGCGCTCGAGTTTCCCGCCCAAAATGTCTATAAATAGGGCCACCCTCTTTGTAATTTGCACTTCATTTTCAGAAATTTTACGCCCGAAGAGTTTTAGCTGCCTAGCTCAAGTTATATAGCCGAGGATCGTATCTCCCGAGCTACCGAGAACCCTAGCAGGTAATTTCCCTTGAGTGAAAATGAGTGATTTGTCCGATTCCGAGAACATAGAGGTTTCTTGGTCGGATAGTAGCGCGGAGAGTAGTAGCTCTTCTTCTACCCAATCCAACGCCAAAGTGGTGTCCCCAAGACGGGACGGGGCCGGCCGGCTGGAGCAAATCCTAAGGGTCGATTCCCAGACGGTACCCGAATAGGAGTTTTTAAACATGCTGGACGGGCGCAGGTCATTAGGCCGTCCAAGGAGCAAGACCCTTATGTAGGGGCTGCTACAGCGGGCTCGTCCCGAGTTCTTCCAAGGGAGAGGGTCGAGCTTCAGGCCCGCGAGGATGCTCCGAGCACCTCTGGTCGGAGTGCTGTGGTCCCCGTCCAAGTCACGGGGGCGATCACAGTTGACGTCTTCGATGAGGAGCATGCAGCCGAGGAGGCAGAGGCAGAGCAGCCGAAAATGGAGCAGGAGGTCCAGGTCACCCGCATTCGGGGCGTGACGGCATATCGAGTAAGCCGACCTGGGCAAACCTCAGCGGCGGGCTATACGAGTGCCATCACGGAGTTGCGGTTAGAGAACCTACGCGCCGAGTATGGCATCCCGGACGATGTGATTCTCACTGTCCCCGGTGAGAGAGACTCACCCTTAGACACGCCGGAGGGATTCATCACGCTCTACGCCGAGTTCTTCAGGGCTGGGCTGCGTCTACCGTTGCACCGCTTTCTCCGTCGGGCACTCAACGACTTCAACATGTGCCCGGCCCAATTGAACCCGAACAGCTACAGGTCGCTGATCCCGTACATTCTATGGAAGTACCACCGGAGTACCGAGATGCCACTGGAGGCCTTCAAACAAGTATTCAAGATGAAGAAGCTTCCTCGGCAGTCCGGTTGGTACTATTTCACCGGCTTCTGGAAGGATTTTATCCTGGGAAACCCCAACTCGGACAAATTATGGAAGTACGAGTGGTTCTATGCTGGGGGGAACTTTCTAACCCGAGCCGGTGAGGCCGTCCTCGAGGATCAGCAAGTGCCGAGGTCGTTCGAGCAGGGGCATGTCTGGACTAAGCGTCCTTGGGCACCGAGCCGCGTTATCAGGGTAGTGGACGAGCTGTTCGAGAAGCCAAAATCTACTAGCCAATAGTCCTTCCTTTTGAGGAAGGACACTTTATCCGGTTACGGCTGGTTTGGGGAGTCAAGCAGTCTTCCCCGAGCTGTCCGTCCTGCCCGGGCGACCGGGCAGGTTACAATTGCTCTTCCGAGTGAAGCGGACGTTCTGGGGCCAAGCACTTCCCGGTCCAGGTGGCCGACGAGGGAGCCTTCTACGTCTAGTTTTGAGGACTCGTCCAGTGGCTCCTTCGATGTGGGGCCACCTGTAACCGACGAGGACCTCGAGGACGTGATTAGGTTCCTATACCCGTCTCGCCAACTCCAGATCGGAGGTCAGCCCAGAACTTTATTTTTTAATGTCATCATTTCTTACCCCGACCTCGCTTTGACTTTGCATTTCCTTTTGCAGAAATGACGGCACCGACCTCCCACGCCAACAGACGCGCCCAGATGGCGAGTTTAAGGAAGTAGAAGGGCAAGGCAGTCGACATCGGGAAAAAGCGTAAGCGGATGCTGAGGCCCGAGCTTCCACCCCGTACTGGGCAGGTCTCCACTTCAGTCCCACCACCTCCGCCACAACTGACCAGAGCCTCGCCAAAGGGCACTCCAGTAGGCGAGGCTACCAGAGGCTCGTTCGAGGACGTGCAGAGAAGGCATCCGAACTACCGTGACGTCGTTTTAGAGCGCCTCGGAGATGCGGTTCTTCAGGATGATTTCTTCAGGAACATCCAGGGGGAGGACTTCTAGAGTCTCTGCAACACGGCCTTCCGAGCCGCCGCCTCTATAGTATCCGAGCTTACCAATAGTCGGATTCTTTTATCATGTTGCCGAGGACTGACTCCTTTGCTTGCAGGTGAGCGTCGTTCTGCACATGGTGCACTTCACTGGGATCAGGGAGGTCCACAAGGAGAAGGAGATGCACAAGAAGACCTTCCTCCGGATGCAGGATTCCGACAAGAAGCTTAATGATAAGAGCATTGAGTTGGATCGAGCGAAGGAATCCCTCTCACGAGTTGAGGAGGAAGCCCGGAAGGCTAAGGCCGAGGCCTAGGAGGCAACAAGTCAGCTTAGAGAGGCGGAGGATAGAGCTACACGGCTTGAGGGGCAGCTCACAACCCTGCAAGCGGAGCACCAACATCTTGTTGCTGAGCTCCCTGGTCGCCTTGCCGGTGCAGTCGAAGAATTTAAAACATCCCCGGAGTATGCCGACCTCTACTACCACGGCATGAAAAACCTCCGCGAGTACCTGATCGAGAAGCACCCCGAGGCAGCGGGATTCGACTGGTCGGTGATCGTTGAGGCCGACCAAGAGGATGCCAAGCAACAGCGGGGTGAAGAGGATGAGGTCGTCGTGGTAGACGGTGATGACGACGGGGATGAGCAGAGCACCGTAAGGGGCGGAGGCGAGGACGCGGCTGGGGGCGAGACCCAGGCCGATTAAACTTGTATTTTATTTTATTTATTTAATTTTTTTTTTGTATTCGGGCTCGGGAGGTGCCCGGTTTCCTTGTACCTCCCTAATAAATAAAGACTTCCCGTTTTGCTCCTATTGGATTCTTGCGTGTAGTTTTGTTTTGCTTTACATTCCACATTATTTTCCAAGTGCGAGCGTCCTCGGGTTAACAGTCTTAGCTTTAGGTGCACCTCGATGCGAGGTATTCTTTGGGCATCCGGTTACTGTCATCTAGTGTCAAGTAGCCGTTATTGTCCAAGTTAGGTGCTTCTCGGGGAGGATCCCAGGTTGGGAACCAGCTATCTCAACAGCCATAGAGTTAGCTCGAGTTTACCTTGCCCGCTCAGTTAATCCGAGCATGTAAGTTTCAATCTCGGCCCGATGTCGAGTTGTTTGAGCAGAGGTGAATAGCACCTCTGTTCTCAGTTAATCCGAGTAGTTATCCTTCTCTGCTTGGTTGATTAATCCAAGCAGTTTTAGGTTTCTAATCTCGGTCGGGTAAAGCATAGCGTGTATGACCACCCTTACCCTGTTGCCCCCTTAGACTTGCTTAAGCTTTAAAGAAGCTTTACAAGTGTAGGACTCATCGGGCACAGAACTGCGTCGAGCAACTTAAAGGGTTTTCTGTACGGCGACAGACCTATGGTCGGTATACCGACCAGCCCCCCAGCCTGGTTTAATAAGGATGACTCTCCCTTGGTGGGAGTTATTGTCTTGTCCTTCGAGCTAGAGTTGTGGCATCTTAGATTTACTTTTCCTTTAAACACATTACTCAGGTGGAATGGTATAGGAAAGTTGTGCTCCATTAATGTGATATGTACATAGATTTTTCTAGCCCTGTTCAGCAGGTCTAGTTACAAAAGAATTGTGGCCAGAGGTCAAAAGGGAGTCTGGCTCTGAATTTTAACAATAGAATCTTTTTAAGAGCTCGACATTCCATGGATATCCGAGCTGATTCCCCTCCATGTCGGTCAACCTGTACGTGCCTGGTCGTACGATGTCTCCGACTCTAAATGGACCTTCCCACTTCGGACCAAAGGACCCGAGGCCGGGTTGTTGAACCGTGACCTTCTTCAACACCAAGTCACCAACCTTAAAGCTTCTAGGCTGAACCCTTTTATTGTAATACCGAGCTACCACCTGATTTTGAGCTGCGTTACGAATCGCTGCTCAGTTTCTTTTTTCCTCCAGCAGGTCGAGCTCGGCCATCATCAGCTCCGCGTTCAGAGTCTCCTCATACTGTTCAACTCTAAAGCTTGGTAATCCCACTTAGGCTGGAATGACAGCCTCTGCCCCGTAAACGAGGGAAAATGATGTTTCACCAGTCGCTGTTCGGGTAGTTGTTCGGTATGCCTAGAGAACCTGGGGTAGTTCATCAATCCACGTACCCTTAAGCCCCTCTAGTTTTTTCTTCAGGTTATCTTTGATTGTCTTGTTGACGACCTCAACCTGGCCGTTACTCTACGGATAGCTCGGGGAGGAGAAGACATTCTTAATGCCGAGCTTCTCGCATAGACGACGTAGACCCGACGATTCAAACTGCTTAGCGTTGTCAGTCACAATAGTGTGCTGGATCCCGAACCGGCGAATGATTTTCTTCCACACAAATGGGTACACTTGGCTTTGGTCATGTTGGTACAGGGTTCAACTTCGATCCACTTCGTAAGATAGTCAATTGCCACGATGCAGTACCTGAATTGTGATCGGGCCATTGGGAGGGGTCCGATCAAGTCGATGGCCCACTTTGCGAATAGCCATGCCGAGGTTACTGGATTGAGGGGCTCGACGTGGGAGCTGGGAATTCTAGCATACTGTTGGCATTTGAGGCATTTTCGAGCAAAGTTCCCATAGTCTTGCTGCATGGTAGGCCAGTAGTATCCCTGCCGGAGGCACTTTTGGGCCAAAGAGTGTCCTCCGAAATGATTACCGCATAGGCCTTCGTGGATCTCGCTCATCAGATAATCGGCCTCCTTGGGGTCCAAGCATCTCAAGCATGGTGTAGTGTAGCATCGCCGGTATAACTTCCCACTGATCATCGAATACCAGGCCGAGCCATTACATACCTAACGTGCTTCCTCTCGGTTGTCGGGCAACTCGGCTGTGGTTAGGTATCGGATGATCGGGTCCATCCAGGTACTTCTCGGCTCCTCGGCCAGGCTCATGACCTCCTTAACTATGCTTGGTTCGGACAATCTTTCGATGGGGACCAATGTCAAGTCACTTCCACCCAATCTAGAAGCTAGTCGGGCTAGGACGTCGGCTTCTACGTTTTTCGACCGGGGGATCTACTTAAAAGAATAGGACTTAAATTGTCCAAGCAGTTGTTTTGCTTCCTTTAAATATGCTGCCATCTAGTCTGTTCGGGCCTGAAATCCTCCGGTGACTTGCTGCACCACCAGCATTGAGTCACTATAGATGGTGAGGTGGTTGACGCTGAGATCTCGGGCGATTCGGAGTCCGGCCAGTAGAGCTTCGTACTCTGCCTCGTTGTTAGAGGCCTTGAAGTCAAACAGGAGGGCATAGATGACCTTGTATAGGTCCGGGCTCGTTAAAGTCAGCCCGGCCCTTGATCCGTCGACGCAGGTAGAGCCGTTGACGTGCAGTTTCTAGTCTGGCTCCGGGGAAAGGCCTTGTTCACTGTAGCCAGCTGTATCGAGCTCTTCAATGGGTGATTTCTCAACTTGTGGAGTCGCCTTGCCAGCCTCCGTGAATTCGGTAATGAAATCTGCCAGGACTTGAGCTTTTATTGCCGT
Organism: Artocarpus heterophyllus; assembly: GCA_025403435.1. Taxonomy (NCBI): domain Eukaryota; kingdom Viridiplantae; phylum Streptophyta; class Magnoliopsida; order Rosales; family Moraceae; genus Artocarpus; species Artocarpus heterophyllus. The sequence goes on along the minus strand of CM046354.1, from coordinate 28,322,819 downwards.
TCTCGGCACGAAATGCACATCGTATTGGCTTAGCTCAACCGACCATTTAGCCATTCGGCCGAATATCTCTGGGCTCTGGAAAACCTGTCGGAGAGGGAACTTGGTCGGGACCTTAATGGTATGGCCTTGGTAATATGGTCGCAACTTCCGGACCTATGTTATTAAGGCGAAAGCCAGCTTCTCCAGTGGTGGGTACCGCTCCTCGGCACCTTGGAATGCGTGGCTGGTATAATAAACGGGTCTTTGGATCCCGTCTTCATCTCGGACCAAGACCGAGCTAGCAGCTTTCTCTAACACGGCTAAATAGGCGGTTAAAGCTTCACCGGGCAGAGGTTTGGACAGGAGCAGGGGCGTAGCCAGGTAATTCTTTAAGCTTTGAAAGGCTTCTTCACACTCCCTGCTCCACTCAAACCTCCCTCTAAGTGCCTTGAAAAAAGGGTGGCACTTGTCGGTAGTCCAAGAGACAAACCTTGACAGGGCAGCCACCATGCCAGTGAGCCGTTGTACGTCCTTCACAGTCCGAGGAGAATGCATGTCGATAATTGCTTGGGCTTTCATCGAGTTGACCTCGATTCCTCGTTGATTGACCAAAAATTCGAAGAATTTTCCTGAGCTGACGCCGAAGGCGCATTTCGTCAGGTTAAGTTTCATCCCATATTCTCGGAGAATGTCGATGCTAGCTCGGAAGTCGGCCATGTGGTCTTTCGCTTGGACAGATTTTACTAACATGTCGTCCACGTAGACCTCCATAGTTTTCCCGATCAGCCGAGCAAACATCTTATTGACAAGGCGTTGGTAAGTAGCCCTGGCGTTCTTCAGGCCAAACGGCATCACGACGTAACAGTACAGGCCCTAGTCGGTAACGAAGGAGGTTTTGACTTGGTCTTCCTCGACCATCCTTATCTGATTGTACCTGGAGTATGCATCCATAAAACTTAGAAGCTCGTGGCCGGCCGTGGCATCGACGAGCTGGTCAATCCAAGGAAGTGGGAAGCAGTCCTTCAGGCAGGCCTTGTTGAGATCGGTGTAGTCAATGCAGACCCGCCATTTGCCGTTTGCCTTCTTGACGAGGACAACATTCGCTAACCATTCTGGGTATTTGACCTCTCTGATGAATCCAGCCTTGAGGAGTTTCTAGACTTCATCGTTGATTGTAGCATATCTCTTAGGGTTAAATGCCCTTCGTTTTTGTATCACCGGCCTGTGGCCAGGTTGGACGTTGAGTCGATGGCTGATAATGCTCGGATCAATGTCGGGCATATCCTCATGGGACCATGCAAAAACATCACGATATTCAGAAAGAAGGCATTCCAGGTCGGCCCGGATCTCAGGTCACAGTTGTGATCCGAGTTGGACTGTGCATTCAGGCCTTTCAAGGTCCAGGGAGAACGACACTAAGTCTTCGACCGGAGTGGCCCTTACCTCTTCCTCGGGCAACCTGGGGTCCAGGTTTGCCAACATCTTCGACGCCGGGTCGATTGGGAGATTAGTCTCATCGACCGAATAGACGGCCAGGACGCCATGTTGCAGAGCTGAGGCTGCTTGAACAGCACTAGCGTAACAAGTCTGGGAGTCTGCCTGGGATGAGCGTATCACTCCAACGCCGCCGTCGGTTGGGAATTTCATGGCCATATGGTATGTTGAAACAATGGCCTTCAAGTCGTTCAGCGTCGGCCGATCGATGATGATATTGTACTGGGAGGGTTTGTCGACAACTAAAAAGTCAACTACCCGAGTGATCCTAGCGGCTCCTTCTCCGAAAGTTACCTGTAAACTGACTTTCCCGATTGCTCGGACACATTCCCCAGCAAAGCCATAAAGCGGGGTCCGGACTGGGACCAAGGGGGCGTTGCTTATCTTCAGTCTGTCAAAGGCCTGTTTGAAGAGGATGTCTGCCGAACTACCGTTGTCGATTAAGACATGTCGCACTACATTGTTGGCGATGGGCAGTTTGCATACCAAGGCATCGTTGTGGGGGTGCATTAATCGATCCGCTTCCTCCTCGGTGAAAGTGATCGGGCTTTCTTCTTGATGGCATATCTTATTGATGTGCTCGGACATGTTTATGAATTCACCCCGCTCGATCCGTCGAGCTTCTCTGACGTAAGATCGTCGTCCACTCGACGTGTCCCCAGTAACAGGCCCACCGAATATCGTGTGGACAATATTCGAGGGATCCGAGGTGTTCCCATCGTCGGTCTTGGGTCGGTTCTGTATGTCTTGGCCCAACAAATCGTTCCTTCCAGAAACGGACATTGGGGTTTAACCTGCTCCACAAATTCCTATAAAAGACCTTCCCAGACCAGTCTTTCTATCTGGTCCTTCAACTGGATGCATTCCCGAGTAGTATGCCCCACATCCTTATAGAACTCGTAAAACTTTGACTGATTCTGCTTCACCCTGCTCCCTCGGAGCTTGGGCGGTGGTGTTAGCAAATTTTTGCCACTAACCTGGGCGACCACCTCGTCGATGGTCGCCACCAATGGTGTGTAGCTTTGAAACTTACTGGTCGGCCCCTTTGGCTTCTCGGATTTCTCTTTCTTATGCTTTTTAGCATGCTCGACGCTGCTCTGTTTCGACGCCTTTTTCTGCTTCTTATCCTTCTTTGTTTTGCTCAGGCCAGCCTCTTCCCGACGGCTTTTCATGTATTCGGCAGCATCCGTGTGTCTCTGGGCATACCCGAGCATTTGGAAAAACATGCTCGGCTGCTCAAAGGCCAAGGACCAGGTCAACTTTTCGTCTCGGAGACCCCCTACAAAAATGTGCTTTAGGGTCTCGTCTTCAACGTGCTTGACCTCAAGAGCTGCCCGGGTGAACCGGTTAATGTAATCCCTGACGCTATCGTCTCCCTGCTTAACAGCATACATGCATGTTATCTCTTTCCTCTGCGTTTTGGTGGTGGAAAATGCCGAAGAGAAGGCATCGACCAGATGTCGAAAAGAAGAAATTGATCCGGGCTCAAGTCGTTGGAACCACTGTCGAGCGAGGCCGGTAAGAGTGAGTGAGAAGGCTTTGTACATCACCGCGTCGCTGGCGTTCTGTAGTAGCATGTGTCCTCGGAAGAGCTCGACATGCTCATCAGCATCTATGGTCCCATCATAAGACTTGATCTGCGGGACCTTGAACTTTGGCGGCATGGGCACCCGCATTATGTTATTCGAAAAAGGTGGGTCCTGAGCTCCTGTCTCATCTAGACCAAATCTACAATTTTGGATCTCGTCGATTTGTCGCTGCAGTGCCTGAAACTGGCGGCTATTGGTGTCTTCAGGCAGTTTGACCCTATAGGGTACTCTGCCCTCAACATGGCCTCCAACTCTAGCGTGGCGGTTTCTATTTACTCCCTGAGACCCAAGCCAGTCAAATACCGAGGCATGGGCCGCTTGGCGCCCAAGATGGCGTTCCTGAACTATCCTATTATCAGGTGGGATTCCTCTGATGGATCCTACAGACTGCTCGGATTGGGCTTCTTCGAGGTTGGCTACACTTCGCTCTATCAGACCCCCAGCCTGGTCAACCTGGGCTGGGGGTGGCAGGGTTGGTGCGCCTTGACGCTGAGCCTGCTGTGCGAGCTGTTGAGTCAGGATCCAGACCGCGTCTGTAAGTTCCTGGATCGGATCTTGGGTAGCTGGGGCATTCACCGGCTCTGCCCTCGCTATGCTTCCTTGCCCCCCGGACTGGGATCTCACAGTCCGAGGACGGCCCCTAGGCCGGCCTGTGGCTGGTTGCCTATTTCTCTCATTGCCCGACCCTTCCTGTCGGGCTGTGTCATCTCTGGCGTTACCTTGAGTCGTCATCTCGGGAGTCAGAGGTGATGTAGCTGAAGTTGGGACAGAGGTTCAAGCCCTTCTTCTAGCGCCAAAATGTTGACGCTTACCGTTCTCCGGCGTCGGATCAACACCCACGTGCGGCTGCGCACGGTCTGACCTCTCCTTGGGCTCGCCTCTGCCTGGAAGTGCACACCTGCAAGAGGAGGGATGCTTCGGAAAAGATAGAGGGGTTAGTCAATAGACAAGGGCTCTCCGATGCTCAAGGTAGGTATTGCTCAGCAGAGGTCGGCAGCTAGTTAGGTGTGAAGAAGAAGTCTCTCTCTAGAATGCCATACATGCATCCTATTTATAGCCACCACTTGGATCGGGTGTAAGATGGGTTTTGCCCACCACCTGGGTGTCACATCAAGGTGTGTTAGGCAGTAGGTAACAAGTGTCGCGCCCATCGTCCAATGGATTGGACTCTATAAGACGGCAATGTATCTGCCTTGTGTTGGCCTATAATGGCGAATAGCAGCCTATTTATCAGTAATGTTAGTCCGACCCGAGCTACCGTACATCCCGAGGTGGCAGCCTTCTTGGGGCGCGGCCTCGGATGCCTGAGAGGCACCTCGGGAAGAAGTATAAAGCGTTGGGGGCCGATAGCAAGCTTCCTGAGGTCTGCCGAGCTTAATAGCCGACCACCAAAGTTAAGGTCCTCGGTGGTGGCGCCGAGCTTACCTTCAACAATATTGATTTTCTATCAAAAAGATTGAATGTGAGATTTACTTAATCTTAAGATTACATGGGCTAAAAAATCACATGTAAAAAAATATATTAACAAATATAGGTTTGTGGTGGCACACTACCCATGGTTCGATCCTAAGGCTATAGAAGCATATAGTACATGGTTGAACAATTGAGCTCTAAATATTATATGGATTCGGTTTCACCCAATCTTTACAGCTAGTAGTACACATTTATATGTTACCACTTTTACGGTTATTTTGGTCTTTATACTTCAGTGAGCGATGTTATTCTAGTAATTGAAGGTCGAATAAGACATTGAAAGAGGAAAAGAGGTAGGATGTTCACTGTTTCTTGATGATAGTTTCAAGGGAGAAGAACTCACATTGCAGAAATTTTTGAGCATCGAAGAAGACAAAAAATGGTTCATTTATATTTTATAGCTACGTTTAATATCAAGACGTTAAAAAAGGGAAAAAAAAATAAAAAAATCTCGTGACGTTTTAAAACGCTTTGTTGCCCTCCTCCAAATGCTCAGCTTGCAAGAGATGCTGCAAATCCGAGTCTATAATCAATGCTATGAGCCAATAGCCAATTTTCATCGGCTGACTTGTGTCTTTGTACAAATTTTTTGTTTTTTTAACTTTTTAACTTTTTTGGTTTTTTTTCCCTCTTTTTTTTGGCTTTATTTTCTTTTATTCTTTTTCATACTTTTTTATCTTCTTTTTTTTTTTTTTTATCTTTTGTTTTTTCATCCTTTATTATTATTTTTTTTTAATCTGTGTTTCTATCCTTTGGAACTTCGCATTAAAAACTTTTACAAGAACTTTCAGATCTTTATATAAAGGATATAAAACATACACGTGTAGATCGCGTGTTCATCACTAGTTATTATTAAAATAAACACATGTTGAGTTTTATTTAATATCCTGTTATAGGCTTACATATTTAAGTATCAATTATATTATAAGCTGTCTAATTTAATAGAGCTAAATAAGTGGTCAATTATTTTAGGCTCTAAAGATATCTATTCGGTATGGTCTTTTAATGTGTAGAAACCTAATACTAATCAAATTAGTAATAATGGGATTCTATTTGACTCAGTATATAAAGGAGTTGTAGTCTCTAAGTTAAATCTTACGTATAATTTGTTCTTCTCTTTCCCCATTAAAGAGAGAGAAACTTTGAGTAATAAGGACGGATTTGACTGTGAAAGACTCCATCCCTTCTAATTTTATTACCTTAGGTTCAAGTATACATCATCAACTATTATTCTTAGTAATTAGGCACGATGGTACTTCGAATTTAGAAATACGGTCATAAATCATATTTATAATTAAATCTGGTAAGGGGTATTAGAGCGGTCATCATGTTAAATTATTGAGAGTTTGTTTCCTCTAATTTTTCCAGTTTGGATTAAATAAATAAACATGTATATATGAATGATTGTTGCTTTTGGTTTCGGTAATATATGGTTTAATGCATAATCATATACGAATTGATATTATATATATATATATAGCACGTAATAATCATATATATACGTATATATTTGTAACATATAATGTAATAATCATAATACGTGTATATATATATTTAGTTACCATATATATATGTAATATTCGTGTGCAATATACAATTATAATCAAGTCAACAGACGAATATGATTTAATGTTTATATGTATTGTTGTTGATTGTTTATATCAATTCTAAGTTGATTGCGATTACATCAAATTATTTCGTATATCAAGGCGATTTAATCATTACACCTATAATTGATTGTTCGGATATTTTGGCATAACTGTAAAATAGTTTTATTCGGTATTTGTTGTTCGTTTGTCAAACGATTATGGATCTCTTTTGGCTTTTTCACCCATTGAGTTAAATGAGTGTGTATTCACTAGATAATTTATTATTTTTGAATCTTTGCTGTTGGTTCAATTCGGAAACCAGATTAAAGACCAAAAAAAAAAAAAAATCTTTTTGTATTTTTTTTAAAAGTATGTCTGATATTTCAAAATAAATTAATTGAAACAATATGTTGCCAAAGCAACTTCTATTGTGTAAATTCATTTATTTTGCAATATTAAGTTGCGTACGCCAAAGCAACCTGTGGCAGTAAATATGTTATGATTATTAAGTTCTACATGTGAGCAATGAGTCGGTCTAAAGAAAGGCTTATTGTTTAACATGATTAATTGCCAATATTTAATTACTGCACAAAGAGTACCACTTACAGTTGATTTTTTGTCTGAAGTCTAAATATCAATGTTATGCTAGGTATCTTGTGATGGGCCCACTGTTATATGAATTGTATAATCATGTCATGTTTGTATTTATTGGATGATTATGCTTATGTTGTGACATGATTATTGATTGTGAGCTTGTATTTTGTTTTATTCTTTGTTCAGATTTTGCTTATGCTTTTACAATATCTACCAATATTAATTCTATTCCCGTGCTTAATGGCACAAACTTCAAGAATTAGAAAGAGAATGTTATGATTGTTCTCGGTTGCATGGATCTTGACCTTGTGCTTTGGACAAAATCTCCCCCTCCTCTTACTACTGAAAATTCCTCTTATGCTAAAAGGGACTTAGAGAAGTGGGTGTGTTCTAACTGCATTAGTCTTATGATCATGAAACGCTTCATTCTGGAAACCTTTAGGGGCTCAATGTTTGAGGAAGAAAGCGCCAAGAAGTTTCTTAAAGAGATTGAAAAGCGTTTTGCCAACATACAAAAAGGCTAAAACAAGTACCTTGCCAGCTAATCTTGTTTCAATGAAGTATAAAGGAAAAGGGAACATAAGTGAGTACATCATTGAGATATCTCATATCTCTTCTAAACTAAGGCACTAAAGTTAGAGTTCTATAAGGACTTGCTTGTTCATTTAGTTTTAATTTATCTTCTTGCACAACATGGTCAGTTTAGAGTGAGTTTCAATGCCCAAAGGACAAATGGACTCTTAATGAGCTCATATCTCACTGTGTGCAAGAAGAGGAAAGGCTTAATTGAGAAAAGGTTGAAAGTGCTCACTTAGCAACCATCTGTTAGGACAAGAAAGCCATAAAGAAACTATAGCTAGGGCACCACAGCATAAAGTGCAAAAGAAATACGATGACAATTTTACATGTTACTTCTGCAAGAAGGCGTACCACATGAAAAAGGAATGTCCCACGTATGCCAACTGGCATGTAAAGAAAGGTATCTTTCTCACTTTGGTTTTTTTTTGAAGTTATTTTAGCTTTTGCACCTAAACATACTTGGTGGGTAGATTCTGGTACTGCTACTTACAAAAGTGTCTATGCAGGGTTACCTATGAAGCTGACAACCAAGTGATGTTGAAAGATTCATCTATGTGGGAGATGGTAAAATAGTTGCAGTAAAGGCTATAGGAACTTTTAGGTTATTATTAAAGGTTGGTTATTTTTTGAATTTGGAAGAGACTTATGTTATACTGTCTTTTAGATGGAATTTAGTTTCAATTTCTACTTTGGACAAATTTGGTTATTCTTGTTCATTTGGAAACAATAAATTTAGTCATTTTCAACATTTAAATCTTATTCGTACTGGTCGTTAATCCTTGCATGATAACCTATATTTGTTGGATACTATTGTCTCATTTGATAAAACCTTGCTTACTAGTTCACGTGATATCGAATGCAAATTAATTGATAAGGATTCCGCCACACTATGGCTCAAGCATTTAGGCCATATCTCTGAGAATTCAAAGACTTGTGCCTAACATGATTCTTGATTTGACAAATTTCCAAGTCTATGTTGAGTGTATGAAGGGAAAACAGACAAACATAAGAAAATTAGGCGCCAATAGAAGTTCTGATGTCTTAGAACTAATTCATACTGATATCTACAGACCATTCCCTATAGCTTCTTGGAATGACCAACAATATTTTATTACATTCATAGATGACTATTCACAGTATAGATACCTATATTTGATTCATGATAAGTCTCAATCTCTAGATGTATTTAACGTTTTCAAGGCTGAAGTTCAAAATCAACTTGGCAAGAAAATTAAAGCTATTAAATCTAACCGTGATAGTGAATACTATGGTGGATACGACAGATCCGGTCGATAAACATCTAGACCTTTCGCAAAATTCCTTGAGGAATACGGGATTGTCCCAAATACACAATGCTTGGCAAACCAAGCATGAATGATATTGCTAGAAGTAGAACATTTGAGGACATAGTAAGAAGTATGATTAGACATTCTTCTTTACTAGAAACCCTCTCAAGAGAAGCACTACAGACTGCAGCATATATCCTTAACAGGGTTCCAAGCAAAATGGTGGCTAAAACCCCTTACGAGCTATGGATAGGCAAGAATCCTAATATAAGGCATTTACAAATTTAGGGTTGTCTAGCTTAGGCAACGCCTTACAGGCCAAATGAAAAGAAACTGGACACAAGATTTATAAGCTGCTACTTTGTTAGGTACTCTGAAAGATCAATGGGTTACAAGTTTTATGATCCCATAATTAGAACCTTTTTTGAGATAAGAAATGCGATATTCCTTCAGGAAGTTGAGTTTGAGGGTGGAGATAAAGTTAAAGACATTGTCTTTAAAGAGGAATTCGTTTCTCTTTTTGTTATTGCTATTGACTATGATCAGGCTCCAATTCCTAACATTGTTCAAAATGCAAATCTAGAATATCAAGACAATGTTGAGAAGCTCCCTATCCAAATGAATAAGTAGCCCCTAAAATGCAAACTCAACAACCTCAAGATGATATGCCATTAAGAAGATCCACTACAGAAAGAAAAAGTGCAATTCGAATGACTATGTCGTCTCTCTCCAAGAACATGAGGTTAACATAGGAATGAAGGAAGATTCAATCAACTTCCATTAGGTCAAACAAAATTCTAACTCTTAAAAGTGGATTGAACGGTCAATGGGTTATGTTTTATGATCCCACAACTAAGGCCTCTTTTGAGATGAGAAATGCAATATTCCTTAAGGAAGTTGAGTTTAAGGGAGGAGATAAGATTAGAGACGTAGTCTTTAAAGAGGAATTTGTTTTTCTTCCTGCTATTGCTATTGACAATGATTAGACTCTAATTCCTGTAATTGTTCAAAATGCAAATCCAAAATGTCAAGACAATGTTGAGGAGCTCCCTATCCAAAATGAAGAAGTTGCTTGTGAAGAGCAAACACAACAAACTCAAGATGATATACCATTGAGAAGATCCACTAGAGAGAGGAGAAGTGCGATTCCAAATGACTATGTCGTCTTTCTCTAAGAACATGAGGTTGACATAGGATGAAGGAAGATCCAATCAACTTCCATCAGGTCAAACATAATTCTAGCTCTCAAAAGTGGATTGATGCCATCAATGATGAGATGAAATCCATGAAGGACAATGACGCTTGGGATCTTGTCGAATTGCTTGAAGGTGCGAAACTCACTAGTTGCAAATGGATATTTAAGACCAAGAGGGATTCAAAAGGCAATATTGAGAGATATAAGGCTCGCCTAGTTGCTAAGGGTTTCACTCAGAAAGAAAGCATTTATTATAAATAAACTTTTTCTCCAATTTCAACAAAAGACTCTTTTAGGAGCATAATGGCACTTGTGACTTTTTTTGATTTAGAGATATATCAGATGATGAAAAGACTGTGTTTCTGAATGATGACATCGATGAAATGATATATATGATACAACCAAAAAACTTGGTATCTGGTAACCCAAAGAAGGTGATCTGCAAACTAAAGAAATCCATCTATGGTCTCGAATAGGCTTTCTGTCAATAGTATCACAAATTTAATCAAGTTATTATCTCGTATGGATTGAGATAAATAAAATTGATGATTATGTATATCATAAGTTCAATGGGAGTAAATATATATATTCTTGGTGTTATATGTCGATGACATGTTGCTTTCTAGTAGTGATATAGGCTTATTGTATGAAACCAAGAGATTTTTGACTAAAAACTTTGAGATGAAAGATCTTGGGGGCACCTCTTTTTTATTAGGCATATAGATACATCGAGATCGCTCTTGAGGTATCCTTGAGTTATCATAAGAGAGCTATATCGAAAGAGTTCTCAACAGATTCAACATGAAAGATTCTGCACCAAGAGATACCCTAATAGCTAAGGAAGATAAGTTCAGTCTAAGTCAGTGCCCCAAAAGTGAGTTTTGAAAAGAAAAAACAAGCAAAAAATTCCTTATGCATCGGTTGTAGGAAGTGTTATGTATGTTCAAGTATGTATGCATCTAGATCTTGCGTCCATAGTGGAAATGTTAGGCAGATATTTGAGTAACCCTAGGATGGATAACTGGAAAGCAACCAAACGGGTTATGTGTTATCTACAGAAAACAAAAGACCACATGCTCATCTATCAAAAATTGGATCATTTAGAGATCGTTGGATATTTTGATTCTTATTTTGTTAGATGCTAAGACAACAAAAGATCCACGTCATGTTATATTTACTTGCTAACTGGAGGGGTTATTTTCTAGAAAAGTGTTAAGTAGGCACTGATAGCTTCTTCTACTATGGCAGCTGAGTTCATAGCCTATTATGAAGTATCTAAACATGGGATATGGCTACGAGATTTTTTCGCAGGGCGTGTTGTGGATAGTATTGAAAGACTATTGAGGATGTTTTGTGACAATAATTCATTGTGATTTATTCCAACAACAGCAAAAGCACTTCGAAGTTGAAGCACAAAGACATGAATTTTCTTGTCGTTAGAGAGAGTTGTCAGGTGTCTATAGAATATATTGGGACAAACTCCATGGCTGCGAATTTACTCACTAAAGGTTAACACCTAAGGTGTTTCATAAACACACTAATCATATGGGTGTTATTTTATTTAACGACGTGCCAACTATGATTCTTTTACTCATTTTTCCAATTCATCTCACAAAAAAAAAAAAAAAATCTTAAACCGAAATTTTGTTTTGGTTGAATGCATTATAGTTGGCCCTTTCTTCTTTCTACGGCCTTCTCTCTCTTGAAGAGGCAATAATCATTTCTTTCTTGAATAAGAAAAAAATTGTATATTGGCATAAAAAACAGGGGAGTTATCTAACTCTGCATGACCACATTTGCCAATAGGTTGTGCAATAAATTTTCCTTTTTTTTTTTTAATGCAAATGAATTTTCCATTTCTTTTGTCGCTTTTGCGTTGCTGGAAGAAGAAAAAGGTTTGCAATTGTTGGTGTGGCAGTGTGCACATGGGCTTTTGTGCTACTCCTCCATCCTCTATCCCCAGCCTTAGCCGTTTGATTTAGGGTTTGTTTCAGACTTGTGTTTTTGCTTCAAAGCAATAGAAGATAGAAATATAAAATTCCATATTTGTTATTCTTAAATAATAAGCTAAAAATGTAAATAAAAAAGCTTTTCATAAACGCTTTTTTCATAAGCACAAAATAGTTGGCTTCTCCCAAAAGTACTTATAAAAGACAAAAACACTTTTTATGATCCATCCAAACATATTTAAAAAGCAACTTTTGAAACAAATAAGTAAAAAAAAAAAAAAAAAAACCTTTTTAAGCCATTTCAAATAGGCTCTTAATTCCAATGATCCAAAATTGTGCTCTATTGCTAGTGTTTTAGAGATAGGCACTATCATAGATTCTCCTAAGATTATCATTTTTAATTTTTTAGTATCCGCTAGAAAAAGAATTTTTTTTCATCGTTTCACCAACTAATAGATAAGTAAACACTTTGCGTACAAGTTGGCATTAAAAAGGTAGTTAATATCTTATTTTAAAAATAAGAAAATTTTCATTCTTATTATTTTACTCTTTTTTTTTTTACGTAATTAGCTTTACCATTATATATATATATTTTTACAGTTTGGCATACGTGCTTTTAGATTTTTCACCTAATGGTTGTTGTAGAATCAAGTTTGCGTAATGGTTGCTAAATTCTTTTATCTACACTTCGTTCATCTTTTGTTATGTGGTAAAGAAGGCGAGTCGTTTAGCAAACAAACAAGAAAGGAGATATAAGGTAATTCTAAAATGCATCCAAGAAGTAAATTTTCTTTTCTTATGAAAAAGGAGTAAATTTTCCTTGTCCTTAAAATAAGGTATTAATTACCTTTTCAATACCAATTTATGCGCAAAGTGAAATATAGATTTTAGATCTCAATTTTGGCTGCAAATATAATTGCTGCTAGAATGAGAGAGTGTTTGGAAGCGTAATTAGAAGTAAGTTAAAACCATAATATTGCAGGATGTAGAAGTGTATTACTATAATATACTTTTACGTTACACTATAACATGTAAGAGTTTTACAATATAGTGATTGAAACTAATAAGTCGGAACCGTCAAAGCGCCCTCTCAATCTGCAATAATGTTATACTATTTTATGTAAATACTACCAGAACATATTATTTTTTCAAGTCAATTTATGCACAAAATAAAATGAATTTTCTTTTAAGGGAAAATGATGTTGCTTCTTCGTCAAGCGAAGGATCAAAAAGAGTGGACACATTCTGGTGTCTCATCAAACCAAGAAAAATAAGTAAACGGAAAAAAATTTTAGTTGTTTACATGCAATTCTTTCCCAATGTGAATTTGGAATTCGATCTAAAAAAAAATCCATATTCATAATTTTGCAAAAACCGAGCTATTGTTTTTGAGATTTACCATAATGACTTGGACAACACGTGCTCATTGTAGCCCATAGGCTCTAAAAGTGAGAAAAAAAACTGATGTAATAATTTGAGTTGAGAAGATCATTTTCATATTCCAGTAACTTTCGGTAAAAGAATTTTACTTTATTCTTGCAGCTTAAGGTAAAAGGTGGACTACAGAAAAAAGATTGACGAAGCGAGAATTATAAAATCATATGGGACAAATTCTGGCATCAAGTTCTTGGTGGCTGGTTTTGTGGAAGGATTTGCATTTTGTGGCCAATATTATCCTTTATCTTTTTCCAACGTCAAACATTGGTTACTATGATCATTTTTAAATTTTTTTGAAGAATAGATAGCATTTACATTTATGCTTTATCCAAAAAGCGGGAAAAAACAAGTGGAAAGCAAAGGCACATAACTTGTACGCTTTATCAAGTCTTATTGCTGCCGACAATTATCTGGTTTCTGTTCTTGATAGCTTCATTTCTTCGATGTGCTCTGAAAAACAAAGTGAGAATGATGATTAATAAAAAAATAAAAATAAAAAATATTCTCATTTGAAATGTGTTTGATTGAACTGAGCTTTCGCAATTTCAGGATCTACTTGTTGAATGAATGACAAGTTCTCCGGATCAAAATAGGTGGATAAATTCTATGTTTTAAAATCATACTTGAGATTTCAAATGATTCGATAGTCATGTGTTTTCAGTGTATTTTTCAAAACTCAATTCTAATGGGGTGTTTGGCTCTAGTTAGAACTAATTGATTGTAACTAACAAATAGTGTAAAATTTTTAATACTTATAGTAAAAGACAAAAAATTGTTATAGTATAAAGCTCTCACATGTTAAGTGTTTTTAATCAAAATTAGTTCTAATTATTGGTTTTAACTATATTTACCAAATACCCTGTAAATTGTTAGATCAAAGCATAATCACGTGATATTAATACCACAAAATTTGACTTAAATTTAATCATTCAATCTTATAATTACTTTTTCACGGATTGAGGCATGCGGATTTCTCATCTTTTTTAATCCAATTTGATTCTCCGATCTCCAGATATGCAATGATTCCCCATCGCCATTGCTGATACAACATTTTGACTAGTCTCGTTACTAATTTCGAAATAAATCATTCATAAAAGGGTAGAATCAATTTTACAGAAAAAATTCATCACATTTGAAAGAGACACCAAAAAAAAAAAGGGAAGATTTTGATGAAAGGGTCAAAAAAAAAATCCTAATTGGATAAATGGTCCTTTTTTTTTTTGAATCAAAAAACACGTTTTTTTATGCAGGTAAACTGTCCTAATTTTTTTCAAAAAAATAAGGAAAATGACTGTAGCAGGATAAAAAACCTCAACATGATAAAAAAAAACTGGAACCGTTTTGATGTCCAAAAAGCTTTTTTTTTATGCCAAAAGCTGTCCAAAAAAATTTGGACCATTTGTCCAAAAAAATTTTCCCATAAGGCCATTTTTAAAAATCTCTCCACCAAAAATGATAACATAACAATAAGAAAAGGAAAAAAAAAGAAATAAAAAGTGAGCAAAAAAAAGAAAAAAAAAAAACTAAGAACCTTATAAAGAAGCAACCCCATTCCTTATCTTTCTTTTTCCTAATAATTTTTTAAAGATGTAGTAATATCTTGAACAAAACCTAAAATAAGAATAAAGATAGGGATACCTTCTCGACAAGATAAAATAAAGGACCGGTCATTTTTGTTTGTCACATCTTTACTTCTCTAATCTAAATTGATTAGTTCTTTTTCGCGTCGACTGCACTAGCCAATTCCCTGATGATTACTATTATTATCCTATTATTTCGTTTGGGCTAAACAGAATTTTCTTGTCCTATTTAGTTCTACACTGCTAGATGATGTGACAATATATAAGCATTTTTGCAATATAAAAAAGATTTGACATTTGTCCATCGTATCTCTTATCTTTCTAATGAAAAAGATAAATGGGCTCTCACAGATATCTTATGCCCTTCAACTTGCGGTATCTGGTCAAAACTCTATTTTTTTTATAAAAAAATTCTATTTATTTCAAGGACTTTCGAGTCCTGATTTTTTTTTGGTCTTTTTTTTAAGCAGGCATCTAGCTAATAGTATATATTTTCAAATTTTTAGATATGGTTAAAATTATTATTTTTTCCTATAAATGTAACAACTAAAAGATAAATATTTAGTGGCAAATTATTTTTTTTTTGGTATCTATGAGAAAACTTTTCTTTTCTTTTGAGGGATCTTGACCTGAAACATTAATCGGTATAATTGAGAAATTATCAATTTTGGTCAGCATCGTCATGATTCTAACTTTATGAGGTAGAGTCTAGAGATATTGACTAATTTGTTTAATTTTCAGAAAAAGAAAAAAAAGAGGACTTTTTTATATATACGAAAGACTGCTTCCAGAGTAACTTGTGAACTTTCAACAGTTGGAATATAATTTACATAAAAAAAAGAGTTCGGATTAAAAGCATACATAACTTTATTACCTTTATGTAATATAAACATATTTAAACAAACAAATTATTGATTTTCTAAATATTATGGATGTTACTGATTCTCTTGAGGCTTTAAATAATATATTTATTTATGTTTTCATAATAACAAATAATTATTGTTTAATTATTAATAATTTTCTCTTGAGTTTGTAGCTTTATTAATGATAAAAATATTTAGAGACTCAAGATCTTTTGAAGTGTTTGTTAACAAAAAGCCTTGGAGATTACAAATTTAAAGACATGTTAATTAAACCAAACATTTGAAGATCGTTGTGAAGCATCAACAAGTATGAAAAATAGGTCTAAATTTAATTTTTAAGCTTGTATGATGTTAGACCTTACATGTGATTTTTATCAAGATTTTTGGCTTAATTTTGATGGTAATTGTCATTGTCGAAAACTTTTCTATTTTGAAAATCTTATGCTCTTATAGAATAAAGATAGAAAATATATTTTTAAATTGTTTGACATTTTTGAGTATATTTTTCTATCATTTTTTAGAGCTTAAATGTTAATTTTTGGATTGAAATTAAATAGGTTTTGTTTTAAAATTGTTTTCATCTTCTAAAACCTATCCCTTAGGCTTGCTGTAGAGGCGTGATCGACCACGTCATGTGTATGGCGCTCAACCGTGGCGTCTAACGGCTATATTTTTAGCCGTTAGAAACAAGTCTCCAACGACTAGCAAGTACAATTTTTGGTATAAATAGCTTATTTTCAACCTTGGGGATGACTTTTGATATCTTGAACATATATTGAATCATATTTCTAAGTGTCTACAAGCCCTTGATCAACTACTTGAGCCAAACTTCTGTGAAAATCATATCATGTACTTATACATCTCCTAGTTGCTTCAAAATTGTATTCTATACATTCTTAGGTGGTGTGAGATAGTGCTTTAAATTCTTCAATCCTTGTACAACCAAAAGCTATAGGTTTTAAACCCTTATCAAATTTGGGGAAGTGTTGGTTAGCCAATCTCTGTAAAATTAGCGATTGTAAAAGATTATAGTGAGTCTCAGATAGAAGTCATTAATTGTTCAAAGAAGTGATCGTGACGAAAAGTCGATCAAAAGAGTGGAAGAGGCCATGCTAAGCTTTGCTCATGACAGTGGATGTAAGCATATTGCCGAACCACTATAAATTACAATTGTTCTCTTCTATCCTTACTCCTTTACCTTGTTGTAAGTTATTGTTGGTGATATACTCTATTTGTGAATATTAACTTGATTCATTGCATTTTTGTGACTTGTTAGTTTACTGCTTGAAATTGGTACTTTTGGATATCAATATTCTTATATACTTGTTTGCAATTATTTCTAATTTTTCAATTATTGTAAAAAGTTTTTAAAATCCAATTCACTCCTCTCTTGAGTAGTCATTTTTAGGCTAACAGTTACGATACTATTTTACTCTTTCAAAAAATAGCAAAGCCAACTTCATCATAAAACAACACAGGAGGATTTTATTTTATTTTTTATTTTCGTAAACTTTTGTCTCTACCTTTTAAAATATAGACTTTTAAAATGTATGCGAGACAACTTTTGTAAATGGATTGTACCATTCTGAAATCTCTATTTGTAACGTTTATTTTTTTAGTAAGATTGTAATGCTTATTTGAGTAAAATAAAAGAGCCTTTCTTTTTTTTAAACCAAAATCTGCCTTGCTATTGATTTTTTTTTTCAAGTATTGTCAGTGTTAAATGGATTTTTTGCATTTAAGATCCTTATACTTTATTATTATTATGATTATTATTTTTTTCATTTTGATCTCTATTTTAAAAAAGAGAAACTACATAGAATGCTCCTTTATGGACACTACTTATTAAAAATGCCATCTTTTTTTCATTTTTCAAAGCTGTCTCTTTATTGTTATTTTTTGAAATTAATTTATCAATTTATGTTTTTGTCCCTAATTCAAACTAGATAAAAAAAAAAAAATCCTAATTCAGATCTAAAATACTGTCATTCTCTCTTCCTTATTCTTTTTCCACTTCCCTTTAGGTTATCTTTAGATCTAAAATTCTCTCTCTTTTCCTCCTTCTCTTTGTTCTTTTCTGCCCACATTCTCTCTCTGCGCCTCATCTTTATCTCTCCTCCTAGATCTCTCGAGCCACCCTATTCCCTTTCTCCTTTTTCTATCTCTCTCCCCCCTTTCTCTTCTCAACTCAAAAACTGACGACAAAAATTGGGTTACACATTGTTTCCTTCTGGCGAGAGCTTCCTCTGACGAGGCAGTGAACCACGTACGGCGAGTTATTCAACTCTAGGATCTCGAGATCCGTGATGAACGAAGGGTTTAGGGTTGCGCCACTAGACTCGACGTGTGATCCAAATTATAATAGAAGATGCATCCGGTGGCATAGTTAATAAGAATGAGGCCTCGTCCTTTGTAGACATTGGTGTGAATGGTCTCGACCTTGTGTGACTTGCACCACTCGATGTTGGGGCAGTCGGTGATGCTGGGGGCGTTGAATACATGAGTCGAATTGACGGCGTGTAACGCCCCGAAATTTATTTAATGTTAATGTAATATAAATGATGAATTAGTGTGCCATAATTAACGTTTTAACATTAATTAGGTTATTCGGTTGGATTTTGAATTTTTGGTTGTTTTGTTAAATAGATGCGTTCAAATGATTTCTTATTGTTTTAAAATGACGTTTTGAGTTTTAAAACACAACAATTTGTAAAATGTTAAAAATACTCCGTTTTACAAAACCGTGGGCGGCACATGGTTTTTGCACAGTAAAACCGCCCACCGATTTTCTCTATTTATTTCCTTCCTCTCTCTCTCTCTCCTCACTCTCACGCATCTCTCTCTCTCTTCTTCTTGACTCTCCCTCGGCAACCTCTCTCTCTCTCTATCACTCTCAAAATTTTTGAACTCTATTTCGAATCCAAGCTTCGGGTTAGCGGGGAGGAAGCTCGGGGACGTGATTTGGCAACCGAGGACGCGGATTGAAGCTTCGATTCGAGGTTAGATTCAAAATTTCTAAACTTTTTACAAAAATTTTCAATTTTGTGCATTTTTGAAATCTAGGGTTGTTTAAGCTTAGAAAACCGTAGATTTGAGTTAAATGAACTTAGAACAACTAGAATCTAAGCTTAGATTGAAGAAAAACGGATTGAATTCAAGATTTTTCATTTTTCTCCTCATTTTCTCATTTTTTGATTTTTGAGGATTTCAAGTTTAAATCTTGTTTAAATGAGTTCAAACATGTTCTAGTATGTTTTTCTATCAACTATGATTGTTTTTCATGCCTAGGATTTGAGAAAAACAGGTTAGAATCAAGATTTGAATTTTGGGGATCGAGAAACCCGTGGCTGGGATTTCAGGATTTTCCTAGTTCGGCAGGTCGAACTGTGTGTTCGGTAGGCCGGAGTGATGATCGGCAGGTCGGTGTTCTTCCGACCGGCAGGCCAAACCTGGGAAATTATTTGGCCGACCGAACCTTGCTTCCTGCAGGCCGAACTGTGCAGTTCGGCAGGCCGAAGCAGGGCGTCCGACAGGCCGACCAAGGCATGGAAAAATTTGTGATTTTCACCCATTTTCACTGTTTTGAACCCTGATTTAAACCCCAACCTTATAGGATGATTTTAATGATACAAATGGCACACTAGGACATCATGAAATGGTTCCGTAACATAGAATATCTCGAACTAGATATTGATCGACTTAGTTTGTATCTAGGATCGTTCGTGGTTCCGTGGAGCTAACGTATAGCGGACCGGGATTACAGTGTGGGGCATCGACACGAGTATTGAGGTAGGACTTCTATCCTATTTCTTTGGTAGCCTGGTTTTGAAATGATTTGGCTTTGAAAAGGATTTCTATCAAAGTGTTTTCAACGGTGTTTGAAAATGGTTTTATCGGTTATATTTTAATATACCGTGATTATGAAATGAATTTCATAATGAACGTAATTGACAACACTCGGTAATTGGGTTTTGAATGATAATGATAACAAACACAAAGGCATGATGCCATATCAGAGATCGGGTCGTGTAGCGATCGACCTTGAGGGCAGGTCCCGAAACCCAGCTGGGCCACTACGGTGGTGATATCATGGTTTGCCTAGGTAAAAGAAAAATGGTGTTTTCGATTGTACGAGTAGGCTATTCTGTGTCAGAACGACTCTACTAAAATTTTGTATTTATTTATTTGTTTGTTTATTTAAGTTTTTTTTTGAGTACTCCTAACAATGAACTGCTTCTTTAAATTAAATTATTTTATAAAACATAGTCCTACTGAGCCTTTCGCTCACGTTTTATTGTTTTAAAATTTTCCCCTCTAGGTGGTTTCCCATTTAGGTTTGGAGAGGATTCTTCGGACCGAACTCAGGAGCATTAGGAGGATTAAATCATATTTTGTATTATTTAATTAAGGCATGTAAGAGTTAACTTTATTTGTACTTGGACTGTAATTGTATTTATGATATTGTCAGAACCATGTGTGTGCACAAGTTGTGGGTTGTGGAACCCATACTCGCGGTATTTATTTAATTTATATTACTTGCTTAATATTTATAAATTCTTTTATAAGATGTGGTGGAAATCTTCTTATTTCTCATTTAATTTGACTCGGTTTCAATCAAATTCTCTTTTAATTAATCTAAATATTCTGCCATGTCACCTCCCGTACTCCGGGGCGTGACAGAATGGTATCAGAGCTCAAGGTTATGAACCTTGGGAATTGTGCACACATAGGTTTGACAATGAAATACCTCTGACAGTCCAAATTTTGTTTTCAAAAGTGAGAGAATGGCACCTAGACGTCGTTCGACTGCTGACGCCGAGTTCAGAAATGATGAGAGCATGATGAGGTCTATGTTTGCGGCTTTCCGGTAGATGGCAGCCAGGGCTAGACCGGGAGATTCTGATGTTGGTAGTCGGCATACGTACTTTAAGGAATTCTGGCGGGCGTCTATTCTGACTTTTGATGGCAATGGGGATCCGCAGTTAGCAGAGTATTGGTTGGATTCGATCTTGAAGCATCTGGATACTCTTGGTGTGCCTGAGGAGTATCGTGTGGAATTCACGGCGTATAAGGTTGAAGGTGGCGCTAACACTTGGTGGAAGTAGACTAAGCGTCTGGAGCGCGGTGGCGATATCAGTTGGGATAGGTTCGAGGAGCTGTTCTATGATCGGTATTTTTCGCAGGGGTATAGAGATCAGAAGGCAGCTGAGTTCTACAGGTTGCAGTAGGGTGATCTGTCAGTCTAGGAGTATGAGGCAAAGTTTAATGAGTTGGCTAGGTTTGCTCCATCAGCGGTGGCATCGGAGCGCGAGAAATGTATTAAGTTTCAGGAAGGGCTCAAGGCTCCTATTCGGCGACAGTTGGTTGCTCTACGGCTTAGGAGTTTCAGAGAGCTTGTGTCGTCGACGATCTCCGTGGAGAATGATTATGTGCAGTATTGTGAGGACCGAGCCAAGGCTTCAGGAGGACCACAGAGGAGTGGCAGGAAGAGCACCAGTAGTCATCCAGCTCCGGGGAAAGGCAAGCAAGGCGGTGCGACCAGTGGTAGCAGCAGTTCATCTGGCAGCCGGCGCAGCAATCCCTACAGCTTTCATTGTCATTTCTGTCAGCAGCCCGGACACATCAAGAGGAATTGCCCGATCAGGAGTGCTCGTCTTGGATCTCAGACCGGGGAGGATGCCAGTCGTTCGTCTCAGCCTCAGCCTTAGACCCTACGTCCGCCTCCGCAGTACCCGCAGTTGCAGTATCTGTAGTTCTCTCCTCAGCAATTCTCAAATCTGGCACGGGGATAGCAGCCGCAGCATTTTCAGCGCAGTGTTCCTCAGTATCAAGCACCGAGTACAGGTAGTGTGCAGTCGTCTCTATCTCAGTAGTATCGGCCGAGTAATCCAAGACCCAGCAATGTCGGTAGAGGAAAAGGGAAGGCGCCAGTGCAGGTTCATGCAATGGCATCTGGAGGGTCAGATTCTCAGACTGGTAACGCGGTTGTCGACGGTATGATCTTGGTTTCTAGGTCTTTAGCTCACGTTTTATTTGATACCGGTGCCTCTCATTCTCTCATTTCGAGTTCTTTTGTACATGCCTTGGGATTAGAGATAGAAGAGTTTAATGAACCCCTAGTTATAACTTCTCCCTTGGGGCAGGTGTGTGTAAATTGTATGTGTAAATCCTGTAAAATAAAGATTGGGGATGAGATTTTGAAAAGTGATTTGATTATACTCCCCATGAGTTCCTATGATGTAATTCTAGGGATGGACTGGTTGTCCAGGTATAGTGCAGTCGTGGACTGCCAACTTAGAAAAGTGACCCTAGTGTCTGATAGGGGGACGATAATCACTTACCAGGGTGGTGGTGATTGGCTAATGAGTGAGCGTCTCATGAAGTCGTGTCTAGGAGGGCGAAGAAATCTAGGTTGTTGTGCTTTTCTTGCCAACCTGGATTGCGAGCCCTATGTTTTGAGTAGCAGTGTAGCGATTTCGGTGGTTGATGAGTTCGAGGATGTCTTCCCCGATGAGTTTCCAGGATTACCACCGTACCGGGAGATTGAGTTTGATATCGAGTTGTTTCCAGGGACATCACCGATTTCTATGGCACCTTATCGGATGGCGCCGGCAGAAATGAAGGAATTGAGGAAGCAACTTCAGGAGCTTGCTGATAAGGGGTATATTTGGAACAGCACATCTCCGTGGGGAGCACCAGTTTTGTTTGCTAAGAAGCACGATGGGACTCTCAGGTTATGTGTAGATTATCGGCAGCTAAATCGTGTTACGGTGAAGAATAAGTATCCCTTGCCTAGGATTGATGAGCTATTTGATCAGTTGGGAGGTTCGCGGTACTTCTTGAAGATTGATTTGCGTTCAGGTTATCATCAGCTCAGGATCAAGGAAGAGGATATTCCCAAGATAGCTTTTAGGACTCGGTATGGGCACTTTGAGTTTCTGGTTATGTCTTTTGGGTTGACGAATGCTCTGGCAGCTTTTATGGATTTGATGAACAGGATATTTAGGCCGTATCTGGATCAGTTTGTGATCGTGTTCATCGACGATATTCTTGTGTATTCTAAGACTTGGGAGGAGCATGAGCAGCATCTTCGGATCGTGCTTCAGACTCCGCGGGAGCACCAGTTGTATGCTAAGAGGGAAAAATGTGAGTTCTGGTTGACTGAGGTCAAGTTTCTGGGTCATGTTATCTCGGAGCATGGTATTTCAGTGGATCCGTCCAAGATTGAGGCTATATTGGAATGGGAACGACCAAGGAATGTAGCAGAGATTTGCAGCTTCTTAGGTCTTGCTGGATATTACAGGAAATTTGTAAAGGATTTTTTGAAGATTGCAGCTCCGTTGATGAGATTGATCAAGAAGAATGTCAGGTTTGAGTGGAATGAAGATTGTGAGCTTGCTTTTCAGGAATTGAAGAACCGGTTGACTTCAGCTCTAGTGTTGGTTATTCCTAGCAGTGACGAGCCGTATGAGGTTTATGCGGATGCTTCAGGGCGCAGACTTGGATGCATGTTGATGCAGCTTGGACGTGTAGTTGCGTACGGATCGAGACAACTACGACTTCATGAGCAGAATTATCCTACTCATGATTTAGAGCTTGCGGCGGTGATCTACGCGCTGAAGATTTGGAGGTGTTACTTGTATGGAGCATCGTTTCAGGTCTTCTCCGATCACAAGAGTTTGAGGTATCTGTTCACTCAGAGGGATCTTAACTTGAGGCAGCGTAGATGGGTAGAGTACATGGAGGATTATGATTTCACGTTGCAGTATCATCCCGGGAAAGCTAATGTGGTCGCAGATGCGCTTAGCAGGAAGTCTTCAGGGATTCTCGCTTGTTTGATCTTTAAGGACTGGAGCAGGGATGCGACAGTGAGTGAGTATCGGCTACTGTATCGTGAAGATTGTGATCGAGTTTCGTTATATCACGTGGAAGCGACTCCAGCTCTTGTTCGGATGGTGAAGCAAAGTCAGTGGCAGGATCGACATTTGCAGGGGATTTGTTCGCGAATTCAGAACGGGGAGCAGTTCGAGGAATGGAGCGTGCATGCAGATGGATCGTTGTACTTTCGGGAGCGTCTTGCAGTTCCAGTTATCACCGAGGTGACGAAAGCCATTCTAGATGAAGCTCATAGGTCTCAGTTCGCTATTCATCCGGGGAGCACCAAGATGTATCGTGATTTAAAGAGGCAGTATTGGTGGAAAGGCATGAAGAAAGATGTTCGAGAGTACGTGGCCAAGTGTTCAACGTGTCTTCAGGTGAAAGCCAAGCATCAGAAGCCTGTAGGTCAGCTTCAGCCGCTTCCTATTCCAGGGTGGAAATGGGAGCATGTGACGATGGATTTTCTCACACGTTTACCGAGGACGAAGCAGCGGCATGATGCAGTTTGGGTTGTGGTCGACAGGTTGACGAAATCGGCGCATTTCATTCCGTTTAGGTCGACGTGTTCTAGGAAGGTTCTCGGGGAGTTGTATGTGCAGAACATTGTGAGGTTGCATGGAGTTCCTTTGTCCATCACCTCTGATCGAGACACCAGGTTTAATGCCAAGGACTGGAGGAGTTTTCAGGAGGCTTTAGGTACGGATTTGAACTTCAGCACGGCGTTTCATCCTCAGACTGATGGGCAGTCTGAGCGGGTTATTCAGGTTCTCGAGGATATGTTGCGTGCTTGTGCGTTGGACTTCGGCGGGAATTGGAAGCAATGTTTGCATTTGGCGGAGTTTGCGTACAACAATAGTTATCAGGCGAGTATCGGTATGGCACCATTTGAGGCGTTGTATGGGCGACCGTGTCGGTCACCTGTGTGTTAGGCCGAGCCTGAAGATAGGGTTATTCTTGGGCCGGATGAGATTCGTGATAGCAACGAGAAAGTCGCGGTGATTCGAGATCGGTTGAGGGCAGCTCAGAGTCGGCAGAAGAGCTACGCGGATAGGAGACGTAGACCTTTAGAGTTCGCGGTTGGAGATTTTGTTCTCTTGAGGGTATCGCCTCGTAAGGGAACTATGCGGTTCGGGGTGAGTGGGAAGCTCGCACCGAGGTATATTGGGCCGTTCGAGATCACTCAGCGTGTTGGTGTGGTCGCTTATCGGATTGATCTTCCGCCCGGACTTTCTCATGTTCACGATGTGTTTCATGTGTCGATGCTTAGGAGGTGTCCACCTGAGCAGGGCAAGATAGTTTCGTTTCGCGATGTGCAGGTTCAGGAAGATACGACGTACGAAGAAGTGCCGATTCAGATTATCGACCGAAAAGTGATTAGCTTGCGTCGTCGCGAGATACCGCTGGTAAAAGTCGTGTGGCAACATCATGGGGTTGATGAAGCCACTTGGGAACTAGAGTCGAGTATGCGGGAATTGTATCCGCATTTATTTTGTTTCTGAAATGAGTTGTAAATTTCGAGGGTAAAATTTCTTTTAGGGGTGGAGAGTTGTAACGCCCCGAAATTTATTTAATGTTAATGTAATATAAATGATGAATTAGTGTGCAAATGTTAAAAATACTCCGTTTTACAAAACCGTGGGCGGCACATGGTTTTCGCACAGTAAAACCGCCCACCGATTTTCTCTATTTATTTCCTTCCTCTCTCTCTCTCTCCTCACTCTCACGCATCTCTCTCTCTCTTCTTCTTGACTCTCCCTCGGCAGCCTCTCTCTCTCTCTATCTCTCTCAAAATTTTTGAACTCCATTTCGAATCCAAGCTTCAGGCTAGCGGGGAGGAAGCTCGGGGACGTGATTCGGCAACCGAGGACGCGGATTGAAGCTTCGATTTGAGGTTAGATTCGAAATTTCTAAACTTTTTACAAAAATTTTCAATTTTGTGCATTTTTGAAATCTAGGGTTGTTTAAGCTTAGAAAACCATAGATTTGAGTTAAATGAACTTAGAACAACTAGAATCTAAGCTTAGATTGAAGAAAAACTGATTGAATTCAAGATTTTTCATTTTTCTCCTCATTTTCTCATTTTCGGATTTTTGAGGATTTCAAGTTTAAATCTTGTTTAAATGAGTTCAAACATGTTCTAGTATGTTTTTCTATCAACTATGATTGTTTTTCATGCCTGGGATTTGAGAAAAACAGGTTAGAATCAAGATTTGAATTTTGGGGATCGAGAAACCCGTGGCTGGGATTTCTGGATTTTCCCAGTTCGGCAGGCCGGTGTTCTTCCGACCGGCAGGCCGAACCTGGGAAATTGTTCGGCCGATCGAACCTTGCTTCTGGCAGGCCGAATTGTGCAGTTCGGCAGGCCGAAGCAGGGCGTCCGGCAGGCCGACCGAGGCATGGAAAAATTTGTGATTTTCACCCGTTTTCACTGTTTTGAACCCTGATTTAAACCCCAACCTTATAGGATGATTTTAATGATACAAATGGCACACTAGGACATCATGAAATGGTTCCATAACATAGAATGTCTTGAACTAGATATTGATCGACTTAGTTTGTATCTAGGATCGTTCGTGGTTCCGTGGAGCTAACGTATAGCGGACCGGGATTACGGTGTGGGGCACCGGCACGAGTATTGAGGTAGGACTTCTATCCTATTTCTTTGGTAGCCTGGTTTTGAAATGATTTGGCTTTGAAAAGGATTTCTATCAAAGTGTTTTCAACGGTGTTTGAAAATGGTTTTATCGGTTATATTTTAATATACCGTGATTATGAAATGAATTTCATAATGAACGTAATTGACAACACTCGGTAATTGGGTTTTGAATGATAATGATAACAAACACAAAGGCATGATGCCATATCAGAGATCGGGTGGTGTAGCGATCGACCTTGGGGGCAGGTCCCGAAATCTAGCTGGGCCACTACGGTGGTGATATCATGGTTTGCCTAGGTAAAAGAAAAATGGTGTTTTCGATTGTACGAGTAGACTGTTCTGTGTCAGAACGGCTCTACTCAAATTTTGTATTTATTTATTTGTTTGTTTATTTAAGTTTTCTTTTGAGTACTCCTAACAATGAACTGCTTCTTTAAATTAAATTATTTTATAAAACATAGTCCTACTGAGCCTTTCGCTCACGTTTTATTGTTTTAAATTTTCCCCCTCTAGGTGGTTTCCCATTTAGGTTTGGACTTTATTTGTACTTGGACTGTAATTGTATTTATGATATTGTCAGAACCATGTGTGTGCACAAGTTGTGGGTTGTGGAACCCATACTCGCGGTATTTATTTAATTTATATTACTTGCTTAATATTTATAAATTCTTTTATAAGATGTGGTGGAAATCTTCTTATTTCTCATTTAATTTGACTCGGTTTCAATCAAATTCTCTTTTAATTAATCTAAATATTCCGCCACGTCACCTCCCGTACTCCGGGGCGTGACATGGCGGCGATGTCGGCCATAAGGGAGGAGCAGTCCTCGAGACTGTTGGAGCCGTAGATGAAGTCGAGGCCTTGAAAGTCGCATAGCTTGCCAAGGAGGCTGCCAATCTAATCTGTGCGGCCATAGATCAGGTTACAACCCGGCCATTGGAATTTTATATTTGGATCTAAATCTGTTTTTTTTTTTTTTTTTGTCTGGTCCTCTTTCATAGATTCCACATTTTAGACATGAAATGGATTAGATTTACTAAGCCACATTTGGTCAGGATTCTCTTTGTCATATCCTCAAATTATCTTTTTTTGAAATTAAATTTTTTTTTGATGTGCAGATGTTGTTAATGGTCTTTTTTTTTTGCTGTGTAGATGCTGTGGATGGTCTTGTTTGCAACCTTGCTACCATGGAATACAATAGAACATCTTTTGTTACATTTTGAATTTATTACTCAATGTTATTGTGTGTTGACACTGTTTTTGTGTGTTGAGGGCTTTTTGGTTGAATTTATGGTGTTTTGACTTAATGGTTGAATTTATGGTGGTATCTGTTTGAATATTTGCTTCTTTTTCTTTTTCTACATTTTTGGTTGTATTTTTTGTTTTAATGTTTATTTGAAGACTGTAGAATTTTTTTATTTGATGATTTGATTAGAGATTTAAATTTGGTGTTAGTATTTGAATGGAACTTAGTGGGTTCTGGGAACCTTATGGGTTCCATCCTTGCACATGGCTGGCTCCAACGAGCTCTGAGATGAAATCTAGTGGGTTTCGACGAGCTTTTAGACGAAATTTATCGAGTTCTGTGTTGGAACCTGGCGGGTTTCAACTAGTTTAGGGATGAAACTTGAGGGGTTTTGGTGGGTTTTGAGACAGAATCTGATAGGTTAAAAAAATATATGTTAGAATCTGATAGGTTCTAAGTTGGGACTTGACAGTTACAACCCAACACCCACATCCGGCAACTGAAAGCAGTTGGCACTTTTTTGTTTCAAAAAAATATTAGAATCTCGTAGGTTTCAAGTTGGAATCTGGTAGGTTCCAACTCGGCACCCGTGCCTTCGATCGGAGGTGGTCGGCACTTGTTTGTTTAAAAAAATATGTTAAAATCTGGTAGGTTCTAAGTTGGAACCTGGTAGTTTCCGATCCGACATGTGCGTCGGCGGCTGGAGGTGGTCGGCGCTTCATTGTTTTGAAGAAAAGATACGTTGGAATCTTGTAGGTTCTAAGTTGGAACCTAGTAGATTCTAATCTGGCACCCGCGCAGACCATAGGAGGGGTTAGTGCTTTTTTGTTTAAAAAAATATTAGAATCTGGTAGGTTCTAAGCTGAAACTTAGCAAGTTTCAATCTGGCCACCTGCCTTGGCGACTGGACATGGGTTTTGGCTAATTCCATGACGAAACTTGGTGGGTTCTAAGACAAAACCTAGCGGTTTCCATGGCCAGGTCCCAGAATCGAACCTGGCAAGTTCCATTTATAGAGGAAAGGTAACTTAGTCTTTAAATAATATCAATTTTTTTTATTAAAGGGATAGTTTTGAAAAGAGCCTTTTAGGAGAGCAATCTTAAAAAGGTCCTCCTTTTGGGGGCATTCTTGTAAGTTGCTCCTGAAATTGGATATCCGAGTCCCTAAACTGGCTTTTCATGGCAGTTGGCTTCCCACTTTGAAAATTTGGACTAGGTGCACGAACTCTCTTTTTCTTAACTCTTTAAACCCTATGTTAAATTAGTAAAATAAATATCTAAAAGATATAAAACATTTAGTACAACATGTTGACTAAAATTACATTTATAAGTCAACTTGATTTTTCTTATTTGTCACATTTACTAATTTAAATGTTAATAATGTTCTTTTAGAGTTAAAATACTATTAATGCTAACTGATTATAACTAATGCAACACTAAAATCATTTTTACTTTATAATATTTATCTAATTGATATGATAGTAAACAACATTTTTGGGACCTTTCAGACAAAAAAAAAAAATAATTTGGCGACCGATGCAAGAAAATAAGAGTTTCATGACTAAGTTATCCAAATTTACAAAATGAGGACTCAAGAGCCAAGAAAATAAAAGTTAAATACTCATTTGTCTAAATTTTCCAAATGAGAACCCAAGTATCAATGGTTAAAAAGTATGGGACCTCAGGTACGAATAACCTTGTTAAATTCAAATTGGGTTTGAGCTATCTAAACATGAAAATTCCAAGTTCTATTTGCTAAATTTCAATTTACAAGGTTCAATTAGCAAAAAAAAAAAAAAAAATTAATTGCAAAAATTCCCTCTCAAATGTAAGCCTTGTAATGATATGTCTTCATCTTCAAAATGCAGTAGTCTTTTCCTTAATTATGAAGTATTAACAAAAAACTCCTTTTTTAAAGATTTAATCAGCACATAATATACAATATTAGAGGATTTTGGTAACTCTATAATGATCAAAGCTAAGCTAATTTGGATTTAAAAGTCATTATAAGTTAAAAATTCTAATAGTAAGGAAAATGAACTAAAAATCCATTAAAAAATTTAAAAGAAAAATTTATCATGATTGCACAGAGAGGAGCTAACAAAGAAATTGTTCACTAAATCATTTAATGATTCTCATTTTTTGTATGACATGTATTATTTATGTTAAAATCCTAATAAAAGGTGTTTTTTTAAAAAAATTTCTATAGATCGAGGAGAATGCATGTTATGTTTCAAAAATCGAAGGACACATTGTTTCAAGGGATATAATTTAGGAGAAATTTTTGCAATTAATCTATATCAAAAATTAATATGAAAAATACAAGCTTGAAGGAATTTATGGAGAATGAGAGAAAGGGAAAAGAATCTTTTAATATGTGTGTGTGTGTATATATATATAAATTTGTTATCATTTTCTTGGAAATGTCAATGATTTTGTGGTATATGGAGAGCTACTTTTAAGTTATGCGCCAATAACTGGTAAAAAATGATATATTCTCCATAGGCATCTTGAATAAATAACTTGTTTGATGTCATTTTTATTTTTATTTTATTTATTTATTTAACTCTTTTTTTATTTTATTTTTTATTTTTTTATGAGCTATTCTTGCAAAATTTCCCATTATTCTTGTTCTATACTCTCTTTCACACTTATTTTCTATTCTCGACCTGGTTCCTTATAAAATTCTTTTGCACTTGAATTGACTCTCTAAAGTTCTAATCCAACTTTGGAACAAAGGTAACAGTTTAAGCATGATCAGGCTTGGTAAAATGTGGTTAGCCAAACGAACAGGCTTGCATGAAGGCTCAAATGGCTTACTAAGGGGATGTTCTCTTTGGAACATCTATCGGGGGTCTAGCTGGTTTGGCTTTAGTGCTAGGAAAGTCCTAGTGCCTTATGATTCAAAATGATGCTTGATTAGTTGTTCGCCTCGATAGATCTCTGATAAAGTTCTAGTGCAAAACATATACTTTCAAAACCAAATTTTATACAGGAAAAAGATAAAGAGAATCTACTTATCTAAGTATGCTTATCTCTGTACCGAATAACATGGCTATTGTACAATAAAATTTGAGTATAATCATCCTAAAAACATATGAACTAGTGACTAACATAAGATTCAAAACAACACTCAACTTCAATAAAGATTATAGCAATAATGCTCAGTTCTCATTAAAGTGGCTGGAAGACATCTTAAGACTCAAAAATTCAAAACTTAAAAATAAAAAAAAATTATGGTTTTTATGTTTAGTATTTTTTTAATAAGTAAATGCATGCAAAAATCTAAGCTTAGAGAACTCTAGTGAAACCTACCTACCATTGGATGCATTTCAAGAGGGCATGGATAACCATATCCTTCGTAAAGTCGCCATTCAATGGGGCCATCTTAAGAATAAATTCTTGGGATTTAGAGCAATGGACACAATAACAACACACAAATATTAGAAATCAAGCTAGCCTTCCCCCATACTTAAATCTTACATTGTCCTCAATGAAAGACTAATCATGAAAGAAAATAGAAAAACAAAAATATTTAGACAGCAAACAAAACAAAAATACTGAAAATATAAAGTGCATAGAGTTAAAAAGATCAAATCTGTTGTAATTCATTCTTCATCTATTGGGTTGCCTCCCAACAAGGGCTTGGTTTAATGTCCTCAGCTGATGTAGACATGCTTTCATCATTCATTAGCTTAGGCTGGCTCATCAAGTGATATCCCCTCCACAATGTGTTTCAAAAATGACTTATAATATGGCTTGAGTCCATGTCTATTCAACTTGAACTCATTTCTTTTCTTCATGCTCTTGATTTCAACTACACCATGAGGAAAAACATTTGTGACAAAAAATGGTCTAACCCAACAAGAACATAACTTTACTAGAATTAACTTAAGGCATGAGTGGAATAGAAGAACTTTCTGTCCCACTGCAAAGGTTTTTCGTGAGATCATCTTATCATAGAACGCCTTAGTCTTCTCCTTGTAAATTTTTGCTCTCGCAAACCTCGTTTCTTATCTCTTCAAGTTCTTGCAATTGAAGTTTCCTTTGCTCACCCGCAGCATCCATCTCCATGTTGCACTATTTTACTACCCAAAATGCTTTATGTTCTAATTCAACTGGAAGATGACATGACTTATCATAAACGAGCTGATATGGAGACATTCCAATGGGCGTTTTGTTTGTAGTTTTGTTTGTAGTTTTGTAAGCCCAACGTGTTTCCTCAAGTCATGAACACCAATCTTTTTGGTTTGAATTAACTGTCTTTTCAAGAATAGATTTCACTTCTTGGTTAGACACTTCAACTTGACTAGTTGTTTGTGGAAGGTATGTGGTAGAGAATCTAAGTGTGATGTTATATTTCCTCAATGAGGTTTCTATTGAGCTATTGTAGAAATGTGTACCTCTGTCACTGATCATGGATCTTGGTGTACCAAACCTTACAAAGATGTTAGACTTCACAAAATCTACAACAACCTTAGAATCGTCAATTTTGGTTGCTTATGCTTCTACCCATTTTGGCACATAATCCACAGCCAAGGTATGTAAATATTACTAAAAAAAGAAGAAAAAGGTCCCATGAAATCAATGCCCAAACATCAAAGATTTCAACAATGAGAATAGGGGATTGTGGTAATTGATTTCGGGCACCTAAGTTACATGCTCTTTGACAATGATCATAAGTCTTCCAAAAGAGGTAAAAAAATTTTGAAAATAGCAAACCAATAAAAACCACTGTCAAGGACTTTAAGCATTGTCTTTCTTGGTCTAAAATGTCCACCACATATATATGAGTGATTAAAGGCAAGAATTGAATTTAATTCGGTTTCGGGTATACATTTTTTAATCACTTGATCGGAGCAATGTTTCTATAAGTATGGATCATCCCAAATGTAGTGCTTCACATACTTTTGATCTTGTCCCTTTGGGCATGAGTCAACTCATCTGGCAACTTCTTGGTAGCCAAATAATTTACAATGTTTGCATGCCAAGGAAGTGCTATTTTCACTGAAAAAGTTGCTCATCTAGGAAGTTTTCTTCTAGTGGTAGAGCATCTTCTTTATGAGCAAGGCGGCTGAAATTATCCGCCATCAAGTTCTCGGTTCCTCTCTTGTATTTGATCTCCAAGTTAAATTCTTGCAGAAGAAGAATCCATCTTATAACTCTTGGTTTTGCATCCTTCTTCGCGCGGAGGTACCTGAGATCTGCATAGTTAGAGAAAACAATTACTTTTGTTCCTATCAAATAAGACTTGAGTTTTTCTAAAGCAAAATTAACTACCAAAAGCTCTTTTTCTGTGGCGAAATAATTAAGGTAAGCATCATTTAATATTCAAGACTTGTTGTAGATAGCGTGTAAAAGCTGTCGCACTCACTGTCCTAAAACAACTCCAATGGCATAGTCACTAGCATCACACATGATCTCAAAAACAATTCCCAATTTGGAGGTTGGATCACGGGAGCTGAAGTCAAGAGCTCCTTTAATTGTTCAAAAGCTACCTTGCATTTATCATCGAACTCAAAAGCCATGTCTTTCTAAAGTATCCTGTATAAGGGCAGTGTCATATTTGAAGAATCCTTGATAAACTTGTGATAGAATCCTGCATAGCCAAGAAAATAATGAATCTCCCATACATTGGTGGGGAGGTGGTAAGGATTGCACAAGGTCTACTTTAGATTTATCAACTTCAATACCCTTAGAAGAAACAATGTGGCATGAAACTATATATTGATTCACCAAAGAGTGACATTTTTCTAATTCAAAACAAGGTTAGTTTCAATACATCTTTTAAGCACAAGTTTAAGGTTATGCAAGCATTTCTAAAAAAAATCACCATAGACACTCAAATCATCCATTAAAACCTCTATGATGTTTTCAACATAATAATAAAAAAAATAATTACCATACACTATGATGTTTTCAACATAATAATAAAAAAAATAATTACCATACACCTTCAGAATGTGGCAAGAGATTACAAAGACCAAATGGCATGTGACGGTAGGCGAAGGATCCGAATGGTCATGTGAATATGGTTTTCTCTTGGTCCTCAGGTGCAACTACAATTTGATTGTAACTAGAGTAACCATCAAGAAAGTAGTAATGAGAGTGTCCAACTAACCTTTTAAGCATTTGATTAATGAATGGTAGAGGAAAGTGGTCCTTACATGTTGTCAAATTGAGCTTATGGTAGTCAATGCAAACTCGCCACTCGCTTTGAATTTGAGTAGGAACTAGCTCATTGTCTTCATTTTTCACCGCAGTGATCTACGATTTCTTTGAAGCGACTTGGACCGGGCTTACCCACTTACTATCCAAAATGGGTTAGATCTGTTAGACATGTATGCCCTAAGGAGTAAAAATGTAATGCGTTTTTGGAGACATTTTTATCAATAAAGAGTTTATTCATTTATATATACCAAATCTTGTCCTCTTTACGTTCATATTTGTTGAATGTATGATA
This sequence comes from Artocarpus heterophyllus, assembly GCA_025403435.1. NCBI lineage: Eukaryota > Viridiplantae > Streptophyta > Magnoliopsida > Rosales > Moraceae > Artocarpus > Artocarpus heterophyllus. The sequence goes on along the minus strand of CM046354.1, from coordinate 28,288,969 downwards.
AGCAAACAGTAGTCTGAGACTGTCAGTCTAAACCTTAAGAATTGGGCATATGATGGACTGATTATGCGAAAGATGCGATTCTTAAGGTGACGGTCTAAAACATATGATCCGCAATCAAGGGAATAAAGTTGGGTGCTTTATTCATGTAAAGATTGTTATGTTGTTTATATCCCTTTTGGGAGATGGTTTGTCTTGACCATCGAAGTTGGACTCCGTGAATAGAAACATTGGCACGTTATCATAGGTGACGATATGTTGGATCGGGACATAAAGTGAATTGATTTGGATTAATAATTTTTTCTTGGCAAATCGATTCACTTTAGACAGTCATTTGTATTGTATCTTAATCCTGAGATAAATAGTGGGCTCGTTGTCTCGACTTGTGTCTTTTGATGTGCCGAAGGGTGACACCCACATCTCAATAGTGGTATGCATGCCGGTACGTTGGAGGCATGACTCTTGATAGCATAGACTTGTTATTCATAGATATGGAATCCATAGCTCCTCTTTAGGAGTAATGATATCCTCTTATATGCGTTGTTCTGTAATTTGAAAATTTGAGCACTCAACCATTTGGATACATAGGTGTAACCGAATGGTATACTATCTTTGGATGGTAAGTTTTCTCATGGTGAGACAATGGAACTTAAGATAAAAATAATCGGGAAGGTAAGACAGAACTTGTCCTTAAACCGTTTATGGATGATCATATGGGGATACGATACACTATGATATATCATGGAGACTTAGCTACACGAGCTTCGTAATTCTATAAAGTTCGAGAGTGCAGCTCCAAGCTTTTAGTGGAGTAGCGTTGGAGTTGATAATTCTGAAATGTATATCTGGGATATTGGGTTTCATAATTATCATGAGCTTGAACTTTATAGGTCCATTTTGGTTCTCTTTGCTAGCTCACAAAGTCCTGTAACGACACGGCGTGCTTTTCCAATAATTGGTGACTTATGTCGGATTTATCAGATTGGTTTAAAATTTGTAAGAATGAAATAATTCATGTCTGTTTATTGGTTGAATTAATTTTGTAAGAAATTAGTTCAAGATAAACTGTTGAATTATTACGATTAGATAATTATTGTCTGTTTATCGGTTGTTTTAATTTTGGACAAATTAGAACAAGATAAACTTGTAGAATTATTGTGAATTGATTTATTTTCTTAGAGATTATCTTGATAAAGTTTGTTTTCATCAGATAACTTCTATATTGGGTTATTTGAATCAAAACTGAGACTTTATCCTTTAGAATCTCGGCTGGAAAATAAGAGATTCGCAGAGATTTTTTCTCAGAAGTTCGGCCTGCCGAATGACGTGTTCAGCCTACCGATGGGGCCTGTTCGGCCTATCGATCACCAAGAGATAAGATTACACGTTTTCACGCGGATCTTATCAGATATTGATCCGAACTTGATTCTGTTTCAAATTTTTGAGACCTATTCTGATAAGGACTAACCCTAGAACCAATAGCTATAAAAAGGGAGTGAGTCTCATGATTTACTCAGATCAATTTGAGTGATTAAGAGTGATACTCTTCTAGTGAGCATCTAAAAAACTCCCTGAGAGCTTTTGTTCACAAATCACGAACACTAGCTTTGGGTTCTCTCTATTGGTTGGAAGGATAGTCACCGGTGGAAGAGCTGTACGTGTGAGCCCACACTCAGTCCGGTTGTGGATAGAGAATAGCAAAGAAGACCAGTTGGTTAAGGCTCTTCTGGAACGTTACTTCTCTACACAGGTTGCGGAGGTTCTTCGGCACACTGAGGTTAGTAAGATCTGTTTAATTTATACATATAACATGTCAAACTTGTGTTTTGAAAAATACTCTGATGAAATTTAAAAAAAATTCTGCTGCGCACTTTGTTTCCAACAATTGGTATCAGAGCCATGGTTTTTACATAAATTTGCAAGTTTGTGATCATGTTATATGCATAATTTTTGTGATCCTAATCTCTCCTATGCTTGAATTGAATTTTATAGAGAGATGGCACTCTAGGTTTCTATATAATATATCTGTTGTCATGGATTATGTGGTGAATGTTTATTAATTAATTATGGTTGATTAAATCGTTGTTTAATTATTTATTAATTAATTAATACCGATTATGGTTCCTTAGAGGTTAGAATGTGTATCTAGGTTTTTCATGTAATTAGATGACGGACTATCATCTCCGTCTAGGAATTGTTATTTAATTTTTAATTTGTAAGAATTTTGTAATTAAATAAATATTCGAAGAAGACGGATCTAGAAGATGAATCTAGAAGATTGATGATGGCGTCTCCAGGTATATCCTGACTCTCTAATTTTATGCTTTTGAATTGTTGAAAATAAAATTGATAAATTGCATTAAAGTTGTATTTTCTGGAACAAGTGATTACTGCTCGGTCGGCATGCCGGACGTCACAGTTCAGCAGGCCGATGGTCATAGATCGGCAGGCCGGACGTGTGGTCCGGCAGGCTGACAGTGGGGCAGAAATTAGGGTGCTCTGCCGGCAGGCCGAACTTTCAGTTCGGCAGGCCAAACTTTCATGGATCGGTAGGCCGATGTATCAGATCAGCAGGCAGATGAAGCATGACCGGCAGGCCGATCTCCCAGATCGGCCTACCGACCAAGAGCTGCCAAGTGTCCAGACAGGTGCAATTTTTCTGGTGCAGTTTTAATTTTATTTTTGGGACGATTCTGAGAAATATTAAATTTGGATATGATCAGAAATATGAAATATTTGATTCATATGGGATTCAAGACTTGAAGATGGATATTACATGAAGAAGGATACAGCTTGAGGATTCAAGGATGAAGAATTGATAAATGTCTCGATTATTCTCTTGTAATCTTAGTTTTCTATTCTCTAGGGTGGAACCATAATATTACGGTTATTATTATTTTGCTTGTAGCTTTGCTTGTCTACATTATAATATGATTTACCATGTATATTGATAACATGTCATATAGAATAGGGAGTCTCGCTCATATTAAAATTGTTCATGCATAATTTTAAAATAAAACCTTGACTTCAAAAGATTGAGTGGGAGAAGGTTTTCGAAGAGAGGACCTAAGGAAGAACATGGTGGTCTCGACCCCTAGGAAGGGATTTCTATCATGTACCAGATTGGATCTCTGAAAGGATAAGGTATTTTAGTATGATTTATGGTTGCACACCCCTAGGTGGTGATTATAAATCATGGATAAAATATTGAAACGGTGGTTATACACTCACGTTAATTTTATTATTAACCTCCCCTAGGAGCTTTGTTAATAAAATTAATGGCCAAAGAAACGATTATTAGTATATGCTGGATCATACGGGTCCTGGATGGCATATATTAATTAGGAGGGAATCCGTATTCCTGATTGAATTTGGCATGACTCCCCTAGGAGCTTGTTGAATTCTGAGTTGGGAATTATCGTTGTAAGGTTGTGATATTTTCAAGGTTTTGACACATAAACACATTTGTATGTTTTTACATGATTGTGTTATCTTACTAAACTATTATTATATGTTTGCTTATATTTGGTATATGATTCTTTATTGTAGATTGAAAATGTCTAAAAACGCTTTATCATCGATACTTGACAAAAACCAATTAACCGGTCAGAATTATAATGATTGGAAACGAAACCTGGACATCGTCCTATCCTTTAAGAAACTGAAATATGTATTGACAACCCCTTGTCCTCCCGAGCCTACGGGAGATTCAAGTAATGAGCAATTTCAAGTGTACGATCGCTGGAAAGATGCTAATGATCAGGCCCGCTGCTATGTTATGGCTAGCATGAACAACGTGCTGCAGGCTCAACATCAGGATTATGAGATTGCGAAGCAGATCTTGGATAATCTTGAGGACATGTTTGGAGGCCAGGCCATAACAAAGCGACAAGGGACGCTTTGGAAACTCTTAAACTATAGACAGAGACCGAGGACATCTGTAAAGGAGCACATGATGTTGGTCATGGGTTACCTCGCTGAGGCTCAAACCATTAGATCCGACATCGATGCTAAAACTCAGATGACTATGGTCTTTGAGACTCTGTCGAAGGAATTTATTCCGTTTAGAGCTACTTTTAATTTAAGCAATAGACGGGATATGACCTTGACAGAACTGATGAAACAGTTACAGGAGTTTGAACTGCTGATCAGGGAGTCTCCTGCTGGTGGTGAGGCCAACATGGTAGCTGCTTCTGGTTCCAATCCTAACTCTGGGAATGGAAAGAAGCAACGGGCCAAGAACGGGAAGTCTTCTATTCCTGCTACTACCAAGAGCAAGAAGAAGAAGAAGAAGAACCCAAAGAAGCTTAAGTGCTTCTTCTGTGGTAAGGTCGGGCATATAAAGAAGCATTGCAAGGACTGCCTTTCCAAGGGTGGTAGGTGTGATCTTCTATATTTAGAAACTTGTTTGGTTGAGGAATCCAGTGACATCTGGGTCATAGATTCTGGTGCAACTAATCATGTTTGTGTTTCTTTGCAGGGATTCAAAGAAATGAGAAGTCTACTACGTGAAGACTTAACACTTCGGATGGGCGATGGATCCTTGGTCTCAGCAGAAGCAGTGGGAGATGTCCATCTTTACTTTGATAATTATAGGAATTTAATTTTACGAGATTGTTTTTATGTTCCTAAATTTAAAAGGAATTTAATTTCTGTATCTTCTTTATTTAAAGACTCCTACGTGGTATCTTTTAATGAAAAAGTGGTGATTCGTAAAAACAAATCTTTTATCTGTTCTGGATGGATGCAAAATAATCTATATTTTATCAAACCTAAGATGGACTTATTGCTTAATGCTGAGATAAATGATAATTACTCAAAAAGACTTAAAACTTCTCACTCTAATAAGACTTATCTTTGGCATTTGCGCCTTGGCCATATTAACCTGAATAGGATTCAAAGGTTGGTAAGGGATGGACCTTTAAATCACTTAAAGGTGGAATCTATACCTCAATGTGAATCTTGTTTGGAGGGTGAAATGATCAAAAGACCATACGGGTCTAAGGGCAATAGGGCCGAAGGGTTTCTAGAACTTGTACATAGTGATGTTTGCGGGCCGATGAACATCCGGGCACGAGGAGGGTATGAGTACTTCGTCACTTTTATTGACGATTACTCAAGATATGGGTATGTGTACCTAATGCACCACAAAACCGATACTTATGATAAGTTCAGGGAGTTTCGGGCTGAAGTGGAAAAGCAATTGGGTAGACCCATAAAGGCACTTCGATCTAATCGAGGTGGGAAATACCTTTCTGATGAGTTCTTGGGACACTTGTTAGAGAATGGGATTTTATCCCATTTGACTGCGCCGGGCACTCCGCAGCAGAATGGCGTGGCAGAGAGAAGGAATAGGACTTTGTTGGACATGATTTGGTCCATGATGAGTTATTCATCATTGCCTTTATCCTTTTGGGGATATGCACTACAAACCACATGTTATCTTTTGAACAATGTGCCTTCAAAATCAGTCCCTAAAACTCCTCACGAGTTGTGGACAAGACAAAAGACATCCTTAAACCATATTCGCATATGGGGATGTCCAGCTCATGTCCTGTTTAAGGATCCGAATAAGTTGGAAGCACGTTCAAAAGTTTACGTGTTTGTAGGATATCCAAAAGGGACGACTTTAGGAGAGTTACATGGACGACTTTAAACCTCGAAGCAAAGTGGTGCTTAAGGAGTTAAGGGGTGATCCGTTCACTCCGGAGGTTCCGAACGAAACCATTTCGATCGGTGTAGAAAAACCAAGCAAACCTGAACAACAACCTCAGGGGCTTCGGTGTAGTGGGAGGATCGGGCGTCAACCTGAGAGGTATATGTTCAATGGGGAGGTCTTCTTGGCTGAACCGGATGAACATGACAGGGATCCTTATACTTATGCAGAAGCTATGGAGGATGTTGATTCAAGACTCTGGACAGAGGCCATGAACATAGAGATGAAGTCTATGGAGACTAATCGGATTTGGGAGCTTGTGGATCTTCTCGAAGGGGTAAAACCCATAGGGTGTAAGTGGATCTACAAGAGGAAAAGAGGAGTGGATGGAAAGGTCGAAACCTTTAAGGCTAGACCGGTAGCTAAGGGTTATACGCAAAAGGAAGGAATCGATTATGAGGAAACCTTTTCGCCTGTAGCCATCCTTAAGTCCATCCGGATTCTCTTGTCCATAGCTGCCGCTCTCAACTACGAGATTTGGCAGATGGATGTCAAGATGGCTTTTTTGAATCGCTATCTTGATGAGTCCATTTATATGGAACAACCAGACGGGTTCAAGGTCGCGGGTCAAGAGGGTAAGGTTTGTAAGCTGCTAAAGTCTATTTATGGACTTAAGCAGGCTTCTCGTTCTTGGAACATAAGATTTGATCAAGTTATCATGACTTATGGGTTCTCACAAAACGTGGATGAACCATGTGTTTACAAACACATTAAGGATGGGAAGGTGGTTTTTCTACTACTCTATGTAGATGATATTCTGCTAATTGGCAATGACGTTGGGGCGTTGTCATCCGTCAAATTATGGTTGACCAAGCAGTTTGACATGAAGGACTTAGGTGAGGCTAATTTTGTTCTCGGTATCTAGATTTTTTGGGATAGGAAGAGCAAAATGATAGCTTTGTCTCAGGCTGGCTACATAGATAAAATTCTCAGGAGGTTTGCAATGCAGGATTCCAAGATAGGTGGGCAACCATCTAGGTCTGGAATTATTCTTTCTAAGAAAGACTCTCCAAAGTCTTATGAAGAAAGAGAATACATGAAGAAGGTGCCTTATGCTTCGGCAGTGGGTAGTCTCATGTATGCCATGCTTTGTACACGACTGGATATTAGCTATGCGGTCGGGATTGTAAGTCGATTTCAGGCTGATCCAGGACCGAACCATTGGGTTATGGTAAAGCATATTTTCAAGTACCTGAGAAGGACTCAAGGGTATATGCTTGTGTATTCAGGTGAGGATTTAACTCCTCTAGGATACACTGATTCAGATTTTCAATCCTATTTGGATTCTAGGAAATTGACTTCGAGGTTTGTGTTTACTCTGGGTGGCGGTCCATCAGTTGGAGAAGTGCGAAGCAAGATTGCACTTCGGATTCAACGATGGAGGCCGAGTATGTGGCGACTAGTGATGCTTCGAAAGAAGCAATGTGGCTCCGTAAGTTCCTTGGGGATCTTGAGGTAGTTCCTAGTATGGATAAAGCGGTATCACTATACTGTGATAATAGTGCGGCGGTAGCTAATGCTAAGGAACCAAGATTTCACAAGAAGAGTAAGCATATTGATCGGAAGTATCATGTGATAAAGGACTTCGTTGAGGGCAGGCATGTCACAGTGTGCAAGATCGCGTCAGAGGACAATTTAGTTTATCCATTTACGAAGACACTTACTGGGAGAGTCTTTGAGATGCATGTGGAAGCTATGGGGATGCAAAATTTGTTGTATTTACTCACTTAGTGCAAGTGGGAGATTGTTAGACATTTATGCCCCAAGGAGTAAAACTGTAATGCGTTTTTGGAGACATTTTTATCAATAAAGAGTTTATTCATTTATATATACCAAATCTTGTTCTCTTTACGTTCATATTTGTTGAATGTATGATAAGCAAACAGTAGTCTGAGACTATCAGTCTAAACCTTAAGAATTGGGCATATGATGGATTGATTGTGCGAAAGACATGATTCTTAAGGTGATGGTCTAAAACATATGATCCGCAATCGAGGGAATAAAGTTGGATGCTTTATTCATGTAAAGATTGTTATGTTGTCTATATCCCTTTTGGGAGATGGTTTGTCTTGACCATCGGAGTTGGACTCCGTGAATAGAAACATTGTCACGTTGTCATAGGTGACGATGTGTTGGATCGGGACATAAAGTGAATTGATTTGGATTAATAATTCTGTCTTGGCAAATCTATTCACTTTAGATAGTCATTTGTATTGTATCTTAATCCTGAGATGAATAGTGGGCCCGTTGTCTTGACTTTTGTCTTTTGATGTGCCAAAGGGTGACACCCACATCTCAATAGTGGTATGCATGCCGGTACGTTGGAGGCATGACTCTTGATAGCATAGACTTGTTATTCATAGATATGGAATCCATAACTCCTCTTTAGGAGTAATGATATCCTCTTATATGCGTTGTCCTGTAATTTGAAAACTGGAGCGCTCAACCATTTGGATACATAGGTGTAACCGAATGGTATACTATCTTTAGATGGTAAGTTTTCTAATGGTGAGACAATGGAACGTAAGATAAAAATAATCGGGAAGGTAAGACAGAACTCGTCCTTAAGCCGATTATGGATAATCATATGGGGATACGATACACTATGATATGTCATAGAGACTTAGCTACACGAGCTTCGTAATTCTATAAAGTTCGAGAGTGTAGCTCCAAGCTTTTAGTGGAGTAGCGTTGGAGTTGATAATTGTGAAATGTATATATGGGATATTGGGTTTCATAATTATCATGAGCTTGAACTTTATAGGTCCATTTTGGTCCCCTTTGTTAGCTCACAAAGTCCTGTAACTACACGGCGTGCTTTTCCAATAATTAGTGACTTATGTCGGATTTATCAGATTGGTTTAAAATTTGTAAGAATCAAATAATTCATGTCTGTTTATTGGTTGAATTAATTTTGTAAGAAATTAGTTCAAGATAAACTGTTGAATTATTGCGATCAGATAATTCTTGTCTGTTTATCGATTGTTTTAATTTTGGAAATATTAGAACAAGATAAACTTGTAGAATTATTGTGAATTGATTTATTTTCTTAGAGATTGTCTTGATAAAGTTTGTTTTGATAAGCTAACTTCTCTATTGAGTTATTTGAATCAAAACTGAGACTTTATCCTTTAGAATCTTGGGTGGAAAATAAGAGATTCGTGAAGATTTTTTCTCGGGAGTTCGGCTTGCCGAATGACGTGTTCGGCCTACCGATGGGGCCTGTTCGGCCTGCCGATCAGCGAGAGATAAGATTACGCATTTTCACGCGGATCTTATCAGATATTGATCTGAACTTGATTCTGTTTCGAATTTTGAGACCTATTCTGATAAGGACTGACCCCAAAACCAATAGCTATAAAAAGGGAGTGAGTCTCATGATTTACTCAGATCAATTTGAGAGGTTAAGAGTGATACTCTTCTAGTGAGCATCTAAAAAACTCCCTGAGAGCTTTTGTTCACAAATCATGAACACTAGCTTTGGGTTCTCTCTATTGGTTGGAAGGATAGTCATCAGTGGAAGGGCTGTACGTGTGAGCCCACACTCACTCCGGTTGTGGATAGAGAATAGCAAAGAAGACCAGTTGGTTAAGGCTCTTCTAGAATGTTACTTCTCTACATAGGTTGCGGAGGTTCTTCGGCACACTGAGGTTGGTATGATCTGTCTAATTTATACATATAACATGTCAAACTTGTGTTTTGGAAAATATTCTGATGAAATTTTAAAAAAATTCCGCTGCGCACTTTGTTTCCAACAAGATCACCCCAACATCTAGGAGTTTTAGTATCTCCTTTTTCATAACTTCCATCATAGGAGGGTTCAATCGATGTTGAGCCTTCCTTTTGGGTTTTGATCCTTTTTCAAGTAGGATCCAGTGCATACACATTGATGGACTAATGCCTTTGATGTCAACAATACTCCAACCAATGGCTATTTTGTGGTTTCTAAGCATCTTAATGAGATTTTCTTCTTGTGTCAGTGTGAGGTTGTTGGCAATGATGTCTGGCAATGTGTGTCCCTCTCCCAAGTATACATATTTCAAGTGATTCAAGAGGGGTTTCATTTCCAACATGGGAGCCTGTATTATAGATGGTAGAAGTTTCTCATTAGATATTGTCAAATCAATGTAAGAAACATCATACTTGAGTGAAGAATCAAGAGCCTCCACAACTTCTTTCACTTGACCATGCAAGTGTTGAAAAATAGTATGCAGCTGAATTTTAAAATTTTTATATTAAAGTATTTTCCAAAGCATAAGTTTGACATGCTATATGCATAAATTAGCCAGATCTTACTAACCTTGTTTGCTGAAAAGCTCCTGCAATCGATGAAGGGAAAGGACATTGTAAAAGGACCTCAACCAACTGGCCTTCTTTGCCATTCTCTATCCACGACTAGTGTATGTGTGGGCACACTTATATAGCTTTTCCACCAAGCGACTCTCGTTCCAACCAATTGAGAAATAACCAAAGCTATAATTTGTGATTTGTGAATAACAGCTTTTCGAGAAGTTTCAAAGTCTCATCAGCAGAGTCTCACTCTAGATTTCTCAACTGATCTAAATAGCAATGAGTCTCACTCCCCTTTTCATAGAGGTTAGGCCTAAGGGTCAGTCCTTATTAGATAAGGCCTCGAAAATTCAGATTAGAATCAATATCTGATAAAATCAAAGTGAAAACACAAGATCTATTTGTCGCTTGGACGTTAGACCGAACTTGCAGATTGGCTTGCCAAACTTATTCCATCGGTAGGCCGAACTTATTCCATCAGTAGGCCGAACTTACGATAAATGATCCATGCGAATCTTTTATTTTCCACCCGAGATTCTTGAGATAGAGCCTCAGTTTTAACTCAAATAACCCAATAGAGAAGTTATCTGATTAAAATAGTCATATCTAGATAATCTCTAGGAAAATAAATATTTTTGATAATTCAACAAGTTTATCTTAAATTAATTTATTCAAAATTCATCTAACCGATAAATAGACATGAATTATCTGATCTTGATAACTCAACAAGTTTATCTTAAATTAATTTTCACAAAATTAATTCAATCGATAAACAGACATGAATTATCTGATCCTATAAAATTTTCTGTCAATCTGATAATTTGACATAAGTCACTAATTATTGGAAAAACAAGCCATATCGTTATAGGATTTTTTATGAGCTAACAAAGGGGACCTGATGGACCTATATAATTCATGCTCTTGATAATTATGAAACCTAATATCTCAGACATACATTTCGTAATTATCAACTCTAACACTACTTCACTAAAAGCTTAGAGCTGCACTCTCGAACAATATAGAATTATGAAGCCCGTATAGTTAAGTCTCCATGATATATCATAATGTATCGTATCCCTAAAGGATTATTCATAATCGGCTTAAGGATAAATTCTGTCTTACCTTCCTGATTATTTTTCTGTTACGTTCTATTATCTCTCCATCGGAAAGCTTACCATCCAAAGATAGTATACCATTCGGTTACACCTATGTATCCAAACAGTTGAACTCTCTAGTTTTCCAATTATAGGATAACGCATACAAGAAGATATCAACTACTTCTGAAGAGGAGCTATGGATTCCATATCTATGAATAACAGGTTTATGCTATCAAAAGTCATGCCTCCAGCGTATGGCATGCGTACGAACATAAAATGTGGATGTCACCCTTTGGTACATCATAAGACATAAGTCAAGACAACGGGCCCACTATTTATCTTAGGATTAAGATACAATATATATGATTGTCTAAAGTGAATCAATTTGCTGAGACAGAATTATTAATCCAAATCAATTCACTTTATATCCCGATCTAATATATCGTCACCTATGACAATGCACCAATGTTTCTATTCATGATGTCCTCCTCCGATGGCCAAGACAAACTATCTCCCATTAGGGATATGACAACACAACAATCTTTGCATGAATAAAGTGCCCAACTTTAGTCCCTCGATTACGGATCTTATGCTTTAGACTGTCACCTTAAGAATCATGTCTTACGCATAATCTGTCCATCATATGCCTAATTCTTAAAGGTTTAGACCGACAGTCTCAGACTTTTGTTTGCTTATTATATATCCAACAAATATGAATGTAAGAGGACAACAATTTGATATATAAATAATAAAAAAACTCTTTATTGATAAAAATGTCTCCAAAAACATATTACATTTTTACTCCTTAGGACATACATGTCTAACAATCTCCCACTTGCACTAATTGAGTAAATATGACAAATCTCGCATCCCCATAGCTTCCACATGCCTCTCAAAGAGTCTTCCAGTAAGTGTCTTCATGAATGGATTAGCTAAATTGTCCTCTGACGTGATTTTGCATGCAGTGACATATTGGTCTTTTACAAAGTCCTTTATCAAATGATACTTTCGATCAATATGCTTACTCTTCTTGTAAAATCTTGGTTCTTTAGGATTAGCTACCACGGCATTGTTATCATAATATAGTGATACTGTCTATCCATACCAAGAACTACCTCAAGATCCCCAAGGAACTTGCAAAGCCACACTGCTTCTTTCGAAGCATCACTAGCTGTCACATACTCGGCTTCCATCGTTGAATACAAAGTGCAATCTTGGTTCACACTTCTCCAACTGATGGCACCGTTGCCTAGAGTAAACACAAAACTAGAAGTCAATCTCTTCGAATCCAGACAGGATTGGAAATCCAAATCAGTGTATCCTAGAGGAGTTAAGTCATCACCTAAGTACACAAGCATATAACCTTGAGTCCTTCTTAGATACTTGAAAATATGCTTGACCATAACCCAATGGTTCAGTTCCAGATCCGCCTGAAATCGACTTACAATCCCGACCGCATAATAGATATCTAGTCGCATGCAAAGCATGGCATACATAAGACTACCCACTATCGAAGCATAAGGCACCTTCTTCATGTATTCTCTTTCTTCATCTGACTTTGGAGAGTCTTTTTTAGAAAGAGTAATTCCTGACCTAGATGGTTGCCCACCTTTCTTGGAATCCTACATTGCAAACCTCTTGAGAATCTTATCTATATAGCCGGTCTAGGACAAAGCTATCATTTTGTTCTTCCTATCCTAAAAAATCTGGATACCTAGAACAAAATTAGCCTCACCCAAGTCCTTCATGTCAAACTGCTTGGTCAACCATAATTTGACTGATGACAACGTCCCAACATCATTGCCAATTAGCAGAATTTCATCTACATAGAGATATAGAAAAACCACCTTCCCATCCTTAATGTGTTTGTACACACATGGTTTGTCCACATTTTGTGCGAGCCCATAAGTCTTGATCACTTGATCAAATCTTGTGCTTCAAGAATGGGAAGCCTGCTTAAGTCCATAAATTGACTTTAGCAACTTACCTCTTGACTCTTAACTTTGAACCCATCTAGTTTTTCCATGTAAATGGACTCATCAAGATTGCCATTTAAAAAAGCCATCTTGATGTCCATCTACTAAATCTCGTAGTCAAGAGCGGCAGCTATGGACAAGCGAATGTGGATGGATTTAAGCATGACTACAGGCAAAAATGTTTCCTCATAATCGATTCCTTCCTTTTGTGTGTATCACTTAGCTACCAGTCTAGCCTTAAAGGTTTCGACCTTTTCATCCACTCCTCTTTTCCTCTTGTAGATCCACTTACACCCGATGGATTTTACCTTTTGGGAAGATCCATAAGCTCGTAGACCTGATTAGTCTCTATAGGCTTCATCTTATGTTCATGGCTTTTGTTCAGAGTTTCGAATCAACATCCTCCATAGCCTCTTTGTAAGTGTAATGATCCCTATCATATTCATCTAGTTCAACCAAGTAGGCCACACCAATGAACATATACCTCTTGGGTTGACGCCCGATCCTCCCACTATGCCGAAAACCTTAGGTTGTTGTTTGGGTTCATTTGGTTTTTCTACGCTGATTGGAATAGTTTTAGTCAGAACCCTCGACGTGATCGAATCATTGCTCAAGCACCACTTTGCTTCATGGCTTAAAGTCGTCCATGTAACTTTCCTCAAGGAAAGTTGCATTAGTTGAAACCACTACTTTATTTTTCTTTCGGTTATAGAAATAACCCCTTTTAGTTCCTTTGGGATATCCTATAAACACGCAAACTTCCAAATGTGCTTTCCACTTATTTGCATCCCTAAACAAGACATGAGCTGGACATCCCTATATGCGAATATGGTTTAAGGTAGTCTTCTTCCCTGTCCACAACTCGTGAGGAGTTTTAGGTACCGATTTTGAAGGCATATTGTTCAAAAGATAACATACAGTTTATAGTGCATATCCTCAAAAGGACAAAGGCAATGATGAATAACTCATAATGGACCTAACCATGTCCAACAAAGTCCTATTCCTTCTTTTCACTATGCCATTCTGCTACGGAGTGCCCGGTATAGTCAAATGGGATAAAATCTCATACTCTAATAAGTGTCCCAAGAACTCATCATAAAGGTATTCACCACCTTGTTCAGATCAAAGTGCCTTTATGGGTTTACCTAATTGCTTTTCGACTTCAACCCAAGACTCTTTGAACTTATCATAAGTTTCGCTTCTGTGATACATTAGGTACACATACCCATACTTTGACTAATCATCAAAAAAAGTGACGAAGTACTCATACCCTTCTTGTGCTTGAATGTTCATCGGTCCACAAATATAACTATGCATAAGTTCTAGAACCCCTTCGGCCCTATTGCCCTTAGACCTAAATGGTCTATTGGTTATTTTACCCTCCAAGCAAGATTTACATTGTGGTATAGATTCTATCTTTAAGTGAATCAAAGGTCTATCCCTTACCAATCTTCGAATCCTATTCAGGTTAATGTGACCAAGTCATAAATTCTAAAGATAAGTCTTATTAGAGTAAGAAGTGTTAATTCTTTTAGAGTTTTTATCATTCATTGCAACATTAATTAGTAAGTCCATCTTAGGTTTGATAAAATATAGGTTATTTTGCATCAATCGAGAACAAATAAAAAATTTGTTTTTACGAATCACCACTTTCTTATTAAAAGAAACCAAATAGGAGTTTTTAAATAAATAAGCTATAGAAATTAAATTCCTTTTAAATTTGGAACATAAAAACAATCTTGCAAAATTAAAATCCTATAATTATCAAAATGAAGATGGGCGTTTCCCACTGCTTCAGCTAAGACCAAGGATCCATCGTCCATCCGAAGCGTGAAGTCTTTATGCAGCAAACTTCTTGTTTCTTTGAACCCCTACAAAGAAACACAAACATGATTAGTTGCTCTGGAATCTATGACCCAAGTGTCACTGGATTCCTCAACCACACAAGTTTCTAAATACAAAAGATCACACCTACCTCCTTGGGAAAGGAAGTCCTTGTAATTCTTCGTTATGTGCCCGACCTTCCTGTAGAAGAAGCACTTTAGCTTCTTCAGGTTCTTCTTCTTCTTCTTGTTCTTGCCATTTGCAAGAACAGAAGACTTCTTGTTCTTGGCCCATTGTTTCTTTCCATTCCCAGGGTTGGGATTGGAACTAGAAGCAGTTGCCAAGTTAGCCTCGCCACCAGCAGGAGACTCCTTGATCAGCAGTTCAAACTCTTGTAACTATTTCATCAACTCCATCAAGGTCATATCCTGTCTATTGCTCAAATTAAATGTAGCTCTAAATGGAATGAATTCCCTAGATAGAGTCTCAAAGACCATCGTCTTTTGAGTTTTAGCATCGATGTCAGCTCCATTGGTCTGAGCCTCAGCAAGGTAACCTATGGCTAACGTCATGTGCTCTTTCATAGTCGCCCTAGTCTCTGTTTATAGTTTAAGAATTTTTGAAGCGCCCCTTGCTGCTTTGTTAAGGATTGGCCTCCAAACATGTCTTCCAAATTGTCCAAGATCTGCCTAGGAGTCTCATAATCCTCATGTTAAGCCTGTAGCACATTATTCATGCTAGCCATAATATAGCAGCGGGCCTAATCATTAGCATCTTTCCAACGATCATATGCTTAGATTTGATCGTTGGTGGAATTTCCCATAGGCTCAAGAGGACAAGGGGTTATCAACACAAATTTCAGTTTCTCAAAAGAGAGGATGATATTTAGGTTCCATTTTCAATCATTATAATTCTCTCTGGTTAATTGGTTTTTATCAAGTATCGATGATAAAGCATTTTTAGACATTTTTAGTCTACAATAAAGAATCATATACCAAACATAAGCAAACATATCATAATAATTTAGCAAGATAACATAATCATGTAAAACATACAAATGTGTTTATGTGTCAAAACCTTGAAAATATCACAACCTTACAACGATAATTCCCAACTTAGAATTCAACAAGCTCCTAGGGGAGTCTTGCCAAACTCAATCAGGAACATGGATCCCCTCCTAATTAATATATCCCATCTATGACCTGTATGAGCCAGCATATATTAATAATCATTTCTTTGGCCATTAATTTTATAAATAGAGCTCCTAGGGCAGGTTAATAATAAAATTAACATGAGTGTATAACTATCATTTCAATATTTTATCTATGATTTATAATCACTACCTAGGGTTGTGCAACCATAAATCATGCTAAAATACCTTATTCTCTTAGAATCCAATCCGGTATATAATAAAGTCCTTTCCTAGGGGTTGGAACTACCATGTGCTACCTATGGACCAACAAGGGAGGCCATAGGTCCTCTCTTCGAAAACCTTCTCCCACTCAATCTTTTGAAATCAAGGTTTTATTTTATAAACATGCATGAACAATTTTTAATGAGTAGCACTCCTTATTCTATATGACATGTTATCAATATACATGGTAAATCATATCATAATGTAGACAAGCAAAGCAATCATGCAAAGCCATAAGCAAAATAATAATAAATAATTATAATATTATGGTTCGACCCTAGATAAAAGAAAACAAAGATTACAAGAGAATAATCGAAACATATTATTGATTCTTCATCCTTGAATCTTCAAATTACAGTATAATAAATTGGAGATTATACAACCTTCATTTAACAACTGTTTCTCAAAAATCGTTGTGATAAGGGGAAAAAAAGCGACGAGTTACACCCGCGAACATGAAAATCGTCGTGGTAGCTCCCACACTTACCACTATGATTTTTAAAAAACAGTCGTGGTATCTCACTTAAAAGCCCCTTTCCACCTCAAAAATCAGACACAAATTCGAAACTCACCTCTCAAAAACAAACACAGAGCCTTCCGAAATAGCTGCCACTGTCCCTCTCTACTTCCACACTTCTTAATCTCATCTGCAATTGTAAGTTTTTTGTTAGAAATTGTTAAATTATTGTTGATTTTGTTGTTTAATTAATCTGAAATTGAAAAATTGTTGTTGATTTTGTTGTTTATTCCATGATTATTGTGTTGTCGATCATGAGTTTGATTTTTTTTTATAATGGGTATGTATAATTTGTTTTATGATGGGTGATTTTTTGTTTAATGATTAGATCGAATTTATATGGTGAGTATGTATATAATTTGTGAAATTCATTTTAATTGAATATTTATTATTTATTATTTCAATTTAGGACTTACAAATTGGATAGGAAATGGATGTGGGATTTTTTATTGTATAAAGAATATATGAATGGTGTGGAAGAGTTCTTGGATTTTGCCAAAAGTCATGCCAATGGTGATAAAATTCGGTGTCCTTGTGTTTAATGTGAAAACCATAGATTGTATCCAATTCAATTATTAGAGGACATTTATTCCAAAATGGAATTATAAGTAGTTATCAAATGTGGCATTTTCATGGCGAGTCTAATTTCAATAATCCAACTTTAGTAAGTAAAGGGAAGGAATCTATTGTGGAAGATAATATGGATGATCATGACAATATGCTTAACATGGTCAATGATTTGGAAGAACACTTCATGCACCATCCGGATGTATTTGAGACAATTATGAATGATGTCGAGACACCCATGTATGTGGGGTGTACCAATTTCACCAAATTGTCCACTTTAGTTGGATCATGGAATTTGAAAGCGTCGGGTGGGTGGCCAAATTCTAGTTTCACAAAGCTTTTAGAATTTTTAGGAAGGCTTCTACCAGAGGGTAATAAATTACCAACTAGTATGTATGAGGCTAAGAAGACTTTGAGCACTTTGGGAATAAATTATGAGAAAATTCATGCTTGTGAAAATGATTGTGTTCTCTATAGGAATGAGTATAAGGATGAGAATTATTGTCCAGTTTGTCAACAAGCAAGGTGGAAGAAAGGAAGGAGCCAAAAGATGGTAAGAATGGAGTGCCAAAGAATGTTTTATGGTACATCCCACCGGTACCACGTTTGAGGCTTTTATTTAGAAACCCAAAACATGCCAAGAATTTGACTTGGCATCATGACAAATAGGTGGAGGATGGTATGCTTAGACACCCGATGGATTCACCACAGTGGAAGACTTTTGAAGCTGATCAACCCGACTTTAGTGCAGATCCAAGAAATATACATTTCGCTTTGTCAACGGATGGAATGAACCCACATGGTAACATGAGTAGTAGGCATAATAGTTGGCCTGTAATACTTGTAAACTACAATCTCCCTCCAAAGATGTGCATAAAGCAAAAGTTTTTAATGTTGTCTTTAGTGATTTTGGGTCCTCACCAACCAGGCAATGACATTGATGTATACTTAGCACTGTTAATCGATGACCTAAAAAACTTGTGGGAAAATGTAGTCGAAGTTAGAGATGCTTATCGTGAAGAGACGTTAACGCTTCGTGCAATGTTGATATGGACAATTAATGACTTCCCCGCATATGGCAATTTATCTGGTTACCCGGTGAAGAGTTCTATTGGTTGTCCTATTTGCATGACGAAAACGTCTCACAAATAGTTGAAAAATGGTAAGAAAACCATTTTTCTTGGTCATAGAAGATGGTTGCCAAGAGATCATCATTACCGCAAACAAAAGAAACCCTTTGATGGCAATTGTAAAGAAAGACACCCTCCTTGTCCTTTGACAGGTGAACAAATATTTGAAATGGTAAAAGATATAAGAGTCGTATTCAGGAAGAGAAAGCAAGGTAAGAACAAGCCGTCGATTGATGGACCATGGAAAAAAAGATCAATCTTTTTTAATCTTCCATATTGGAAGGCACTTTTTGTTCATCATTGCTTGGACGTTATGCATATTGAGAAAAATGTTTGTGAATCCATAGTCAGCACATTCCTTGACATTCTAGGCAACACTAACGATGGTGAAAAAGCTTGGTTGGATCTCATGGAAATGAAGATTAGGCCTAATTTGTTTTCTAAGAAAAGAGGGAACTGCACTTACTTACCTTCGGTGAAGTACACATTATCAAGAACGGAGAAGAGAAAGCTTTATGAATAGCTTGCTTCATTGAAAGTGCCAGACGGGTATTCTTCAAACTTTAAAAAGTTGATGTCGGTGAAGGATTTGAATCTTATTGGCATGAAAACACATGATTGTCATGTGTTGATGCAACAATTACTACCACTTGCTTTGCGGGGAATTCTAACAAAGGATGTGAGATTTGCAATTACCAAGTAGTGTTCGTTCTTCAATTCAATATGCTCCAAGGTAATTGATCCACTTATGCTAGATTCACTGCAATCGGAGTTGGTGCAAACCTTATACATGCTTGAGAAGTATTTTCCACTGGCATTTTTTGACGTCATGATTTATCTAACAGTGCACTTAATACATGAAGTTAAGTTATGTGGACCGGTGTATTTTAGATGGATATACCCATTTGAAAGATATATGAAGGTTCTGAAGGGCTATGTGAAGAATCAAAATAGGCCGGAGGGATGTATTGTAGAAAGTTACATAGCTAAGGAATCGATTGAATTTTGCTCCAAATACCTATCTAATGTGCACGCAATTGGGGGGGCTAAGCTTATAAACATTGAGGCTAGGGGATTATCTACTGGCAATTCTTCATCAGTAAATCAAGAAGAGTGGAAGCAAGTATGTCTTTATGTCTTGTGATACGAACCCCGCCAAGAACTGACGCGACCCTAACCGAAATTGGTTTCCAAGATCAAATTCCTAACTGGTTTTGAATGGAAGCGCGACCCGATGCCTAACAAGAAGCACGAACCTTGGTATGTGAGGACGCCACAATCAGCTATGGATGGACTGATTGATAAGTCTATGAGCGCCACAGAATTTTTTGATAAATTTGAATAGTTCGTCTAAGAATCGAAGAGAATTAAACCTCAAATTGTGTGTTAAAACTTATTCTCCATTGAATGAAATTCATTACAATATATAGTGGTTCCCCTATACGAATTTTCAGCTCCTAATTGCCCATGGAATTTTGGGCAAATCAATTACCAAAACGTTTGATCTAAAGCAAATAAGGTAAGTTCCCTTAATGGCTTCAAAACCTTACAATAATAGAAATAAAACAAACGCATGTTTCTAAAAGAAAAAGGAAACTAGACATTAAAAGGTAAATAGCTGATTCTTCTCGTCACTTATCGCCTCAAAATAGGAAAGTAACTGAAATGGAAATTACTCGGTCCCTTCTAGAACTTGAATCATGCATTTGTTGGTCTGGATGTCACATGTAATTCCCTCAATGGGCCTCCATGCAATAACTTGAGCCCAAGTTGCTTGAATCAGCCCAATAAGTGTTTCTTTGAACTTCTTCGCAAGAGCTCTCATAACCGGACCAATGGGAACTTCAATTGGATTTGAATATGTCTCATCCCACGTGCTCTTGCTTGTGCTAACAATGTCCTCATCATTCCCCTCCTCTTGAGAGGGATTTGTCCTCAAATCGTCGCCTGCATGAAAAGGACTTAGGTGAGAACATTAAAGGAGGCACTTACACCATACTCACCTGGCAAGTCTAGCTTGTATGCATTATCATTGATCCTTTCAAGAATTTGAAAAGGACCGTCCCCTCTAGGCAATAGCTTGGATTTCCTTTGTTTCGAAAACTGTTCCTTGCGTAAGTGCAACCACACCTAATCGTCGGGCTCGAAGACGAGCTTGTGACGCCCTTTGTTGGCTTGTTCAGCATATTGTTTAGTCCTTCGCTCGATGTTGAGTCTTGCCTTCTTGTGTATCTGCTTAACAAGGTCAGCTTTTCTTTTTCCATCTAAATTCACATGCTCAGACAAAGGTAATGGCATTAAATCCAAAGGAGTTAAAGGATTAAAACCATAAACAATTTCAAACGGTGAAAATTAAGTAGCAGAATGAACAGATCGATTATAAGCAAACTCAACATGTGGTAAACACTCCTCCCATGTTTTGATGTTCTTTTTAATGACAGCCCTGCAACAAAGTAGACAAGGTTCTATTCACAACTTCTGTTTGACCATCGGTTTGAGGGTGACAAGTAGTCGAAAACAATAGCTTAGTCCCTAAGTTAGCCCACAAAGTCTTCCAAAAGTAGCTTAAGAACTTGGTGTCCCTATCAGAAACAATTGTCCTAGGCATACCATGAAGTCTCACAATTTCCCTAAAGAACAAATCAACAACATTGGAGGCATCATCTGTCTTGTGGCATGGAATAAAATGGGCCATCTTGGAAACCCTATCCACGACCACAAATATCAAGTCTCTTCCTTGTTTAGACCTAGGAAAACCTAACACAAAATCCATCGAAATATCAGTCCAGGGTTCACTAGGTATTGGTAAAGGAGTGTACAAACCGTGGGGCTGCACTCTTGATTTAGCCTGCCTACAAGTTACACATCTACCACAAAGCCTCTCAACATCTCGTTTCATATGTGGCCAATAGAAGTGTTCCTACAACAAAGCCAAAGTCTTCATTATTCCAAAATGTCCCATCAATCCTCCCCCATGGGATTCTCTCACTAGCAAATCTCTTAATGAACAATTAGGCACCTCAATTTATTCTCCCGAAACAAGTATCCCTCATGCCTAAAGTACTTACCACTAGCAAATCTCTCACAAGCTTGATACTCAGTACTAAAGTCACAGTCATCAGCATATAACTCTTTAATATGTTCAAAACCCAGTAGTTTAGCATTAAGAGTTGAGATTAAGACATACCTGCGAGAAAGTGCATCGGCAACGACGTTTTCCTTACCTTGCTTGTAGCGAATGACATACGGAAACGTCTCTATGAATTCCACCCAATGAGCATGCCTCTTGTTCAGCTTGTGTTGGCCCTTCAAGTGTTTTAGGGATTCATGATCAGTGTGAATCACGAACTCCTTAGGCCGTAGGTAGTGCTGCCACATCTCCAATGCCCGAACCAATGCATACATCTCTTTATCATAAGTTGGGTAATTAAGAGTTGGAGTTGCCCCATTCAGCTTCTCACTGAAATATGCTACTGGTCTCCCTTCCTGCATTAAAACAGCACCAATTCCAACACCTGAAGCATCACATTCAATCTCAAAAGTTTTGGAAAAATTAGGTAAGGATAACAATGGAGCATTAGTCAACTTCTCCTTGATTAACTAAAATGCCTTTTCTTGCTCTTCTCCCCATCTAAACCCAACGTTCTTCTTGATCACTTCAATCAGTGGTGCGGCTATAGTACTGAAATCTTTCACAAACCGCCGGTAGAAACTAGCAAGTCCATGGAAACTGTGTACGTTTCCCACACTAGTTGGACTCGGCCACTCCTGGATAGCTCGTACCTTTTCTTCATTAACCTGTATACCTTGAGCACTAACAACAAAACCAAGAAACACAAGCTTATCTGTGCAAAAGGAACACTTCTTGAGGTTAGCGACTTCTCCTTTCTAAGCACATCCAAAACAGATTTTAAATGCACTACATGTTGGTCCATGTCTTTGCTATAAATGAGTATATCATCAAAATACAAAACAACAAACCTGCCAATAAATGAACGTAAAACATGATTCATTAAACGCATAAATGTACTTGGAGCATTAGTTAAACCAAATGGCATTACTAACCACTTATACAGTCCATATTTTGTCTTAAAGGCAGTTTTCCATTCATCACCCTCTTTCATGCGTATTTGATTGTATCCACTTTTCAAATCAATTTTTGAGAACACAAAAGCTCCATGCAGTTCATCCAACATATCATCTAAACGAGGAATAGGATGGCGATACTTTACCATGATACTGTTAATGGTTCTACAATCTACGCACATCCTCCATGTCCCATCCTTCTTAGGCACGAGTAAGACTGGAACGGCGCATGGGCTCATACTTTCTCTCACGTGCCCCTTTTTCATCAACTCACTGACCTGTCTTTGAAGCTCTTTTGTCTCCTCGAGGTTGCTTCTATAAGCTGGTCGGTTTGGAATGGAAGCGCAAGGTACAAAATTAATATGATGTTCTATTCCCCGAATTGGTGGCAAACCATCAGGCACCTCATCCGGAAATACATCCTTGAATTCCTGCAACAGAGAAACAACAGAACTAGGCAATGCAAGGTCAAGTTTGTTAGTGTTTAAAAGCACCTCTTTGTACAAAAGTACAATCATTGGCTGATTTGAAAACAAGGCCCTTTTAATTTCACTACCTCTCGCGTAGAAGTTTGTTTTTCTCTCTGCTTTCCTCTCATTGGCTATTTGTGAATTCTTTTCAGCCCTTTCAATTTTCTCTCCCTTGTTCTCTTTGTTCTCGTTTTTCTCGGCCATCTCTTCTTTTTTTCTCTCACTGGCCGAACTCTCTCTCTGCACTCCCACTCTTGAATTTTCTCCACTCTTCATTTTTTTTTATCACTTACTCTCTATAAACTTACTTGGTATTCATAGACCTGTTTTGGTGTTAACGGAACAAGTGTGATCGTTTTTTGATTGTGAACAAATGAGTACTTGTTGGTGAAACCATCATGTTTAACTCGCCAATCAAATTGCCATGGTCTGCCTAATAACAAGTGCCCAGCTTGCATCGGAACCACATCGCACAAAACTTCATCTTCATATCTTTCAATGCGAAAAGAAACTAACACTTGCTTATGCACCTTTACCTCACCATTATCATTTAACCATTGCAATTTATATGGTCGAGGATGCTTAATTGTTGGCAGCCCTAACTTCTCTACCATGGTTGTGCTAGCAACATTAGTACAACTCCCACCATCAATAATCACACTACATACCTTGTTTTGGACGTGGCACCTAGTGTGGAAGATGTTTTCCCGTTGCACCTCTTCATCTTCTTCTTTGGCTTGCACACTTAAAGCTCTCCTTGTAACCAACAATTCTCCTTGGACAACGCACTCCTCATCGTCGGCATCCTCTAATGAAGGCATAGAATCATTGTCTGAATCCTCGTCGGTTTCAATCTCTCCATTGTCCCGCATCACAATAGCTCGTTTGTTTTGACATTGGCTTGCTATGTGACCCCTGCCTCGACATTTAAAACATTTAATATCACAATTCTGAGTAGTGGAAGAATCAGATTTACCTTGATTCCCATGGCTGGCCACCTATTTTTTTTGCTCGATCTTTGGCTTGGTGTTGGGTTGCTTCTCATCCCTCTTCCATTGGTTCATTTTCCAAGTGGATGTACTCAGGTTTTGGCTATGATGTGTGTTATTGCCCCTCCTCATAAGTTGATTCTCAATTTTAATAGCCATGTGCACCATGTCCTCCAACTCCACATAATGTTGTAACTCAACGGCATTGTGAATATCTCGGTTCAAGCCTGCCAAAAACCTTGCCATTGTAGCCTCCCGATCCTCCTCTATATTTGCTCGGATCATCATAACCTCCATCTCCTTATAGTACTCCTCCACACTTTGGTTGCCTTGCTTAAGATTTTGTAGTTTGCTGTACAACTCCCGGTAGTAGTAAGTTGGTACAAATCGCTTCCTCATCACGGTCTTCATCTCTTCCCATGAATCAATAGGTCGCTCTCTATTTCGTCTCCTGTTTATAACAGGCTGATCCCACCAAGTAATAGCATAATAAAAAAATTCAATTACAGCCAATTTTACCTTCTTCGCCTCGGGATAGTTGTGGCAGTCAAAGATGAACTCCATTTTCTTCTCACATTCTAGGTACGCTTCTGGATTGGATTTGTCTTGAATGATGGTATCTTCATTTTTATGCCTCTCAAACTATCATTTTCCCGGTTCCTAACTCCTTTATCCCATCCAAATCTTCGGTGACTACCCGTTGAATCTTCTCCTTCGTCAAACTCTTCCCCATCAATCCTGTAGTAGTCATCAATCTCTCCTCTAACCGGAACCCTTTCCCGCCTACGCGCATGAGGAACATGTTGTGGCTGTTCCACACATGCGTTTTCTATCCGGTCTATCCTCTCATGAAGCTGTCCTAACCCTCCCCTCAACAATCGCCTCATCTCCCATATCATCGCTTCCATAAGAAGTTTTGGATCTGCTGCACCCGAGGTACCCTCAATAGTGCTCTTGATGTTGTTTGACATTTTTTTTTTTTTGCAAAACAAAATAAGAAACAATGCAAAGGACCTTACCACACTCCCTTACGTGTTTCACTCGTGAAATGGTTCACACAATTTCACTCATGTTTACACTCAATACTTTCAGCTTTTGTCCACTCTAATGCTGTCGCCTCTTTGCCTTTTTCCACTTGTTAATTCTCACTCAATTCCTATAAAACTAGTCAAATCAATATCAAAATTTCCTTGACAATTCACAAATAGATTATCAAGCAGGCTCAGATTAGAAACAAGACTATAACAGGAACAGTTAATTTAGGCTTTCAGAAATCACACCCAAAAGGAACGAAATTTGAACAAAAATTTTTGGTCTATGTAGGGAATTCAATTTCGGGTTCCTTAAATGATGAATAACAAGAATATGAAAAAAAATATCAAAAAATTTTTTTTTTTGGATCCTCTTGTTTTTCTTTCCTTTTTTTTTTTTTCTTTTCGCATCTTTTTTTTTAAAAAACCGACTTTGATAATGGAAATCAAAACTCACGAATAACTGAAACAAACATAAAACTAAGAGAACGGATAAGCAAAACCTGATTAAAACCTCGCTCTGATTACCAAATGATACGAACCCCGCCAAGAACTGACGCGACCCTAACCAAATTTGATTTCCAAGATCAAATTCCTAACTGGTTTTGAATGGAACCACGACCCGATGCCTAACAAGAAGCACGAACCTTGGTATGTGAGGATGCCACAATCAGCTATGGATGGACTGATTGATAAGTCTATGAATGCCATGAAATTTTTCGATAAGTTCGAATAGTTCGTCTAAGAAACGAAGAGAATTAAACCTCAAATTGTGTGTTAAAACTTATTCTCCATTGAATGAAATTCATTACAATATATAGTGGTTCACCTATGTGAATTTTCAGCTCCTAATTGCCCATGGAATTTTGGGCAAATCAATTACCAAAACGTCTAATCTAAAGCAAATAAGGTAAGTTCCCTTAATGGCTTCAAAACCTTATAATAATAGAAATAAAACAAACGCATGTTTCTAAAAGAAAAAGGAAACTAGACATTAAAAGGTAAATAGCTGATTCTTCTCGCCACTTGTCGCCTCAAAATAGGAAAGTAACTGAAATGAAAATTACTCGGTCCCTTCTAGAACTTGAATCATGCATTTGTTGGTTTGGATGTCACATGCAATTCCCTCAATGGGCCTTCATGCAATAGTTGAGCCCAAGTTGCTTGAATCAACCCAATAAGTGTTTCTTTGAACTTCATCGCACGAGCTCTCATAACCGGACCAATGGGAACTTGAATTGGATCTGAATATGTCTCATCCCACGTGCTCTTGCTTGTGCTAATGATGTCCTCATCATCTTGCAAAATGGTAATGAAGTGGAGCCTTTCATTGAGGTGCACATGAATAAATTAAAAAAAGCAAACCCAAAAAGTGTAAGAAATATGAGAAGTGGTTGCAATATGAACAAAACCGGACCTTTTGGTTGTGGATTAGAGCACACATCTATGGCAAGTGCTCTATATCACAAGATGGAGGCATGTCAGAGGACTTGAAGAACCTAGCTAGAGGACCATCGTTGTAGTTACAAGGTATACGTCATGTTCCATAAATGGTTACACTTTCTACACTCGCGAAAGATATGAGAAGCATCTTGTCCAAAATAATGGTGTGACTCTCCGTGCCGAGGCTATTGGTTTCATTGAAGATATTTAGGAACTTAATTATAGGGGATTGCACATATTACTTTTTAAGTGCAAGTGGGCCGACAACAACTATGTTAAGAATGATAATGACGGCATCACAGTGGTTGACTTTAGAAGATTAAGATATAGGAATGATCTCCTCATTATGGCATCATAAGCAATCCAAGTTTTTTATACTACAATCCCAAAGACATGGAGTTGTCTCTAGTCATCCCGATGAAGCCAAGATTAGTTATCGATGGTGAAGCAGTTGCCGAGGATTGCATGAACACCCCTTCATTCACGAAGGGATTGCCACTGGTTGAAGAGATAGATGATTTTGAAGATGATGTTTTGCACTTGCTTCATGAAGATGTGGAATGGATATGTATTAAGGAACCAATGAAAAAAAAAAGAGAAAAAATGAGCATCTATAAACCAATTTATGTCGTTAATTTATTTTAAAATATTTATTTAATTTCTTGCATTTTTCATCTTTTTTTAAGGGCTTGGGATATATATTTATAGTTATATTTGTGATGAATGTAGAGAAAAAGTATACATTCTAGGCCATTGGATGTTTAATATACAGGTTGGCCACCATGGGCAGAAGGGAAAAACATATGTCAGTGGTAATTATGCCAATTTTTTATGACGATTTATAAATAAACTATCGTGGAAGGCTCGCTTTTTTACAGTTTTATTGTGTTGTTAAAAGCCTTCCACAATGGTTTCTCAATAAATCGTCTTGGAAGTCTCTCTATTTTATAGCATTTTTTGTGTTGTAAACTACCTTTTACAACGGTTTTTCAATAAACTGTCATGGAAGGCTCTTTATTTTACAGCATACTAGATGTTGTAAGCCCTTCCACGATGGTTTCTCAATAAACCGTCATGGAAGGCCGCTACCTTTCCACAATGGTTTATTGAGAAACCATCGTAGAAGGCTACTTCTATTTTACAACATTTTAAATGTTATGGAAGCCCTTCCACGACGGTTTCTCAATAAACCGTCGTGGAAGGTTGCTTCTATTTCACAGCAATTTTAATTGCTGTAGAAGCCCTTCCATGACGGTTTATTGAGAAACTATCATGGAAGGCTGCTTCTATTTTACAACATTTTAAATGCTGTGGAAGCCCTTCCACGACGGTTTCTCAATAAATTGTTGTGGAAGGCTGCTTCTATATCATAGTATTTTAAATGCTGTAGAAGCCCTTCCATGACGGTTTCTCAATAAATCATCGTGGAAGGCTGCTTCTATTTCATAGATTTTTAAATGCTATAGAAGCCTTTCCATGACGGTTTTTCAATAAACTATTGTGGAATCTACAACAATTTTTCCGCAGTGAATTATCTTCCACGTGGAAGATTCAACTCCACCTTTAAAAATTTTGAAATGCACACCCAGCTCTCCATTTTGAATACGCCTCCTTCTCTCTCTAAAAGTGCTCACTCTCTCTCTAAAATCCCTCTCTCTTTCTCTCTCTCTCAAGATCACTCTCTGCCGCCGTCGCCTCCTTGCCTATAGTAAGCTCCTCCTCCCTCTTTCTCTCTCCTCTTTTCCCTCCCCCCACCCCTCCCTTTCTCTCTCCCCTTCGCCCCACCCACCACCCAACCTCGCCCCCTTGCACCCCTCAGCCCACCCCGCCCCCCTCTCCCCCATCGGCCACCCCTCGCCCCCTTCAGCCCACCCACCCCCACCCCGCCCCTGTTGCCCCACTCCCTCACCCTGCCCCCCTCGTCCCCTTCCTCCCCACCATCTCACCCCACCCAGCCCTAATCCCCACCCTGTCCCCTAGCCCCACCCACCCCTACCCCGTCCCCTTCCCCCTTCGCCCTACCTAACCCCTTCCCCGCCCCCCTTGCCCCCCGACCCTACCTCCTCCCCCCTTGCCCCACCCGACCCCTACCTTTCCCCTTCACCACACCCACCCCCTTGGCCCCCCCTGCCTCACCTTGCCCCCTCGCCCCCCTCTTGTCCCCACCCCACCACCGTCGTCCCACCCCTTGACCTACCTTGCCCCCCCTCGCCCCACCCAACCCCACCCTGCCCCCTTCATCCCCCTTGCCCCACCCGCCCCCTACCCTGCCCCCCTCCCACCACCCACTTCGCCCCACCAATGTGAAATTGTGTAATATCATTGTAAACTTATGAATATGTGAAGATGTGAATATGTGAAATTGTGTAACATCATTGTACACCTATGAATATGTGACATGGTGCAATTGAAATTGTAAAGTTGTGAATATGTGAAATTGTGTAATTGAAATTGTAAACTTGTGAATATGTAAAGATGTGAATATGTGAAATATGTGAATATGTGTAATATGTCAACTTATAATATGTGATTTTTAATATGTAATTGCATAATATATCAATTTAGAATATGTTAATTTTTGACCATAACATAGTAATTTAATATTACTATGTGAGTGTTAGTTTTTGCTTACTTTGCACAGGTACAAGGTCTCCTGAGGTTGATAGTGACTAGTATGAGGATGAGTACGAAGAGTGCACTCCATCTTCTTCGCAATATAGCAAGGGAAAGCAACGCAGTAAGCCACAAAGGTGAATAGAATTCTATCCAAAAGTAGACTTTACAATGATGAACAAAGTTCATCGGATGAGGAAGAAAGGTTTAAGAATTGAAGTGACATTTGATTCGAAAGGGCAACCAGAAGGCACACCCGACCATGAATTAAGTAGTTGGATTGGAGTCCTTAGTCGAGAGTATGTTCCTATATGGACAAAAGATTGGAGATCTAAATATTTCGATAAAGTTAAAGATGTGATTTGGAGAGAGATTTACGAAGCTTTCATAGTCGAGGATTCGTATAGGGAAAGGGCTTTGAAGGTTTGTGGCGAATTAGCAAAGCGGTATAGATCCGACCTTTATGTTACCTTATACAACCATACCTTTCCATTTTGGAGCAGGATAAAAATGTATATAAACGGCCTCCTATGGTAGTACACTACTACCTTTCCATAAACGATGACGATTGGGAAGCTTTTGTGAGGCATCGACGTTCTAGCAAATTTCAACTGTTATCATCAAACATGAGAAAAATGAGAGCAAAAAATGAATACTACTCTATGGTTGGTTGAGTTGGATATAGAGAGCTCGAGTAATCATTGGTATGTCAATATCTTACTCGTATTACATATATCAATTATTCTATCATTAATGTGTTACTAACAGAGCGTAACACAGTTAGCTAAGATGGACATGCTACTACCACAGGAGGAGTTGTGGGTAAAATCACGTCAAGGTCTCGATAAAATAGTTTAAAAATCTAAAAGTAGCAGAAATTGGCAACTTGAATGTAAGTTTATGTTAGTGATGTGCACTAGACGAATTATATAATGACCACATTTTGACTTCGTTATATTTGCATTTTATTAATAAAGGGGCATTTTCATTATTGTTTTTGATTCTAATTCTATGAATAGTTAATTCTACCTAAGGTCATCAAATATGTGACTTGATAGTAAAACTCTTAGGTGAAAATTAAATTAAATTCTAAATTATCCATAGTCGGTCATTATTATTAGGATAATAATGAATGAAGACTAGTATGAAGTTTGACTGATGATTATGTTTTACTAATCATGTGTATGAGATACTAAGTCAACTCATAGATACATATTTGAGAAATGCTATATTAGATCGACTCGCTATGAGAATACGACATGGATAATTGTCATAAGTGATTCTCATCACAATAGTATTATCCTGGTCCTTTGACCTGAAATCACCATTGTTTCCTACTTGACAAGTTCTATAATTTGACACATTCTAATGTTATCTTTAACAACATGATATAATGGATTGTTGTTGGATATAGAGTGAATCATGTGAGAAATGTGAGTGATTAAGAAAGAATTTGTCCCTCATTTGTTAAGAGAAAGATATCTATGGGCCCCTCGATAAGTTGACTAAAGAAAAATGTATGGCCATACTGGATTGAGTTGATAAGGGTTATCAATATCAGTCTACTTAAGATAGAGAAATAATATGATTGAATAGTATAAGGATGGCATAAACCATGCCTTATGTTCAATCAAGTCTAGTGACAAAAAGACTTTAATACTTATTGTATATTAGGTTATGTCAGATTATTAACATTTGCATAACTTGGTTAATCATAATGTCTTGCTAGAGGCCGCTTATGATTTGTGGGCCAGAAATAAAATTTCAAGCCCACTACCAATGTTATGTGAACCTATAGGGTCGTACACTTAGAACAGACTAAAAATGAATTTTGGGTTTACTGTGTCTAGGTTCAATGAACTTGATAATGTCCAGATTCAATGTACTAGATATATCTAGGTTCATTAAATCTAACAATTTCTAGATTCTAAGAATCATATTTGAATTACAGTTTACCCTAGTTAAAATCTGACTCTTTCTCGATGTCAATATATATATATTTGTTTTAGGGTTTCTGCCTAAATTAGAAGAGAAAATGCGTTCTCTTATTCTAAAAGGCAAAAACATTAAAAACCCTAAAAATTAGAAAAAATTCATTTAACGCAAGGAGAGGATGCTAGCACACCAATTTGTTTTTTTTTAAGAGAGTCTGTTCGTGTGGATACCTGCAGAGGGCATTGCTCTAAGTAACAATATCTGAATCCGATCCTAAATACGAAAAGCTCAAGTTAGGGTGTCACTAGAGTGAACCTGCTTTCTCCCTTTCAGTAATCTTGCCTCTTTTGTCATCCTAGTAAGATTTATGACTTTCTTATCAATCTAATCGAATTACATGGATCTTGCGAGGGTTTTTTTGGGAATTAATTTTGATTTTCCACTACTTATTTGTATCACAAATTCCAACAAAACCCAACAGTGGTATCAGAGCGACTTGCAAATTTGATTAAATTGATTTTATATGGTTTTGTGTATATGTGATATGCATGGATACAATTTATACATTAATTAGATTAATGTGTTTGAGTTTTTTTTTATTAAACATTTTTACCGTGTTAATTTGATTAATACGTTTACTGTTTCTTGTAACCTATCATTGTTAATTTGATTAATATTGCAATTTAATAAGAATATAGTAATCTGTTTTAAGAGGATTAAATGATATATTGTAAATCTGGTTTTGGTTTTATTAAGGTGGCAGACTATTTAAATGTTAAATAGTGATAATCTGTTTTGAACAGATTAATATATATCATAGGGTCTGTTTAATTGTTAAACAAGGATGATCGGCTTAAAATAGATCAATAAATTTCATGAATCCATTTAAGTGTTAAACAAAGATTAATTAATTATGTTATGAATAGATTAGGTAATTTGATTAATTAAAATTAATGGATTTAGGCAGCAATTCCTTCCAACGAGTAAGGTAAATCATTTACATTTTGGGGGCACTGCCCCCAAGCCTCCACAAGGGGCGTTGTCCCCTTGAACTACTAACCAGCTAGTGGGACCGCCATAAGGGGCACTACCCTTGGGACCCCGCAAGGGGCGCTGCCCCTTGACCCCGAATTGATTCGTCATATAAATCGTTTTGGTCATAATAAAATTTAATTATAATGAAATTAAATTATTATGTTTATGTGTTTAGTGTGAATTGCATGGTGCATAGCATAGCCCTTTTATACCAATGTGATTGGCAGGTTTTATTTAATTTTACTTTGGGTTTGTAATTTTAAATATGACCTGTGTGTCATTTTTTAATTTGTTGTAATTTATTTATTTATTTAGCAGAAATGGAATAGTTTAGATTGCAATTTGTATGTAAAATCAAAAAACCAAGACCAAGATAGATGGAGGTTCAAGATGGAGGTCCAAGATGGAGACTCAAGATGGAGTCCGTTTATGGCAATCTAAGGAAATCCATGGCGATGAAGATTGCCTAGGATTGACCATTAACCTTCATATTGGCTTATGAAGATCAATCTAGATTTAGGCCATGCTATGACACGCTTATTGTGTTATTATTATGCTATGTATATGATGATGTGTATATGATGCTATGTATGTGATGCTGTGTATAAGAAGCTATATATGTGATTCGACATAACAATAAACAATAAAATAAAATTAAAGTAGAACCCTCACTTAATATTAAGTCATTAAAATGCCTCCCATAATTCAACACTTGTCAAGACTTGGATTGCTAAATATAGTTTCTGCCAAAGCAGGGTGTGTTAAGCCATCTAGGCGAGACAAGATGGATAATAGTGATATCCATATGTTTGAAATGGTTAGACTTAACTAGGTTATCAAAATGGTTTTGGACCTAGGGCATTAGATGGGATTTTAATTAGTCAGGACATGTGATGTCAAATCCCATATTTATCCAAGAGTTACATAAGATGTAATTGGTAAAGTGTTACCTACCTAAATAACCATACTTTAGGTGATAAGCCAAAGCTTACTTAAAGTGAGGTGTAGTATGGATCTTGGCCCACTAAAATAACAATTGTTGTGATTGCCAAATTAATATTGAGGGTTATTAATTTGATAAAATTAGTGGGATTTAAATTATGTCTCATTTAAAATTGTTTAATAAAATGCTAAGTACTCTGTGTATATATTTGTTGTAGATAATGGCATTAAACACCACATCTAACTTGTCACTATGAACGATCCTTGAGAAGGATAAGCTCAATGAGACTAACTTCCTTGACTGCTACAGAAACTTGAGAATTGTTCTTAAGCAAGAGAGGAAGGAATATGTCCTTGATCAACCTATCCCTGATGAACCAGCTGCTAATGTTCCTAGAGCTCAAAAGGATGCTCACAGTAAGCATCTTAATGACTCTGTTGATGTCACTTGCCTCATGCTTGGAAGCATGGAATCAGAGCTTCAGAAGCAACTGATGGAAATAGAGGCTTATATCATGATAGGTCATCTCAAGGAAATGTTCCAAGAGAAAGCTAGAATTGAGAGGTTTGCCATCTTAAAGGCATTACTCTCATGCAAGTTGACTATTGGCGGTTCAGTGAGTCCTCATGTTCTGAAGATGAAGGGTCATCTTGATCATTTGTAGAAACTTGGTCTTGAGATTAGCCAAGAGTTGGCTGTTGACATCATTCTCTAATCTTTGCCAGATGCTTATGATGGGTTCGTTATGAACTACAACATGCATAATATGGAGAAGACTGTTTCTGAGTTGCATGGGATGCTTAAGACTATTGAACAGAACATCAAGAATACCAAAGATGTTTTGATGGTTAAAAAAGGGAAAGGTATGAAAAAGAAAGGAAAGGGTAAGAGCAAGAATAAGGCTCCTAAGGACTTTATGTTAGACATGTATGCTCTAAGGAGTAAAAATGTAATACGTTTTTGGAGACATTTTTATCAATAAAGAATTTATTCATTTATATATACCAAATCTTGTCCTCTTTACGTTCATATTTGTTGAATGTATGATAAGCAAACAGTAGTCTGAGACTATCAGTCTAAACCTTAAGAGTTGGGCATATGATGGGATGATTATGCGGTAGACACGACTCTTAAGGTGATGGTCTAAAATATATATGATCCGCAATCGAGGGAATAAAGTTGGGCGCTTTATTCATGTAAAGATTGTTATGTTGTCTATATCCCTTTTGGGAGATGGTTTGTCTTGGCCATCGGAGTTGGACTCCGTGAATAGAAACATTGGCGCGTTGTCATAGGTGACGATGTGTTGGATCGGGACATAAAGTGAATTGATTTGGATTAATAATTCTGTCTTGGCAAATCGATTCACTTTAGACAATCATTTGTATTGTATCTTAATCCTGAGATGAATAATGGGCCCGTTGTCTCGACTTGTGTCTTTTGATGTACCAATGGGTGGCTCCCACATCTCTATAGTGGCATGCATGCCGGTACGTTGGAGGCATGACTCTTGGTAGCGTAGACTTGTTATTCATAGATATGGAATCCATATCTCCTCTTTAGGAGTAATGATATCCTCTTATATGCGTTGTCCTGTAATTGGAAAACTGGAGCGCTCAACCATTTGGATACATAGGTGTAACCGAATGGTATACTATCTTTGGATAGTAAGTTTTCTAATGGTGAGACAATGGAACGTAAGATAAAAATAATCGGGAAGGTAAGACAGAACTTGTCCTTAAGCCGATTATGGATTATCATATGGGGATGCGATACACTATGATATGTCATGGAGACTTAGCTACACGAGCTTCGTAATTCTATAAAGTTCGAGAGTGCAGCTCCAAGCTTTTAGTGGAGTAGCGTTGGAGTTGATAATTGTGAAATGTATATCTGGGATATTGGGTTTCATATTTATCATGAGCTTGAACTTTATAGGTCCATTTTGGTCCCCTTTGCTAGCTCACAAAATCCTGTAACGACACGGCGTGCTTTTCCAATAATTGGTGACTTATGTCGGATTTATCAGATTGGTTTAAAATTTATAAGAATCAAATAATTCATGTCTGTTTATCGGTTGAATTAATTATGTAAGAAATTAGTTCAAGATGAACTTGTTGAATTATGGCGTTCGGATAATTCTTGTCTGTTTATCGGTTGTTTTAATTTTGGACAATTAGAACAAGATAAACTTGTAGAATTATTGTGAATTGATTTATTTTCTTAGAGATTATCTTGATAAAGTTTGTTTTGATCAGATATCTTTTCTATTGGGCTATTTGAATCAAAACTGAGACTTTATCCTTTAGAATCTCGGGTGGAAAATAAAAGATTCGCGGAGATTTTTTCTCGACAGTTCGGCATACCGGATGACGTGTTCGGCCTGCCGAACTGGCCAGTTCGGCCTGCCTATCTCACAGTTCGGCATGCCGACCGCGACAGCTAAGATTACGCGTTTTTCACGCGTATCTTATCAGATATTGATCCGAACTTGATTCTGTTTCAATTTTTGAGACCTAATCTGATATGGACTGACCCCAAGGACCAATAGGTATAAAAAGGGAGTGAGTCTAATGATTTACTCAGATCAATTTGAGAGATTAAGAGTGATACTCTTCTAGTGAGCATCTAAAAACTCCCTGAGAGCTTTTGTTCACAAATCACGAACACTAGCTTTGGGTTCTCTCTATTGATTGGAAGGAGAGTCACCGGTGGAAGAGCTGTACGTGTGAGCCCACACTCACTCCGGTTGTGGATAGAGAATAGCAAAGAAGACCAGTTGGTTGAGGCTCTTCTGGAACGTTACTTCTCTACACAGGTCGCGGAGGTTCTTCGGCATACTGAGGTTAGTAAGATCTGTTTAATTTATACATATAACATGTCAAACTTGTGTTTTGGAAAATACTCTGATGAAAAATTTTTTTAAAATTCCGCTGCGCACTTTGTTTCCAACACTTTAAGAAGCCCAAGCCTAACCCCAAGCCCAATCCTGAACCTAAGGCTAAACCACCAAATGAGGGAGTATGCTTTTACTGCAATGAACCTGGTCATTGGAAAAGAAACTACAAGCTCTATTTGAATGATCTAAAGAAGAAGAGTAGTGCGACTACTCTTTCAAGTATTTATGTTATAGAAGTCAATTTGTCTACTTCTGATTCCTGGGTATTAGATACTGGATCTAGATCTTACATTTGTACTTATGTGTAGGGTCTTAAGAGGAGTAGAATCTTGGCTAAAGGCGAAGTGGACATACAAGTTGGAAATGAAGCAAGAGTTGCTGCTTTAGCTGTACGAACATATGAGCTGAATTTGCCTAATGGACTTGTTTTAAGTTTAGAAAATTGTTATTATGCACCTGCTATGAGTAGGAATATTATTTCTATTTCTTGTTTGGACAAGGAAGGTTTTGAGTTTATTATTAGGAATAATAAATGCTCCATTTACCGTGATAATATTTTCTACGGATATGCTCCATGAACAAATGGTCTTTTTGTTCTAAACATTGAAAACACAAACAAAAAGTCCATCTATAATGTTAATACAAAGAAGTTTAAATCTAAAGATTTAAACTCTACCTATCTTTGGCACTGTCATTTGGGCCATATAAATGAGAAACACATTTCAAAACTCCATCAATATGGGCTTTTGAATTCATTTGATTTTGAGTCATTTGAAGTTTGTGAGTCGTGTTTATTAGGCAAAATGACTAAGACACCTTTTACTGGACATAGTGAAAGAGCTAATGACATATTGGGCCTTGTACATTCTGATGTATGTGGACCATTAAGTTCCACTGCTAGAGGAGGTTTTCAGTACTTCATTACTTTCACAGATGATTTTAGTAGATATGGCTATGTCTATCTAATGAAACAAAAATCTGAATCTTTTGAAAATTTCAAAATTTTCAAAAAATGAAGTACAAAATCAATTTGGTAAAAGTATTAAAGCACTTCGATTGGATCGAGGTGGTGAATACTTAAACCAAGAATTCATTGACCATCTTAGAGATTGTGGGATAGTCTCACAATTAACTCCACCAGGAACATCACAATGGAATGGTGTTCTAAATGGAGAAATCAAACTTTATTGGATATGGTTCAATCTATGATGAGTCAGTCAGATCTTCCAATATCCTTTCGGGGATATGCTCTGGAAACTGTTGTGTTCATACTGAACAGAGTTCCATCAAAGGCAGTTCAAAAGACACCGTATGAGATGTGGACTAGGAAGTCACCTAATTTGTCTTTTCTTAAGATTTGGGCATGTGAGGCTTATATGAAGCGTCAAATTTCAGATAAATTAGCACCCAAATCAGACAAATGCCTTTTTGTGGGATATCCTAAAGAAACTAAAGGATATTACTTCTACAAAGCTTTTGAGAACAAAGTGTTTGTTGCTTGAAATGGTGTCTTTTTAGATAGAGAATTCATTTCTAAATGAACTAGTGGGAGTAGAGTTGAACTTGAAGAAATTCAAGAACCACAAAATAGCATTGAACCACATGTGTGATGTGTCCCACATCGGTTAGAGAGGGTGGTCTTGGGTGTTATATATAGGTTCACAATCCTCCCCTCACGAGCTAGCTTTTGGGGTGGAGTTAGGTGGGTTCATATCATATGGGCTCTGATACCATATGATATGAACCCACCTAACTCCACCCCAAAAGCTAGCTCGTGAGGGGAGGATTGTGAACCTATATATAACACCCAAGACCACCCTCTCTAACCGATGTGGGACACATCAATGTGGAATCTCAACTAGATCAACAAGTAGTTGTTGAGCCTACACAAGTAGCACAAGGCCCGAGGAGGTCTGGTAGGACACGTCAGAACCCTAAGAAATATGGATTTCTCTTAACTGATTATAATGATGTGATGATTGTGGATCAAAATGAGCCCACATCCTACTAAGAGGCCATGAATAGCCCTGACTGTGGCTAGAAGCCATGAAGTCAGAGATGCAATCCATGTATGATAATCAAGTATGTACTTTGATTGATCTGCCTGATGGTTTAAAGACTATTAGGTGCAAATGGGTTTTCATAAAGAAAATAGACATAGATGGCAATGTGCATACCTTTAAGGAAAGACTGGTTGCAAAAGGTTTCAAGCAAACACATGGTATAGACTATGATGAACTTTTTAACCAATTGCTATGCTTAAATCCA
Source organism: Artocarpus heterophyllus (assembly GCA_025403435.1). Lineage (NCBI taxonomy): Eukaryota > Viridiplantae > Streptophyta > Magnoliopsida > Rosales > Moraceae > Artocarpus > Artocarpus heterophyllus. Next base: position 28,250,729 of record CM046354.1, on the reverse strand, counting down.
TTCGGATTCTCCTCGCCATAGCTACATACTATGATTATGAGGTTTGGCAAATGGATATCAAAACAATGTTTCTTAATGGAAACCTACTTGAGGATGTGTATATGACACAACCCGAGGATTTTGTTAGTCCTAAGAATTCTAGAAAGGTTTGTAAGCTTCAAATATCCATTTATGGATTGAAGCAAGCATCTCGGAGTTGGAATCTTCATTTTGATGAAGCAATCAAAGAGTTTGGTTTCATTAAAAATAAAGATGAGCCTTGTGTTTACAAGAAGGTTAGTGGGAGCGTAATAGTCTTTCTAGTGCTATATATTGATGACATATTACTCATTGGAAATGATATCCCCACTCTACAAAATGTTAAATCATGGTTAGGGAATTGTTTCTCAATGAAAGACTTAGGTGAAGCTGCCTATATTCTAGGCATCAAGATCTAAAGGGATAGATCTAAGAGGCTTATTGGCCTAAGTCAGAGTACATACATTGACAAGGTATTGAATAGGTTTAGTATGCAAGATTCCATGAGGGGATTCTTGCCAATGTCACATGGAATTAGTCTTAGCAAGACTTAGTGTCCAATGACACAGGATGAGCGAGACCACATGAATAAAATTCCATATGCTTCTGCCATTGGATCTATCATGTATGCAATGTTACGTACTTGACCTGATGTCTCATATGCCTTAAGCATAACCAGCAGATACCAATCAGATCCAGGTAAAAGTCACTGGACAGTAGTCAAGAATATCCTTAAATATTTGAGAAGAACTAAGGATGCATTCTTATTGTATGGAGGAAAGGAAGATGAGCTTATTGTAAGTGGTTACACAAATGCCAGCTTCCAATCTGACAAGGATGACTTTCAATCGCAGTCAGGTTATGTGTTCTATTTGAATAGAGGTGTAATGAGCTGGAGAAGTTCAAAGCAAGACACCATTGCTGATTCTACAGTAGAAGTTGAGTATATAGCCACCTTAAAAGCAGCTAAGGAAGCAGTTTGGATCAAAAAGTTTATTACTGGATTGGGTGTTGTTCCTAGTATATCAAATCCAGTAGACTTGCATTGTGATAATAACGGGGCCATAGCACAGGCTAAGGAACCTAGATAACATCAGTGATCCAAACATCTACTCAGGCGTTATCATCTCATTCGAGAAATCATTAAGAGAGGAGACGTGAAGATATATAGAGTACCTACAAATGACAATGTTGCTGATCCACTCACTATGCCTCTTCCACAACCTAAGCATGAGAGTCATACTAGGTCAATGGGTATTAGATACAATATTGATTGGGCTTAGTGTAAGTGGGAGATTGTTAGTGATGTGCCCTAGGCCAATTATGTAATGACCACATTTTGACTTCGTTACATTTGCATTTTATTAATAAAGAGGCATTTTCATTATTGTTTTTTATTCTAAATCTATGAATAGTTATTTCTACCTAAGGTCATCAAATATGTGACTTGATAGTAAAACTCTTAGGTGAAAATTGAATTCTATTCTAAATTATCCATAATCGTTCATTATTATTAGGATAATAATGAATAAAGAGTAGCTTCCATGACGGTTTTTGTAAAAACTGTCATCAAATCTTGATCTTCCATGACGATTTTCCTAGAAACCATCGCGGTAGATCAAGCCCATGACGAAAACCGTCGTGGTAGATTAAGCCCATAACAGACACTTTGCGCTAGTTTTTCTGTTCCACGATGATAAAAAACTGTCATTAAAACTCTATTTTGTACCATGATTGACGTCAAAACTGTTGTGAAATTTTTTCATGATAGTTTTAAACCATCGTGGAATCCTTAGTCTATAATAGTGTTGTATCCTTCTTCATATAATGTCCATCTTCAAGTCTTCAATCTCGTATAGATCAAAAGCTCCAAATTTTCGGTCATATCCAAGTTTAATGTTTCTTAGAATTGTCCCAAAAATAAAATCAAAGCTACATCAAAAAACACACCTTTTTTGAAAAATTTATAGCTCTCTGCCAGCATGCTGATCTGTGTGATCGGCCTGTCGGTTATGATCCATTGGCTAGCCGAATTTTTCAGGTCGGCCTACCGATCATGATTATTTGGCCTACCACCAGAGCCATAAGATTTTTGCCCCACGGACGGCCTGCCAATCCCAAAGGTTCGGCCTACTGGTTTGCGACCATCGGCCTACCAAACGAGCAAAAATCACAACATCCAAAAAATACATTTTTACGTGGTTTTTCAAATTTATCTTCAACAATTCAAAAATATAAAATTAGAGACTTAAGAAATACCTAGGAATGCTATCATCCATCTTTTAGATCCGTCTTTTTCAAATGATTATTTAATTACAAAATTCTTACAAATTTAAAATTAAATAATAATTCCTAGACGGAGATGATAGTCCACCATCTAATTACATGAAAAACCTAGATACATATTCTAACCTCTATGAAACCACAACTGGCATAAATTAATTTATTGATAAAGAATTAAATAATAATTTAATCAACAAAAATTAATTAATAGGCATTCACCATATACTCCATGACAACATAAAAATATATAGAAACCTTAGAGTGCTAACTCTCTAAAAAATTAAATTCAAGCATAGGAGAGATCGAGGTCACATTATTTATTCATATAGCATGATCACAAACTTGCAAATTTATGCGAAAACCTTGGCTTTGATATCAATTGTTGGAAAAATAGTATAGAGCAAAATTTTAAAATTTTATACCAGAGTATTTTCCAAAACACAAGTTTAACATGCTATATGCATAAATTAACTAGATCTTACTAACCTTGCTTGCCAAAAAGCTCCTGCAATTGATGAAGAGAAGGGACGTTGTAGAAGGACCTCAACCAACTAGCCTTCTTTGCTATTCTCTCTCCACGATCGGTGTATGTGTTGGCACACCCATATAACTCTTCCACTAGGCAACTCTCCTTCCAACCAATTGAGAAATACCTAAAGCTATAATTCATGATTTGTGAACAATGGCTTTCTGGGGAGTTTCAGAGTCTCACCAATCGAGTATCACTTTAGATTTCTCAACTGATCCAAATAACAATGAGTCTCACGCCCTTTTTTATAGAGGTTGGGCCTAGGGGTCAGTCCTTATCAAATAAGGCCTTGAAAATTCAAATTAGAATCAATATCTGATAAAATCTATGTGAAAATACATGATCTATTTATTGCTTGATTGGCAGGCCGAACTGGCAAATTGGCCTGCCGAACTTATTCCATCAACACGCCGAACTTACGCCGAACTTACAATAAATGATCTTTGTGAATTTTTTATTTCCCACTTGATATTCTTGGAATAGAGCCTCAGTTTTAATTCAAATAACCCAATCGAGTAGTTATTTGATTAAAACAGTCATATCTAGATAATCTCTAATAAACTAATTATTCCTGATAATTCAACAAGTTTGTCTTGAATTAATTTATTCAAAATTCATCCAACCGATAAACAGACATGAATTATCTAATCCTGATAATTGAACAAGTTTATCTTGAATTAATTTTCATGAAATTAATTCAACCAATAAACAGACATGAATTATTTGATCCTATTCAGCCAATTTGATAATTTGACACAAGTCATCAATTATTGGAAAAGCTTGCCGTATTGTTACAAGATTTTTTATGAGCTAGCAAAGGGGACCTGATGGACTTATATAGTTCAAGATCCTGATAATTATAAAACCTAATATCCCATACATATATTTCATAATTATTAACTCTAATGCTACTCCACTAAAAGCTTAGAGCTACATTGTCAAACTATATAGAATTACAAAGCCCGTATAGCTAAGTCTTCATGTCATATCATAATATATCGTATCCCTATAAGATTATCCATAATTGGCTTAAAGATTAATTCTGTTTTACCTTCCCAATTTTTTTTCTCTTACGTTCCATTATCTCATCATTAGAAAACTTACCATCCAAAGACAGTATACCCTTCGGTTACACCTATGTATCCAAATGGTTGAGCACTTCAGTTTTCCAATTACAGGATAATGCATATAAGAAGATATCAACTGCTCTTGAAAAGGAGCTATGGTTTCATATCTATGAATAACAATCTACGCTATCAAGAGTCAGGCCTCTAATGTATCAGCATGCGTACCAACATAAAATATGGTTGTCACCCTTTGGTACATCATAAGATATAAGTCAAGACAATAGTTCCTCTATTCATCTTTGGATTAAGATATAATACATATGATTGTCTAAAGTGAAACGATTTGCTGAGACAAAATTATTAATCCAAATCAATTTACTTTATGTCCTGATCCAGTACATCGTTACTCATGACAATGCATCAATGTTACTATTCATAGAGTCCTCCTCCAATGGCAAGGAAAAACCATCTCTCCTTAGGGATATAGACAACATAACAATTTTGCATGAATAAAGCGCCCAACTTTATTCCGTCAATTATGGATTTAGACCGTCACCTTAAGAATCATGTCTTCCGCATAATTAATCCATCATATGCTCAATTCTTAAAGGTTTAGACTAATAGTCTCAGACTTTTGTTTGCTTATCTTACATCCAACAAATATGAATGTAAAGTGGATAACAATTTGATATATGAATAATAAATAAACTCTTTATTGATAAAAAGGTCTCCAAAAATATATTACATTTTTAATCCTTAGGGCATACATGTCTGACAGCAAGACCAATTCCATTTGTGAATGTGTAACATCATCCATCTCTAAGTGTTTATAGATACCAACTTCTAATTCATTTTTGCATGTTAACTCAAAAACTTGTTGTGGTAAAGAATTAATCATATCAATTATAAAAACAGAATGTAAGTCACTTGGATACCTCATTGCTTCAACGATATTGAAACAAATAACCTCACTGACAAATTCCATGGTCAAGGTTCCATCATGAACGTCTATCTTTGCCTAAGTGGTCTTGAAGAATGGTCTTCCCAGCAAGATAGGTATCAGATTTGGGGACTTTTCCTCCATTTCCAACATGTAAAAATTTGCTGGAAAAAAAATTCATTTACCTACATCAAAACATCCTCTACAACTCCTTTAGGATAAACATTATAGCGATCCACAAGTTGTATAATAATACCAGTTTCCTCAAGTGGTCCAAGTTTTAAGGTAGAATAAATAGAGTATGGCATAACATTTATTGATGCTCTTAAATCTAATATGGCTTTTTAAAACCTAGTGTTTTCAATTGTGCATGGGATAGTAAATATATCTAGATCCTTGTATTTTGGTGGGATTTTCTTTAGAAGCACCGTTGAAACATTTTCCCCTACACTCACCTTTTCATTACCTTTTAATTTCCTATTGGTGGTACACAATTCTTTAAGAAATTTTGCGTACCAAGACACTTGCTTGATGGCATCCAAGAAAGGTATGTTGTCTGCTATCTTGCGAAATGCTTCTAAGATTTCCTTCTCTTGCTCATCTCTCTTGGATTTTGCAAACCTTTTTAGAAAAGGAGGTGGAGTAACATGAGAGGGAATGGGAGGTTTTATACTTGCATTAGGTGATGGAGTGTGTTGAGTTTAAGGAGGAGCATACTCTTGACTTGTGGCTTGCTCTTTCTTGTTCTCTTCCTTCTCACTTGACACCTTTTATGGCATGCTTGACTGTCCTTCCACTTGTTTTCCACTTCTAAAGGTCACTACACTTGTATTTTTCTTCGGATTTACCACCGTTTGGGATGGAAATTTTCATGAACTTTTGACTTTCCAACCGACCTACCACTGTAGCCATTGGCTCATTTAGTGCTACAAATTTTGATACTTGCTCTTGTATCTTGTTGGCATTGCACGGTGCTAGTAGCAATAGTTTTGACAAGATCCCCCAAACATGGCTTGTATTTTGTGGAGTTGGTTGTGGTTGGGCTTGATATTACAATTAAGGCCTTAGTTGAGTGTAGCTCGATGGTGGTTAGTTCATGATCATGTTAGGGGCTGCCAATGCTTGATTTCTTTCATAGTTAAAGTTTGGATCATCCCTCTATCCTTCATTGTAAATGTTGGAGTAAGGATCATATTTCCTTAGTTGGCTCAGGAATCCTCCAATGGTGTTGGCTTATTCTACCGTATTGTCTTGAAAGATTGGGCACATGTTAGTGAAGTGACTAAAGCTAGAATAAGTTCCACATGCCTTTACTTATTGCACATTTCCCACGGCCATTTGTTGAATAAGTGATGTAAGATGTGATATTTGTTGCTCAATGGTTGAACAAGTGCCAATCTCATTGACTTTCTTTGATGGTGGTGGTGGTGGTTCTTTAATAGGTGCTAAATTGTTGGGAATTGGCTGCCTATTTACAATTAGAGCTCCCGTAACATTTAGAGTTTTGTCACCTAGTGTTCCACTACTTACAACATCAATTATGCTTTTATCTATCGAAATAAGACCTTCATAGAAGTATTGGATGAGGAGTTGTTCACTGATTTGGTGATGAGAGTAGCTTGCACACAACTTCTTGAACCTTTCCTAATACTTATAGAGGGACTCACCATGGTATTGTTGGATGCTACAAATTTTTTTGGATGGTGGCTGCCTTAGATGGAAGGAAGTACTTCTTAAAAAAAGCTTATTCATTTCATTCTATGTGGTGACAGAGCCAGAAGGAAGGTAGTAGAGCCACTCTTCAACAGAATCTACCAAAGAAAATGGAAAGGATCTCAATTTGATTGGTTCGCCAGAAATTCCAGTGGGCCCTATGTGTTAGATGTGTATGCCCTAAGGAGTAAAAATGTAATATGTTTTTGGAGACATTTTTATCAATAAAGAATTTATTTATTTTTTATATACCAAATCTTGTCTTCTTTACATTCATCTTTGTTGAATATATATTAAGCAAATAATAGTCTAAGACTGTCGGTCTAAACCTTTAAGAATTGGGCAAATGATGGATAGATTATGCGCAAGACACGATTCTTAAGTTGAAGGTCTGAATCATAAGATACGCAATTGAGGGAATAAATTTAGGTGCTTTATTCATGTAAAGATTGTTATGTTGTCTATATCCCTAATGGAAGATGGTTTGTCTTGGCCATCGGAGGTGGACTTCATGAATCGAAACATTGGCACATTGTCATAGGGGACGATGTGTTGGATCGGAACATAAAGTGAATTGATTTAGATCAATAATTCTATCTCAGTAAATCGATTCACTTTAGACAATCATTTGTATTGTATCTCATTCTTGAGATGAATAGTGGGCCCGTTGTCTTGACTTATATCTTTTAATGTACCAAAGGGTGGCATCCATATTTTAATAATGGTACGCATGTCAGAACGTTAAGGGCATGACTCTGGATAGTATAGACCTGTTATTCATAAATATGGAATCCATAGCTCCTCTTTAGGAGTAGTTGATATCCTTTTATATATGTTATCCTGTAAATGGAAAACTAGAGCACTCAACCATTTGGATACATAGGTATAACCAAATGGTATACTACCTATAGATGGTAAGTTTTTCGATGGTAAGATAATGGAGCGTAAGATAAAAATAATTGGGAAGATAAGACAGAACTTGTCCTTAAGCCGATTATGGATAATCCTATGGGGATACAATATATTATGATATGTCATGGAGACTTAGCTATATGTGCTTTGTAATTCTATATAGTTCGAGAGTACAACTCTAAGCTTTTAGTGGAGTAACATTGGAGTTGATAATTATGAAATGTATATCTAGGATATTGGGTTTCATAATTATTAGGAGCTTGAACTATATAGGTCCATTTGGTCCCCTTTGTTAGCTCACAAAAACTCCTATAACGATACGGCATGCTTTTCCAATAATTGGTGACTTATGTTAAATTTTCAGATTGGCTGAAAATTTGATAGGATCAGATAATTCATATTTGTTTATCGATTGAATTAATTTAATGATAAAATTAATTCAAGATAAACTTGTCGAATTATCAAGATCCGATAATTCATGTCTATTTATAGGTTAAATCAATTTTGAATGATTAATTCAAGATAAACTTTTTTGAATTATCAGGAATATTTATTTTCCTAGATATTATTTAGCTATGACTGTTTCAATTAGATAACTTCTCTATTAGGTTATTTGAATTAAAACTGAGGCTCTATCCCTAGAATCTCGAGTGGGAAATAAAGATTTGTAAGGAACTTTTTATCGCAAGTTTGGCAGGCCAAACTTAGTCAAGTGAGGAGTTTCGATAGGCTGATCTGCCAGTTCGGTCTGTCGACCGAGCGATAAAAGGATCACGCATTTTCATGTGGATTTTATCAGATATTAATTCTGATTTGATGCTGATTTGAATTTTTGAGGCCTTATCTAATAAGGATTAACTCCTAGGCCTAACCTCTATAAAAAGGGAGTGAGTCTCATTATTATTTAGATCAGTTGAGAAACCTAGAGTGAGACTTTGTCAGTGAGACTCTAAAACTCTTTAAAGAGATATCATTCACAGATCACGAATTATAGCTTTAGGTATTTCTCAATTGGTTGGAAGGAGAGCTACCTAGGAAAAGATGAACGACGTGAGCCCATACTCACTCCGATCGTGGATAGAGAATAGCAAAGAAGGCCAGTTGGTTGAGGTCCTTCTGAAACATTACTTCTCATCATTGATTACTGGAGCTTTTCGACACACAAAGGTTAGTAACATGTGGTTAATTTATGCATATTGATACGAACCCTGCCAAGAACTGACGTGACCCTAACCAAAATTGGTCTCTAAGATCAAAAATCTTAATCAGTTTTGAATGGAACCGCGACCCGATGCCTAACAAGAAGCGCGAACCTTGGTATGTGAGGATGCCACAATAAGCTATGGATGGACTGATTGATAAGCCTATGAACGCCACAGAATTTTTCGATAAGTTTGAATAGTTCGTTTAGGAACAGTAGAGAATTAAAACCTCAAATTGTGTGTAAAAACTTATGCCCATTGATTGAAATTCATTACAATATATAGGGGTTTCCCCTTTATGAATTTTCAGCTCCTAATTGCCCATGGAATTTTGGGCAAATCAATTACAAAAAAAAAGGTCTAATCTAAAGCAATAAGGTAAGTTCCCTTAATGGCTTAAAAGCCTTAAAATAATAGGAAATAAAAGAAATGCATGTTTTCTTAAAAAGAAAAAGGAAACTAGACAATAAAATGGTAAATAGCTGATTCTTCTCGCCACTTGTCGCCTCAAAATGGGAAAGTAACTGAAATGGAAAGTAGCTTAATTATTTGCAACCATATGGTGCTAATCACTTGTTGATTCTACAAACATGATTACTCGGTCCCTTCTAGAACTTGAATCACGCATTTATTGGTCTGGATGTCACATGCAATTCCCTCAATGGGCCTCCATGCAATAGCTTGAGCCCAAGTTGCTTGAATCAGCCAAATAAGCGTTTCTTTGAACTTCTTCACATGAGCTCTCGTAACCGGACTAATGGGAACTTGAATTGGATCTGAATATGTCTCATCCCATGTGCTCTTGCTTGTGCTAACGATGTCCTCATCATTCCCCTTCTCTTGAGAGGGATTTGTCCTTAAATCGTCGCCAGCATCAAAAGGACTTAGATCAGAAACATTAAAGGTGGCACTTACACCATACTCACCTGGCAAGTCTAGCTTGTACGCATTATCATTGATCCTTTCAAGAATTTGAAAAGGACCGTCCCCTCTAGGCAACAGCTTGGATTTTCTTTGTTCTAGAAACCGTTCCTTGCGTAAGTGCAACCACACCCAATCGCCGGGCTCGAAGACGAGCTTATGACGCCCTTTGTTGGCTTGTTCAGCATATTGTTTAGTCCTTCACTCGATGTTGACTTGCCTTCTCGTGTATCTGCTTAACAAGGTCAGCTTTTCTTTTTCCATCTAAATTCACATGCTCAGACAAAGGTAATGGCATTAAATCCAAAGGAGTTAAAGGATTAAAACCATAAACAATTGCAAACAGTGAAAATTGAGTAGCAGAATGAACAGATCGATTATAAGCAAACTCAACATGTGGTAAACACTCCTCCCACGTTTTGATGTTCTTTTTAATGACAGCCCGCAACAAAGTAGACAAGGTTCTATTCATAACTTCTGTTTGACCATCAGTTTAAGGGCGACAAGAAGTCGAAAACAATAGCTTAGTCCCTAACTTAGCCCACAAAGTCTTCCAAAAGTAGCTTAAGAACTTGGTGTCCCTATCAGAAACAATTGTCCTAGGCATACCATGAAGTCTCACAATTTCCCTAAAGAACAAATCAGCAACATTGGAAGCATCATCTATCTTGTGGCATGGAATAAAATGGGCCATCTTGGAAAACCTATCCACAACCACAAATATCGAGTCTCTTTCCCGTTTAGACCTAGGCAATCCTAACACAAAATCCATCGAAATATCAAAACGGTGAATAGCTGATTCTTTTTAGGCACCTTCCTTAAATTTTTTTTTTCAGATTCTTGTTATTCATCGTTTAAGGAACCCAAAATTGAATTCCTTCCATAGACCATAAAGAATCAGCTCTGGAAACCTTCCTTAAATTTTTTTTTTAGATTCTTGTTATTCATCGTTTAAGGAACCTGAAATTGAATTCCTTGCACAGACCAAAAATTTTTGCTCAAATTTCGTTCCTTTTGGGTGTGATTTCTAAAAGCCTAAATTATCTATTCCTGTTATAGTCTTGTTTCTAATCTGAGCCTCCTTGGTAATCTATTTGTGAATTGTCAAGGAAATTTTGATATTGATTTGACTAGTTTTATAGGAACTGAGTGAGAATTAACGAGTGGAAAAAGGCAAAGAGGCGAGAGCATTAGAGTGGACAAAAGCCGAAAGTATTGAGTGTAAACACGAGTGAAATTGAGTGAACCATTTCATGACTGAAACACGTAAGGGAGTGTGGTAAGATCCTTTGCATTGTTTCTTATTTTGTTTTGCAAGAAAAAAAAAAGTCAAACAACAGCAAGAACACTATTGAGGGTACCTCGGGTGCAGCAGATCCAAAACTTCTTATGGAAGCGATGATGGGGGAGATGAGGCGATTGTTGAGGGGAGAGTTAGGACAGCTTCATGAAAGGATAGACCAAATAGAAAACGCACGTATGGAACAGCCACAACATGTTCCCCATGCACGTAGGCAGGAAAGGGTTTCGGTTAGAGGAGAGGTTGATGACTACTACAGGATTGATGGGGAAGAGTTGACGAAGGAGAAGATTTAGCGGGTAGTCACCGAAGATTTGGACGGGATACAGGAGTTAGGAACTAGGAAAATGATAGTTTGAGAGGCATAAAAATGAAGATACCATCATTTCAAGGCAAATCCAATCCAAAAGCGTACCTAGAATGGGAGAAGAAAATGGAGTTTGTCTTTGACTGCCACTACTATTCCAAGGCAAAGAAGGTAAAACTGGCTGTAATTGAATTTTTTGATTATGCTATTACTTGGTGGGATCAGCTTGTTATAAACAAGAGACGAAATAGAGAGCGACCTATTGAGTCATGGGAAGAGATGAAGACCGTGATGAGGAAGCGATTTGTACCAACTTACTACTACCGGGAGTTGTACAACAAACTACAAAATCTTAAGCAAGGCAACCGGAGTGTAGAGGAGTACTATAAGGAGATGGAGGTTATGATGATCCGGGCAAATATAGAGGAGGATCGGGAGGCTACAATGGCAAGGATTTTGGCAGACTTGAACCGAGATATTCACAATGCCGTTGAGTTACAACATTATGTGGAGTTGGAGGACATGGTGCACATGGCTATCAAAATTGAGAATCAACTTATGAGGAGGGGCATGAACTCATTTCCCAGCCAAAACCCAAGTACATCGGCTTGGAAAATGAACCAGTGGAAGAAGGATGAGAAGCAACCCAACACCAAGCCAAAGACCAAGCAAAAACAAGAGGTGGCCAGCCATGGGAATAAAGGTAAATCTGATTCTTCCACTACCCAAAATTGTGATATTAAATGTTTTAAATGTTAAGGCAGGGGTCACATGGCAAGCCAATGTCCGAACAAACGAGCTATGGTGATGCGGGACAATGGAGAGATTGAAACCGATGAGGATTCAGACAATGATTCTATGCCTTCATTAGAGGATGCCGATGATGAGGAGTGCGCTGTCCAAGGAGAATTGTTGGTTACAAGGAGAGCTTTAACTGTGCAAGCCAAAGAAGAAGATGAAGAGGTGCAACGGGAAAACATCTTCCACACTAGGTGCCACGTCCAAAACAAGGTATGTAGTGTGATTATTGATGGTGGGAGTTGTACTAATGTTGCTAGCACAACCATGGTAGAGAAGTTAAGGCTGCCAACAATTAAGCATCCTCGATTATATAAATTGCAATGGTTAAATGATAATGGTGAGGTAAAGGTGCATAAGCAAGTGTTAGTTTCTTTTCGCATTGGAAGATATGAAGATGAAGTTTTGTGCGATGTGGTTTCGATGCAAGCTGGGCACTTGTTATTAGGTAGACCATGGCAATTTGATCGGCGAGTTAAACATGATGGTTTCACCAACAAGTACTCATTTGTTCACAATCAAAAAATGATCACTCTTGTTCCATTAACACCTAAATAGGTCAATGAAGACCAAGTGAACTTATAGAGAGAAAGTGATAAAAAAATGAAGAGCGGAGAAAAATCAAGAATGGGAGTGCAGAGAGAGAGTTCGGCCAGTGAGAGAAAAAAGGAAGAGATGGCCGAGAAAAAGGAGAACAAAGAGAGCAAGGGAGAGAAAATTGAGAGGGCTGAAAAGAATTCACAATCAGCCAATGAGAGAAAAGCAGAGAGAAAAACAAACTTCTATGTGAGAAGCAGTGAAATTAAAAGGGCCTTGTTTTCAAATCAGCCAATGATTATACTTTTGTACAAAGAGGCGCTTTTAAACACTAACGAACATGACCTTGCATTGCCTAGTTTTGTTGTTTCTCTGTTGCAGGAATTCAAGGATGTATTTCCAGGTGAGGTGACTGATGGTTTGCTGCCAATGCGGGGAATAGAACATCAGATTGATTTTGTACCTGGGCTTCCATTCCAAACCGACCAGCTTATAGAAGCAACCCCGAGGAGACAAAAGAGCTTCAAAGGCAGGTCAGAGAGTTGATGAAAAAGGGGTACGCGAGAGAAAGTATGAGCCTGTGTGCCGTTCCAGTCTTACTCGTGCCTTAAAAGGATGGGACATGGAGGATGTGTGTAGACTGCAGAACCATTAACAATATCACAGTAAAGTATCGCCATCCTATTCCTCATTTAGATGATATGTTGGATGAACTGCATGGTGCTTCTATGTTCTCAAAAATTGATTTGAAAAGTGGATACCATCAAATAAGCATGAAAGAGGGTGATGAATGGAAAATTGCCTTTAAGACAAAATATGGACTGTATGAGTGGTTAGTAATGCCATTTGGTTTAACTAATGCTCCAAGTACATTTATGCGTTTAATGAATCATGTATTACGTGCATTTATTGGCAGGTTTGTTGTTGTGTATTTTGATGATATACTCATTTATAGCAAAGACATGGACCAACATGTAGTGCATTTAAAATCTATTTTGGATGTGCTTAGAAAGGAGAAGTTGTATGCTAACCTCAAGAAGTGTACCTTTTGCACAGATAAGCATGTGTTTCTTGGTTTTGTTGTTACTGCTCAAGGTATGCAGGTTGATGAAGAAAAGGTGCGAGCCATCCAGGAGTGGCCGAGTCCAACTAGTGTGGGAAATGTACAGAGTTTTCATGGACTTGCTAGTTTCTCCTGGCGGTTTGTGAAAGGTTTCAGTACTATAGCTGCACCACTGACTAAAGTGATCAAGAAGAACGTTGGGTTTAGATGGGGAGAAGAGCAAGAAAAGGCATTTCAGTTAATCAAGGAGAAGTTGACTAATGCTCCATTGTCATCTTTACCTAATTTTTCCAAAACTTTTGAGATTGAATGTGATGCTTCAGGAGTTGAAATTGGTGTTGTTTTAATGCAGGAAGGGAGACCAGTAGCATATTTCAGTGAGAAGCTGAATGGGGCAACTCTTCATTACCCAACTTATGATAAAGAGATGTATGCATTGGTTCGGTCATTAGAGACGTGGCAGCACTACCTATGGCCTAAGGAGTTCATGGTTCACACCGATCATGAGTCCCTGAAACACTTGAAGGGCCAACACAAGCTGAACAAGAGGCATGCTCGTTGGGTGGAATTCATAGAGACATTTTCGTATGTCATTCGCTACAAGCAAGGTAAGGAAAACGTCGTTGCCAATGCACTTTCCCGCAGGTATGTCTTAATCTCAACTCTTAATGCTAAACTACTGGGTTTTGAACATATTAAAGAGTTATATGCTGATGACCGTGACTTTAGTACTGAGTATCGAGCTTGTGAGAGATTTGCTAGTGGTAAGTACTTTAGGCATGAGGGATACTTGTTTCGGGAGAATAAATTTTGTGTGCCTAATTGTTCATTAAGAGATTTGCTAGTGAGAGAATACCATTGGGAGGATTGATGGGACATTTTGGAGTAATGAAGACTTTGGCTATGTTGCAGGAACACTTCTATTGGCCACATATGAAACGAGATGTTGAGAGGCTTTGTGGTAGATGTGTAACTTGTAGGCAGGCTAAATCAAGAGTGCAGCCCCACGGTTTGTACACCCCTTTACCAATACCTAGTGAACCCTGGATTGATATTTCGATGGATTTTGTGTTAGGTTTGCCTAGGTCTAAACTGGAAAGAGACTCGATATTTGTCGTCGTGGATAGGTTTTCCAAGATGGCCCATTTTATTCCATGCCACAAGACAGATGATGCTTCCAATGTTGCTGATTTGTTCTTTAGGGAAATTGTGAGACTTCATGGTATGCCTAGGACAATTGTTTCTGATAGGGACACCAAGTTCTTAAGCTACTTTTGGAAGACTTTATGGGCTAAGTTAGGGATTAAGCTATTGTTTTCGACTACTTGTCACCCTCAAACCGATGGTCAAACAGAAGTTGTGAATAGAACCTTGTCTACTTTGTTGCGGGCTGTCATTAAAAAGAACATCAAAACATGGGAGGAGTGTTTACCACATGTTGAGTTTGCTTATAATCGATCTGTTCATTCTGCTACACAATTTTCACCGTTTGAAATTGTTTATGGTTTTAATCCTTTAACTCCTTTGGATTTAATGCCATTACCTTTGTCTAAGTATGTGAATTTAGATAGAAAAAGAAAAGCTGACCTTGTTAAGCAGATACACGAGAAGGCAAGACTCAGCATCGAGCGAAGAACTAAACAATATGTTGAACAAGCCAACAAAGGGCGTCACAAGCTCGTCTTCGAGCCCCACGATTGGGTGTGGTTGCACTTACGCAAGAAACAGTTTTTGAAACAAAGGAAATCCAAGCTATTGCCTATAGGGGACGGTCCTTTTCAAATTCTTGAAAGGATCAATGATAATGCATACAAGCTAGACTTGCCAGGTGCGTATGGTGTAAGTGCCTCCTTTAATGTTTCTGATCTAAGTCCTTTTGATGCAGGCGACAATTTAAGGACAAATCCCTCTCAAGAGGAGGGGAATGATGAGGACATCGTTAGCACAAGCAAGAGCACGTGGGATGAGACATATTCAGATCCAATTCATGTTCCCATTGGTCCTGTTACGAGAGCTCGTGCGAAGAAGTTCAAGGAAACGCTTATTGGGTTGATTGAAGCAACTTGGGCTCAAGCTATTGCATGGAGGCCCATTGAGGGAATTGCATGTGACATCCAGACCAACAAATGCATGATTCAAGCTCTAGAAGGGACCGAGTAATTTCCATTTCAGTTACTTTCTCATTTTGAGGCGACAAGGGGTGAGAAGAATCAGCTATTTACCTTTTAATGTCTAGTTTCCTTTTTGCGTTTGTTTTATTTCTATTATTGTAAGGCTTTTAAGCCATTAAGGGAATTGTCCTTATTTGCTTTAGATTAGATGTTTTGGTAATTGATTTGCCCAAAATTCCATGGGCAATTAGGAGCTAAAATCCGCATAGGGGTATTTCATCATGTAACACATTATGGTTTTGACCCCTAGGAAGGGACTTCATCATGTACTGGGTTGGATCTCTGAGAGGATAAGGTATTTCAGCATGATTTATGATTGCATACCCCTAGGTGGTGATTATAAATCATGGATAAAATATTGATACAATGGTTATACACACATGTTAATTTTATTGTTAACCTCTACTAGGAGCTCTGTTAATAAAATTAATGGCCAAAGAAATGATTATTTATATATGCTGGATCATATGGGCCCTAGATGGCAAATATTAATCAGAGGGGATCCTTGTTCTTGATTGAGTTTGGCATGACTCCCCTAGGAGCTTGTTAAATTCTGAGTTGGGAATTATCGTTGTAAGATTGTGATATTTTCAAGGCTTTGACACATAAAGACATTTGTATGCTTTTACATGATTGTGTTATCTTACTAAATTATTATGCTATGTTTGCTTATGTTTGGTATATGATTCTTTTTTTTAGATTAAAAATGTCTAAAAATGCTTTATCATTGATACTTGACAAAAACCAATTAACCGGAGAGAATTATAATGATTGAAAACGGAACCTAAATATCATCCTTTCTTTTGAGAAACTGAAATTTATACTGATAACTCCTTATCCTTCCAAGCCTATAGGAAATTCCACCAATGATCAAATCCAAGCATATGATTGTTGGAAAGATGCTAATAATCAGGCTTGCTGCTATATTATGGCTAGCATGAACAACATGCTGCAGGCTCAAAATGAGGATTATGAGACTACTAAATAGATCATGGATAATTTGGAAGACATGTTTGGAGGTCAGGCCTAAACACAGTGGCAAAGGGTGCTTCAGAAACTCTTAAACTGTAAATAGAGACTAGGGACGTCTGTAAAACAGCACATGATATTGGTCATGGGTTACCTCGTTGAGACACAAACTAACAGAGTCGACATCGATGCTGAAATTAGGATGACTATGGTCTTTGAGACTCTGTCTAAGGAGTTTATCCCGTTTAGAGCTACTTAATATAAGTAATAGGCAGTATATGACATTAACAGAGTTAATGAAACAGTTACAAGAGTTTGAACTACAGATCAAGGAATCTCCTACGGCTGGTGAGGCCAACTTGGTGGCTACTTTTGTTTAAAATCCTAATCTTAGGAATGGAAAGAAACAATGGGCCAAGAACATGAAGTCTTCTGTTCCTATAAATGGCAAGAACAAGAACAAGAACAAGAAGAACCCAAAGAAGCTAGAGTGCTTCTTTTGTAGGAAGGTTGGGCACATCAAGAAGAATTGCAAGGACTTCCTTTACCGAGGAGGTAGGTGTGATCTTCAGTATTTAGAAACTTGTTTGGTTGAGGAATCCAATAACATTTGGGTCATAGATTCCGATACAACTAATCATATTTGTGTTTCTCTACATGGGTTCAAAGAAATGAGAAGTCTGCTTCATAAAAACTTCACGCTTCGAATTGGTAATGGATCCTTCGTCTTTGTTGAAGCAGTGGGAGATGTCCATCTGTATTTTGATAATTATAGGAATTTAATTTTGCGAGATTGTTTTTATGTTCCTAAATTTAAGAGGAATTTAATTTCTATAGCTTGTTTATTAAAGACTCCTATTTGGTTTCTTTTAATAATAAAGTGGTGATATGTAAAAATAGATCTTTTATCTATTTTGGATGGATGTAAAATAATCTATATTTTATCAAACCTGAGATGGACTTACTGCTTAATGCTGAGATGAATGATAATAACTCCAAAAGACTTAAAAATTCTCACTTTAATAAGACTTATTTTTGTCATTTGTGCCTTGGTCATATTAACCTGAATAGGATTCAAAGGTTGGTAAGGGATGGACCTTTAAGTCATTTAAAGGTAGAATCTATACCTCAATGTGAATCTTGTTTGGAGGGTAAAATGACTAAAAGACCATTCGGCTCTAAGGGCAATATTGCCGAAGGGGGTTCTAGAACTTGTCTATGGTGATGTTTGCATACCGATGAACATTCGGGCACGAGGAAGGTATGAGTACTTCGTCACTTTTATTGACGATTACTCAAGGTATGGGTATGTGTACTTGATTTACCGCCAAAGTAAAACTTTTGACAAGTTCAAGGAGTTTAGGGCTGAAATGGAAAAGCAATTGGGTAAACTTATAAAGGCACTTCGATCCAATCGACGTGGTGAATACCTTTCTGATGAGTTCTTGGGACACTTATTAGAGAATAGGATTTCATCCCATTTGACTGTGCTGGTCACTCTATAGCAAAATGGTATAGTAAAGAGTAGAAATAAAAATGTATTAGACATGGTCAGGTCCATGATGAATTATTCATCATTGCCTTTGTCCTTTTGGGGATATGCACTACAAACCGCATGTTATGTTTTGAACAATGTGCCTTCAAAATCGGTTCCTAAAACTCCTCACGAGTTGTGGACGGGGAAGAAGATATCTTTAAACCATATTTGCATAAGGGGTTGTCCAGCTCATGTCTTGTTTAGGGATATGAGTAAGTTCGAAGCACGTTCAAAAGTTTGTGTGTTTGTAGGATATCCAAAAGATACTAAAGGGGGTTATTTTTATAACCCAAAGGAAAATAAAGTCATGGTTTGAACTCATGCAACTTTCTTTGAGGAGAGTTACATGGACGACTATAAGCCTCGAAGCAAAGTGGTGCTTGAGGAATGATTCAATCACTCTGGGGGTTCTGACAGAAACCACTCCAAACAGTGTAGAAAAACCAAATGAACCCAAACAACAACCTAAGGTGCTTCGGCATAGTGGAAGGATCGACGTCAACTTGAGAGGTATATGTTCAATGGTGAGGCCTTCTTGGCTTAACTAGATGAACATCGCAAGGATCCTTACACTTATGCAGAGGCTATGAAGGATGTTGATTCAAAACTCTAGACAAATGCCATGACCATAGAGATGAAGTCTGTAGAGACTAATCGAGTCTGGGAACTTGTGGATCTTTCTGAAGGGGTAAAACCCATAGGGTGCAAGTGGATCTACAAGAGGAAAAGAGGAGTAGATGGAAAAGTCAAAACCCTTAAGGATAGACTGGTAGCTAAGGGTTATGCATAAAAGAAAGGAATCGATTACAAGGAAACATTTTCGCCTATAGCCATGGTTAAGTCAATCTGGATTCTCTTGTCCATAGCTACCACTCTTGATTACGAGATTTGGTGGATGGATGTCAAGATGGCTTTTCTAAATGGCTATTTTGATGAGTCCATTTATATGAAACAACCAGACGGGTTCAAGGTGAAGGGTTAAGAGGGTAAGGTTTGTAGACAACATTCTGCTAATTGACAATGACGTTGGGGCATTGTCATTTGTCAAACTATGGTTGACCAAGCAGTTTGACATGAAGGACTTGAGTGAGGCTAATTTTGTTCTCGGTATCTAATTTTTTTGGGATAGGAAGGATAAAATGATAGCTTTGTCCTAGGCCGGCTACATAGATAAGATTCTCAGGAAGTTTGCAATGCATGATTCCAAGAAAGGTGGGCAACCATCTAGGTCTTGAATTACTCTTTCTGAAAAAGACTTTCCAAAGTCTGGGGAAGAAAGAGAATACATGAAGAACGTGCCTTATGCTTCAGCAGTGTGTAGTCTCATGTATGCCATGCTTTGCACACAAGCGGATATTTGTTATGTGGTCGGGATTGTAAGTTGATTTTAGTCGGATCTGAGACCAAACCATTGGGTTGCGGTAAAGCATATTTTCAAGTACTTGAGAAGGACTTGAGGGTATATGCTTGTGCATTCGGGTGAGGACTTGACTCCTCTTGGATACACTGATTTGGATTTCCGATCCTGTTTGGATTCGAGGAGATCGACTTTAGGTTTTGTGTTTACTCTAGGTGGCGGTGCCATCAGCTGGAGAAGTGTAAAGCAAGATTGCACTTTGGATTCAATGATGGAGGCTGAGTATATGGCAACTAGTGATGCTTCAAAAGAAGTAGTGTGCCTTCGCAAGTTCCTTGGGGATCTTGAGGTAGTTTTGAGTATGCACACAATAGTGTCACTGTCCTGTGATAGCAGTTCAGCGATAGCTAATGCAAAGGAACCAAGATTTCACAAGAAGAGTAAGCATATTGATCGGAAGTATCCTGAGATAAAGGACTTCGTTGAGGGCAGGCATGTCACGATATGCACAACGCATTAGAGGACAATTTAGCTGATCCATTGACGAGACACTTACGGGAGACTCTTCAAGAGGCATGTAGAAGCTATGAGGATGCAAGATTTGTTATTTTTACTCACTTAGTGTAAGTGGGAGATTGCTAGACGTGTATGCCCTAAGGAGTAAAAATGTAATATGTTCATATTTTTTGAATGTATGTTAAGAAAACAATAGTCTGAGACTGTAGATCTAAACCTTAAGAATTGGGCATATGATGGACAGATTATGCAGAAGACACGATTCTTAAGGTGATGGTCTAAATTATGAGATCTGCAATTGAGGGAATAAAGTTGGGTACTTTATTCATATAAAGATTGTTATGTGGTCTATATCACTATTGGGAGATGGTTTGTCTTGGCCATCGGAGGTGGACTTCGCAAATAAAAACATTGGTACTTTGTCATAGGTGACGATGTGTTAGATCAGAGCATAAAGTAAATTGATTGGATCAATAATTCTGTCTCAGCAAATCGATTCACTTTAGACAATTATTTATATTGTATCTTAATCTTGAGATGAATAGTGGGCCTACTGTCTTGACTTATGTCTTTTGATACACCAAAGGGTGACATCCACATTTTAATAGTGGTATACATGTCAGTACATTAGGAGCATGACTCTTGATAGCGGAGACCTGTTATTCATAGATATGGAATCTATAGCTCCTCTTTAAGAGTAGTTGATATCCTCTTATATGTGTTATGATATGAACCCACCTAACTCCACCCCAAAAGCTAGCTTTTGGGGTAGAGTTAGGTGGGTTCATATCATATGGTATCAGAGCCAAACCTCTGTTGGTCGGTGGGCGCATGTACAAAGGTTCCCTGCCGCTCGTGCAGGTTAACGACGGAGTTGGCACGAGGACGTGTAGTCTAAAGGGGTCGGGAATGATGTGTCCCACATCGGTTAGAGAGGGTGGTCTTGGGTGTTATATATATGGGTTCACAATCCTCCCCTCACGAGCTAGCTTTTGGGGTGGAGTTAGGTGGGTTCATATCATGTTATCCTGTAATTGGAAAACTAGGGCACTCAACCATTTAGATACATAGGTGTAACCAAATGGTAAATTGTCTTTGGATGGTAAGTTTTTCGATGGTGAGATAATGGAACGTAAGATAAAAATAATTAGGAAGATAAGACAGAATTTGTCCTTAGGCCGATTATGGATAATCCTATGCGGATACGATACATTATGATATGTCATCGAGACTTAGCTATACGGGCTTTGTAATTCTATATTGTTCAAGACTGTAGCTCCAAGCTTTTAGTAAAGTAATGCTGGAGTTGATAATTATGAAATGTATATCTAAGATATTGGGTTTCATAATTATCAGGAGCTTAAACTATATAGGTCCATTTGGTCCCCTTTGCTAGCTCACAAAAAATCCGATAATGATACGGCGTGCTTTTTCAATAATTGGTGACTTATATTAAATTTTCAGATTGGCTGAAAATTCAATAGGATCAGATAATTCATGTTTGTTTATCGGTTGAATTAATTTAGTGATAAAATTAATTCATGATCAACTTGTTGAATTATCGGGATCCGATAATTCAAGTCTGTTTTTTGGTTAGATTAATTTTGAATAAATTAATTCAAGATAAACTTGTTGATTTATCAGGGATATTTATTTTCCTAGAGATTATCTAGATATGACTGTTTTAATCAGATAACTTCTCTATTGGGTTATTTGAATTAAAACTAAGGCTCTATCCCTAGAATCCTGGGTAAGAAATAAAGATTTGCAAGGAACTTTTTATCACAAGTTTGGCCTGCCGATTATGGAGGTTCAGCAAGCCGATCTGCCAGTTCGGCTTGTTGACCGGGCGATAAAAGGATCACATGTTTTCATGCGGATTTTATCAAATATTGATTTTGATTCAAATTTTTGAGGCTTTATCTGATAAGGACTGACTCCTAGGCCCAACCTCTGTAAAAGGGAAGTGAGTTTTATTATTATTTAGATCAGTTGAGAAATCTAGAGAGTGAGACTTTGTCAGTGAGACTCTGAAACTCTTTAGAGAGCTATCATTCACAAATCACAAATTATAGCTTTGGGTATTTCTCAATTGGTTGGAAGGAGAGCTACCTAGGAAAAGCTGAACGATGTGAGCCCATACTCACTCTGATCATGAATAGGGAATAACAAAAAGGCCAATTGGTTGAGGTCCTTCTGGAATGTTACTTCTCTTCATTGATTACAGGAGCTTTTTAGCACACAAAGGTTTGAAATATCTGGTTGATTTATGCATATAGTGTGTCAAACTTGTGTTTTTGAAAATACTCTTATATAAAAATTTTAAAATTTTGTTGCGTACTATTTTTCCAACACTATGGCGGAGCATTATGAAATTCCTTAAGATGCTTGTGTGGCTACATTGGCAAAAGCTGGATCAATCTAGATTTATGCTCAAGGCTGCTTCAAGGTTTGGATATTAAATGCAAAGTGGTTGTTGGTCAAGAATCGATACCGCTAATCCTTTACGTGCTTGGCTGTTATTGTTTGCTGCCATCTCTTCTTGTTCTTGGTAGTCTGAGTATTCCAAAGAATTACTTGATGTTGGTAATTCGACATTTAGAGCTCGTTGAACTCCGGTGGTAGGCTAAGTGCTCCATCTTGAGACAACGATGGAAATGGAGGTGGTGGATGTGACTATGTGGCTTTGGATGTTTCTATGAAGTGTTTGATTCTTAGAAGTCTGTCCTCAATGTTTTCGTTGGATATTCAAACTTGTAAAAACCTAAAAAATAAGAAAAGCAATAAAACAAAAAGCATACAGCTGAAATAAAAGTAAAAAACATTAACAATTTAATTAAAATTTTAATCCCTAGCAATGGCACCAAAATTTTGACTGGATCCTGAAAGAACTATCCAAAGATAAAACCTTGTGACTTTATTATTGGAAAAATAATACACTGCGGAATTTTAAAATTTTTGTATTAGAGTATTTTTTAAAACACAAGTTTACATGCTATATGCTTAAATTAACAGGATCTTACTAACCTCTGTGTGCCAAAAAGCTCTTGTAATTAGTGAAGAGATGTAACGTTTCAGAAGGACCTCAACCAACTAGCCTTCTTTGCTATTCTCTATCCAATATCGGAGTGAGTGTGGGCTCACACGTACAGCTCTTCCTCCAGGTGACTTTTTCCAACCAATTGAGAAAACCCAAAGCTAGTGTTCGTGATTTGTAAACAAGAGCTCTCAGGGAGTTTATAAATTCTCACCAATAAAGTATCACTCCTAATCTCTCAATTAATCTAAATAATAATGAGACTCACTCCTTCAGCGCTTATCAGATAATGCCTCAAAATTCGAATCAGAATCGAATTTGGATCAATATCTGATGAAATCTGTGTGAAAACGCGTAATTATTTTATCGTACATCGCAACCCAATCAGTATAATCGGCATGCCGAACTTGCCCCATCGTCAGACCAAAGTTGAGGATCGGCATGCCAAGCTGCTGATAAAAAATCTCAGCGAATCTTTTATTTTCCACCTTAGACTCTATTGGATAAACTCTTAATTTTAATTCAAATAACCCAATAGAGACGTTATCTAATTAAAACAACTTTATCTAGGTAATCTCTAGGAAAATAAATGAATTCCTAATAATTCTACAAGTTTATTTTAATTTAATTTATTCAAAATTAAATCAACTGATAAATAGACAAGAATTATCTGATCCCAATAATTCAAAAAGTTTATCTTGAATCAATTTTGTCACAAAATTAATTCAACCGATAAACAGAAATGAATTATTTGATTCTTTTAAATTTTTGCCAATCTGATAAATCTGACATAAGTAATCAATTATTGGAAAAGCATGTCGTATCGTTACAGAATTTTGTGAGTTAGCAAAAGGGACCAAATGGACCTATATAGTTCAAGCTCCCAATAATTATGAAACCCAATATCCTATATATACATTTCATAATTATTAACTGCAACGCTACTCCACTAAAAGCTTGGAGCTGCACTCTCGAACTATAATGAATTACGAAGCCCATATAGCTAAGTCTTCATGACAGATTAAGTGTATCATATCCCCATAGGATTATCCATAATCGGTTTAAGGATAAGTTATGTTTTACCTTCCCGATTATTTTTATCTTATGTTCCATTATCTCACCATCAGAAAACTTACCATCCAAAGACAGTATACCATTCGGTTACACTTATGTATCCAAATGGTTGGGCACTTTAGTTTTCCAATTACAGGATAACGCATATAAGAGGATATTACTACTCCTAAAGAAGAGCTATGGATTCCATATCTATGAATAACAGGTCTACGCTATCAAGAGTCATGCCTCCAATGTACCGGCATGTATACCACTATTAAAATGTGGGTGTCACCCTTTGATACATCAAAAGACACAAGTCAAGACAACCCCACTATTCATCTTAGGATTAAGATACAATACAAATGATTGTCTAAAGTGAATCGATTTGCCGAGACAGAATTATTAATCCAAATCAATTCACTTCATGTCCCGATCCAACATATCGCCACCTATGACAACGTGCCAATGTTTCTATTCATGGAGTCCACCTCCGATGGCCAAGATAGACCATCTCCCAATAGGGATATAGACAATATAACAATCTTTACATGAATAAAGTGCCCAAGTTTATTCCCTCGATTGCGGATCTTATGATTTAGACTGTCACCTTAAGAATCATGTCTTCCGCATAATCTGTACATCATATGCCCAATTCTTAAAGGTTTAAACTAACAGTCTCAAACTATTGTTTGTTTAACATATATTCAACAAATATGAATGTAAAAAGGACAAGATTTGGTATATCAATAATAAATAAATTCTTTATAGATAAAAATGTCTCCAAAAACATATTACATTATTACTCCATAGGGCATACATGTCTAACAATCTCCCACTTGCTCTAAGTGAGTAAATGTGACAAATCTTGCATCCCTATTGCTTCCACATGCCTCTCAAAGGCTCTCCCAATAAGTGTCTTTGTAAATGGATCAGTTAAATTGTCCTCTAATGTGATTTTGCACACCGTGACATGTCCGCCAGTTGGAAACAAAGTGCGCAGCGGAATTTTTAAAAATTTTTCATCAGAGTAATTTCCAAAACACAAGTTTGACATGTTATATGTATAAATTAAACAAATCTTACTAACCTCAGTGTGCCGAAGAACCTCTGCAACCTGTGTAGAGAAGTAACGTTCCAGAAGAGCCTCAACCAACTGGTCTTCTTTGCTATTCTCTATCCACAACCGGAGTGAGTGTGGGCTCACACGTACATCTCTTCCATCGGTGACTCTCCTTCCAACCAATAGAGAGAACCCAAAGCTAGTGCTCGTGATTTATGAACAAAAGCTCTCAAGGAGTTTTCGGATGCTCACTAGAAGAGTATCACTCTTAATCTCTCAAATTGATCTGAGTAAATCATGAGACTCACTTCCTTTTTATACCTATTGGTCCTGGGGTCAGTCCATATCAGATTAGGTCTCAAAAACTCAAAACAGAATCAAGTTCGGATCAATATCTGATAAGATCCGCTTGAAAATGCGTAATCTTATCTTCGCTATTCGGCAGGCCGATCAGGCCAGTTCGGCAGGCCGAACACGTCATCCAACAGGCCGAACTCCTAAGAAAAAATCTCTGCGAATTTTTTATTTTCCACCCGAGATTCTAAAGGATAAAGTCTCAGTTTTGATTCAAATAACCCAATAGAGAAGTTATCTGATCAAAACAAAACTTTATCAAGATAATCTCTAAGAAAATAAATCAATTCACAATAATTCTACAAGTTTATCTTGTTCTAATTTGTCCAAAATTAAAACAACCGATAAACAGACAAGAATTATCTGATCGCAATAATTCAACAAGTTTATCTTGAACTAATTTCTTACAAAATTAATTCAACCGATAAACAGACATGAATTATTTGATTCTTACAAATTTTAAACCAATCTGATAAATCCGACATAAGTCACCAATTATTGGAAAAGTACGCCGTGTCGTTACAGGATTTTGTGAGCTAGCAAAGGGGACCAAATTGGACCTATAAAGTTCAAGCTCATGATAATTATGAAACCCAATATCCCAGATATACATTTCACAATTATCAACTCCAACGCTACTCCACTAAAAGCTTGGAGCTGCACTCTCGAAATTTATAGAATTACGAAGCTCGTGTAGCTAAGTCTCCATGACATATCATAGTGTATCGTATCCCCATATGATCATCCATAATAGGCTGAAGGACAAGTTCTGTCTTACCTTCCTGATTATTTTTATCTTACGTTCCATTGTCTCACCATTAGAAAACTTGCCCTCTAAAGATAGTATACCATTCGGTTACACCTATGTATCCAAATGGTTGAGCGCTCCAGTTTTCCAATTACAGGACAACGCATATAAGAGGATATCATTACTCCTAAAGAGGAGCTATGGATTCCATATCTATGAATAACAAGTCTACGCTATCAAGAGTCATGCCTCCAACGTACCGGCATGCATACCACTATAGAGATGTGGGAGTCACCCATTGGTACATCAAAAGACACAAGTCAAGATAACGGGCCACTATTCATCTTAGGATTAAGATACAATACAAATGACTGTCTAAAGTGAATCGATTTTCCAAGACAGAATTATTAATCCAAATCAATTCACTTTGTGTCCCGATCCAACACATCGTCACCTATGACAACGTGCCAATGTTTCTATTCATGGAGTCCAACTCCGATGGCCAAGACAAACCATCTCCCAAAAGGGATATAGACAACATAACAATCTTTACATGAATAAAGTGCCTAACTTTATTCCCTCGATTGCGGATCATATGTTTTAGACCATCACCTTAAGAATCGTGTCTTTCGCATAATCAGTCCATCATATGCCCAACTCTTATGGTTTAGACTGACAGTCTCAGGCTACTGTTTGCTTATGAACGTAAAGAGGACAAGATTTGGTATTTATAAATGAATAAATTCTTTATTGATAAAAATGTCTCCAAAAACGTATTACATTTTTACTCCTTAGGGCATACATGTCTAACAATCTCCCACTTGCACGAAGTGAGTAAATACAGCAAATTTCGCATCCCCATAGCTTCCACATGCCTCTCGAAGACTCTCCCAGTAAATGTCTTCGTTAATGGATCAGCTAAATTGTCCTCTGACGCGATCTTGCACACCGTGACATGCCCGCCCTCAACGAAGTCCTTTATCACATGATACTTCCGATCAATATGCTTACTCTTCTTGTGCAATCTTGGTTCCTTAGCATTAGCTACCACCGCACTGTTATCATAGTACAATGATACCGCCTTATCCATACCAAGAACTACCTCAAGATCCCCAAGGAACTTGCGGAGCCACACTGCTTCTTTCGAAGCATCACTAGCCGCCACATACTCGGCCTCCATCGTTGAATCCCAAGTGCAATCTTGCTTCACACTTCTCCAACTGATGGCACCGCCACCCAGAGTAAACACAAACCCCGAAGTCGATTTCCTAGAATCCAGACAGGATTGAAAATCTGAATCAGTGTATCCTAGAGGAGTTAAATCCTCACCCGAATACACAAGCATATACCCTCGAGTCCTTCTCAGGTACTTGAAAATATGCTTTACCGTAACCCAATGGTTCGGTCCTGGATCTACCAGAAATCGACTTACAATCCCGACCGCATAGCTAATATCTGGTCATGTGCAAGGCATGGCATACATGAGACTACCTACTGCCGAAGCATAAGGCACCTTCTTCATGTATTCTCTTTCTTCATAAGACTTTGGAGAGTCTTTCTTAGAAAGAGTAATTCCAGACCTAGATGGTTGCCCACCTTTCTTGGAATCCTGCATTGCAAACCTCCTGAGAATTTTATCTATGTAGCCGGCCTGAGACAAAGCTATCATTTTGTTCTTCCTATCCCGAAAGATCTGGATACCGAGAACAAAATTAGCCTCACCTAAGTCCTTCATGTCAAACTGCTTGGTCAACCATAATTTGATCGATGACAACGCCCCAACGTCATTGCCAATTAGCAGAATGTCATCTACATAGAGCAGTAGAAAAATCACCTTCCCATCCTTTATGTGTTTGTAAACACATGGTTCATCCACATTTTGTGAGAACCCATAAGTCTTGATCACTTGATCAAATCTTATGTTCCAAGTACGAGAAGCCTGCTTAAGTCCATAAATAGACTTTAGCAGCTTACAAACCTTACCCTCTTGACCCACGACCTTGAACCTGTCTGGTTGTTCCATATAAATGGACTCATCAAGATAGCCATTCAGAAAAAGCCGTCTTGACATCCATCTGCCAAATCTCGTAGTCGAGAGCGGCAGCTATGGATAAGAGAATCCGGATGGACTTAAGCATGGCTACAGGCGAAAAGGTTTCCTCATAATCGATTCCTTTCTTTTGCGTATAACCCTTAGCTACCAGTCTAGCCTTAAAGGTTTCGACCTTTCCATCCACTCCTCTTTTCCTCTTGTAGATCCACTTACACCCTATGGGTTTTACCCCTTCGGGAAGATCCACAAGCTCCCAAACCTTATTAGTCTCCATAGACTTCATCTCTGTGTTCATGGCCTTTGTCCAGAGTTTTGAATCAACATCCTCCATAGCTTCTACGTAAGTATAAGGATCCCTGTCATGTTCATCCGGTTTAGCCAAAAAGACCTCCCCATTGAACATATACCTTTCAGGTTGACGCCCGATCCTCCCACTACGCCGAAGCCCCTGAGGTTATTGTTCAGGTTCGTTTGGTTTTTCTACACCGATCGGAATGATTTCGTTCGAAACCTCCTGAGTGAACGAATCACCCCTTAACTCCTCAAGCACCACTTTGCTTCGAGGTTTAAAGTCGTCCATGTAACTCTCCTCAAGGAAAGTTGCATTTGTTGAAACCACGACTTTATTTTCCTTAGGGATATAAAAATAACCCCCTTTAGTCCCTTTTGGATATCCTACAAACACGCAAACTTCCGAACGTGCTTCCAACTTGTTCGGATCCTTAAACAGGACATGAGCTGGACATCCCCATATTCGAATATGGTTTAAGGATGTCTTCCGTCTTGTCCACAACTCGTGAGGAGTTTTAGGGACCGATTTTGAAGGCACATTGTTCAAAAGATAACATGCGGTATGTAGTGCATATCCCCAAAAGGATAAAGGCAATGATGAATAACTCATCATGGACCTAATCATGTCCAACAAAGTCTTATTCCTTCTCTCCGCTACGCCATTCTGCTGCGGAGTGCCCAGCGCAGTCAAATAAGATAAAATCTCATTCTCTAACAAGTGTCCCAAGAACTCATCAGAAAGGTATTCCCTACCTCGATCAGATCGAAGTGCCTTTATGGGTCTACCCAATTGCTTTTCCACTTCAGCCCGAAACTCCCTGAACTTATCATAAGTTTCGTTTTTGTGGTGCATTAGGTACACATACCCATATCTTGAGTAATCGTCAATAAAAGTGACGAAGTACTCATACCCTCCTCATGCCCGGATGTTCATCGGTCCGCAAACATCACTATGCACAAGTTCTAGAACCCCTTCGGCCCTATTGCCCTAAGACCCATATGGTCTTTTGGTCATTTTACCCTCCAAAAAAGATTCACATTGAGGTATAGATTCCACCTTTAAGTGACTTAAAGGTCCATCCCTTACCAACCTTTGAATCCTATTCAGGTTAATATGGCCAAGGCGCAAATGCCAAAGATAAGTCTTATTAGAGTGAGAAGTTTTAGGTCTTTTTGAGTTATTATCATTTATCTCAGCATTAAGCACTAAGTCCATCTTAGGTTTGATAAAATATAGATTATTTTGCATCCATCCAGAATAGATAAAAGATTTGTTTTTACGAATCACCACTTTTTTCATGAAAAGATACCACGTAGGAGTCTTTAAATAAAGAAGATACAGAAATTAAATTCCTTTTAAATTTAGGAACATAAAAACAGTCTCGCAAAATTAAACTCCTATAATTATCAAAATAAAGATGGACATCTCCCACTGCTTCCGCTGAGACCAAGGATCCATCGCCATCCGAAGCGTTAAGTCTTCACGAAGTAGACTTCTCGTTTCTTTGAATCCCTGCAGAGAAACACAAACATGATTAGTTGCACCAGAATTTATGACCCATATGTCATTGGATTCCACAACCAAACAAGTTTCTAAATATAGAAGATCTCACCTACCTCCCTTGCAAAGGAAGTCCTTGCAATGCTTCTTTATATGCCCGACCTTACCACAGAAGAAGCACTTAAGCTTCTTTGGGTTCTTCTTCTTCTTCTTCTTCTTGCTCTTGGTTGCAGGAGGAATAGAAGACTTCCCACTCTTGGCCCGTTGCTTCTTTCCATTCCTAGAGTTAGGATTGGAACCAGAAGCAGCTACCATATTGGCCTCACCACCAGCAGGAGACTCCCTGATCAGCAGTTCAAACTCCTGTAACTGTTTCATTAGTTCTGTCAAGGTCATATCCCGTCTATTGCTTAAATTAAAAGTAGCTCTAAACGAAATAAATTCCTTAGACAGAGTCTCAAAGACCATAGTCATCTGAGTTTCAGCATCGATGTCGGCTCCATTGGTTTGAGCCTCAGCAAGGTAACCCATGACCAACATCATGTGCTCCTTTATAGATGTCCCCGGTCTCTGTCTACAGTTTAAGAGTTCCCGAAGAGCCCCTTGCCGCTTCGTTATGGCCTGGCCTCCGAACATATCCTCAAGATTATCCAAGATCTGCTTCACAGTCTCATAATCCTGATGTTGAGCCTGTAGCATGTTGTTCATGCTGGCCATAACATAGCAGCGGGCCTAATCATTAGCATCTTTCCAGTGGTCGTACGCTTGGAATTGCTCATTACTTGAGTCTCCCGTAGGCTCAGGAGGACAAGGAGTTGTCAGAACATATTTCAGTTTCTCAAAGGAAAGGACGATGTCCAGGTTCCGCTTCCAATCATTATAGTTCTCACCGGTTAATTGGTTTTTGTCAAGTATCGATGATAAAGCATTTTTAGACATTTTCAATCTACAATAAAGAATCATATACCAAACATAAGCAAACATATATAATAATTTAGTAAGATAACACAATCATGTAAAATAATACAAATGCGTTTATGTGTCAAAACCTTTAAAATATCACAACCTTACAACGATAATTCCCAACTCAGAATTCAACAAGCTCCTAGGGGAGTCATGCCAAATTCAATCAGGAACACGGATCCCCTCCTGATTAATATATGCCATCCAGGACCCGTATGATCCAGCATATACTAATAATCGTTTCTTTGGCCATTAATTTTATTAACAGAGCTCCTAGGGGAGGCTAATAATAAAATTAACGTGAGTGTATAACCACCGTTTCAATATTTTATCCATGATTTATAATCACCACCTAGGGGTGTGCAACCATAAATCATACTAAAATACCTTATCCTTTCAGAGATCCAATCTGGTACATGACAGAAATCCCTTCCTAGGGGTCGGGACCACCATGTTCTTCCTATGGACCAACGATGGAGGCCTTAGGTCCTCTCTTCGAAAACCTTCTAGCACTCAATCTTTTGAAGTAAAGGTTTTATTTTAAAATTATGCATGAACAATTTTAATATGAGTGGCACTCCCTATTCTATATGACATGTTATCAATATATATGGTAAATCATATTATAATGCAAACAAGCAAAGCAATCAAGCAAAGTTACAAGCAAAATAATAGTAACCGTAATATTATGGTTCCACCCTAGAGAATAGAAAACTAAGATTACAAGAGAATAATCGAGACATTTATCGATTCTTCATCCTTGAATCCTCAAGCTGTATCCTTCTTCATGTAATATCCATCTTCAAGTCTTCAATCCCGTATGAATCAAATACTTCATATTTCCGGTCATATCCAAATTTAATGTTTCTCAAAATCGTCCCAAAAATAAAATTAAAACTACACCGGAAAAATTGCACCTTTTATGGACACCCGGTAGCTCTAGGTCGGCAGGCCGATCTAGGTGATCGGCCTGCCGGTCTTTCTCCATCGGCCTGCCGATCTATGCAAATTTGGCCTGCCGAACAGAAACTTTGGCCTGTCATCAGAGCACCAAATTTTCTGCCCCACTATCAGCCTGTCGGACCACACGTTCGGCCTGCCGATCTGTGACCTTTGGCCTGCCGAACTGTGAGGTCCAGCATGCCGACCGAGCAGAAAACCCTCAATCTTCCAGAAAATACAATTTTAATGCAATTCATCAATTTTATTTTTAACAATTCAAAAACATAAAATTAGAGACTCAGGAAATACCTGGAGGCGCCATCATCAATCTTCTAGATCCGACTTCTCGATCCGTCTTCTCCGGATAATTATTTAATTACAAATTCTTACAAATTAAAAATTAAATAACAATTCCTAGATGGAGATGATAGTCCGCTAACTAATTACATGAAAAACCTAGATACACATTCTAACCTCTAAGGAACCATAACCGGTATTAATTAATTAATAAATAATTAAACAATGATTTAATCAACCATAATTAATTAATAAACATTCACCACATAATCCATGACAACATATATATTATACAGAAACCTAGAGTGCCATCTCTCTATAAAATTCAATTCAAGCATAGGAGAGATTAAGATCACAAAATTTATGCATATTACATGATCACAAACTTGCAAATTTATGTAAAAACCTCGGCTCTGATACCAATTGTTGGAAACAAAGTGCACAGCGGAATTTTTAAAAATTTTTCATCAGAGTAATTTCTAAAACACAAGTTTGACATGTTATATGTATAAATTAAACAGATCTTACTAACCTCAGTGTGTCGAAGAACCTCTGCAACCTGTGTAGAGAAGTAACGTTCCAGAAGAGCCTCAACCAACTGGTCTTCTTTGCTATTCTCTATCCACAACCGGAGTGAGTGTGGGCTCACACGTACAGTTCTTCCACCGGTGACTCTCCTTCCAACCAATAGAGAGAACCCAAAGCTAGTGCTCGTGATTTATGAACAAAAGCTCTCAAGGAGTTTTCGGATGCTCACTAGAAGAGTATCACTCTTAATCTCTCAAATTGATCTGAGTAAATCATGAGACACACTCCCTTTTTATACCTATTGGTCCTGGGGTCAGTCCATATCAGATTAGGTCTCAAAAACTCAAAACAGAATCAAGTTCGGATCAATATCTGATAAGATCCGCGTGAAAATGCGTAATCTTATCTCTGCTATTCGGCAGGCCGATCAGGCCAGTTCGGCAGGCCGAACACGTCATCCAACAGGCCGAACTCTCGAGAAAAAATCTCCGCGAATCTTTTATTTTCCACCCGAGATTCTAAAGGATAAAGTCTCAGTTTTGATTCAAATAACCCAATAGAGAAGTTATCTGATCAAAACAAACTTTATCAAGATAATCTCTAAGAAAATAAATCAATTCACAATAATTCTACAAGTTTATCTTGTTCTAATTTGTCCAAAATTAAAACAACCGATAAACAGACAAGAATTATCTGATCGCAATAATTCAACAAGTTTATATTGAACTAATTTCTCACAAAATTAATTCAACCGATAAACAGACATGAATTATTTGATTCTTACAAATTTTAAACCAATCTGATAAATCCGACATAAGTCACCAATTATTGGAAAAGCACGCCGTGTCGTTACAGGATTTTGTGAGCTAGCAAAGGGGACCAAAATGGACCTATAAAGTTCAAGCTCATGATAATTATGAAACCCAATATCCCAGATATACATTTCACAATTATCAACTCCAACGCTACTCCACTAAAAGCTTGGAGCTACACTCTCGAACTTTATAGAATTACGAAGCTCGTGTAGCTAAGTCTCCGTGACATATCATAGTGTATCGCATCCCCATATGATCATCCATAATCGGCTTAAGGACAAGTTCTGTCTTACCTTCTCGATTATTTTTATCTTACATTCCATTGTCTCACAATTAGAAAACTTACCATCCAAAGATAGTATACCATTCGGTTACACCTATGTATCCAAATGGTTGAGTGCTCCAGTTTTCCAATTACAGGACAACGCATATAAGAGGATATCATTACTCCTAAAGAGGAGCTATGGATTCCATATCTATGAATAACAAGTCTACGCTATCAAGAGTCATGCCTCCAACGTACCGGCTTGTATACCACTATAGAGATGTGGGAGTCACCCATTGGTACATCAAAAGACACAAGTCGAGATAACGGGCCCACTATTCATCTCAGGATTAAGATACGATACAAATGACTGTCTAAAGTGAATCGATTTGCCAAGATAGAATTATTAATCCAAATCAATTCACTTTGTGTCCCGATCCAACACATTGTCACCTATGACAACGTGCCAATGTTTCTATTCATGGAGTCCAACTCCGATGGCCAAGACAAACCATCTCCCAAAAGGGATATAGACAACATAACAATCTTTACATGAATAAAGTGCCCAACTTTATTCCCTCGATTGCGGATCATATGTTTTAGACCATCACCTTAAGAATCGTATCTTCCGCATAATCAGTCCATCATATGCCCAACTCTTAAGGTTTAGACTAACAGTCTCAGACTACTGTTTGCTTATCATACATTCAACAAATATGAACGTAAAGAGGACAAGATTTGGTATATATAAATGAATAAATTCTTTATTGATAAAAATGTCTCCAAAAATGTATTACATTTTTACTCCTTAGGGCATACATTTTTAACACCGCCCTCAACGAAGTCCTTTATCACATTATACTTTCGATCAATATGCTTACTCTTTTTGTGAAATCTTGGTTCCTTGGCATTACCTACGGCCACACTGTTACTACAGTGTAGTGATGCCTCCTTATCCATAACCAAAACCACCTCAAGATCCCTAAAGAACTTGTGGAGCCACACTGCTTCTTTCAAAGCATCACTAGCTGCCACATACTTGGCCTGCGTCGTTGAATCCAAAGTGCAATCTTGCTTCACACTTCTCCAACTGATGGCACCATCGCCCAGAATGAACACAAAACCTGAAGTTAATTTCCTAGAATCCAAACAGGATTGAAAATCTGAGTCAGTATATCCTAAAGGAGTCAAGTCCTCACCCGAATACACAAGCATATACTCTTGAGTCCTTCTCAGGTACTTGAAAATATGCTTAACTGCAACCTAGTGGTTCGGTCTTGGATCTGTCTAAAATCGACTTACAATCCAAACTGCATAACAAATATCTGGTCGTGTGTAAAGCATGGCATACATGAGGCTACCTACTGCCGAAGCACAAGGCAACTTCTTCATGTATTCTCTTTCTTCCTTAGACTTTGGAGAATCTTTCTTAGAAAGACTAATTCTAGACCTAGATGGTTGCCCACCTTTCTTGGAATCCTACATTGCAAACCTCCTAAGAATTTTATCTATGTAGTTGGCTTATGACAAAGCTATTATTTTGCTTTTCCTATCCCGAAAGATCTGGATACCGAGAACAAAATTAGCCTCACCTAAGTCCTTCATGTCAAACTGCTTCGTCAACCATAATTTGACCGATGACAATGCCCTAACGTCATCGCCAATTAGTAGAATGTCATTTACATAGAGCAGTAAAAAACCACCTTTCCATCCTTAATGTGTTTATAAGCACATGGCTCATCCACATTTTATGAGAATCCATAAGTCTTGATCACCTGATCAAATCTTATGTTCTAAGAACGGGAAGCCTGCTTAAGTCCATAAATTGACTTTAGCAGCTTATAAACTTTACCCTCTTGACCCCTGACTTTTAACCCGTCTGGCTGTTCTATATAAATGGATTCATCAAGATAGCCATTTAGAAAAGTCGTCTTGACATCCTTCTGTCAAATCTCATAGTCGAGAGCGACAACTATGGATAAGAGAATCCGGATGGATTTAAACATGGCTACAGGTGAAAAGGTTTCCTCGTAATCGATTCCTTCCTTTTATATGTAACCCTTAGCTACCAGTCTAGCCTTAAGGGTTTCGACCTTTCCATCCATTCCTCTTTTCCTCTTGTAGATCCACTTACACCCTATGGGTTTTACTCCTTCGAGAATATCCATAAACTCCCAGACCTGATTAGTCTCCATAGACCTCATCTTTGTGTTCATGGCCTCTGTCCAGAGTTTCCAATCAACATCATCCATAGCCTCTACATAAGTATAAGGATCCCTGTCATGTTCATCTAGTTTAGCCAAGAAGGCCTCACCATTGAACATATACCTTTCAGGTTGACGCTCGATCCTCCCACTGTGCCAAAGCCCCTTAGGTTGTTGTTCAAGTTCGTTTGGTTTTTCTACACTGATCAGAACAGTTTCATTCAGAACCTCCAGAGTGATTAGATCACTCCTTAACTCCTCAAGCACCACTTTGCTTTGAGGTTTAAAGTCATCCATGTAACTCTCCTTAAGGAAAGTTGCATTAGTTGAAACCACGACTTTGTTTTCCTTTGTGTTATAGAAATAACCCCCTTTAGTCCCTTTTGGATATCCTGCAAACATGCAAACTTTGGAACATGCTTCAAACTTATTCGTATCCTTAAATAGGACATGAGCCGGACATCCCCATATGCGAATATGGTTTAAGGATGTCTTCTTGCCTGTCTACAACTCATGAGGAGTTTTAGAGACTAATTTTGAAGGCACATTGTTCAAAAGATAACATGCGGTTTGTAGTGTACATCCCCAAAAGAATAAAAGGTAATGATGAATAACTCATCATGGACCTTACCATGTCTAATAAAGTCCTATTCCTTCTCTCCGCTATGCCATTCTACTATAGAGTGCCAGGCGCAGTCAAATGGGATAAAATCTCATTCTCTATTAAGTGTCCCAGAAACTCATTAGAAACGTATTCTCCACCTCGATCGAATCAAAGTGCCTTTATGGGTCTACCTAATTGTTTTTCCACTTCAGCCCAAAACTCCTTGAACTTGTTAAAAGTTTGGCTTTTGTGGTGCATTAGGTACACATATACGTACCTTGAGTAATTGTCAATAAAAGTGACAAAGTACTCATACCCTTCTTGTGCCCGAATGTTCATTGTTCCGCAAACATCATTATACACAAGTTCTAGAACCCCTTCGGCCATATTGCCCTTAGACCCAAATGGTCTTTTAGTCATTTTACCCTTCAAACAAGATTCACATTGAGGTATAGATTCTACCTTTAAGTAACTTAAAGGTCCATCCCTTACCAACCTTTGAATCCTATTCAGGTTAATATGACCAAGGCGCAAATGCCAAAGATAAGTCTTATTAAAGTGAGAAGTTTTAAGTCTTTTAGAGTTATTATCATTCATCTCAGCATTAAGCAGTAAGTCCATGTTAGGTTTGATAAAATATAGATTATTTTGCATCCATCCAGAACAGATAAAAGATTTGTTTTAATGAATCACCACTTTATTATTAAAAGATACCAAATAGGAGTCTTTAAATAAACAAGCTACATAAATTAAATTCCTTTTAAATTTAAGAACATAAAAAAAATCTCATAAAATTAAATTCCTATAATTATCAAACTAAAGATGTACATCTCCCACTGCTTTCGTTAAGACCAAGGATCCATCGCCCATCCGGAGTGTGAAGTCTTCATGAAGCAGACTTCTCATTTCTTTGAACCTCTGCAGAGAAACACAAATATGATTAGTTGCACCAGAATCTATGACCTAAATATCACTGGATTTCTCAACCAAACAAGTTTTTAAATATAGAAGATCACACCTTCTTCATTTGGAAAGGAAGTCCTTGCAATGCTTCTTGATGTGCCCGACCTTCCCATAGAAAAAGCACTTTACTTCTTCGGGTTCTTCTTCTTATTCTTCTTGGTCTTGTTGTTAACAAGATTAGAAGACTTTACATTCTTAGCCCGTTGTTTCTTTTCATTCCTAGAGTTGGGATTGGAACCAGAAGCAGCCGTCAAATTGGCCTCTCCACCAGCAAGAAACTCCCTGATCAGTAGTTCGAACTCCTGTAACAGTTTCATTAATTCTATTAAGGTCATATCCCACCTATTGCTCAAATTAAATATATCTCTAAATGGAATAAATTCCTTTTTCAAAGTCTCAAAGACCATAGTCATCTGAGTTTCAGCATCAATGTTAGCTCCATTCGTTTGTGCCTCAGCGAGGTAACCCATGTGCTCCTTTACAGATGTCCCTGGCCTTTGCTTACAGTTTAAGAGTTTCCAAAGCGCCCCTTGTCGCTTTGTTAGGGCTTGGCCTCCAAACATGTCTTTGAGATTATCTAAGATCTACTTTGCAGTCTCATAATCTTCATGTTGAGCCTGCAGCATATTGTTCATGCTAGCCATAACATAGCAGTGGGCCTGATCATTTGCATCTTTTCAATGATCGTATGCTTAGAATTGCTCATTAGTGGAGTCTCCCATAGGCTCGTGAGAACAAGGGTTGTTAGCTCAAATTTTAGTTTCTCAAATGAGAGGACGATTTCCAGGTTCCCTTTTCAATTATTATAATTCTCTCCAGTTAATTGGTTTTTGTGAAGTATCGAAGATAAAGCGTTTTTAGACATTTTTAATACAATAAAGAATAATATACCAAACATAAGCAAACATACAATAATAATTTAGTAACATAACACAATCATGTAAAAACATATAAATGTGTTTATGTGTCAAAACCTTGAAAATATCACAACCTTACAACAATAATTCCCAACTCAAAATTCAACAAGCTCCTAGGGGAGTCATGCCAGGATCCCCTCCTGATTAATATATGCTATCCAGGACCCATATGATCCAGCATATATTAATAATTTTTTCTTTGTCCATTAATTTTATTAACAGAGCTCCTAAGGGAGATTAATAATAAAATTAACATGAGTGTGTAATCATCATTTTAATATTTTATCCATGATTTATAATCACCATCTAGGGGTGTGTAACCATAAATCATGCTAAAATACCTTATCCTCTCAGAGATCCAATCTGGTACATGATAGAAATCCCTTCCTAGGGGTCGAGACCACCATGTTCTTCCTATGGACCAACGATGGAGGCCTTAGGTCCTCTCTTCGAAAACCTTCTCCCACTCACTCTTTTGAAATCAAGGTTTTATTTTTTTAAAAAAATATGCATGAACAATTTTAAATGTGTGGCACCCCCTATTCTATATGGCATGTTACCAATATACATGGAAAATCATATTATTATGCAGACAAGCGAAGCTACAAGCAAAATAATAAATAACCGTAATATTATAGTTCCACCCTAGAGAATAGAAAACAAAGATTACAAGAGAATAATCGAAACATATTATCGATTCTTCATCCTTGAATCTCCAACCTATATCTTTCTTCATGTAATGTCTATCTTTAGGACTTCAATCCCGCATAGACAAATATTCCATATTTTTGGTCATATCCAAATTTAATGTTTCTCAGAGTTGTCCAAAAATAAAATGCTGCACTAAAAACTACACATTTTCTAAAAAAATTTCCAACTCTCTACCGGCAAGCCGATTTGGGTGATCGGCCTATCGATCATGATCCACTGTCCTGCCGATCTGCCTATCGATTCATGACAAATCGGCCTGCCAAACTAGATGTTTGGCCTGCCGCTAGAGCCACCTGATTTCTGCCCCCCTGATGACCTATCGAACCTTATGTCAGGCCTACCGATCTACGACCATCGACCTACCGAATTGGAGGGTTCGTCATGCCAACTGAGCAGAAATCACTCTTTTTAGAAAACATAATTTTTAATGCAATTTATCAATTTTATTTTCAACAATTCAAAAACATAAAATTAGAGACTCATGAAATACCTAGTGTTAGATATGTATGCCCTAAAGAGTAAAAATGTAATATGTTTTTGGAGACATTTTTATCAATAAAGAATTTATTTATTATTAATATACCAAATCTTGTCCTTTTTACGTTCATATTTGTTGA
The DNA here is from genome assembly GCA_025403435.1 of Artocarpus heterophyllus. Taxonomy (NCBI): domain Eukaryota; kingdom Viridiplantae; phylum Streptophyta; class Magnoliopsida; order Rosales; family Moraceae; genus Artocarpus; species Artocarpus heterophyllus. Next base: position 28,210,663 of record CM046354.1, on the reverse strand, counting down.
ATGTATGTTAAGTAAACAAAAGTCTAAGACTGTTGGTCTAAACCTTTAAGAAGTGGGCATATGATGGACAAAATATGCAGAAGACACGATTCTTAAGGTGATGGTCTAAATCATAAGATCCACAATCGAGGGAATAAAGTTGGGTGCTTTATTCATATAAAGATTGTTATATTCCCTATATCCCTATTGGGAGATGGTTTATCTTGACCATTGAAGGTGAACTCCACAAATAGAAACATTGACACATTGTCATAGGTGACGATGTGTTGGATCGGGACATAAAGTGAATTGATTTGGATTAATAATTCTATCTCAGCAAATCGATTCACTTTAGACAATCATTTGTATTGTATCTTAATCTTGAGATGAATAGTGGGCCCCGTTGTCTTTACTTGTTTCTTTTGATGTACCAAAGGGAGACACCCACATTTTAATAGTGGTATTCATGCTGGTACATTGGAGGCATGACTCTTGATAGCGTAGACCTATTATTTATAGATATAGAATCCATAGCTCCTGTTTAGGAGTAGTGATATCCTCTTATATGCATTATCCAGTAAATGGAAAGCTGGAGAGCTCAACCATTTAGATACATAGGTGTAACCAAATGGTATACTATCTTTGAATGGTAAGTTTTTCGATGGTGAGATAATAGAACGTAAGATAAAAATAATCGGGAAGGTAAGATAGAACTTGTCCTTAAGTCAGTTATGGATAATCCTATGGGGATATGATACACTATGACATGTCATAGAGACTTAGCTATACGGGCTTCGTAATTCTATATAGTTCGAGAGTGCAGTTTCAAGCTTTTAGTGGATTAGCGTTGGAGTTGATAATTATGAAATGTATATCTGGGATATTGGGTTTCCTAATTATCGAGAGCTTAAACTATATAGGTCCATTTGGTCCCCTTTGCTAGCTCACAATATCCAGTAACGATATGGCGTGCCTTTCTAATAATTGGTGACTTATGTCAAATTTATTAGATTGGTTGAAATTCGTAAGAATCAATTAATTCATGTCTGTTTATTGGTTGAATTAATTTTGTGACAAAATTAATTCAAGATAAACTTGTTGAATTATTGGGATCATATAATTCTTGTCCATTGATTTAATTTTGAATAAATTAAATCAAGATAAACTTGTAGAATTATTAGAAATTCATTTATTTTCCTAGAGATTATCTAGATAAAGTTGTTTTAATTAGATAACTTCTCTATTGAGTTATTTGAATTAAAACTGAGACTTTATCATATAGAATCTCAGGTGGAAAATAAAAGATTCATTGAGATTTTTTATTGATAGTTCATCCTGCCGATGGGGCAAGTTCGGCCTGACGATTAGGCAGATCGGCCTGTCGATGCGCGATAAAAAAGATCACAAACTCGTAAATTTACGTAAAAACCATGGCTCTGATAGCAATTGTTGGAAAAATAGTGCGCAGTAGAATTTTAAAATTTTTATATCAAAGTATTTTCTAAAACATAAGTTTAACATACTATATGCATAAATTAACCGGATCTTACTAACCTCTGTGTGCCGAAAAGCTCCTACAATCAGTGAAGAGAAGTAACGTTCCAAAAGGACCTCAACCAACAGGCCTTCTTTGTTACTCTCTATCGACGATCGGAGTGAGTGTGGGCTCACACGTACAGCTCTTCCTTTAGGTGACTCTCCTTCCAACCAATTGAGAGAACCCAGAGCTAGCATTCATGTTTTGTGAACAAGAGCTCTCAAGGAGTTTTTAGATTCTCACCAGTAGAGTATCACTCTTAATCTCTCAATTGATCTAAATAATAATGACACTCACTCCCTTCATATAGAGGTTGGGTCTAGGAGTCAGTGCATATGAGATAATGCCTCAAATTCAAATCAGAATCGAATTCAGATCAATATCTAATGAAATCCGCGTGATCTTTTTATCGCACATAGGCAAGCCGATCTGTCTAACTGGCATGCCGAACTTGCCCAATCAGCAGGCCGAACCTGAGGATTGACATGCCGAACTTGCCCCATCAACAGTCCGAACTTGAGGATTGGCATGCAGATCTGTCGATAAAAAATCTCGGCAAATCTTTTATTTTTCACGGTTTGGCCTGCCGATCTGCCGATAAAAAATCTCAACGAATCTTTTATTTTGCACCCGAGATTCTATAGGATAAAGTCTCAGTTTTAATTCAAATAACCCCATAGAAAAGTTATCTAATTAAAACAACTTTATCTAGGTAATCTCTAGGAAAATAAATGAATTTCTAATAATTCTACAAGTCTATCTTGATTTAATTTATTCAAAATTAAATCAACCGATAAAAAGACAAGAATTATCCGATCCCAATAATTCGACAAGTTTATCTTGAAACAATTTTGTAACAAAATTAATTCAACCGATAAACAGACATGAATTATTTGATTCGTCTAAACTTTAGCCAATCTGATAAATCTAACATAAGTCACCAATTATTGGAAATGCACGCCGTTTCGTTATAGGATTTTGTGAGCTAGCAAAGGGGACCAAATGGACCTATATAGTTCAAACTCCTAATAATTATGAAACCCAATAACCCATATATAGATTTCATAATTATCAACTCTAACGCTGCTCCACTAAAAACTTGGAGTTGCACTCTCGAACTATATAGAACTACAAAGCCCGTATAGCTAAGTCTCCATGACATATCATAGTGCATCGTGTCCCCATAGGATTATCGATAATCGGCTTAAGGACAAGTTCTGTCTTACCTTCCCGATTATTTTTATCTTACGTTCCATTATCTCACCATCGAAAAACTTACCATCCAAAAATGATATGCCATTTGGTTACACCTTGGTATCCAAATAGTTGAGTGTTCCAATTTTTCAATTACAGGATAACGCATATAAAAGGATATCAGTACTCCTAAAGAGGAGCTATGGATTCCATATCTATGAATAACAGGTCTACACTATCAAGAGTCATGCCTCCAACGTATCGGCATGCATACTACTATTAAAATGTGGGTGTCACCCTTTGGTACATCAAAAGACACAAGTCAAGATAACGGACTCACTATTCATCTCAAGATTAAGATACAATACAAATGATTGTCTAAAGTGAATCGATTTGCCAAGAAAGAATTATTAATCCAAATCAATTCACTTTATGTCCCAATCTAACATATGTCACCTAGGATAACGTGCCAATGTTTATATTCTGAAGTCCACCTCCGATGGCCAAGATAGACGATCTCCCAACAGGGATATGGACAATATAACAATCTTTATATGAGTAAAACACCCAACTTTATTCCTTCGATTGTGGATCTTATGATTTAGATTGTCACCTTAAGAATCGTGTCTTTCGCATAATCTGTCCATCATATGCCCAATTTTTAAAGGTTTAGATTGACAATCTCAGGCTATTATTTGTTTAACATAGATTCAACAAATATGAATGTAAAGAGGACAAGATTTGGTATATTAATAATAAATAAATTCTTTATTGATAAAAATGTCTCCAAAACATAATACATTTTTGCTCCTTAGGGCATACATGTCTAACATTTATAATGGTCATTATTGAGTACAGTGGGAAGCAAGGGTCATTCCTGTAAAGGATTGAATTGAATTAATTTGTTATAATTTATATATATCTTATAATGAAAGGGGGCTTTTGATTTGATAAACTACATTAGTAGAAAATTTAAATTCACAAAACAAAATAAATAAGTGGGCATAAAATCTCAATTAGTAAAAACAATAATAGTAAAATGGGTTAAAGGTTTATTCTCCACCGTTTGACTATCTTTATGCAATTAATCTTAGAATTATTCCCTAATTTTCCATTGAAATTAACAACCGTTGATAGCAATAAGCTCTGCTATTTTGATCTTTTCTTACTTTGTAGTTTAGTAAAATAAGCTCTTCATTAAATCTCGTTTCCTTAAACAACCTAGAACAAGCTCTTCAGATTTGACCCAACGGAAGCATTATGTAGAGAAAGATAGGTTGATCTAGACAATAAACACACAAGCTCAATTCATTTACATGCAATCATATGAAAATTTGACCATAATCAATGGCCACATTGTGCTACTTATGGTTAAAAACATATGACAATTACGGATCAAGGTAACCTAGCATTAAGCAAATTCAAAGTTTCATTTGGTTGGCCTCTCCAAACAACACAATAAATTACACAAATAAAAATACTTTAAAAATCCAGAGAATAATTCACACAATCAATTACACAAAAATGTCTTAGGCTTTAAATTTACTTTTAACCACAAAATAATTAGCTAAATATAATTGAAATTGAAAATAAAACATAAATTTTAGGAACAGTACAACTCAATTTGATGAACTAGGAGGAATGTTGATGAAGATCTTCTAGAAAATCCAAGCAAAAGACCTCTTAATCTCCCTCTTTTTCTTTCCTTTTCTCTCTATTTCTTGCTCAAACTCTGAGTTTAGGTTGCTAAAATTCATCCCAAAAGCCTCCCAAATCAAAGACATAATGATGCTTATATATTCTAGGATTTAGGAACAGTAAAATTAGGTTTTTAGAGTCAAAATGGGCTAAAAACGTATTGGAGGCGCGGCTTACGTAAGATTTTGTATGGCCACGCAACGAGGATTGCCAGCAGGCCATGGTAGGTGCGTTGGGCGCGATATGGCATAGTAGCGGGCAAGAATGTGGCTGCAACACGGTGCTTGTTTTTGGTGTTGTTTTCACTGTTTCTCAACTGTTTCAACTCCGATTTGTATTTTGCAACTTTTGTTGGATTCCGAATTGAATTCTTGATATTTTAACTCAAAAAATTATCATTTTTCTTGCTCTTTTTATTCTTTAATATTAAAATACCTAAAAACATAAAATAAAAATAAAATAGAAGAGTTACTCAAAAACTTAGACAATAAATGCAAAGAAAATTGATGCAAAAATATAACAAAATATGCACTTATCATCTATACACATGTTACAGATTAAAATATGAATTTCCTCTAATCACACATTGAAAAAAACAAGAATTTATATTTTTTAATACTCTATATAATATTTCAAAGTATTTCTTTACCCTTAATATTCTCATGATTTTATAATTTTTTAATTAAAAATTACTATAACAATAAAAAAATTTAGAAATTAAAAAATTAAAATTATAGGGCTAGCCCTATTTAGGCCCTAGGTCTGGGCTCGGCATGGCCCTCCAAGGGTCACGACCTTCTGGAAAATGGTTGGGCCTGAGATTTTCCCCTTAAATATTGCCCAGGCACGACCCTTTACTATAGAGGGCTGGGCCTGGGTGTCACGCCCCGGAGTACGGGAGGTGACGTGGTGGATTATTTAAATTAATTAAAAGAGAATTTAATTAAAAATCAAGAATTTAGGGGTTTGAATTAAATATGAAATGTGAAAATTTAGAGAAAGCCATTGCATCAAAATAAATATTAAAGAATAAACATAGCGAGTATAGGTCCCACAGACCCACAACTTGTGCGCACACATGGTACTAACAATATAATAATACAACTATAGTCCAAACACAAAGAAAGTTAAAACATTACATGCCTTGATTAAATAATACAAAAGATAAATTAATTCTTCTATTGCTCCTGAGTTTGGTCCGTCGAATTCTCTCCGAACCTAAATGGGAAACCACCTAGAAGGGGGGGGGGGAATTTAAAAGAAATAAAACGTGAGCGAAAGGCTCAGTAGGACTATATTTTATTAAATAATCTAATTTAAGGAAACATTTTATTATTCAGGAATTATTTAAAAGAAACCTTGAATAAATAAATAAATAAATAAATTTAAATAAAACCGTTCTTACCCAGAACAATTTACTTAGACAACCAGATGTTAGACATGTCTGCCCTAAGGAGTAAAAATGTAATATGTTTTTGGAGACATTTTTAGAAATAAAGAATTTATTCATTTATATATACCTAATCTTGTCCTCTTTATGTTCATATTTGTTGAATGTATGATAAGCAAACAGTAGTTTGAGACTGTCAGTCTAAACCTTAAGAATTGGGCATATGATGGACTGATTATGCGGAAGACACGATTCTTAAGGTGACAGTCTAAAACATATGATCCGCAATCAAGGGAATAAAGTTGGGCACTTTATTCATGTAAAGATTGTTATGTTGTCTATATCCCTTTTGGGAGATGGTTTGTCTTGACCATCGGAGTTGGACTCCGTGAATAGAAACATTGGCACATTGTCATAGGTGACGATGTGTTGGATAGGGACATAAAGTAAATTGATTTTGATTAATAATTCTGTCTCGACAAATCGATTCACTTTAGACAGTCATTTGTATTGTATCTTAATCCTGAGATGAATAATGGGCCCGTTGTCTCTACTTGTGTCTTTTGATGTGCCAAAGGGTGACACCCACATCTCAATAGTGGTATGCATACCAGTACGTTGGAGGCATGACTCTTGATAGCGTAAACTTGTTATTCATAGATATAGAATCCATAGCTCCTCTTTAGGAGTAATGATATCCTCTTATATGCGTTGTCCTGTAATTGGAAAACTGGAGCACTCAACCATTTGGATATATGCGTTATCCTCTTATAAGCTTTCTAATGGTGAGACAATAGAACGTAAGATAAAAATAATCGGGCAGGTAAGACAGAACTTGTCCTTAAGCCGATTATGGATGATCATATGGGGATGCGATACACCATGATATGTCATGGAGACTTAGCTACACGAGCTTCGTAATTCTATAAAGTTCGAGAGTGCAGCTCCAAGCTTTTAGTGGAGTAGCATTAGAGTTGATAATTGTGAAATGTATATCTAGGATATTGGGTTTCATAATTATCATAAGCTTGAACTTTATAGGTCCATTTTGGTCCCCTTTGCTAGCTCACAAAGTCCTATAACGACATGGCGTGCTTTTCCAATAATTGGTGACTTATGTCGGATTTATCAGATTGGTTTAAAATTTGTAAGAATCAAATAATTCATGTCTGTTTATCGGTTGAATTAATTTTGTAAGAAATTAGTTCAAGATAAACTTGTTGAATTATTGCGATTAGATAATTCTTGTCTGTTTATCGGTTGTTTTAATTTTGGACAAATTAGAACAATATAAACTTGTAGAATTATTGTGAATTGATTTATTTTCTTAGAGATTATCTTGATAAAGTTTGTTTTGATCAGATAACTTCTCTATTGGGTTATTTGAATCAAAACTGAGACTTTATCCTTTAGAATCTCGGGTGGAAAATAAAAGATTCACGGAGATTTTTTCTCGGGAGTTCGGCTTGCCGAATGACATGGTCGGCCTGTCGAACTGGCCTGTTCGGCCTGCCGATCAGCAAGAGATAAGATTACACGTTTTCACGTAGATCTTATCAGATATTGATCCAGACTTGATTCTGTTTCGAGTTTTTGAGACCTAATCTGATATGGACTGACCTCAGGACCAATAGCTGTAAAAAGGGAGTGAGTTCATGATTTACTCAGATCAATTTGAGAGATTAAGAGTGATACTCTTCTAGTGAGCATCTGAAAACTCCCTGAGAGCTTTTGTTCACAAATCACGAACACTAGCTTTGGGTTCTCTCTATTGGTTGGAAGGAGAGTCACCGGTGGAAGGGCTGTACGTGTGAGCCCACACTCACTCCGGTTGTGGATAGAGAATAGCAAAGAAGACCAGTTGGTTAAGGCTATTCTGGAACGTTACTTCTCTACACAGGTTGTGGAGGTTCTTTGGCACACTCAGGTTAGTAAGATCTGTCTAATTTATACATATAACATGTCAAACTTGTGTTTTGGAAATTACTCTGATGAAAAATTTTAAAAAATTTCGCTGCGTACTTTGTTTCCAACAATTGGTATCAGAGCCGAGGTTTTTACATAAATTTGCAAGTTTCTGATCATGTTATATGCATAAATTTTGTGATCTTAATCTCTCCTATGCTTGTATTGAATTTTATAAAGAGATGGCACTCTAGGTTTCTATATAATATATATGTTGTCATGGATTATGTGGTGAATGTTTATTAATTAATTATGGTTGATTAACTCGTTGTTTAATTATTTATTAATTAATTAATACCGGTTATGGTTCCTTAGAGGTTAGAATGTGTATGTAGGTTTTTCATGTAATTAGATGGCGGACTATCATCTCCGTCTAGGAATTGTTATTTAATTTTTAATTTGTAAGAATTTTGTAATTAAATAATTATTCGGAGAAGACGGAACGAGAAGTCGGATTTAAAGATTGATGATGGCGCCTCCAGGTATTTTCTGAGTCTCTAATTTTATGTTTTTGAATTGTTGAGAATAAAATTGATGAATTGCATTAAAATTGTATTTTCTAGAATGTGGGTTTTCTGCTCAGTCGGCATGCCGGACCTCACAGTTCGGTAGGCCAAAGGTCACAGATCGGCAGGCCAGACGTGTGGTCCGGTAGGCCGACAGTGGGGCAGAAATTTTGGTGCTCTGCCGGCAGGCCGAACCTTCATGATCAGCAGGCCAATCACATAGATCGCCCTGCTGACTGAGAGCTGCCAAGTGTCCAGAAAAGGTGCAATTTTTCTGGTGCAGTTTTAATTTTATTTTTGGGACGATTCTGAGAAACATTAAATTTGGATATGACTGGAAATATGAAGTATTCGATTCATACGGGATTGAAGACTTGAAGTTGGATATTACATGAAGAAGGATACAGCTTGAGGATTCAAGGATGAAGAATCGATAAATGTCTCGATTATTCTCTTGTAATCTTAGTTTTCTATTCTCTAGGGTGGAACCATAATATTACGATTATTATTATTTTGCTTGTAGCTTTGCTTGATCGCTTTGCTTGTCTGCATTATAATATGATTTACCATGTATCTTGATAACATGTCATATAGAATAAGGAGTGCCGCTCATATTAAAATTGTTCATGCATGATTTTAAAATAAAACCTTGACTTCAAACGATTGAGTGGGAGAAGGTTTTCGAATAGAGGACCTAAGGCCTCCATCGTTGGTCCATAGGAAGAACATGGTGGTCCCGACCCCTAGGAAGGGATTTCTATCATGTACCAAATTGGATCTCTAAAAAGATAAGGTATTTTAGTATGATTTATGGTTACACACCCCTAGGTGATGATTATAAATCATGGATAAAATATTGAAACGGTGGTTATACACTCACGTTAATTTTATTATTAACCTCCGCTAGGAGCTCTGTTAATAAAATTAATAGCCAAAGAAACGATTATTAGTATATGCTGGATCATACGGGTCCTGGATGGCATATATTAATCAGGAGGGGATCTGTGTTCCAGATTGAATTTGGCATGACTCCCCTAGGAGCTTGTTGAATTCTGAGTTGGGAATTATCGTTGTAAGGTTGTGATATTTTCAAGGTTTTGACACATAAACACATTTGTATGATTTTACATGATTGTGTTATCTTACTAAATTATTATATATGTTTGCTTATGTTTGGTATATGATTCTTTATTGTAGATTGAAAATGTCTAAAAATACTTTATCATCGATACTTGACAAAAACCAATTAACCGGTGAGAATTATAACGATTGGAAACGGAACCTGGACATCGTCCTATCCTTTGAGAAACTAAAATATGTACTGACAACCCCTTGTCCTCCCGAGCTTACGGGAGACTCAAGTAATGAGCAATTTCAAGCGTACGATCGCTGGAAAGATGCTAATGATCAGGCCCCCTGCTATGTTATGGCTAGCATGAACAACGTGCTGCAGGCTCAACATCAGGATTATGAGTCTGCAAAGCAGATCTTGGATAATCTTGAGGACATGTTTGGAGGCCAGGCCATAACAAAGCGGCAAGGGGCACTTCAGAAACTCTTAAACTGTAGACAGAGACCGGGAACATCTATAGAGGAGCACATGATGTTGGGTATGGGTTACCTCGCTGAGGCTCAAACCAATGGAGCCAACATCGATGCTGAAACTCAAATGACTATGGTCTTTGAGACTCTGTCTAAGGAATTTATTCCGTTTAGAGCTACTTTTAATTTAAGCAATAGACGGGACATGACCTTGACAGAACTGATGAAACAGTTACAGGAGTTTGAACTACTGATCAGGGAGTCTCCTACTGGTGGTGAGGCCAACATGGTAGCTACTTCTGGTTCCAATCCTAACTCTGGGAATGGAAAGAAGCAACGGGCTAAGAGTGGGAAATCTTTTATTCCTACTGCTATCAAGAGCAAGAAGAAGAAGAAGAAGAACCCAAAGAAGCTTAAGTGCTTCTTCTGTGGTAAGGTCGGGCATATAAAGAAGCATTGCAAGGACTTCCTTTCCAAGGGAGGTAGGTGTGATCTTCTATATTTAGAAACTTATTTGGTTGAGGAATCCAGTGACATCTGGGTCATAGATTCCGGTGCAACTAATCATGTTTGTGTTTCTCTGTAGGGATTCAAAGAAACGAGAAGTCTATTATGTGAAGACTTAACGCTTCGGATGGGCGATGGATCCTTGGTCTCAGCGGAAGCAATGGGAGATGTCCATCTTTACTTTGATAATTATAGGAATTTAATTTTGCGAGATTGTTTTTATGTTTCTAAATTTAAAAGGAATTTAATTTCTGTATCTTCTTTATTTAAAGACTCCTATGTGGTATCTTTTAATGAAAAAGTGATGATTTGTAAAAACAAATCTTTTATCTGTTCTGGATGGATGCAAAATAATCTATATTTTATCAAACCTAAGATGGACTTATTGCTTAATGCTGAGATAAATGATAATGACTCAAAAAGACTTAAAACTTCTCACTCTAATAAGACTTATCTTTGGCATTTGCGCCTTGGCCATATTAACCTGAATAGGATTCAAAGGTTGGTAAGGGATGGACCTTTAAGTCACTTAAAGGTGGAATCTATACCTCAATGTGAGTCTTGTTTGGAGGGTAAAATGACCAAAAGACCCTACGGGTCTAAAGGGAATAGGACCGAAGGGGTTCTAGAACTTGTGCATAGTGATGTTTGCGGACCGATGAACATCCGGGCACGAGGAGGGTATGAGTACTTCGTCACTTTTATTGACGATTACTCAAGATATGGGTATGTGTACCTAATGCACCACAAAAGTGAAACTTATGATAAGTTCAGGGAGTTTCGGGCTGAAGTGGAAAAGCAATTGGGCAGGCCCATAAAGGCACTTCAATCTGATTGAGGTGGGGAATACCTTTCTGATGAGTTCTTGGGACACTTGTTAGAGAATGGGATTTTATCCCATTTGACTGCGTCGGGCACTCCGCAGCAGAATGGCGTAGCGGAGAGAAGGAATAGGACTTTGTTGGACATGATTAGGTCCATGATGAGTTATTCATCATTGCCTTTATCCTTTTGGGGATATGCACTACAAACCTGATGGAGACTTAGGGAGCTCAAATGCATGGAAGGTGGTTGACCTAATACAAGTTCCTGCTGGACCAGTCACAAGAGGCCGAGTTAAGAAATTCAAGGAAGCACTAAATGGGCTGATTCACGAAATATGGAATCAAGAAAATTTGTGCAAGCCCATTGACCCAGGCCCACGTCAACCACAACGGTGTGTCAATTTGATCCAAGTTCTAGAAGAATCCGCATGAGTCAAGCTTGAAATCAGCTCAAATTTTGCAAGATTAAGTCAATGGAAGAACTTTGGAAACTTTCACATTTTGGCACACATGCGGATTATTTGCACTTTCCTTTAATTGTTGGGCATGTAAATGGTTGAAAATCAGCCATTAAGACTTTCCTTTCTTTTGGTTTTTATTTTAGGCTTAGTAATTATGATTGAATCTGTCAACTTTTCTTTTTGGGCAACACTTTGTAATTTTGGCCTATAAATAGGCGTTTCAAAGGTTAATGGAGGACGAATGTTTATTTTCTGAGAGAAATAATTCTTTCTTTGGTTCTTTGACGAACTGCATGAACTTTTCATATCAATCCGAGCGTTCAACCCCGACTTATCAATCAAGCTTTCCATCCTTGATTGTGGCGTCTACGATATACCAAGGTTCTTGCTTCGATATAAGCAACGGGTCGCAGTGATTTCCATCCAAATTTGAGTAGAAACGATCTTGGTGCCTTCTTATTGATAACGGGTTTCGTCAGTATATTGGCGAGGTTCTTATCATTTGGTATCAGAGCCTCGGTTCTAGCCTCAGGTTTGTTTATCCTTCTTTGTTTCTGAATTCTAATTTATAACTTAGGTTCTATTTTATTTTTAAAAAAAAAATAGTCAAATTTAGAGTCTTAAAAAAAAAAGATCCGAAAAGAAAAGAAAAAAAAAAGGAAAAGAAAAATCAAGAGGATCCGAAAAAAAAAAAAAGAGTCTGGAGACCTTCCTTAAAATTTTTTATTTCCTTTCCATTGTTTGAGTGTCCAGGTGTCCAAATTTGACCTCACCTCATAGTGCAAAAAAATTTGCTTCATTCTAAACTGCGTATCAAAATGTGTTGCTAAATTTGTTGCTGGATAAATTTTATTGCTGTTTGTGTAATTCCAAAAGAACTGAAAGAGAGAATAAGTGAGTTAAAAAAAAAAAAGGCAAGAGTGGTGAGAACATTCGAGGGTAAAAGCCAATTATTCGAGTGAAACACGAGTGAACTGAGTGACCAAGTGATAGAGTGAAACACGTGAGGGAGAGAAGTAAGGTCCTTTATTATCTAACGTTGTTTTGCAGGTTTTTTTAAAAAAAATGAATCCGAATCAAGAAAGAGAAGCCGAAGATGATATTCCACAACAAAACGTTCCCAATCTTCAATTGCAAGCATTAATGAGGCAAATGGAACGGCTGTTGATGTGAGCGCTAGAGCCCATTCATGAGAGATTAGATGAGGTTGATGCCAGAACACGTAATAGGCAGCCACAAAACATGCAAAATAGGCGGAGGGGTGGATTGGAACTTTCGGAGGAAGATGAATTAGAAGATTTGGAGGAACCACCGATAAATAGGGGTAGATTTAGGCGTGGAAATGGGAATAGAGAAGCTAGGGACCGGGAAGACAATAATATGGGAGGTATTAAAATGAAGATTCTGCCATTCCAAGGGAAAAATGACCCCGGAGCTTACCTAGAGTGGGAGAAGAAAGTGGAGCTAGTGTTTGATTGCCATAACTATTCACAGTTAAAGAAAGTTAAGCTTGCTGCAATTGAGTTCTCTGATTATGCGGTTGTATGGTGGGATCAGTTGGTAATGAATAGGCAACGGAACCAGGAACACCCGATTGAGGCATGGGAGGAGATGAAAATGGTGATGAGAAAGCGATTTGTACCCAGCCATTACTACCGGGAATTGTACAAAAGGTTGCAAGTTCTTAGACAAGGAAACAGGAGCGTGGAGGAATATTATCAAGAAATGGAAATAGCCATGATACGAGCCAATGTTGAAGAAGATCGAGAAGCAACCATGGCAAGATTTTTGCAAGGGCTAAATTCGGATATTCAAGATAGGGTGGAGATGCAACACTATGTAGAGTTAGAAGACATGTTGCACATGGCCATCACAGTTGAGCGGCAGCTCAAGAGGAGGGGTAGCTCACGTGCGAATGTTAGTTCGGCACCTTCTTCATGGAAGCCAAATTATGGGAAGAAAGAAGAGAAATCGGTCGCTAGGCCAAAGTTTGAGCAAAACCAGCCACAGCTAGCCCTTCAAACCAAGGTAAACTTGATTCATCCACTTCTCAAAATCGTGATATTAAATGTTTCAAATGCCAAGGCAGGGGTCACATCTCAAGCCAATGTCCAAACAAAAGGGTGATAGTGTTACGGGACGACGGAGAGGTTGTTACGGATGACGAATCGGACGAGGACTCCATGCCACCATTGGAGGACATGGATGAGGAGGAGTATGCTGTCCAAGGTGAATTGTTGGTCACTCGACGAGCCCTTAGTGTGCAAGCCAAAGAGGAAGAAGAAGAGCAATGTGAGAACATTTTTCATACTAGGTGCCACATGCAGAACAAGGTATGTAGTGTGATAATAGATGGAGGAAGTTGTACGAACGTTGCTAGCACTACTATGGTTGACAAATTAGGGCTGCCAACGACCAAACATCCTCAACCTTACAAGTTGCAATGGTTGAATAATAGTGGTGAAGTGAAGGTAACAAAACAGGCATTAATTTTGTTTCGCATTGGTAGATACGAAGATGAAGTTTTGTGCGATGTAGTTCCAATGGAAGCCAGACACTTGTTACTAGGTCGACCATGGCAATTTGATCATCGAGTCAAACATGATGGCTACACCAATAAATATTCTCTTGTGCACAACCAGAGAACATTCACTCTTGTGCCAATGACACCAAAACAGGTTCATGAAGATCAAGTTTGGTTACAAAAGGAGAGTGAACAAAAAGGAGAGAATGAGAAAAAGAGAGAGAAAGGGAGTGAAAATAATGAGTGTTGGAGTGCAGAGAGAGAGTTCGGCCAGAGAGGGAAAAAAGATAGAGGGGTCGAGAAAAAGGAGAGAAAAGGAGAGAACATTGAGAGCGCCAGTACAAAAGAAGATTTGGCCAATGAGGTAAAAATAGAGAGAAAAACAAACTTTTATGCAAGAGAGAGTGATGTGAGAAGAGCTTTGTTTTCTAATCAGCCGATGATTTTACTCATGTCCAAGGAGGCGTTATTAAGCACTAATGATCTTGATTCCACCTTGCATAGTTCTGTTGTTTCTCTTTTGCAGGAATATGAGGATATCTTTCCCGAGGAAACACCGCAAGGTTTACCTCCAATCCACGGGATTGAACATCAAATCGACTTCATACCTGGAGCTACAATCCCAAACCGACCAGCCTATAGGAGTAATACCGAGGAGACAAAGGAACTCCAACGGCAGGTAAGTGAGTTGATGGAGAAGGGACACATGAGAGAAAGCATGAGCCCGTGTGCTGTACCAGTTTTACTTGTGCCTAAGAAAGATGGGACTTGAAGGATGTACATTGATTGTCGAGCCATCAACAACATCACGGTAAAGTATCGACATCCCATTCCTCGCTTGGATGACATGTTAGATGAATTGCATGGTGCTTGTGTGTTTTCTAAAATTGATCTAAAGAGTGGATATCATCAAATTCGCATGAAAGAGGGAGACAAGTGGAAGACCGCTTTCAAAACAAAACAAGGCTTGTATGAGTGGTTGGTAATGCCTTTCGGTTTAACCAATGCGCCTAGCACATTTATGCGTTTAACGAACCATGTTTTGCAAGCTTTTATTGGGAAATTTGTCGTTGTTTATTTTGATGATATCCTTATCTATAGCAGCAATTTGGATGATCATATTGAACATTTGAAACTTGTTTTAGATGTTTTACGGAAGGAAAAGTTGTATGCTAATCTTAAGAAGTGTACCTTTTGCACGGATAAGCTTGTTTTTCTTGGTTTTGTTGTTAGTGCTCAAGGTATACAGGTTGACGAAGAAAAGGTTAGGGCTATCCAAGAATGGCCAAGTCCCACAAGCATTGGAGAAGTACGGAGTTTTCATGGACTTGCCAGCTTTTACCGACGGTTTGTTAGGGATTTCAATACTTTGGCTGCACCACTCACAGAAGTAATCAAGAAGAATGTTGGGTTCAAGTGGGGAGAAGAACAAGAGAAGGTGTTTCAGCTTATTAAGCATAAACTTACTCATGCTCCTTTACTTGCTTTACCTGATTTTTCTAAAACATTTGAAATTGAATGTGATGCTTCTGGTGTAGGTATAGGTGCCGTGCTAATGCAAGGAGGACAACCAATCGCGTATTTCAGTGAAAAATTGAGTGGGTCAACACTAAATTACCCGACTTATGACAAGGAGTTGTACGCGTTGGTTCGAGCATTAAAGACTTGGCAACACTACCTATGGCCCAAGGAATTCGTGATTCACACTAATCACGAGTCATTGAAACATCTGAAGGGACAACAAAAGTTGAACAAGAGGCATGCCCGCTGGGTGGAATTCGTCAAGACATTTCCTTATGTCATTCGATACAAGCAAGGTAAGGAGAATGTTGTTGCGGATGCACTTTCTCGCTGGTACGCATTACTTTCTATCCTTGACGCTAAACTGCTTGGTTTTGAGCATATTAAGGATTTATACCCTTTAGACCAAGATTTTAGTGAGGAGTATCGAGCTTGTGAGAAAAACGCAATGGGTAAATTTTATAGACATGATGGATTTTTGTTTCAGGAGAATAAGCTTTGTGTGCCTAATTGTTCTTTGAGAGATTTGTTAGTGAGGGAATCCCATGGTGGCAGATTGATGGGGCATTTTGGAATTGCTAAAACTTTAGCTGTTTTGCAGGAACACTTCTTTTGGCCACACATGAAAAGGGATGTTGAAAGAATATGTAGTAGATGTGTCACGTGTAGGCAAGCTAAATCGAGAGCACAACCCCATGGTTTATACACACCTTTGCCAATTCCTAGTGAGCCTTGGACTGATATTTCAATGGACTTTGTGTTAGGTTTACCTAGGACAAAACGTGGGAAGGATAGTGTGTTTGTGGTTGTAGTTCGGTTTTCTAAGATGGCACATTTTATTCCCTGTCATAAAACTGATGATGCATCGCATGTTGCTGAATTGTTCTTTAGGGAGATTGTGAGAATACATGGCATGCCTAGGACAATTGTTTCAGATAGAGATGCTAAGTTCTTGAGCTACTTTTGGAAGACTTTGTGGAGTAAGTTAGGTACTAAGCTGTTGTTTTCTACTACTTGCCACCCACAAACTGATGGTCAAACTGAGGTAGTAAATAGGACTTTGTCCACCTTATTAAGAGCAATCATCAGTAAGAACATTAAATCATGGGAAGACTGTTTACCGCATGTTGAGTTTGCATATAACCGCTCTGTCCATTTGCTACTAAGTATTCACCTTTTGAAATTGTTTATGGTTTTAATCCTTTATCACCATTGGATTTATCACCACTACCTGTTTCTGAGCGTGTTAATTTAGATGGCAAAAGGAAGGCTAACTTTGTTAAACAGATTCGTGAGAAAGCAAGTCTCAACATTGAGCAAAGAACGGAACAATATGCAAAGCAAGCCAACAAGGGGCGACACAAGTTGATTTTTGAACCTGGAGACTGGGTGTGGTTGCACTTTAGAAAGGAGCGTTTCCCAGAACAAAGAAAGTCAAAGTTGTTACCACGTGGAGATGGTCCATTTCAAGTCCTTGAAAGAATTAATGACAATGCTTACAAGTTGGATTTGCAAGGTGAGTATAATGTAAGTGCTACCTTCAATGTTTCTGATTTGAGTCCTTTTGATGCAGAGTCTGATTTGAGGACAAATCCTTTTCAAAAGGAGGGGAATGATGGAGACTTGGAGAGCTCAAATGCATGGAAGGTGGTTGACCCAATACAAGTTCATGCTGGACCAGTCACAAGAGCCCGAGTTAAGAAATTCAAGGAAGCACTAAATGGGCTGATTCACGAAATATGGAATCAAGAAAATTTATGCAAGCCCATTGACCCAGGCCCACGTCAACCACAACGGTGTGTCAATTTGATCCAAGTTCTAGAAGAATCCAAATGAGTCAAGCTTGAAATCAGCTCAAATTTTGCAAGATTAAGTCAATGGAAGAACTTTGGAAACTTTCCCATTTTGGCACACATGCGGATTATTTGCACTTTCCTTTAATTGTTGGGCATGTAAATGGCTGAAAATTAGCCATTAAGACTTTCCTTTCTTTTGGTTTTTATTTTAGGCTTAGTAATTATGACTGAATCTGTCAACTTTTTTTTTTGGGCAACACTTTGTAATTTTGGCCTATAAATAGGCATTTCAAAGGTTAATGGAGGACGAATGTTTATTTTCTGAGAGAAATAATTCTTTCTTTGGCTCTTTGACAAACTGCATGAACTCTTCGGATCAATCCGAGCGTTCAACCCTGACTTATCAATCAAGCTTTCCATCCTTGATTGTGGCGTCTACAATATACCAAGGTTCTTGCTTCGATATAAGCACCGGGTCGCGGTGATTTCCATCCAAATCTGAGCAGAAATGATCTTGGTGACTTCTTATTGATAACGGGTTTTGTCAGTATATTGGCGAGGTTCTTATCAAAACCGCATGTTATCTTTTGAACAATGTGCCTTCAAAATCGGTCCCTAAAACTCCTCACGAGTTGTGGACAAGACGGAAGACATCCTTAAACCATATTCGCATATGGGGATGTCCAGCTCATGTCCTGTTTAAGGATCCGAATAAGTTGGAAGCATGTTCAAAAGTTTGCGTGTTTGTAGGATATCCAAAAGGGACTAAAGGGGGTTATTTTTATAACCTAAAGGAAAATAAAGTCGTGGTTTCAACTAATGCAACTTTCCTTGAGGAGACTTACATGGACGACTTTAAACCTCGAAGCAAAGTGCTACTTGAGGAGTTAAGGGGTGATCCGTTCACTCTGGAGGTTCTGAACGAAACCATTCCGATCGGTGTAGAAAAACCAAACAAACCTAAACAACGACCTCCGGGGCTTCGGCGTAGTGGGAGGATCGGGCGTCAACCTGAGAGGTATATGTTCAATGGGGAGGTCTTCTTAGCTAAACCTGATGAACATGATAGAGATCCTTATACTTATGTAGAAGCCATGGAGGATGTTGATTCAAGACTCTAGACAGAGGCCATGAACATAGAGATGAAGTCTATGGAGACTAATCGGGTCTGGGAGCTTGTGGATCTTCCCGAAGGGGTAAAACCCATAGTGTGTAAGTGGATCTACAAGAGGAAAAGAGGAGTGGATGGAAAGGTCGAAACCTTTAAGGCTAGATTGGTAGCTAAGGGTTATACGCAAAAGGAAGGAATCGATTATGAGGAAACCTTTTCACCTGTAGCCATGCTTAAGCCCATCCGGATTCTCTTGTCCATAGCTGTCACTCTCAACTACGAGATTTGGCAGATAGATGTCAAGACGGCTTTTCTAAATGGCTATCTTGATGAGTCTATTTATATGGAACAACCAGACGGGTTCAAGGTCGCAGGTCAAGAGGGTAAGGTTTGTAAGCTGCTGAAGTCTATTTATGGACTTAAGCAGGCTTCTCGTTCTTAGAACATAAGATTTGATCAAGTGATCAAGACTTATGGGTTCTCACAAAATGTGGATGAACCATGTGTTTACAAACACATTAAGAATGGGAAGGTGGTTTTTCTACTGCTCTATGTAGATGACATTCTGCTAATTGGCAATGACGTTGAGGCATTGTCATCGGTCAAATTATGGTTGACCAAGCAGTTTGACATGAAGGACTTACGTGAGGCTAATTTTGTTCTCGGTATGCAGATCTTTCGAGATAGGAAGAACAAAATGATAGCTTTGTCTCAGGCCGGTTACATAGATAAAATTCTCAGGAGGTTTGCAATGCAGGATTCCAAGAAAGGTGGGCAACCATCTAGGTCTGGAATTACTCTTTCTAAGAAAGACTCTCCAAAGTCTTATGAAGAAAGAGAATACATGAAGAAGGTGCCTTATGCTTCGGCAGTGGGTAGTCTCATGTATGCCATGCTTTGCACTCGACCGGATATTAGCTATGCGGTCGGGATTGTAAGTCGATTTCAGGTGGATCCAGGACCGAACCATTGGGTTGCGGTAAAGCATATTTTCAAGTACCTAAGAAGGACTCGAGGGAATATGCTTGTGTATTCGGGTGAGGATTTAACTCCTCTAGGATACACCGATTTAGATTTTCAATCCTGTCTGGATTCTAGGAAATCGACTTCAGGGTTTGTGTTTACTCTGGGTGGTGGTGCCATCAGTTGGAGAAGTGCTAAGCAAGATTGCATTTCGGATTCAACGATGGAGGCCTAGTATGTGGCAGCTAGTGATGCTTTGAAAAAAGCAGTGTGGCTCTGCAAGTTCCTTGGGGATCTTGAGGTAGTTCCTGGTATGGATAAAGCGGTATCACTGTACTGTGATAACAGTGCGGCGGTAGCTAATGCTAAGGAACCAAGATTTCACAAGAAGAGTAAGCATATTGATTGGAAGTATCATGTGATAAAGGACTTCGTTGAGGGCGGGCATGTCATGGTGTGCAAGATCGCGTCAGAGGACAATTTAGCTGATAGATTTACGAAGACACTTACTGGGAGAGTCTTCGAGAGGCATGTGAAAGCTATGGGGATGCGAAATTTGCTGTATTTACTCACTTAGTGCAAGCGGGAGATTGTTAGACAAGTATGCCCTAAGGAGTAAAAATGTAATATGTTTTTGGAGACATTTTTATCAATAAAGAATTTATTCATTTATATATACCTAATCTTGTCCTCTTTACGTTCATATTTGTTGAATGTATGATAAGCAAACAGTAGTCTGAAGCTGTCAGTCTAAACCTTAAGAATTGGGCATATGATGGAATGATTATGCGGAAGACACGATTCTTAAGGTGACGGTCTAAAACATATGATCCGCAATCGAGGGAATAAAGTATTCATGTAAAGATTGTTATGTTGTCTATATCCCTTTTGGGAGATGGTTTGTCTTGACCATCGGAGTTGGACTCCGTGAATAGAAACACTGGCACGTTGTCATAGGTGACGATGTGTTGGATCGGGACATAAAGTGAATTGATTTGGATTAATAATTCTGTCTTGACAAATCGATTCACTTTAGACAGTCATTTGTATTGTATCTTAATCCTGAGATGAATAATGGGCCCGTTGTCTCGACTTGTGTCTTTTGATGTGCCAAAGGGTGACACCCACATCTCAATAGTGGTATCCATACTGGTACGTTGGAGGCATGACTCTTGATAGCGTAGACTTGTTATTCATAGATATGGAATCCATAGCTCCTCTTTAGGAGTAATGATATCCTCTTATATGCGTTGTCCTGTAATTTGGAAAACTAGAGCGCTCAACCATTTGGATACATAGGTGTAACCGAATGTATACTATCTTTAGATGGTAAGTTTTCTAATGGTGAGACAATGGAACGTAAGATAAAAATAATCGGGAAGGCAAGACAGAACTTATCCTTAAGCCAATTATGGATGATCATATGGGGATGCGATACACTATGATATGTCATGGAGACTTAGCTACACGAGCTTCGTAATTCTATAAAGTTCGAGAGTGCAGCTCCAAGCTTTTAGTGGAGTAGCGTTGGAGTTGATAATTGTGAAATGTATATCTGGGATATTGGGTTTCATAATTATCACAAGCTTGAACTTTATAGGTCCATTTTGGTCCCCTTTGCTAGCTCACAAAGTCCTGTAATGACACGGCGTGCTTTTTCAATAATTGGTGACTTATGTCGGATTTATCATATTGGTTTAAAATTTGTAAGAATCAAATAATTCATGTTTGTTTATCGGTTGAATTAATTTTGTAAGAAATTAGTTCAAAATAAACTTGTTGAATTATTGCGATAAGATAATTCTTATCTATTTATCGGTTGTTTTAATTTTGAGCAAATTAGAACAAGATAAACTTGATAAAGTTTGTTTTGATCAGATAACTTCTCTATTGGGTTATTTGAATCAAAACTGAGACTTTATCCTTTAGAATCTCGGGTGGAAAATAAAAGATTCGCGGAGATTTTTTCTCGGGAGTTTGGCCTGTTGGATGACGTGTTCGGCCTGCCGAACTGGCCTGATCGGCCTGCCGATCAGAATGTTCGGCCTGCCGAATAGCGGAGATAAGATTACGCGTTTTCACGTAGATCTTATCAGATATTGATCCGAACTTGATTCTGTTTTGAGTTTTTTAGACCTAATCTGATATGGACTGACCCCAGGACCAATAGGTATAAAAAGGGAGTGAGTCTCATGATTTACTCAGATCAATTTGAGAGATTAAGAGTGATACTCTTCTAGTGAGCATCCGAAAACTCCTTGAGAGCTTTTGTTCATTAATCATGAGCACTAGCTTTGGGTTCTCTCTATTGGTTGGAAGGAGAGTCACCGGTGGAAGAGCTGTACGTGTGAGCCCACACTCACTCTGGTTGTGGATAGAGAATAGCAAAGAAGACCAGTTGGTTGAGGCTCTTCTGGAACGTTACTTCTCTACACAGGTTGTGGAGGTTCTTCGGCACACTGAGGTTAGTAAGATCTGTCTAATTTATACATATAACATGTCAAACTTGTGTTTTGGAAATTACTCTAATGAAAAATTTTAAAAAAATTCCGCTCTGTATTTTGTTTCCAACACCAGAAATATCATTTTTTTTCCTAGGCAAACCATAAGAATATCACCACCGTAGTGGCCCAGCTAGGTTTCGGGACCTGCCCCCAAGGTCAATCGCTACACGACCCGATCTCTGATATGGCATCATGCCTATGTGTTTATTTTCATCGTCATTCAAAACCCATTTACTGAGTATTATCATTTACATTCATTATGAAGTCCATTTCAGTTCACGGTATATTAAAATATAACCGATAAATTCATTTTCAAACAACCGTTGAAAACATTTTAATAGAAATCCTTTTCAAATCCAAATCATTTTGAAACTAGGCTACCAAGGAATGGGGTAGAATTCTTACCTCGATACTCATGCCGGTGTCCCACACCATAATCCCGGTCCGCTATACGTTAGCTCCGCGGAACCACGAATGATCCTAGATACACACTAAGTCGATCAATATCTAATTCGAGACATTCTATGTTACTAAACCATTTCATGATGTCCTAATGTGCCATTTGTATCTTGAAAATCATCCTATAAGGTTGGAATTTAAATCGGGGTTCAAAACAGTGAAAACGGATGAAAAATCACAAATTTTCCTATGCTTTGCCGGCCTGCCGAACTCCCTGCTTCGGCCGGCTGAACTGCTGCCGAAAACCTAGTCCGATAGGCTGAACATTTCCCAGGTTAGGCCTACCGGACAAATGAACACCGGCCTGCCGATCCTTTAATTCGGCCTGCCGAACTAGGAAAACCCAGAAATTCCAACCACGGGTTTTCAATTTCCCAAAATCCAAATCTTGATTTTAACCTGTTTTTCTCAAATCTCAGGCATGGAAAACAATCATAAATGATAAAAAAACATGCTAGAACACTTTTGAACTCATTTAAACAAGATTTAAACTCAAAAATCTCAAAAATCCAAAAATAGAGAAAAATGAGAAAAAATGAAAAATCTTGAATCTCATCCGTTTTTCTTCAATCTAAGCTTAGATTCTAGTTGTTCTAGGTTCGTTTAACTCAAACCAAGAGTTTTCTAAGTTCAAACGAACTTAAATTTCAAAAATGCACAAAATTGAAAATTTTAGAAAAAGTTTAGAAATTTCAAAACTAACCTCAAATCGAAGCTTCAATCCGCGTTCTTGGTAGCCAAATCTTGTTCCCGAGCTTCCTCGCTGCTAACCCGAAGCTTGGATTCGACTTTTGATTCAAAAATTTGAGAGAAAATTGAGAGAGAACGAGGCAAACCGAGAGAGAGAGAGTGAGAGAGAGTCTCGGGCGAGAGAGAGAGAGGAGAGAGAGAGTGAGAGCTAAGAGTGAAGAGAGAGAGAGAGGTGAGAGAATAAATAGAGAGAAACGATGGGCAGTTTTACGGTGCGAAAATCAAATGCCACCCACGGTTTTGTAAAACGGAATATTTTTAACATTTTACAAATTGTTGTGTTTTAAAACTCAAAACATCAGTTTAAAACAATAAGAAATCATTTGAATTCATCAAATTAACAAAACAACGAAAAATTTAAAATTCAACCAAATAATCAAATTAATGTTGAAACATTAATTATGGCACACTAATTCATCATTTTACATTACAATAATATTAAATAAATTTTGGGGCATTACAACTCTTCACCCCTAAAAGAAATTTCGCCCTCGAAATTTACATCTCATTTCAGAAACAAAACAAATGCAGATACAATTCCCGCATACTCGACTCTAGTTCCCAGGTGGCTTCATCAACCCCGTGATGCTGCTACACGACCTTTACCAACAGTATCTCACGACGACGCAAACTAATTACTTTTCGGTCGATGATTTGAATTGGTACTTCTTCGTACGTCGTATCTTCCTGAACCTGCACATCGTGAAATGAAACTATCTTACCCTGCTCAGGCGGACACTTCCTAAGCATCGACACATGAAACACATCGTGAACATGAGAAAGTTCGGGCGAAAGATCAAGCCGATAAGCAACCACAACAACACGCTGAATGATCTCGAACGGCCCAATATACCTCGACTCGAGCTTCCCACTTACTTCGAACCGCATAGTTCCCTTACGAGGTGATACCTTCAAGAGAACGAAATCTCCAACCGCGAACTCTAAGGGTCTACGTCTCCTATCCGCGTAACTCTTCTGTCAACTCTGAGCTGCCCTCAATCGATCTCGAATCACTGCGACTCTCTTGTTGTTATCAAGGATCTCATCCGGCCCAAGAATAACCCTATCTTTTGGCTCGGCCCAACACACAGGTGACCGACACGGTCGCCCATACAACGCCTCAAACGGTGCCATACCAATACTCGCCCGATAGCTATTGTTCTATGCGAACTCCGCCAGATGCAAACATTGCTTCCAATTTCCACCGAAGTCCAACGCATAGGCACGCAACATATCCTCAAGAATCTGAATAACCCGCTCAGACTACCCATCAGTCTGAGGATGAAACGCCGTACTAAAGTTCAAATCTGTACCCAAAGCCTCCTAAAAACTTCTCTAGTACTTAGCATTAAACCTGGTGTCTCGATCAGAGGTGATGGACAAAGGAACTCCATGCAACCTCACAATGTTCTGCAGATACAAATCCTCGAGAATTTTCCTCGAACATGTCGACCTAAACGGAATGAAATGTGTCGATTTCGTCAACTTGTCAACCACGACCCAAACTGCATCATGCCGCTGCTCCGTCCTCGACAAACCTGTGAGAAAATCTATCGTCACATACTCCCATTTCCACCCTAGAATAGGAAGCAGCTGAAGCTGACCTGCAGGCTTTTGATGCTCAGCTTTCACCTGAAGACACGTCGTACACTTGGCCACGTACTCTCGAACATCTTTCTTCATGCCTCTCCACCAATATTGCCTCTTCAAATCACGATACATCTTTGTGCTCCCCGGATGAATAGCAAACTGAGACCTATGAGCTTCATCCAAAACGAATTTTGTCACCTCAGCGATAGTTGGAACTGCAAGACGCTCACGAAAATACAACGATCCATCTGCATGCATGCTCCATTCTTCAAACTGCTCCCCGTTCTGAATCCACGACCAAATCCCCTGCAAATGTCGATCCTGCCACTGACTTTGCTTCATCATCTGAACAAGAGCTGGGGTCGCCTCCACATGATACACCGAAACTCGATCATAGTCTTCACGATATCGTAACCCATACTCACTCACTGTCGCATTCCTGCTCCAGTCCTCAAAAGCCAAACAAGCGAGAATCCTTGGAAATGCTGCGGCTGCTGCCCTCGTGCCAGATACGAGAACTGCTGAGGAGAGAAATGGGTATACTGCAACTGCAGGTACTGCTGAGGCAGAGGTAGGGTCTAAGGCTGAGACTGACGACTGGCATCCTCCCCAGTCTGAGATCCAAGACGGGCACTCCTAATCGGGCAATTCCTCTTGTTGTGTCCGAGCTGCTGATAGAAATGACAATGGAAGCTGTAGGGATTGCTACGCCCGCTGTCAGATGAACTGCTGCTACCACTGTTCGCGCCACCTTGCTTGCTCTTCCCTGGAGTCAGACAGCTACTGGTGCTCTTCCTACCGCTCCTCTACGATCCTCCTGAAGCCTTGGCTCGATCCTCACAATACTGCGCATAATCATTTTCCATTGATATTGCTGACGACACAAGCTCTCCAAAACTCCTGAGCCGCAGAGCAACCAACTGTCACCGAATAGGAGTCTTGAGTCCTTCCTGAAACTTAATGCACTTCTCATGCTCCGATGCCACAACTGATGGAGCAAACCTGGCCAACTCATTAAATCTTGCCTCATATTCCTGGATAGACAAATCACCCTGCTGCAACCTGTAGAACTCAACGGCCTTCTGATCTCTATACCCCTGCGGAAAATATCGATCATAGAACAGCTTCTTGAATCTGTCCCAACTGATATCGCCACCGCGTTTTAAACGCTTAGCTTGTTTCCACCAAGTGTTAGCACCACCCTCAAGCTTATATGCAACGAACTCCACACGATACTCATCAAGCACACCAAGGGTATCCAAATGCTTCACGATCGAATCTAGCCCATACTCTGCCAACTGCGGATCCCCATTACCATCAAAAGTCAGAATAGATGCACGTCAAAATTTCTTAAAGTATGTGTGCCAACGACCAACATCAGAATCCTCTAGTCTAGCCCTGGCTGCCATCTGCCGGAAAGCCGCAAACATAGACCTCATCACGCCCTCATCGTTTCCGAACTCGGCGTCAACTGTCGAACGACGTCTAAGTGCCATTCTCTCACTTTTGAAAACAAAATTTAGACTGTCAGAGGCATTTCATTGTCAAACCTATGTGTGCACAATTCCCAAGGTTCATAACCCTGAGCTCTGATACCATTCTATCACGCCCCGGAGTACGAGAGGTGACATGGCAGATTATTTAAATAATTAAAAGAGAATTTAATTAAAAATCAAGAGTTTAGGGGTTTGAATTAAATATGAAATGTGAAAATTTAGAGAAAGCCATTGCATCAAAATAAATATTAAAGAATAAACATAGCGAGTATGGGTCCCACAGACCCACAACTTGTGCACACACATGGTACTAACAATATAATAATACAACTACAATCCAAATACAAAGAAAGTTAAAACATTACATGCCTTGATTAAATAATACAAAAGATAAATTAATTCTTCTATTGCTCCTGAGTTTGGTCTATCGAATCCTCTCCGAACCTAAATGGGAAACCACCTAGAAGGGGGGGAAATTTAAAACAAATAAAACGTGAGCGAAAGGCTCAGTAGGACTATATTTTATTAAATAATTTAATTTAAGGAAACATTTTATTATTCAGGAATTATTTAAAAGAAACCTTGAATAAATAAATAAATTTAAATAAAACCGTTCTTACCCATAACAGTTTACTCAGACAACTAGAAATATCATTTTCTTTTCCTAGGCAAACCATAAGAATATCACCACCATAGTGGCCTAGCTGGGTTTCGGGACCTGCCCCCAAGGTCGATCGCTACACGACCCGATCTCTGATATGGCATCATGCCTATGTGTTTATTTTCATCATCATTCAAAACCCATTTACCGAGTATTGTCATTTACATTCATTATGAAGTCCATTTTAGTTCACGGTATATTAAAATAAAAATGATAAATTAATTTTCAAACAATCGTTGAAAACATTTTAATAGAAATCCTTTTCAAAGCCAAATCATTTTGAAACTAGGCTACCAAGGAATGGGGTAGAAGTCTTACCTCAATACTCGTGCCGGTGTCCACACCGTAATCCCAGTCCGCTATACGTTAGCTCCGTGGAACCATGAACGATCCTAGATACACACTAAGTCGATCAATATCTAGTTCGAGACATTCTATGCTACTAAACCATTTCATGATGTCCTAGTGTGCCATTTGTATCTTTAAAATCATTTTATAAGGTTGGAATTTCAATCGGGGTTCAAAACAGGGAAAACAGGTGAAAAATCATAAAATCTCCCATGCTCTGCCGGCCTGTCGAGTGCCCTGCTTCGGCCGACCAAACTGCGCAGTTTGGCCTGTCGAAAATCAGGTCCGGTCGGTCGGACATTTCCCAGGTTTGGCCTGCCGGACAGATGAACACCGGCCTGTCGATCCTTTAATCCGGCCTGCCGAACACGTAGTTCGGCCTATCAAACTGGGAAAACCCAAAAATTCCAGCCACGAGTTTTCAATTTCTCAAAATCTAAATCTTGATTTTAACCTGTTTTTCTCAAATCTCAGGCGTGGAAAACAATCATAGATGATAGAAAAACATGCTAGAACACTTTTGAACTCATTTAAACAAGATTTAAACTCAAAAATCTCAAAAATCCAAAATGGAGAAAAATGAGGAAAAATGAAAAATCTTGAATCTAATCCATTTTTCTTCAATCTAAGCTTAGATTCTAGTTGTTCTAGGTTCATTTAACTCAAACCAAGAGTTTTTTAAGTTCAAACGAACTTAAATTTTAAAAATGCACAAAATTGAAAATTTTGGAAAAAGTTTAGAAATTTTAAAACTAACCTCGAATCGAAGCTTCAATCCACGTTCTTAGTAGCCAAATCTCGTTTTCGAGCTTCCTCCTTGCTAACCCGAAGCTTGGATTCGACTTTTGATTCAAAAATTTGAGGGAAAATTGAGAGAGAACGAGGCAAACCGAGAGAGAGAGAGTGAGAGAGAGTCTCGGGCGAGAGAGAGAGTGAGAGTTGAGAGTGAAGAGAGAGAGAGAGAGAGAGGTGAGAGAATAAATAGAGAGAAACGGTGGGCGGTTTTACGGTGCAAAAATCAAATGCCACCCACGGTTTTGTAAAACGAAATATTTTTAACATTTTACAAATTGTTGTGTTTTAAAACTCAAAACATCATTTTAAAACAATAAGAAATCATTTGAATTCATCAAATTAACAAAACAACCAAAAATTCAAAATTTAACCAAATAATCAAATTAATGTTGAAACATTAATTATGGCACACTAATTCATCATTTTACATTACAATAATATTAAATAAATTCCAGGGCGTTGCACTAGGATGACCTAAACCGTCATGGGCTTTGGGTCAAAAGGATGGCATGACCCTTTGACACGTCTATTAAAATTGAATGACAATTCCAACAATATTTTTTTTGCTCAAATCGAGTCAACTGATGATTTGAACGGGCTAAAAACTGAACGATACCACGTCTGTGTTAGAAAAATAGTAAGTAGCAAAATTTAAAATTTTTTTATATCATAGTATTTTTCAAAACACAAGTTTGATATGCTATATGCATAAATTAATCAGATCTTACTAACCTTGTATATGCCAAAGAGCTCTCGCAATCTATGAAGAGAAGTAACATTTTAGAAGGACCTCAACCAACTAGCTGTTGGGTTTTGTTGGATTTTGTGATTCAAATAAGTAGCAAAAAATCAAAATTAATTCCCACAAAACTCTCACAGGATCCTTGAAATTCGATTAGATTGATAAGAAAGTCATAGAATCTTACCACGATGACAAAAGGGGCAAGATTGCTAGAGGGAAGAGAGCGAGTTCACTCCGGTGACACCCTAACTTGAGCTTTTCGTATTCGGGATTGGATTCAGACATTGTTACTTAGAGCAATGCCCTCTACAGGTATCCACACGAACAGACTCTCTCAAAACCGAATTGGTGTGCTAGCACCCTCTCCTTGGGTTAAATGACTCTCTCTAATTTGAGGATTTTTAATGTTTTGCCTTTTTGAATAAGAGAACGCCTTTTTTCTTCTAATTCAGCCAGAAACCCTAAAACAGATATATATATCTATTGACTTCAAGAAAGAATCAGATTTTAACTAGGGTCAACTGTAAATCAAATATGATTCATAGAATCTAGACATTGTCAGATTTAATGAACCTAGACATATCTAGTGCATCGAATCTAGACATTATCAAGTTCATTGAACCTAGACACTGTAAATCCAAAATTCGTTTTTGGTCTGTTCTAAGTGTACGACCCTGTAGGTTCACAAAACGTTGGTAGTGGGCTTGAAATTCTGTATCTAGCCCACAAATCATAAGCGGCCTCTATCAAGATATTATGATTACCCAAGTTATGCGAATGTCAATAATCCGACATAGCCTAATATACAATAAGTATTAAAGTCCTTTTGTCACTGATACCTTGATTGAACATAAGGCATGGTTTATGTCATCCTTATACTATTCAATCATATTATTTTTTAATTTTAAGTAGACTGATATTGAAAACCTTTATCAATTCATTCCAGTATGGCCATACATTTTTCTTCAGTCTAACTTATTGAAAGGCACATAGATATCTTTCTCATAATAAATGAGGGACAAATTCTTTCTTAATCACTCACATTCCTCACATGATTCACTCTTTATCCAACAACAATCCATTCCATCATCCTGTTAAAGATAATATTAGAATGTGTCAAAATATAGAACTTGTCATGCAAGAAACAATGGTGATTTTAGGTCAAAGGACGAGGATAACACTATTGTGATGAGAATCACTTATGACAATTATCCATGCAGTATTCTCATAGCGGGTCGATCCAATTCATCATTTCTCAAATATGTATCTATAAGTTGACTTAATATCTCATACACATCATTAGTAAAACAAAATCATCAGCTAAACTTCATACTAGTCTTCATTCATTATTATCCCAATAATAATGACTGACTAGGGATAATTTAGAATAGAATTCAATTTTTACCTAAAAGTTTTACTGTCAAGTCACATATTTGATGACCTTAAGTAGAATTAACTATTCATGGAATTAGAATAAAAAACAACAATGAAAATGCCTCTTTATTAATAAAATGCAAATGTAACGAAATCAAAATGTGATCATTACATAATTGGCCTAGGGCACATCACTAACACTAGCCTTCTTTGCTATTCCCTATCCATGATCGGAGTGAGTGTGGGTTCACACGTATAGCTCTTCCACTAAGTGACTCTCCTTCCAACCAATTGAGAGAACCCAAAGTTGGTGTTCGTGATTTGTGAACAAGAGTTCTCAGGGAGTTTTCAGAATCTCACTAACAGAGTTTCACTCTTAATCTCTCAATTGATCTAAATAATAAAGAGACCCACTCTGCTTTTATAGAGGTTGGGTCCATGAGTCAGTTCTTATTAGATAAGGTCTCAAAAATTTGAATCAGAATTAAATTGAAAACAATATCTGATAAAATCTGTGTGAAAATACGTGATCTTTTTATCACTAGTCGGTAGGCCGAAGTGGCAGATCGTCCTGCCAAGCCTCCTCAATCGGCAGGCTGAACTTAGAGATTGGCTTGTCAAACTTTCGATAAAAGATCCCTGTGAATCTTTATTTTCCACCCGAGATTCTTGGGATAGAGCCTCAGTTTTAATTCAAATAACCCAATAGAGAAGTTATCAAAATAAAATAGTCATATCTAGATAATCTCTAGGAAAGTAAATATTCTTGATAATTTAACAAGTTTATCTTGAGTTAATACAAAATTAATCCAATCTATAAACAACCATGAATTATCTAATCCTGGCAATTCAATAAGTTTATCTTGAATTAATTTTATCACAAAATTAATTCAACCGATAAACAAACATGAATTATCTGATTCTTTTAAATTTCAACTAATTTGATAAATCTGATATAAGTCACCAATTATTGGAAAAGCATGCTGTATCATTACAGGGTTTTTATGGGCTAGTAAAGGGGACCTAATGGACCAATATAGTTCAAGCTTTCGATAATTATGAAACCCAACATCCCAGATAAACATTTCATAATTATCAACCTGTAACACCCCGAAATTTATTTAATGTTAATGTAATATAAATAATAAATTAGTGTGCCATAATTAATGTTTTAACATTAATTAGATTATTTGGTTGGATTTTGAATTTCGGTCGTTTTGTTAAATTGATGCATTCAAATGATTACTTATTGTTTTAAAATGATGTTGAGTTTTAAAACACAACAATTTGTAAAATGTTAAAAATACTCCGTTTTACAAAACCGTGGGCGGCACATGGTTTTCGTACAGTAAAACCACCCACCGATTTTCTCTATTTATTTCCTTCCCCTTTCTCTCTCTCCTCACTCTCATGGCACCCTCTCTCTCTCTTTCTCTTGATCTCTCTCGGCACTCTCTCTCTCTCTCTATTCTCTCAAAATTTTTAAACCCAAATTCAAATCCAAGCTTCGGGTTAGAAAGGAGGAAGCTCAGGGACGTGATTTAACAACCGAGAATGCGGATTGAAGCTTCGATTCGAGGTTAATTTTGAAATTTTTAAACTTTTTCCAAAATTTTCAATTTTGTGCATTTTTGAAATCTAGGTTTGTTTAAGCTTAGAAAATCATGGATTTGAGTTAAATGAACTTAGAACAACTAGAATCTAAGCTTAGATTGAAGGAAAATGGATTGGATTCAAGATTTTTCATTTTTCCTCAATTTTTCCTATTTTTGGATTTTTGGGATTTTTGTGTTTGAATCTTGTTTAAATGAGTTTTAAAGTGTCTAAATATGTTTTTCTATCATCTATGAATGTTTTCTATGCATGAGATTTGAGAAAAACAGGTTTAAATCAAGATTTAGGTTTTGGGGAAATCGAAACCCGTGGCTGGAATTTTTGGGTTTTCCCCGTTCGGCAGGCCGAAGTGCGTGTTTGGCAAGCCAGAACAGGGATCGGTAGGCCGGTGTTCTTCAGTCTGGCAGGCCAAACCTGGAAATTGTTTGGCCGACCGAACTTTGCTTCCGGCAGGCCGAACTGTGCAGTTCGGCAGGCCGAAGTAGGGAGTCCGGCAGGCCGACCAAGGCATGGGAAATTTTGTGATTTTTACCCGTTTTCATTGTTTTGAACCCTGATTTAAATCCCAACCTTATAGGATGATTTTAAAGGTACAAATGGCACACTAGGACATCATGAAATGGTTTAGTAACATAGAAAGTCTCGAACTAGATATTGATCGACTTAGTTTGTATCTAGGATCGTTCGTGGTTCCGCGGAGCTAACGTATAGCGGACCGGGATTACGGTGTGGGGTACCGGCACGGGTATTGAGGTAGGACTTCTATCCTATTTCTTTAGTAGCCTGGTTTTGAAATGATTTGGCTTTGAAAAGAATTTCTATTAAAATGTTTTCAACGGTTGTTTGAAAATGGATTTATCGGTTATATTTTAATATACCGTGATCTGAAATGAATTTCATAATGAATGTAATTGACAACACTCAGTAATTGGGTTTTGAATGATAATGATAATAAACACATAGGCATGATGCCATATTAGAGATCGGGTCGTGTAGCGATCGACCTTGGGGGCAGGTCCCGAAGCCCAGCTGGGCCACTACGGTGGTGATATCATGGTTTGCCTAGGAAAAGAAAAATGGTATTTCTGATTGTGCGAGTAGACTGTTTTGGGTCAGGACGGTTGTACTCAAATTATTTATTTATTTATTTAAGGTTTCTTTTGAGTACTCCTAACAATGAAATGTTCCTTTAAATTAAATTATTTTAAAAACATAGTCCTACTAAGCCTTTCGCTCACGTTTTATTGTTTTAAATTTCCCCCTCTAGGTGGTTTCCCATTTAGGTTTGGAGAGGATTCTTCGGACCCAACTCAGGAGCAATAGGAGGATTGATTTATATTTTGTATTATTTAATCAAGGCATGTAAGACTTAACTTTATTTGTATTTGGACTGTGATTGTATTTATGATATTGTCAGCACCATGTGTGTGCACAAGTTGTGGGTTGTAGAACCCATACTCGCAGTTCTTTATTAATTTTTATTATTTGCTTAATATTTTATAAATTCTTTTATAAAATGTGGTTGAAATCTTCTTATTTCTCACTTAATTTGATTCTCAAACCATTGGCTTTAATTAAATTCTTATTTAATTAATTTAAATAATCTACCACGTCACCTCCTGTACTCCGGGGCGTGACAGAATGGTATCAAAGCTCAGGGTTATGAACCTTGGGAATTGTGCACACATAGGTTTGACAATGAAATACCTCTGACAGTCCAAATTTTGTTTTCAGAAGTGAGAGAATGGCACCTAGACGTCGTTTGACAGCTGACGCCGAGTTCGAAAACGATGAAAGCATGATGAGGTCTATGTTTGCGACTTTCCGACAGATAGCAGCCAGGGCTAGACCAGGAGATTCTAATGTTGGTAGTCGACATGCGTACTTTAAGGAATTTCGGCGGGCGTCTATTCTGACTTTTGATGGCAATGGGGATCGGCAGTTAGTAGAGTATTGGCTGGATTCGATCTTGAAGCATTTGGATACTCTTGGTGTGCCTGAGGAGTATCGTGTGGAGTTTGCCACGTACAAGCTCGAGGGTGGCGCTAACACTTGGTGGAAACAGGCTAAGCGTCTGGAGCACGGTGGTGATATCAGTTGGGACAGGTTCGAGGAGCTGTTCTATGATCGATATTTTCTGCAGGGGTATAGAGATCAGAAGGCAGCTGAGTTCTACAGGTTGCAGCAGGGTGATCTGTCAGTTCGGGAGTATGAGGCAAAGTTTAATGAGTTGGCTAGGTTTGCTCCATCAGCGGTGGCATCGGAGCGTGAGAAATGTATTAAGTTTCAGGAAGGGCTCAAGGCTCCTATTCGGCGGCAGTTGGTTGCTCTACGGCTTAGGAGTTTCAGAGAGCTTGTGTCATCGGCGATCTCCGTGGAGAATGATTATGTGCAGTATTGTGAGGACCGAGTCAAGGCTTCAGGACGACCATAGAGGAGTGGCAGGAAGAACCCCAGTAGTCGTTCAGCTCCGGGGAAAGGCAAGCAAGGCAGTGCGACCAGTGGTAGCAGCAGTTCGTCTAGCAGCGGGCGCAGCAATTTCTACAGCTTCCATTGTCATTTCTGTCAGCAGCCCAGACACATCAAGAGGAATTGCCCGATCAGGAGTGCTCGTCTTGGATCTCAGACCGGGGAGGATGCCAGTCGTCAGTCTCAGTCTCAGCCTCAGACCCTACCTCTGCCTCCGCAGTACCCGCAGTTGTAGTATCCGCAGTTCTCTCCTCAGCAATTCTCATATCCGGCACGGGGGCAGCAGCCGCAGCATTTTCAGCGCAGTGTTCCTCAGTATCGAGCGCCGAGTACAGGTAGTGTGCAGTCATCTCCATCCCAGCAGCATCGGCCTAGTAATCTAGGACCCAGCAATGTCGGTAGAGGAAAAGGGAAGGCGCCAATGTAGGTTCATGCAATGGCATCTGGAGGGTCAAATTCTCATGTTGGTAATGCGGTTGTTGACGGTATGATCTTAGTTTCTAGATCTTTAGCTCGCGTTTTATTTGATACCGGTGCCTCTCATTCTCTCATTTCGAGTTCTTTTGTACATGCCTTGGGATTAGAGGTAGAAGAGTTTAATGAACCCCTAGTCATAACTTCTCCCTTGGGGCGGGTGTGTGTAAATTCTGTAAAATAAAGATTGGGGATGAGATTTTGAAATGTGATTTGATTATACTCCCCATGAGCTCCTATGATGTAATTCTAGGGATGGACTGGTTGTCCAGGTATAACGTAGTCGTGGACTGCCAACTTAGAAAAGTGACCCTAGTGTCTGATAGAGGGACGGTGATCACTTACCAAGGTGGTGGTGATTGGTTAATGAGTGAGCATCTCATGAAGTCTTGTCTAGGAGGGCGAAGGAATCTAGGTTGTTGTGCTTTTCTTGCCAACCTAGATTGCGAGCCCTATGTTTCGAGTGGCAGTTTAGCGATTTTGGTGGTTGATGAGTTTGAGGATGTCTTCCCCGACGAGTTGCCAGGATTACCACCACATCGGGAGATTGAGTTTGGTATCGAGTTGTTTCCAGGGACATCATCGATTTCTATGGCACCTTATCGGATGGCGCCGACAGAATTGAAGAAATTGAGGAAGCAACTTCAGGAGCTTGCTGATAAAGGGTATATTCGGAATAGCACATCTCTGTGGGGAGCACCGGTTTTGTTTGCTAAGAAGCACGATGGGACTCTCAGGTTATGTGTGGATTATCGGCAGCTGAATTGTGTTACGGTAAAGAACAAGTATCCCTTGCCTAGGATTGATGAGTTGTTTGATCAGTTGGGAGGTTCGCAGTACTTCTCGAAATTGATTTGCGTTCAGGTTATCATCAGCTCAGGATCAAGGAAGAGGATATTCCCAAGACAGCTTTTAGGACTCGGTATGGGCACTTTGAGTTCCTGGTTATGTCGTTTGGGTTGACGAATGCTCCGACAGCTTTTATGGATTTGATGAACAGGATATTTAGGCTGTATCTGGATCAGTTCGTGATCGTGTTCATTGATGACATTCTTGTGTATTCTAGGACTTGGGAGGAGCATGAGCAGCATCTCCGGATCATGCTTCAGACTCTGCAGGAGCACCAGTTGTATGCTAAGAGAGAAAAGTGTGAGTTTTGGTTGACTGAGGTCAAATTTCTGGGTCATGTTATCTCAGAGCATGGTATTTCTGTGGATCCGTCTAAGATTGAAGCTATATTAGGGTGGGAACGACCAAGGAATGTAGCGGAGATTCGCAGCTTCTTGGCTCTTGCTGGATATTACAGGAAATTTGTAAAGGATTTTTTGAAGATTGCAGCTCCGTTGACAAGATTGATCAAGAAAAATGTCAGGTTTGAGTGGGATGAAGATTGTGAGCTTGCTTTTCAGAAATTGAAGAACCGGTTGACTTCAGCTCCAGTGTTGGTTATTCCTAGCAGTGACGAGCCGTATGAGGTTTATGCGGATGCTTCAGGGCGCGGACTTGGATGCGTGTTGATGCAGCATGGACATGTAGTTGCGTACGGATCGAGACAGCTACGACCTCACGAGCAGAATTATCCTACTCACGATTTGGAGCTCGCGGCGGTGATTTACGCGCTGAAGATTTGGAGGTGTTACTTGTATGGAGCGTCGTTTCAGGTCTTCTCCGATTACAAGAGTTTGAGGTATCTGTTCACTCAGAGGGATCTTAACTTGAGACAGCGTAGGTGGATCGAGTATATGGAGGATTATGATTTTACGTTGCAGTATCATCCCGGGAAAGCTAACGTGGTCGCGGACGTGCTTAGCAGGAAGTCTTCAGGGATTCTAGCCTGTTTGGTTTTTGAGGACTGGAGCAGGGATGCGACAGTGAGTGAGTATCGACTACGGTATCATGAAGACTGTGATCGAGTTTCGGTGTATCATGTGGAAGCGACTCCAGCTCTTGTTCGGATGGTGAAGCAAAGTCAGTGGTAGGATCGATATTTGCAGGGGATTTGGTCGCGGATTCAGAACGGGGAGCAGTTCGAGGAATGGAGCGTGCATGTAGATGGATCGTTGTACTTCCAGGAGCGTCTTGCAGTTCCAGTTATCGCCGAGGTGACGAAAGCCGTTTTGGACGAAGCTCATAGGTCTCAGTTCACTATTCATCTAGGGAGCACAAAGATGTATCGTGATTTGAAGAGGCAGTATTGGTGGAGAGGCATGAAGAAAGATGTTCGAGAGTACGTAGCCAAGTGTTCGACGTGTCTTCAGGTGAAAGCCGAGCATCAGAAGCCTGCAGGTCAGCTTCAGCCGCTTCCTATTCCAGGGTGGAAATGGGAGCATGTGACGATGGATTTCCTCACAGGTTTGCCGAGGACGAAGCAGCGGCACGATGCAGTTTGGGTTGTGGTCGACAGGTTGACAAAATCGACACATTTCATTCTATTTAGGTCGACGTGTTCTAGGAAGGTTCTCGAGGAGTTGTATATGCAGAACATTGTGAGGTTGCATGGAGTTCCTTTGTCCATCACCTCTGATCGAGATACCAGGTTTAATGCTAAGTACTGGAGGAGTTTTCATGAGGCTTTAGGTACGGATTTGAACTTCAGTACGGCGTTTCATCCTCAGACTGATGGGCAGTCTGAGCGGGTTATTCAGGTTCTCGAGGATATGTTGCATGCTTGTGCGTTGGACTTCGGTGGGAACTGGAAGCAATGTTTACATTTGGTGAAGTTCACGTACAACAATAGCTATCAGGCGAGTATCAATATGGCACCATTTGAGGCGTTGTATGGGCGACCGTGTCGGTCACCTGTGTGTTGGGCCGAGCCGGAAGATAGGGTTATTCTTGGGCCGGATGAGATTCGTGATAGCAACAAGAAAGTCGCGGTGATTCGAGATCGGTTGAGGGCAGCTCAGAGTCAGCAGAAGAGTTACACGGATAGGAGATGTAGACCTTTAGAGTTCGCGGTTGGAGATTTCGTTCTCTTGAGGGTATCGCCTCGGAAGGGAGCTATGCGGTTCGGAGTGAGTGGGAAGCTCGCACCGAGGTATATTGGGCCGTTTGAGATCACTCAGCGTGTTGGTGTGGTCGCTTATCGGCTTGATCTTCCGCCCGAACTTTCTCATGTGCACGATGTGTTTCATGTGTCGATGCTTAGGAAGTTTCCGCCTGAGCAAGGTAAGATAGTTTCGTTTCACGATGTGCAGGTTCAGGAAGATACGACGTACGAGGAAGTGCCGATTCAGATTATCGACCAGAAAGTGATTAGCTTGCGTCGTCATGAGATACCATTGGTAAAAGTCGTATGGCAGCATCATGGGGTTGATGAAGCCACTTGGGAACTAGAGTCGAGTATGCGGGAATTGTATCCGCATTTGGTTTGTTTTTGAGATGAGTTGTAAATTTCGAGGGCGAAATTTCTTTTAGGGGTGGAGAGTTGTAACGCCCCGAAATTCATTTAATGTTAATGTAATATAAATGATGAATTAGTGTGCCATAATTAATGTTTTAACATTAATTAGATTATTTGGTTGGATTTTGAATTTCGGTCGTTTTGTTAAATTGATACATTCAAATGATTACTTATTGTTTTAAAATGATGTTTTGAGTTTTAAAACACAACAATTTGTAAAATGTTAAAAATACTCCGTTTTACAAAACCGTGGGCGGCACATGGTTTTCGTACAGTAAAACCGCCCACCGATTTTCTCTATTTATTTCCTTCCCCTTTCTGTCTCTCCTCACTCTCACGGCACCCTCTCTCTCTCTTTCTCTTGATCTCTCTCGGCACTCTCTCTCTCTCTCTCTATTCTCTCAAAATTTTTAAACCCAAATTCGAATCCAAGCTTCGCGTTAGCAAGGAGGAAGCTCGGGGACGTGATTTAACAACTGAGAACGTGGATTGAAGCTTCGATTCGAGGTTAGTTTTGAAATTTCTAAACGTTTTCCAAAATTTTCAATTTTGTGCATTTTTGAAATCTAGGTTTTTTTAAGCTTAGAAAACCGTGGATTTGAGTTAAATGAACTTAGAACAACTAGAATCTAAGCTTAGATTGAAGAAAACGAATTGGATTCAAGATTTTTCATTTTTCCTCAATTTTTCCTATTTTCAGATTTTTGGGATTTTTGTGTTTGAATCTTGTTTAAATGAGTTTTAAAATGTCTAAATATGTTTTTCTATCATCTATGAATGTTTTCTATGCCTGAGATTTGAGAAAAACAGGTTTAAATCAAGATTTGGGTTTTGGGGAAATCGAAACCCGTGGCTGGAATTTCTGGGTTTTCCCAGTTCGGTAGGCCGAAGTGCGTGTTCGGCAGGCCGGTGTTCTTTAGTCTGGCAGGCCAAACCTGGAAATAGTTCAGCCGACCGAACTTTGCTTCCGGCAGGCCGAACTATGCAGTTCGACAAGCCGAAACAGGGAGTCCGGCAGGTCGACCGAGGCATGGGAAATTTTGTGATTTTTACCCGTTTTCACTGTTTTGAACCCTGATTTAAATCCCAACCTTATAGGATGATTTTAAAGGTACAAATGGCTCACTAGGACATCATGAAATGGTTTAGTAACATAGAAAGTCTCGAACTAGATATTGATCGACTTAGTTTGTATCTAGGATCGTTCGTGGTTTCGCGGAGCTAACGTATAGCGGACCGGGATTACGGTGTGGGGTACCGGCATGAGTATTGAAGTAGGACTTCTATCCTATTTCTTTGGTAGCCTGGTTTTGAAATGATTTGGCTTTGAAAAGAATTTCTATTAAAATGTTTTCAACGGTTGTTTGAAAATGGATTTATTGGTTATATTTTAATATACCGTGATCTGAAATGAATTTCATAATGAATGTAATTGACAACACTCGGTAATTGGGTTTTGAATGATAATGATAATAAACACATAGGCATGATGCCATATTAGAGATTGGGTCGCGTAGCGATCGACCTTGGGGGCAGGTCCCGAAACCCAGCTAGGCCACTACGGTGGTGATATCATGGTTTGCCTAGGAAAAGAAAAATGGTATTTCTGATTGTGCGAGTAGAC
Source organism: Artocarpus heterophyllus (assembly GCA_025403435.1). Lineage (NCBI taxonomy): Eukaryota > Viridiplantae > Streptophyta > Magnoliopsida > Rosales > Moraceae > Artocarpus > Artocarpus heterophyllus. The sequence continues at coordinate 28,170,842 of CM046354.1, read as the reverse complement.
TGTTTTGGGTCAGGACGGTTCTACTCAAATTATTTATTTATTTATTTAAGGTTTCTTTTGAGTACTCCAAACAATGAAATGTTCCTTTAAATTAAATTATTTTATAAAACATAGTCCTACTGAGCCTTTCGCTCACGTTTTATTGTTTTAACTTTCCCCCTCTAGGTGGTTTCCCATTTAGGTTTGGAGAAGATTCTTTGAACCGAACTCAGGAGCAATAGGAGGATTGATTTATATTTTGTATTATTTAATCAAGGCATGTAAGACTTAACTTTATTTGTATTTGGACTGTGATTGTATTTATGATATTGTCAATACCATTTGTTTGCACAAGTTGTGGGTTGTGGAACCCATACTCGCGGTTCTTTATTAATTTTTATTATTTGCTTAATATTTTATAAATTCTTTTATAAAATGTGGTTGAAATCTTCTTATTTCTCACTTAATTTGATTCTCAAACCATTGGTTTTAATTAAATTCTTATTTAATTAATTTAAATAATCCGCCACGTCACCTCCCGTACTCCGGGGCGTGACACAACTCCAACGCAGCTCCACTAAAAGCTTGGAGCTGCACCCTTGAACTATATAGAATTACGAAGCCCATATAGCTAAGTCTCCATGATATATCATAGTTCATCGTATCCCCATAGGATTATCTATAATCGGCTTAAAGACAAGTTCTGTCTTACCTTCTCAATTATTTTTATCTTACGTTCCACTATCTCACAATCAGAAAACTTACCATCCAAAAATGGTATACCGTTCAGTTACACCTATGTATCCAAATGGTTGAGCGCTTGAGTTTTTCAATTACAGGATAACACATATAAGAGGATACCACTACTCTGAAAGATGAGCTATGACTTCTATATTTATGAATAAAAGGTCAACGTTATCATGAGTCATGCCTCCAACGTACCAGCTTGCATACCACTATTAAATGGTGGGTGTCACCTTTTGGTACGTTAAAAGACACAAGTCAAGACAACGGGCCCACTATTCATCTCAGGATTAAGATACAATTCAAATGATTGTCTAAAGTGAATTGATTTGTAGAGACAGAATTATTAATCTAAATCAATTCACTTTATGTCCTGATCCAACACATAGTCACCTATGACAATGTGCCAATGTTTCTATTCACGCTCTACTAATGGGGACACATTCAATTCAATTTCTTTTTATGGTCTAGGGTCTTTAGGGACCTTCGCGAACCCTAACTTCCCGATGATCGCGCGCAACAGGTATGTAAACATAGAGGCCCATTAAGTATGAAAAATTAGATACATAAGACATATTCATAATAATGCATAATTTACTCATGCATGCTTTTTATGAATGTTTTTAGCTTGCTTTGTAAGTTTTATGTTCCTACTTGCTGGGCGAAAGCTCACTTAGATATGTTCATGCTATAGGTAAGCAACTTGTGATGGGTGAACCGATGGTGAAAATGAGTATAGATACCGTTTACAAAATGCTTCTTCTGCAATAGATTTAAAGTAATTATATATGTATAGATATGTAAGAATAGTTTTATGCAAATAAGGTTTAAAAACGAGGATTGTAATTTTTACAGTCCTAGTTTAGGTTATTTATTAAAACCAATGAGTTACTATATACTTATATTAGAAGTTAATTGAATAATTATAATAATAATTAGTTTTAGAAAAATTTTTAAAATATTATTTTTAATTAAGGAATTGTTTTAAAGAAATCAATTTAAGTAATTAGTATTATGTTTCTTAAAAAAAAAATTTGTTCCACAAATTCAATATATTACGATAAATCATGATTAAGTATACGATTATGTAGTTAAAAAACAGCCATATAGGTAGGGTTTTTCCATCTTTAGTTTCATTTTGTCACTAACTCGGTATACATTTTACCTCCTTAAGCATATCAATCGAACTTACTAGTGAGTTCGGTAACTAGTATAACATAAAACTTCTTTTTTGAATTGTGAATGTAAGAGGATCCTACGTGTCTCGAGCATCACTTAGATCTTGTTACGCAAAATAGTATCTTAATACTCTTGAGAATTCATGTTATTGTATCTATGCTAGACACTACGACAGAGTAAATATCAAAAACAAATTTTTTTTCAAACATGGTTTTAATCAAATTAACCTTGTTTTTTGAAAAAAAGTTCAAATTTAATGGTTTAATTGTAAACAATGTAAAGCCCTCACATGTTATAGTGTAGAACAAAAGTGAGCTATAGTGTAAAACTTTTATACTCTATAGTGTATTAGTTCAAACTTACTCTTCGTTTGTCACAATGTTTCAAACTAAAGTCATAGTGTAAAGCTCTCAGCAGTTACAATCTAGAGCAAAAAGCAGCTACGATGTAAAACTCTCACATGCTACAAATTTTAAACTCATTTTTCTATTTCAAACTAGTTTGCCAAACACTTATTGGTTAGAAATTTCTCCCAAACACCTTATAGATATCTCAGATAGAATTCATTTTCATTTATTTTTAATCATTTTCAATGTCAAAGTTAGGAAATTGTTGTTTTCGAGAGGATCTTTTCAATAGAAAGTTTTTAACTTATTGATCAGTCAAAAGCAAAATTTATACTATACACATCATTTTAATGGAAACAATAATACATTATCAGATCCCAAACGAGTTTGGGGGAAAAAAAATTTTTGAGTTTATACTCTAATAATATAAATTTTATTATTTAATTTTTTTTCCCTAATCAATATATATGTACTTGTAAAATAAAATTTCATTGATCCAAGAAATAATAAATTTAGATGTTGTTGCTTTCAGCCAAGCTATGTAGCCAGATTTCATTGTACTAAATAATATCGTCACACTCGTGAAATGAAAACATTTGCAAGAGTTGAGACAACATGATTCCTGGTTCATTTTTCATCAAGACAAACACCTCAGCAAAAGCTGGCCCCCGATTCTCACAAGTTTCCTTCAGCTCATGTTGCTAGATTCTATGAGATACATACGGAATTCGAGAGGCATATTTAAATGTCCAAAATGGAAAACTCTTTGGTCAGGTGCGGAGAGACAAAATTTACATGGGCACAGTTTTGAACCTTCAAATTTTCAAGTTATGTTAAACTGTAATTTTTTTTAATTCATAAATGGACAATAGATGGACAAAACTCCAATATCAGCCTGCATCACAAAGTTGAAATGGTTTTGGGATGCCCAAATTCTACTGGTGCCACTCAAATGTGTCAACTTTACTTTTTGGCCTGCATCATCAATTATTTTCTTTCTACGACCATGAGAGACGAAACATTTCATTCCAAGTGGGTTCTTTGGTTTTCAAAACCTTTTTCGACTGTCTAAGAATAGAAATTCGGATTCACGCTAATTATTTTTGAGGTTTATGGTTTAGAAGGGCTTGCTTGCAAAAGGGATTGGATTGATAGGCTTTCACTCGCACGTGATTCGGAGCTACAGTACTATGAAGGTGTTGCTATGATTGCTACATGAAGGTAATTATAGCGTCCAACGAGAAACTGTCTTAAATTAGTGAGAACTCAAAGACAGTTATTCGCACGTTTAAACAAAAGATAAACCTCAAATGGTCTGGGTTAGTTCCATCTCATCAGTAAAAAGGTTCACACCTTCTATTAATATCTTGTTCTACAATTTTATACTCCTGATTACTTTGATGAGATGACTTTTAACCAACAAATATGACGAAAAGTTAAGATCTGATGTTGAAAACCTCAGGCAACCTTCCAAAAAACTTCGATATCAAATTCTAAGATGAATAATTAAAATCAGTATCGGGGGAATCAGTTTTGCCCTCTTATGCACTAGCGGCATCTTAGAAATTATTCTAACATCAGATGAATAATTCTAACGAATTCAGACAACACAATTAACAAAGAGGACTCGAAACAACCAACACAATTAAGGCCTAAACAACTAACCTAAATATTAATAATTCTCCTGCACAAGTACCCCATTTTTGCAGAAAAAATTGGACTGTGAATCAAGCAAGGACTGTCGTCGCAACATCTGGTGGGAGAACCAAATCTTCAGGGCACAGTGTTGTGTAGAAAAATCTAACGAAACTAAATATCAACTTCCTAATCCTATGGTTCTGATACACCAAAACCGAAAAGCCTTTTTAACCCATCTCCACTCAATTCAGACAACAAAATGATCTTCCAAGCCACTGCAAATTCCAACTGAAACTTACACTGACATGCAGCTATGTGTTTGAGCTCACCTATTTCAACTTTCAACACCCATTCTTCGCAAGTTCTAACAATTTCCACATCTCCTTTTTCAAGAACTTCAAACTGATTAAAGTCATAACAACCTAAATCAACAAACAGAAATTTTTTTCCTCATAATTGCTCTTCAATGGTCAAAAGCCACTGTTCTGGCAACCAAGGTGGTGTTGTTTTTATCAGTTGTCTCTGAAATCTACTGTATAAAATGAGATTCCATACATGAAATTTAAATTGCTGGCCCCTCATAAGCTTTAGTGATATCTGCATCTTCAACCCTCTCAGAATCGTCTGACCTCTTGGCCCACAACACTTTCACAGGTCGGTTCATCAAGTTCCTATGGACCCGTTTGTTTAAAGAACCCTTTGAATTCTTTGGACTCAAATATAGATTTGAGTATTAAAAATCCTTTAAATACATATTTGTTTCATCTAAAATTCGAATCTTTTAAGTATCAAGAATCCAAGTTTTCAAAATTCTGACTTCCTCTTAAACTTTTGATACTCGAATATCTCTGCTACAGTAAAAACTAAAATTCTCTCTCCTATATTTGAGGAAAAAAAATTGATTCTTCATTTGTTATCCAATTGAGATGATTCTTTTTTCATTGTGTTTCTAGTGAAGAGAGGAATAAATTAAGATCCATATTACATATTTTTTAGAATTATTATCATTAAAATGTTATTAGATTTAATGATAAATCAAAAACTACTTTCACTACTTCTCCAAACATAAATTTCAATTTTATTTCATACTCAAATTAAAACTTAAATGCACATCCAAACATCAATTCGACTAACAATATAAATCACTAACTCAAATCTTAATGCAAATCACACTAACTCAAATTAAAATACTAATTCAAATCTATTTACCAAACGAACCCTATAATTGTGGCAACTACTGGTGCGCACACAATTGGATGCTTCTCACCGACAACCATATTTTCCATTATTTCTTTAACTTGTCAGAAGAACTTTAGTGTTCTAGTTTCCCCACGTTGCTAACTTTATTCGAAAGATAGGAACTTCAACAGTTTTCTTCGAACCAAATGCATTGGCATTTTCTGTAACACCCCAAAAATAAAATTGAACTAACAACTTAAATTTCGTTTTGCCCCAACTACTTTTTTCTTTTTCGTAAAATGGATCAGGTTTCTGGGAGTTGTTTCCACCACAAAAAGCATAACCTCTTGAGCAAAAAACCACCAGTGGTACTTGTATCTCACTCTAAATTCTAAAATCTTTTCCTTTCTTCTCCTGTTTCTCTTATTCTATTTCTTTCTTGGTTCTTACTGCCCTATGTCAGCACTCCAACTTCGCAATCCATGGTTTGCTAGGATTGCTAAATAGCAGTTTGGAAGTCAAATCGCCAGCCACCAACTGCCACCGAGGTTTCGTTGAACGTCTCCTAAAGTCAATTCAATGAACTCTCAAGTCTCAACTCGAAGAGTTGATCCTTGCATCGTGTTGTACCTGTCAATTTTCAACATGTTCTGATCAATGGTGGGCTAAATCTACCTTTTGACAGAGTCAGAGTTCTTACTCTGCCCAAAGAGCCTTTACAACTTTATGATGCGATGACTTGTTCTGTCGAAAATGAGCCATTATAGCTCAAGCCAACCTTTGCTCTAATATGAATTGACATGGAAGTCTGGATCTGAATTTGAAAACTTAATGGAGGTTGCAAACCTTCCAAAGAAATTTGATATTTGATTCCAAGGAGAAGAATTACAATAAAAGATCAAGGGATTCAGTTCTGCCTCCTTACACACAACTTTGCTGCTTAGCCACTGAGCTATTAAGCTGCTAAAGCAGCATGAAAACTTCACAAAGAGAAAGCAAAACAACGAGCATAAGTAATTAAGGCCTAAACAACTGTGCATTCAGACAGTATTATTGCCAACTACTAACAAAGGAAATAAAGGACAATAAAAGTCAACTACTAATAACGCACTTGCATGAAAATACATTCCAAAGTTGTTCTATTATTATTGTCCTTGTTATAATAATTATTTTGCTACAGAAGTAACTGAATTAACTCGGTTCATGTAAATAAGGAAAATGAGTTGGCTTCTAGAAATTTGAGTTGGCTTCTAGAAATTTTGTATTAAGACTTATTCTCCACTTAATTTCACTACTGATTGACACAAAAACGACTAACGAACAATTTTTGCCTGTAAAATTCGGAGGCAGAGTACATTCTTTCAACTTATCATTGCAATGGTGGAGGTTGGTATGTGAGATTACACTCAAAAATCTCAAAACTGCAAGAGTTATATAATCCAATATGGGAAACAGATACATTCTTGATAACATTTAAAGAGGCACCACAACTATGCAACTTACAACCAGATGTTATCGATCCTCAAAAAGTTCATCGATTGCCTAATGCAAGATCATGCCAAGTATCCCCATCAACTTGTTGATTCTCCTGATCTGCACAACAGAGTGAAATTAAAAGGATACAAGTATTGGAAAAATTGAAAAATTCTTCAATGTTTTGACATGACAAAATTAACCATATCAAACAATCATTTTCTATCAACTGAATACTCTTTTCCACTTCTTCAACTTCTAAATTCATCAAATCTCTCTCTCTCTTCTTATAAACCAAATAGACAATAGAACGTTCTCGCTACTTTCCAATCACAATGACAAACCTCCACTTTCTAAACAACAATGAGCTAGAAACAAATGCAGCCATCCTAGCAACAAACTTCAGGCCCGTCATTCAAATAAAAGAGAAGACAAATTTCTCTATGGCATGATATTGAAAGGGAGGACAAATAAGTAGTTAAATAAACATGACGAAATCAAAAAACATACTCGAATCCTCAGTGTCGTCAGTTCGAGCTACCATAACTGGTGGCAGTGGAAGATCTGGAACAACAAAATAGATTCATTTAGCACATAATGAGAAGAATTTAATTGAAGATTAGTTAATTCTTTATAGAATTAAAAAAAAATAAAAAAACCCAAAAACAAAAAAACCAAAAAAAATCAAAAACAAAAAAAAAAATTACCATCATCAGGAAGTGTGTCTCTCATCCATTCTTCGTCAACAATATCAATGAGTATACCCAAGCTAAGTTCTGCCATTCTTTCACTCTGATACAGCTAGAAAACAAAAACCAAAAACCAGCGTTACTAGTCAATTTGAAATATTCAAAGCAACAAGAAGGAACAAAGAAATCAACAATTTAAGCAAAAAACATAACCATTCACATATTGCAAGTAAACAAATTTTTCGAGTCTTAGTTTTAAAAAGCCAACAAACAAAACATTTCCAAGATAAGTTCTACATTATAGTTTTAAAAGGCAAAATAAGGAACTCAGGAGTTTAATCTAATTGATGCAATGTATAAGCCTCAAGAAGGATCGAGGCGTAAGCCTCGAATGAAGGACTTATTACACTTATACCCCCTGTGTTTTGCCGAAGAAACATACACTCCCTTAATCAAAATAAATTATGTCAACACCCCTTGACTTTTAAAAAAAAATAAATAAATAAAGGAGACACCTCCTCCCTCCGTTTGCTCAACGTGAAAGTAACCACAGTGATACTATTAAATATTTTTAAGATGTCCGAAATTCCCCTCCCTCCATCAGAAATGTTTTTTCTTGTTCTTTTTTTTTTTTTTTTCCTCTTTAAAAGTCCCTTTTCAATAGTAATATTGTTAGACAATTTATACTTGTAATATTTGAAAATAAAAAGGATGTTCTCCATTCACTAAAGTAGTATGCTATATAGGAACATATCTAAACCAAAGTATATCTGGAAGCATTATATAGTGCAAAATAAGGCACAACATATAGCAAACAGTTAAATAGTCGACAATAAGACAAACATTACATAGTCCAAAACAAACATCACATAGTCCAAAATAAGTCATAATATGAAGATAAAAATGATACCGTCAAATGTTGTGGCCATATTGCTTGCACTTCTGATATATTAAAAAAAAAATCACAAAATCAAACGTTTTACAACACCATAATCATTCCAATTACCAACAAATATCAAACTAATTTCACAAATCTTACAAATATGAACTTCTAACAATTTCCAACTAATTACACAACGCAATTTACAACAATTTCAAACAAATCAAACTAATATCAATCTTTCAAACATAATAGAATAATCAACAAAAAATAACAAATAGCGCTGCTAAACACACAAACTAATAAAAATAGTAATCTTCACCAATATAGGCCAAACATCACAATAGCAATTTTCAAAGACAAAACAAATTTCAAAAACATCAATCAAATATCAACAAATTCCACAAGAAAACGAATTCCAAAAACTGAATTCTATTCCATAGGTTAAACTTCAAATTAAAATTTCAAACACAAAAATTCAACAATCTATGAACCCAACTTAAACTTCAAACAAAAACGACAAACACAATTGGAGCTCTTTTCATTCTTATGGTGAACAACCACAAGCTCGGGCGTAACATTAGCAAAAATCTCTTGAACCTGATCACTCTACTATTTTCTCTTTTCCCAAATACCCACTCCTCAACGTCTCAATCCCATCGTTACAAGGCAACCCATTTTGCAAATTGTAGCAACCACAAAATAACCCAAACTATCCGATGAACTAAGATTTCCATTCTAAAGCAACCCACTTTAAGATTTGTAAGATCAATTAAATCCCCAACAAACACCACACCCCCCCCCCCCCACCCCATCATATTGATACAAGCAAAGGGAAATGAACGATTATAATAGAAACGTTCGCATCTTTTGCTTAAAGACAGGACTCGGTTTTTTTCAGCAGAAAATCCCAAACAGAGAACTAACCATGGAGGAGAAGCTAGACTTACAGGTGGCTTGGAAAACCGGCTCACGAGGAAGGCGAAAAGACTCGGGGGACGGGCTCCTGTACTTGGGAACGGGCTTTTTTTCTCCCAACGGCACAAATGCTCTGCTATGCTCGCGAGATGGATCGCACAGGGACAGGTCGACGGCTGGGGATGAGAGCCGGAGGTCACTGATGTGCTCTAATACAAATTTTTTTTTTTTTTTTCAAAATGCACTTGTAAAGCTGAGATTTTCCTCAAATATATTTTTTAATTCTTAGGGTAATCATTTAGGGTAATTATTATCTCAATTTTATCCGTTATTTGCAGTTGCTTTTATTTTACGGGGTATTTTCATAAATACCGTCATTTAAAATTTACTTTTTTATAAAAATCATATGTGTTTATTTATGGTATAATTTTAACATAAAATATAAATAATAATGTAATATAAATAAATACAACTTTTACAAGTGTAACATAGCATGTAATTTTTTCTTTATTTTATTTTATTTTCATATAAAGATAATTAGCATAAGTGCTTTTAAAATGTATTTGGGAACCAAGTTCTAGTATTAAAGTTTCAACTACTATCATAAGGCTGCAATATGGATCATGGCACAACAACACAATTCAAAAAACAACATGAATATCACGTGTTAGGGTTAGGGTTAGAGAAAAAAAGTGCGGGTCAAATTTGGGCCAACTTGAAATTGATACAAAAAGAATGAGTAAATTTAGGGTTGAACCTGTCCAACCTGATCATGACACAAAACCATGAAAAAATTTCAAAAATATATTTTACCTTACATATTTTAGAGTTTGTTATGAAATTGTGATCTTATGATAGTTGTTCTTGTTATTTTTTGCTCTTATTCTTTTAATTTTGGTGAATGTTATCATATTTTAGTAGGTTATGGCTTCTTAGTTACTTATAATATGTAAAAAACTAAATGACAATATAGAATTTTTGTGTCAATTTTAGGTTCACGAGTCAATTCGCGTCACGAGTCGAGTTTGTGTTTGAGTGGAAATAAGGAAGAAACGGTCAAAACACAACATGAATATAAGAAGTGACACGAATTGCCACCCGTATACTGCAGTGTAAAGCTCACACATGCTATAGATAAAATGAAAGTATGTTATAGTGTAAAGCTCTCACATGCAATAATGTTTAAATTCCAATTTTAAGTTCTAACTTAGTTCTCAAACACTTCTTAGTTGTTCCTCTTTTTAGGTCATTAGTTACAAGCACACATCCATTGTATGCATTTCTTACATCTTTCTTACATCAAATCTAAAATTTCTTTTAAAATTTAATGAGAATATATTTTTTGAAAAATTTAGTAATGTCCACTTGAAGACATAAGATTTGAAAATAAACAAAAAAATACGAAAATTAGATAAATGACCTATTTTTGTCCTCCTTTTTAAAGAAATGGCCAAACTTTTTAAAAATTCAGGAGATAACCAAACTTTTTTGAAAATTAGAGAAATAATATTTTTTATAGCAGTATATTATTAATAGACATAAATACATCATTGATTAACGTCAGTTATCATTGATTAACTATAAATTTATCACTAATACGATTTATCATCGATTAATCAGTAAATTATTGTGTGAAATTGATTGATCACTTTTGATACCTTTTTTTTCCTCAATGCGCAAGCCCAATCCATATCCTACGATATGGCCTAAAATAAGGTTTGTGGACCCAAGTGTTAGAAAAATAGTACGTAGTGGAATTTTAAAATTTTTATACCAGAGTATTCTCCAAAACACAAGTTTGACACACTATATGCATAAATTAACCAGATCTTACTAACTTTGTTAATGCAGAAAAGCTCCCCCAATCCATGAAGAGTATAATGTTCCAGAAGAACCTCAACCAACTAGCCTTATTTGTTATTCTCTATCCACGATCAGTGTGTGTGTGGGCACACTCGTATAGCCCTTCCACCAGGTTGCTCTCCTTCCAATAAATTGAGAAAAACCCAAAGCTATAGTTCGTGATTTGTAAACAATAGCTCTCCGGGGAGTCATAGAGTCTCATTGGCAGAGTCTCACTCTAGATTTCTCAACTGATCTAAATAAACAATGAGACTCACTCCCTATTTATAGAGGTTGGACCCAAGAGTCAGTCCTTATCAGATAAGGCCTCAAAAATTCCAATCAGAATCAAATCAGGATCAACATCTGATAAAATTCACCTGAAAACGTGTGATTTATTTATCACTCGGTTGGCAGGCCGAACTGGTAGATTGGCCTGTCGAACTTGCTCCATCAGCAGGTCAAACTTAAAGATCAGCCTACCAAACTTATGATAAATGATCCATGCGAATCTTTATTTCCCACCTGAGATTCTTGGGATAGAGCCTCAGTTTTAATTCAAATAACCCAATAAAGAAGTTATCTGATTAAAACAGTCATATTTAGATACTATCTAGGAAAACAAATATTCCTGATAATTCAACAAGTTTATCTTGAATTAATTTATTCAAAATTTATCCAACTGATAAACAGACACGAATTATTGTTTATCTTGAATTAATTTTCACAAAATTAATTCAACCGATAAACAGACATGAATTATCTGATCCTATCGAATTTTCTCCTATTCTGATAATTTGACACAAGTCATCAATTATTGAAAAAGCACGCCGTATCGTTACAGGATTTTTTATGAGCTAGCAAAAGTGACCTGATGGACCTATATAGTTCAAGCTCCTAATACAATATCCCAGATATACATTTCATAATTATCAACTTTAATGCTACTCCACTAAAAGCTTAGAGTTGTACTCTCAAACTATATAGAATTACAAAGCCCGTATAGCTAAGTCTCCATGACATATCATAATGTATCGTATTTCCATCGGATTATCCATAATCAGCTTAAGGATAAATTATGTCTTACCTTCTTGATTATTTTTAATCTTACATTCCATTATCTTACCATCGAAAAACTTACCATCCAAAGACAGTATACCATTCGGTTACACCTAAGAATCCAAATGGTTGAGTGCTCTAATTTTTTAATTACAGGATAACGCATATATAAGGGTATCAACTACTCCTAAAGAGGAGTTATGGATTCCATATCTACGAATAATAGGTCTACGCTATCAAGAGTCATACCTCCAATATACCGGCATGCGTACTACTATTAAAATGTTGATGTCACCATTTGGTACATCAAAACATATAAGTCAAGACAACTTGCTCATTATTTATCTCAAGATTAAGATACAATACATATGATTGTCGAAAGTGAATCGACTTGCCAAGATAGAATTATTAATCCAAATTAATTCACTTTATGTCCCGATCTAACACATCGCCACCTATGATAATGTGCCAATGTTTCTATTTACAGAGTCCACCTTCGATGGTTAAGACAAACTATCTTCCATTAGGGATATAGACAACATAACAATCTTTACATGAATAAAGTACCCAACTTTATTCTTTCGATTGCAGATCTTATGATTTAGACCGTTACTTGTCCATCGTATGCCCAATTCTTAAAGGTTTAAACTGACAGTCTCAGACTTTTGTTTACTTAACAAACATTCAACAAATATGAATGTAAAGAGGATAAGATTTGATATATAAATAATAAATAAATTCTTAGACAAGATTTGATATATAAATAATAAATAAATTCTTTATTGATAAACATGTATCTAAAAACATGTTACATTTTTACTCCTTGGGGCATACATATCTAACAATCTTTCACTTACACTAAGTGAGTAAATATGATAAATCTTGCATCCTCGTAGCTTTCGCATGCCTCTCGAAGACTCTGTTGGAAACAAAGTGCGCAGCGGAATTTTTAAAAATTTTTCATTAGAGTAATTTCCAAAACACAAGTTTGACATGTTATATGTATAAATTAGACAGATCTTACTAACCTCAGTGTGAAGATCCTCCGCAACCTGTGAAGAGAAGTAACGTTTCAGAAGAGCCTAAACCAACTGGTCTTCTTTGCTATTCTCTATCCACAACCGGAGTGAGTGTGGGCTCACACGTACAGCTCTTCCACCGGTGACTCTCCTTCCAACTAATAGAGAGAACCCAAAGCTAGTGTTCGTGATTTGTGAACAAAAGCTCTCAGGAAGTTTTCAGATGCTCACTAGAAGAGTATCACTCTTAATCTCTCAAATTGATCTGAGTAAATCATGAGACTCACTCCCTTTTTATACCTATTGGTCATGGGGTCAGTCCATACCAGATTAGGTCTCAAAAACTTGAAACAGAATCAAGTTTGGATCAATATCTGATAAGATCCGCGTGAAAACGCGTAATCTTATCTCCCGCTGATCGGCAGGCCAAACATTCTGATCGGTAGGCCGATCAGGCCAGTTCGGCAGGCCGAACTCCCGAGAAAAAATCTCCGCGAATCTTTTATTTTCCACCCAAGATTCTAAAGGATAAAGTCTCAGTTTTGATTCAAATAACCCAATAGAGAAGTTATCTGATCAAAACAAACTTTATCAAGATAATCTCTAAGAAAATAAATCAATTCATAATAATTCTACAAGTTTATCTTGTTCCAATTTGTCCAAAATTAAAACAACCGATAAACAGACAAGAATTATCTGATCGCAATAATTCAACAAGTTTATCTTGAACTAATTTCTTACAAAATTAATTCAACCGATAAACAGACATGAATTATTTGATTCTTACAAATTTTAAACCAATCTGATAAATCCGACATAAGTCACCAATTATTGGAAAAGCACGCCGTGTCATTATAGAATTTTGTGAGCTAGCAAAGGGGACCAAAATGGACCTATAAAGTTCAAGCTCATGATAATTATGAATCCAGATATACATTTCACAATTATCAACTCCAACGCTACTCCATTAAAAGCTTGGAGCTGCATCCTTGAACTTTATAGAATTACGAAGCTCGTGTAGCTAAGTCTCCATGACATATCATAGTGCATCGTATCCCCATATGATAATCCATAATCGGCTTAAGGACAAGTTCTGTCTTACCTTCCCGATTATTTTTATCTTACGTTCCATTGTCTCACCATTAGAAAACTTACCATCTAAAGATAATATACCATTCGGTTACACCTATGTATCCAAATGGTTGAGCGCTCCAGTTTTCCAATTACAGGACAACGCATATAAGAGGATATCATTACTCTTAAAGAGGAGCTATGGATTCCATATCTATGAATAACAAGTCTACGCTATCAAGAGTCATGCCTCCAACGTACCGGCATGCATACCACTATAGAGATGTGGGAGTCACCCATTGGTACATCAAAAGACACAAGTCGAGACAACGGGCCCACTATTCATCTCAGGATTAAGATACAATACAAATGACTGTCTAAAGTGAATAGATTTGCCAAGACAGAATTATTAATCCAAATTAATTCACTTTATGTCCCGATCCAACATGTCGTCACTTATGACAACGCGCCAATGTTTCTATTCACGGAGTCCAACTCCGATGGCCAAGACAAACCATCTCCCATAAGGGATATAGACAACATAACAATCTTTACATGAATAAAGCGCCCAACTTTATTCCCTCGATTGTGGATCATATGTTTTAGACCGTCACCTTAAGAATCGTGTCTACCGCATAATCATCCCATCATATGCCCAATTCTTAAGGTTTAGACTGACAGTCTCAGACTACTGTTTGCTTATCATACATTCAACAAATATGAACGTAAAGAGGACAAGATTTGGTATATATATAAATGAATAAATTCTTTATTGATAAAAATGTCTCCAAAAACGTATTACATTTTTACTCCTTAGGGCATACATGTCTAACAATCTCTCACTTGCACTAAGTGAGTAAATACAGCAAATTTCACATCCCCATAGTTTCCACATGCTTCTCGAAGACTCTCCCAATAAGTGTCTTCATAAATGGATCAGCTAAATTGTCCTCTAACGCGATCTTGCACACCGTGACATGCCCGCCCTCAACGAAGTCCTTTATCACATGATACTTTCGATCAATATGTTTACTCTTCTTGTGAAATCTTGGTTCCTTAGCATTAGCTACCATCGCACTGTTATCACAGTACAGTGATACCACTTTATCCATACCAAGAACTACCTCAAGATCCCCAAGGCACTTGCGGAGCCACACTGCTTCTTTCGAAGCATGACTAGCTGCCACATACTCGGCCTCCATCGTTGAATCCGAAGTACAATCTTGCTTCGCACTTCTCCAACTGATGGCACCGTCACCCAGAGTAAACACAAACCCCGAAGTCTATTTCCTAGAATCCAGGCAGGATTGAAAATCCAAATCAGTGTATCCTAGAGGAGTCAAGTCCTCACCCGAATACACAAGCATATACCCTCAAGTCCTTCTCAGGTACTTGAAAATATGCTTTACCGCAACCCAATGGTTCGGTCCTGGATCCGCCTGAAATCGACTTACAATCCCAACCGCATAGCTAATATCCGGTCGAGTGCAAAGCATGGCATACATGAGACTACCTACTGCCGAGGCATAAGGCACCTTCTTCATGTTTTCTCTTTCTTCATAAGACTTTGGAGAGTCTTTCTTAGAAAGACTAATTCTAGACCTAGATGGTTGCCCTCCTTTCTTGGAGTCCTGCATTGCAAACCTCCTGAGAAGTTTATCTATGTAGCTGGCCTGAGACAAAGCTATCATTTTGTTCTTCCTATCCCGAAAAATCTGGATACCGAGAACAAAATTAGCCTCACCTAAGTCCTTCATGTCAAACTGCTTGGTCAACCATAATTTGACCGATGGCAATGCCCCAACGTCATTGCTAATTAGCAGAATGTCATCTACATAGAGCAGTAGAAAAACCACCTTCCCATCCTTAATGTGTTTGTAAACACATGGCTCATCCACATTTTGTGAGAACCCATAAGTCTTGATCACTTGATCAAATCTTATGTTCCAAGAACGAGAAGCCTGCTTAAGTCCATAAATAGACTTTAGCAGCTTACAAACCTTACCCTCTTCACCCACGACCTTGAACCCGTCTGGTTGTTCCATATAAATGGACTCATCAAGATAGCCATTTAAAAAAGCCGTCTTGACATCCATCTGCCAAATCTCGTAGTCGAGAGCGGCAGCTATGGACAAGAGAATCCGGATGGACTTAAGCATGGCTACAGGCGAAAAGGTTTCCTCATAATCGATTCCTTCCTTTTGCGTATAACCCTTAGCTACCAGTCTAGCCTTAAAGGTTTCGACCTTTCCATCCACTCCTCTTTTCCTCTTGTAGATCCACTTACACCCTATGGGTTTTACCCCTTCGGGAAGATCTACAAGCTCCCAGACCCGATTAGTCTCCATAGACTTCATCTCAATGTTCATGGCCTCTGTCCAGAGTCTTGAATCAACATCCTCCATAGCTTATGCGTAAGTAAAAGGATCCCTGTCATGTTCATCTGATTCAGCCAAAAAGACCTCCCCATTGAACATATACCTCTCAGGTTGACGCCCGATCCTCCCACTACGCCGAAGCCCCTAAGGTTGTTGTTCAGGTTTGTTTGGTTTTTCTACATTGATCGGAATGGTTTCGTTCAGAACCTCCGGAGTGAACGGATCACCCCTTAACCCCTCAAGCTCCACTTTGCTTCGAGGTTTAAAGTCGTCCATGTAACTCTCCTCAAGGAAAGTTGCATTAGTTGAAACCACGACTTTATTTTCCTTTGGGTTTTAAAAATAACCCCCTTTAGTCCCTTTTGGATATCCTACAAACACACAAACTTCCGAACGTGCTTCCAACTTGTTCGGATCCTTAAATAGGACATGAGCCGGACATCCCCATATGCGAATATGGTTTAAGGATGTCTTCCGTCTTGTCCACAACTCGTGAGGAGTTTTAGGGACCGATTTTGAAGTCACATTGTTCAAAAGATAACATGCGGTTTGCAGTGCATATCCCCAAAAGGATAAAGGCAATGATGAATAACTCATCATGGACCTAATCATGTCCAACAAGGTCCTATTCCTTCTCTCCGCTACGCCATTCTACTGCGGAGTGCCCGGCGCAGTCAAATGGGATAAAATCCCATTCTCTAACAAGTGTCCCAAGAACTCATCAGAAAGGTATTCCCCACCTCGATTAGATCGAAGTGCCTTTATGGGTCTACCCAATTGCTTTTCCACTTCAGCCTGAAACTCCCTGAACTTGTCCTAAGTTTTGCTTTTGTGGTGCATCAGCTACACATACCTATATCTTGAGTAATCGTCAATAAAAGTGACGAAATACTCATACCCTCCTCGTGCCCGGATGTTCATCAGTCCGCAAACATCACTATGCACAAGTTCTAGAACCCCTTCGGCCCTATTGCCCTTAGGCCCGTATGGTCTTTTGGTCATTTTACCCTCCAAACAAGATTCACATTGAGGTATAGATTCCACCTTTAAGTGACTTAAAGGTCCATCCCTTACCAACCTTTGAATCCTATTCAGGTTAATATGGCCAAGGCGCAAATGCCAAAGATAAGTCTTATTAGAGTGAGAAATTTTAAGTCTTTTTGAGTTATTATCATTTATCTCAGCATTAAGCAATAAGTCCATCTTAGGTTTGATAAAATATAGATTATTTTGCATCCATCCAGAACAGATAAAAGATTTGTTTTTACGAATCACCACTTTTTCATTAAAAGATACCATGTAGGAGTCTTTAAATAAAGGAGATACAGAAATTAAATTCCTTTTAAATTTAGGAACATAAAAACAATCTCGCAAAATTAAATTCCTATAATTATCAAAATAAAGATGGACATCTCCCACTGCTGCCGCTGAGACCAAGGATCCATCGCCCATCCGAAGCGTTAAGTCTTCACGAAGTAGACTTCTCGTTTCTTTGAATCCTTGTAGAGAAACACAAACATGATTAGTTGCCCTGGAATCTATGACCCAGATGTCACTGGATTCCTTAACCAAACAAGTTTCTAAATATAGAAGATCACACCTACCTCCCTTGGAAAGGAAGTCCTTGCAATGCTTCTTTATATGCCCGACCTTACCACAGAAGAAGCACTTAAGCTTCTTTGGGTTCTTCTTCTTCTTCTTCTTGCTCTTGGTTGTAGGAGGAATAGAAGACTTCCCACTCTTGGCCCGTTGCTTCTTTCCATTCCCAGAGTTAGGATTGGAACCAGAAGCAGCTACCATATTGGCCTCACCACCAGTAGGAGACTCCCTGATCAGCAGTTCAAACTCCTGTAACTGTTTCATCAGTTCTGTTAAGGTCATATCTTGTCTATTGCTTGAATTAAAAGTAGCTCTAAACGGAATAAATTCCTTAGACAGAGTCTCAAAGACCATAGTCATCTGAGTTTCAGCATCGATGTCAGCTCCATTGGTTTGAGCCTCAGCGACGTAACCCATGACCAACATCATATGCTCCTTTACAGATGTCCCCGGTCTCTGTCTACAGTTTAAGAGTTTCCGAAGTGCCCCTTGCCGCTTCGTTATAGCCTGGCCTCTGAACATATCCTCAAGATTATCCAAGATCTGCTTCGCAGTCTCATAATCCTGATGTTGAGCCTGCAGCACGTTGTTCATGCTAGCCATAACATAGCAGCGGGCCTGATCATTAGCATCTTTCCAACGATCATACGCTTGGAATTGCTCATTACTTGAGTCTCCCGTAGGCTCGGGAGGACAAGGAGTTGTCAGTACATATTTCAGTTTCTCAAAGGAAAGGACGATGTCCAGGTTCCGTTTCCAATCGTTATAGTTCTCACCGGTTAATTGGTTTTTGTCAAGTATCGATGATAAAGCATTTTTAGACATTTTTAATCTACAATAAAGAATCATATACCAAACATAAGCAAACATATATAATAATTTAGTAAGATAACACAATCATGTAAAATCATACAAATGTGTTTATGTGTCAAAACCTTGAAAATATCACAACCTTACAACGATAATTCCCAACTCAGAATTTAACAAGCTCCTAGGGGAGTCATGCCAAATTCAATCAGGAACACGGATCCCCTCCTGATTAATATATGCCATCCAAGACCCGTATGATCCAGCATATACTAATAATCGTTTCTTTGGCCATTAATTTTATTAACAGAGCTCCTAGGGGAGGTTAATAATAAAATCAACGTGAGTGTATAACCACCGTTTCAATATTTTATCCATGATTTATAATCACCACCTAGGGGTGTGCAACCATAAATCATACTAAAATACCTTATCTTTTCAGAGATCCAATCTGGTATATGATAGAAATCCCTTCCTAGGGGTCGGGACCACCATGATCTTCCTATGGACCAACGATGGAGGCCTTAGGTTCTCTCTTCGAAAACCTTCTCCCACTCAATCTTTTGAAGTCAAGGTTTTATTTTAAAATTATGCATGAACAATTTTAATATGAGCGGCACTCCCTATTCTATATGACATGTTATCAATATACATGGTAAATCATATTATAATGCAGACAAGCAAAGCAATCAAGCAAAGCTACAAGCAAAATAATAATAACCATAATATTATGGTTCCACCGTAGAGAATAGAAAACTAAGATCACAAGAAAATAATCGAGACATTTATCGATTCTTTATCCTTGAATCCTCAAGCTGTATCCTTCTTCATGTAATTTCTATCTTCAAGTCTTCAATCCCGTATGAATCAAATACTTCATATTTTCGGTCATATCCAAATTTAATGTTTCTAAGAATCGTCCCAAAAATAAAATTAAAACTGCATCGAAAAAATTGCACCTTTTCTGGACACTCGGCAGCTCTCGGTCGGTAGGCCGATCTGGGTGATCGGCCTGCCGGTCTTGCTCCATCGGCCTGCCGATCTGATACATCGGTCTGCCGATCTATGCAGGTTCGGCCTGCCAAACTGAAACTTCAGCCTGCCGACAGAGCATCAAATTTTCTGCCCCACTGTCGGCCTGCCGGACCATACGTCCGGCCTGCCGATCCGTGACCTCCGACCTGCCGACCGAGCAGAAAACCCTTAATCCAGAAAATACAACTTTAATGCAATTTATCAATTTTATTTTCAACAATTCAAAAACATAAAATTAGAGACTCAAGAAATACCTGGGGGCGCCATCATCAATCTTCTAGATCCGTCTTCTAGATCCGTCTTCTCTGAATAATTATTTAATTACAAAATTCTTACAAATTAAAAATTAAATAACAATTCCTAGACGGAGATGATAGTCCGCCATCTAATTACATAAAAAACCTAGATACACATTCTAACCTCTAAGGAACCATAACCGGTATTAATTGATTAATAAATAATTAAACAATGATTTAATCAACCATAATTAATTAATAAACATTCACCACATAATCCGTGACAACATATATATTATATAGAAACCTAGAGTGCCATCTCTCTATAAAATTCAATTCAAGCATAGGAGAGATTAAGATCACAAAATTTATGCATATAACATGATCACAAACTTGCAAATTTATGTAAAAACCTCGGCTCTGATACCAATTGTTGGAAACAAAGTGCGCAGCGAAATTTTTAAAATTTTTTCATTAGAGTAATTTCCAAAACACAAGTTTGACATGTTATATGTATCAATTAGACAGATCTTACAAACCTCAGTGTGAAGATCCTCCGTAGCCTGTGAAGAGAAGTAACGTTTCAGAAGAGCCTCAACCAACTGGTCTTCTTTGCTATTCTCTATCCACAACCGGAGTGATGTGGGCTCACACGTACAGCTCTTCCACCGGTGACTCTCCTTCCAACCAATAGAGAGAACCCAAAGCTAGTGTTCGTGATTTGTGAACAAAAGCTCTCAGGGAGTTTTCAGAAGCTCACTGGAAGATTATCACTCTTAATCTCTCAAATTGATCTCTATTGATCTCTGTAAATCATGAGACTCACTCCCTTTATATAGCTATTGGTCCTGGGGTCAGTCCATATCAGATTAGGTCTCAAAAACTCGAAACAGAATCAAGTCCAGATCAATATCTAATAAGATCCGTGTGAAAACGCGTAATCTTATCTCCCGCTGATCGACAGGCCAAACATTCTGATCGGCAGGCCGATCAGGCCAGTTCGACAGGCCAAACAAGTCATTCGGCAGGCCGAACTCCTGAGAAAAAATCTCCGTGAATCTTTTATTTTCCACCCGAGATTCTAAAGGATAAAGTCTCAGTTTTGATTCAAATAACCCATTAGAGAAGTTATTTGATCAAAACAAACTTTATCAAGATAATCTCTAAGAAAATAAATCAATTCACAATAATTCTACAAGTTTATCTTGTTCCAATTTGTCCAAAATTAAAACAACCGATAAACAGACAAGAATTATCTGATCGCAATAATTCAACAAGTTTATCTTGAACTAATTTCTTACAAAATTAATTCAACCGATAAACAGACATGAATTATTTGATTCTTACAAATTTTAAACCAATATGATAAATCCGACATAAGTCACCAATTATTGGAAAAGCACGCCGTGTCGTTATAGAATTTTGTGAGCTAGCAAAGGGGACCAAAATGGACCTATAAAGTTCAAGCTCATGATAATTATGAAACCCAATATCTCAGATATACATTTCACAATTATCAACTCCAATGCTACTCCACTAAAAACTTGGAGCTGCACCCTCGAACTTTATAGAATTACGAAGCTCGTGTAGCTAAGTCTCCATGACATATCATAGTGCATCGTATCCCCATATGATAATCCATAATCGGCTTAAGGACAAGTTCTGTCTTACCTTCCCGATTATTTTTATCTTACATTCCATTGTCTCACCATTAGAAAACTTACCATCTAAAGATAGTATACCATTCGGTTACACCTATGTATCCAAATGGTTGAGCACTCCAGTTTTTCAATTACAGGACAACGCATATAAGAGGATATCATTACTCCTAAAGAGGAGCTATGGATTCCATGTCTATGAATAACAAGTCTACGCTATCAAGAGTCATGCCTCCAACGTACCGACATGCATGCCACTATAGAGATGTGGGAGTCACCCATTGGTACATCAAAAGATACAAGTCGAGACAACGGGCCCACTATTCATCTCAAGATTAAGATACAATACAAATGACTGTCTAAAGTGAATCGATTTGCCAAGACAGAATTATTAATCCAAATCAATTCACTTTATGTCCCGATCCAACACGTCGTCACTTATGACAACGCGCCAATGTTTCTATTCACGGAGTCCAACTCCGATGGCCAAGACAAACCATCTCCCATAAGGGATATAGACAACATAACAATCTTTACATGAATAAAGCGCCCAACTTTATTCCCTCGATTGCGGATCATATGTTTTAGACCGTCACCTTAAGAATCGTGTCTACCGCATAATCATCCCATCATATGCCCAATTCTTAAGGTTTAGATTGACAGTCTCAGACTACTGTTTGCTTATCATACATTCAACAAATATGAACGTAAAGAGGACAAGATTTGGTATATATATAAATGAATAAATTCTTTATTGATAAAAATGTCTCCCAAAACGTATTACATTTTTACTCCTTAGGGCATACATGTCTAACAGACTCTCCCAGTAAGTGTCTTTTTGAATGGATCAGCTAAATTTTTCTCTGACACGATTTGGCACACAGCGACATGCCCCTTCAATAAAGTCCTTTATCACATGATACTTCCAATCAATATGCTTATTCTTCTTATGAAATCTTGATTCCTTATCATTAGTTACCGCCACACTATTATCACAGTATAGTTTTACCGCCTTATCCATACCAGAAACTACCTTAAGATCCCCAAGGAATTTGTGGAGCCACACTGCTTCCTTCGAAGCATCACTAGCCGCCATATACTCGGCCTCCATTGTTGAATCCAAAGTGCAATCTTGCTTTATACTTCTCCAACTGACGGCACCGCCTCCTAGAGTAAACACAAACCTAGAAGTTGATCTCCTCGAATCCAGACAAGATTGGAAATCCAAATCAATATATCCTTGAGGAGTTAAGTCGTCACTCGAATACATAAGCATATACCCTCGAGTCTTTCTTAGGTACTTGAAAATATGCTTAACCGCAACCCAATGGCTCGGTCCCAAATTCACCTGAAATCGACTTGCAATCCTGACCGCATCACAAATATGTTGGAAACAAAGTGCGCAGCAGAATTTTTAAAAATTTTTCATCAGAGTAATTTCCAAAACACAAGTTTGACATGTTATATGTATAAATTAAACAGATCTTACTAACCTCAGTGTGCCGAAGAACCTCCGCAACCTGTGTAGAGAAGTAATGTTCCAGAAGAGCCTCAACCAACTGGTCTTCTTTGCTATTCTCTATCCACAACCGGAGTGAGTGTGGGCTCACACGTACAGCTCTTCCACCGGTGACTCTCCTTCCAACCAATAGAGAGAACCCAAAGCTAGTGCTCGTGATTTGTGAACAAAAGCTTTCAGGGAGTTTTCGGATGCTCACTAGAAGAGTATCACTCTTAATCTCTCAAATTGATCTGAGTAAATTATGAGACTCACTCCCTTTTTATACCTATTGGTCCTGGGGTCAGTCCATACCAGATTAGGTCTCAAAAACTTGAAACAGAATCAAGTTTGGATCAATATCTGAAAAGATCGATGTGAAAACGCGTAATCTTATCTCCGTTGTTCGGTAGGCCGATCAGGCCAGTTCGGCAGGCCAAACACGTCATCCGGTAGGCCGAACACGTCATCCGGCAGGCCGAACTCCCGAGAAAAAATCTCCGCGAATCTTTTATTTTCCACCCGAGATTCTAAAGGATAAAGTCTCAGTTTTGATTCAAATAACCCAATAGAGAAGTTATCTGATCAAAACAAACTTTATCAAGATAATCTCTAAGAAAATAAATCAATTCACAATAATTCTACAAGTTTATCTTGTTCTAATTTGTCCAAAATTAAAACAACCGATAAACAGACAAGAATTATCTGATCGCAATAATTCAACAAGTTTATCTTGAACTAATTTCTTACAAAATTAATTCAACCGATAAACAGACATGAATTATTTGAATCTTACAAATTTTAAACCAATCTTATAAATCCGACATAAGTCACCAATTATTGGAAAAGCACGCCGTGTCGTTACAGGATTTTGTGAGCTAGCAAAGGGGACCAAAATAGACCTATAAAGTTCAAGCTCATGATAATTATGAAACCCAATATCCCAGATATACATTTCACAATTATCAACTCCAACGCTACTCCACTAAAAAAGCTTGGAGCTGCACTCTCGAACTTTATAGAATTACGAAGCTCGTGTAGCTAAGTCTCCATGACATATCATAGTGTATCGTATCCCCATATGATCATCCATAATCGGCTTAAGGACAAGTTTTGTCTTACCTTCCCGATTATTTTTATCTTACGTTCCATTGTCTCACCATTAGAAAACTTACCATCCAAAGATAGTATACCATTCGGTTACACCTATGTATCCAAATGGTTAAGCGCTCCAGTTTTCCAATTATAGGACAACGCATATAAGGGGATATCATTACTCCTAAAGAGGAGCTATGGATTCCATATCTATGAATAACAAGTCTACGCTATCAAGAGTCATGCCTCCAACGTACCGGCATGCATACCACTATAGAGATGTGGGAGTCACCCATTGGTACATCAAAAGGCACAAGTCGAGATAACGGGCCCACTATTCATCTCAGGATTAAGATACAATACAAATGACTGTCTAAAGTGAATCGATTTGCCAAGACAGAATTATTAATCCAAATCAATTCACTTTGTGTCCCGATCCAACACATCGTCACCTATGACAACGTGCCAATGTTTCTATTCACGGAGTCCAACTCCGATGGCCAAGACAAACCATCTCCCAAAAGGGATATAGACAATATAACAATCTTTACATGAATAAAGCGCCCAATTTTATTCCCTCGATTGCGGATCATATGTTTTAGACCATCACCTTAAGAATCGTGTCTTCCGCATAATCAGTCCATCATATGCCCAACTCTTAAGGTTTAGACTGACAATCTTAGACTACTGTTTGCTTATCATACATTCAACAAATATGAACGTAAAGAGGACAAGATTTCGTATATATAAATGAATAAATTCTTTATTGATAAAAATGTCTCCAAAAACGTATTACATTTTTACTCCTTAGGGCATACAAGTCTAACAAAATATCCGGTCCTCGTGTGTAAAGCATGGCATACATGAGACTACCCACTGCCGAAGCATAAGGCACCTTCTTCATGTATTCTCTTTCTTTCTGAGACTTTGGAAAGTCATTCTTAGAAATAGTAATTCTAGACTTAGATGGTTGCCCACCTTTCTTGGAATCTTGTATTGCAAATCTCCTGAGAATCTTATCTATGTAGCCTGCTTGGGATAAAGCTATCATTTTGTTCTTTCTATCTTGAAAGATCTGGATGCCAAGAACCAAATTAGCCTCACCCAAGTCCTTCATGTCAAACTACTTGGTCAACCATAATTTGACCAATGACAATGTCTCAATGTCGTTGCCAATTAGCAGAATGTCATCTACATAAAGTAGTAGAAAAACCACCTTTCTATCCTTAATGTGTTTGTACACATATGTTTCATCCATATTTTGTGCAAACCCATAAGTCTTGATCACTTGATCAAATCTTATGTTCCAAGAATGGAAAGCCTGTTTAAGTCCATAAATCGACTTTAGCAACTTACAAACCTTACCCTCCTGACCCTTGACCTTGAACCCATCTTGTGATTCCATATAAATAGACTCGTCATGATAGCCATTTAGAAAAGCTGTCTTGACATCCATCTACTAAATCTCACAGTCGAGTGCGGCAGCTATTGACAAGAGAATTCGGATGGACTTAAGCATGGCTACAGACAAAAGGTTTCCTCGTAATAAATTCCTTCCTTTTACATGTATCCCTTAGCTACTAGTCTAGCCTTAAAGGTTTCAACCTCTCCATCCACTCTTCTTTTCCTCTTGTAGATCCACTTACCCTATGGGTTTTACCCCTTTGAAAAAATCCACAAGCTCCTAGACCTGATTAGTCTCCATACATTTCATCTCTATGTTCCTGGCCTCTGTCTAGAGTTTCAAATCAACATCCTCTATAGCCTCTGCATAAGTGTAAGGATCCCTGTCATGTTCATTCGGTTCAACCAAAAAGGGCTCACCATTGAACATATACCGCTCGAGTTGACGCACGAGTTGACGCCCGATCCTCCCACTACGCCGAAGCCCCTTAGGTTGTTGTTTGGTTTTTTACACAAATTGGAGTGGTTTCTATCGGAACCCCTAGAGTGATCGAATTACTCCAACTCCTCAAGCACCATTTTGCTTCGAGGCTTAAAGTCATTCTTGTAACTTTCCTTAAGGAAAATTGCAGTAGTTGAAACCATGACTTTATTTTCGTTTGGGTTATAGAAATAACCGGCTTTAGTTCCTTTTGGATATCTTACAAACATACAAACTTCTGAACATACTTTCAAGTTATTCACATGCCTAAATAGGACATGAGCCGAATATCCCCATATACGAATATGGTTTAAGGATGTCTTCTTCACCATCCACAACTTGTGAGAAGTTTTAGGAACCAATTTTGAAGGCACATTGTTCAAAAGATAACATACGGTTTGTAGTGCATATTCCCAAAAGGACAAAGGCAATGATGAATAACTCATTATGGACCTAACCATGTCCAACAAAGTCCCATTCCTTCTCTCCGCTATGCCATTCTACTATGGAGTGCCTGGCGCACTCAAATGGAAAAAAATCTCATTCTCTAATAAGTGTTCCAGGAACTCAATAGAAAGGTGTTCTCCACCTCGATAAGATCGAAGTGCCTATATGGGTTTACCCAATTGCTTTTCCACTTCAGCCTGAAACTCTCTAAACTTGTCATAAGTCTCCCTTTTGTGGTGCATTAGGTACACATACCTATAACTTAAGTAATCGTCAATAAAAGTGACGAAATACTCATAGCCTCCTCGTGCCCGGATGTTTATCGGTCAGCAAACATCACTATGCACAAGTTCGAGAACCCCTTTGGCCCTATTGCCCTTAGGCTGAATGGTCTTTTGGTCATTTTACCCTCCAAACAAGATTCATATTGTGGTATAGATTCTACCTTTAAGTGACTTAAAGGTCCATCTCTTACCAACCTTTGAATCCTATTTAAGTTAATATAACCAATTCGCAAATGCCAAAGATAAGTCTTATTAGAGTGAGAAGTTTTAAGTCTTTTAGAGTCATTATCATTCATCTTAGCATTAAGCAGTAAGTCCATCTTAGATTTGATAGAATATAGATTATTTTACATCCATCTAGAACAGATAAAAGATTTGTTTTTACGAATCACCACTTTATTATTAAAAGTAACCAAATAGGAGTATTTAAATAAACAAGTTACAGAAATTAAATTTCTTTTAAATTTAGGAACATAAAAACAATCTCATAAAATTAAATTCCTATAATTATCAAAATATAGATGGACGTCTCCCACTGCTTCAGCTAAGACCAAGGATCTATCGCCCATCTTAAGCGTGAAATCTTCATGCAGCAGACTTCTCCTTTCTTTGAACCCTTGCAGAGAAAGACAAACATGATTAGTTGGTCTAGAATCTATGACCCAATTGTCACTGGATTCCTCAACCAAACAAGTTTCTAAATACAAAAGATCACACCTATCTCCTTAGGATAAGAATTCCTTGTAATTCTTCTTTATGTGCCTGACCTTCCCGCAGAAGAAGCACTTGACCTTCTTGGGTTCTTTTTTTTCTTCTTTTGTTCTTGTCGTTTGCAGGAATAGAAGACTTCCCATTCTTGGCCCGTTGTTTCTTTCCATTCCCAAGTTTGGGATTGGAACTAGAAGTAGTCGCTAAGTTGACCTCGCCACCAGCAGGAGACTCCCTAATCAGCAGTTTGAACTCTTGTAACTGTTTCATCAAATCTGTTAAGGACATATCACGTCTATTGCTAAAATTAAAAATTGCTCTAAACAGGATAAATTCCTTAGACAGAGTCTCAAAGACCACAGTCATCCAAGTTTCAGCATCGATGTCAGTTCCATTGGTCTGAGCCTTAGTAAGGTAACCCATGACCAACATCATATGTTCCTTTACAGAGGTCCCTGGTCTTTGCTTACAGTTCAAGAGTTTTCGAAGCGCCCCTTGCCGCTATGTTGAGGCCTGGCCTCCAAACATGTCTTCTAGATTATCCAAGATCTGCCTAGTAGTCTCATAATCCTCATGTTGAGCCTGCAGCATGTTATTCATGCTAGCCATAACATAGCAGCAGGCCTGATCATTAGCATCTTTCCAATGATCATATGCTTGGATTTGATCATTAGTGGAATCTCCCATAGGCTCGAGGGGACCAAGTGTCATCAGCACAAATTTTAGTTTCCTAAAAGACAGAGTGATGTTTAGGTTTCGTTTCCAATCATTATAGTTCAATGATAAAGAGTTTTTAGACATTTTTAATCTACAATAAAGAATCATATACCAAACATAAGCAAACATATGATAACAATTTAGTAAGATAACACAATCATGTAAAACATACAAATGTGTTTATGTGTCAAAACCTTGAAAATATCACAACCATGCAATGATAATTCCCAACTCAGAATTCAACAAGCTCCTAGGGGAGTCTTGCCAAATTCTAACAGAAACATGGATCCGCTCCTGATTAATATATGCCATGCAGGACCCGTATGATTGAGCATAAATTAATAATCGTTTCTTTGGCCATTAATTTTATTAACAGAGCTCTTAGGAGAGCTTAATAATAAAATTAACATGAGTGTATAACCATCGTTTTAATATTTTATCCATAATTTATAATCACCACCTAAGGGTGAGCAATAATAAATCATGCTAAAATACCTTATCCTCTTGGAGATCCAACCTGATACATGATGAAATCTCTTCCTAGGAGTCGGAACCATCATGTGCTACCTATGGACCAATGATGAAGGCTGTAGGCCCTCTCTTCGAAAACCTTCTCCCATTCATTCTTTTGAAATCAAAGTTTTTATTTTATAAACATGCATGAACAATTTTTAATAAGCGGCACTCCTTATTCTATATGACATGTTATTATTATACATGGCAAATCATATTATAATGTAGACAAGTAAAGCAATCATACAAAGCCACAAGCAAAATAATAAATAACTGTAATATCATGGTTCTACCCTAGAGAAAAGAAAATAAAGATTACAAGAGAATAATCAAAACATATTATTGATTCTTCATCCTTGAATCTTCAAATTGTATAATTCTTCATGTAATGTCCATCTTCAAGTCTTCAATCTCGCATAGATCAAAAACTCCATATTTCCAGTCATATCTAAATTTAATGTTTCTCAGAATTGTCCCAAAAATAAAATCAAAATTGCATCAAAAAGGGCACCTTTTTTGATAAATTTATAGCACTCGACCGGCATGCCGATCTTTGTGATTGACCTACTAGTCATAACCCTCCGGCCTGCCGAACTTTATACATCGGCCTGCCAAACCTGAGAGTTTGGCCTGTCGCTAGAGCCACCAAATTTCTGCCCCATGGACAGCTTGCCAAACCTGAAGTCCGTCCCGTCGATCTGTGACCATCGGCTTGCCGAACCCAGAGGTTTGGCATGCCGACCGAGTAGATCACAACATCTAGATAATACAATTTTTATGTAGTTTTTCAATTTTATTTTTAACAATTCAAAAATATAAAATTAGAGACTAAAAATATAAAATTAGAGATTAAGGAAATACTTAGAAAGGCTATCATCTATCTTCTAGATCCGTCTTCCCCGAATGATTATTTAATTACAAAATTCTTACAAATTTAAAATTAAATAATAATTCGTAGATGGAGATGATAGTCCGCCAAATTACATGAAAAATCTAGATACACATTCTAACCTCTAAGGAACCATAACTGGCATAAATTAATTAATTAATAACTAATTAAATAATAATTTAATCAGCCATAATTAATTAATAAACATTCACCATATAATCCATGACAACATAAAAATATATAGAAACTTAGAGTGCCAACTCTCTAATAAATTAAATTCAAGCATAAGAGAGATTAAGATCACATAATTTATACGTATAGCATGGTTACAAACTTGTAAATTTATACAAAAACCATGGCTTTGATACCAATTGTTGGAAAAATAGTATGCAGCAGAATTTTAAAATTTTTTATACTAGAGTATTTTCCAAAACACAAGTTTGACACACTATATGCATAAATTAACTAGGTCTAACTAATCTTGTAAATGCAAAAAAGCTCCCCCAATCTGTGAATAATATAACATTCTAGAAGAGCCTCAACTAACTAGTCTTCTTTGCTATTCTCTATCCACGACTGGTGTGTGTGTGGGCACACTCATATAGCTCTTCCAGCAAGTAGCTCTCCTTCCAACCAATTGAGAAAAACCCAAAGCTATAGTTCATGATTTGTGAACAATAGCTCTCCGAGGGGTGACAAAGTCTCACTGACAGGTCTCACTCTAGATTTCTCAACCGATCTAAACAAACAATGAGACTCACTCCCTATTTATAGAGGTCAGACCTAAGAGTAAGTCCTTATTAGATAAGGCCATGAAAATTCAAATCAGAATCAAATCAGGATCAATATCTAATAAAATCTGCAAGAAAACACGTGATTTATTTATCATTTAGTCGGCAGGCCGAATGGCAAATCGGCCTGTTGAACTTGCTCTATTGGCAGGCTAAACTTAAAGATCGGCCTGCCAAATATATGATAAATGATCTATGCAAATCTTTATTTCTCACCTGAGATTCTTGAGATAGAGCCTCAGTTTTAATTCTAACCCAATAGAGAAGTTTTTTGATTAAAATAGTCATATCTAGATAATCTTTAGGAAAATAAATATTTCTGATAATTCAACAAGTTTTTCTTGAATTAATTTATTCAAAATTAATCCAACCGATAAACAGACATGAATTATTCAATCCTAATAATTCAACAAGTTTATCTTAAATTAATTTTTATAAAATTAATTCAGCCAACAAACAAATATGAATTATCTGATCCTATTAAATTTTTAGCTAATCTGATAATTCGACACAAGCCACTAATTATTGGAAAAGCATGTTGTATTGTTATAGGATTTTATATGAGCTAGCAAAGGGGACTTGATGGACCTATATAGTTCAAGCTCCCGATAATTATGAAACCCAATATCCCAGATATACATCTCATAATTATCAACTTTAATGCTACTCCACTAAAAGCTTAGAGCTGCACTCTTGATGTAGCGCCCCCTTACGGACGTCACAGATGTTATTACATTCATACATTACATACTTATTTGATCTTTAAATGTAAACATAGTTAAGAAAAACGTAACCAGGATCCATACATATATTTTTTTTAAACAACATTCATTAACTTATTCCATACCATAATTAATTCAATTACACTTTAAATTAATCCTAAACTTGCTTTAATAAAATAAATATACCAAATTGTAAAATCATAACTCATATCACATGACATCATTTATAAACTATTTGCTCCCATAGTTCGGCAGGCCGAACTTGGGACTTCGGTAGGCCAAACATGGTCCAGAGGCCGAAAATCGTTAACCGGCAGGCCGACAGAGGCTCTGCAACACTGAACTTAAAAACTTTCAAAGTTCGGCAGGTCGACAATGAGATCAGCAGGCCGAACTTACTTTCATTGGCATGCTGACCATTGATGTTCGGCAGGCCGACAGAGCCAAAAACCTTTAGAAGACTTAATTTGTAAAACAAATTCAACTTTCAAAATGCGGAAGATCAAATTCTTAAAATGATAAAACAGAATATTGAACATAGTTCTTGGATTCTTTAAAACACATCATAAAAATATGTTCAAGTAGTTTAACCATAACTTAAATTGTAAAAACTTGTTTCATTGGCGTTCTTCCGGTTACAATTCATCTTTCATATGCTCACACGCCTTCTCATGTCCTCCGCCTATTTCATGGCTTTCTTACCCTTATCTGCAACATGACATAAACTTGAATAAGCTAAAGCTTAGTAAGTACATATATCTCTCATAATTTAAAAACATCTCATAAACTTCATCATCATCATCATATCATAATAGTGCATTAAGCACATTTTCATAGAAACATATCTTTCATTACTTGACCATATTTAAACTTATTCCATTTTATCTTTAGGGCCCAAGTGTTGCACCATAATCATCATTGTAGGCGTGCCGTCATGAGAGGAGAAGGGTAGCTAATCCTAAACCAAACATGACATCATAACATATCATATCATAACATTGGTGTGCAACACTTATTAGGTGATACATATATACATAACTTTTATGCTTTGAAATTTGCCATGA
This sequence comes from Artocarpus heterophyllus, assembly GCA_025403435.1. NCBI lineage: Eukaryota > Viridiplantae > Streptophyta > Magnoliopsida > Rosales > Moraceae > Artocarpus > Artocarpus heterophyllus. The sequence goes on along the minus strand of CM046354.1, from coordinate 28,138,499 downwards.
TCAAACATGCATAACTTTAAATCATGAAAATCTTTCATAAGAAACCCTTTAAGAGAACCATCATAAAATCATCATCAATATCATTGTGAACATAATATCAAACCTTATAAAACATATCATGTTGCAGGTAAGAATGTACTTACCTTAAAAGCTAGCTTACTTAACCTTATATAAATTAGTGACGACACCGCGGTCTCGATGTGCTCGTTCCTTTGTATGTTCATGCCATTTTATTCATTTAAAAATATAAATAAAATAAATACATATTATCATAGAGTAAAACATCCATTCATATAACATTACATATACTTTCATCTCATACAAACATAATTCATAACATGCATCCAAACATAAAATCATCATCACATATACTTCACTGACCTACATGGATTCAAGACTTAAAAACTTAATATTCACACATACTTTAGGCACCATACTTAACAGGAGTAAAGTTAATACATAAACATATTACCATAATTTTTCTTTAGTCATAAAAATTACACTAAGTATCTAAAAACAACCCATACATTTCAAACATGAAATCTGCCAACAATAATAATAAGGTAGTGAGTAATCTTTTAAATACATTTTCTAAGAATTAAAACACATATATTTTAATTTTAAAAATTCACGCAAACATCTTACTATCATATATTTCCATATCATAAAATTATTTCATCATCAATAAAATCATTTAAACATATAAAACATTACATAAAACGAAAGTCCAAAATTAACATTGTTAAAACAGTTTTCTTGACCTAATTTCATAGAAATTTCATAACATATAATTCACTCATCAAAACATTACCAAACTTTGCAGTCCATAACATAACATTTACATGAACATTCTTATCAAATTTCGTAGCAAACAAAACACATTTACCCCTTGAATGAACATCACATTTTCATGCATTATAGCCAAACAACAATATTTTACTGTGAGTGGTAGAGGATAGAAAATTCATAACTTATCATAGAAAATCCAAATAACGTGAAATTTGGAGGAACATCACATAACACATACATGAATAACATATTAAAAATTCAGAGCAAACAGAATTTTGTAGAGAAAGATATGGCAGTCGGATTATGGAGAAGAAATACATTTATGAAACACCAAAAGAAATTCTTACCTTAAACAAATTTCTTTACAAAACTCCTTCAATTCAACCAACAAAATTATCAATTTTTTTTCAAATATTCTCAGGAAAACAAGGAGAAGAAGGAGAGGAGAAAATGTGAAGAAGAAGAGAGAAGAGGAAAGAAACATCTCAGAAGATTAAAGAGAGAGAGAGCGAGCGTTTACATGAATGAGGATAATGTAAAAGAAAATTTCAATGCTCTCAATTATGTTAGAAATTTTCTGACTAATCTTGGGTTAATTCGCGTGGAGAATGAAGAGAAAAGAGGGAAAGTTAGACAAATCATCTCATCTTACCATAATTTGCCCTCTAAAAATAGGAAACCTTTAACAATTACATTGAATCAATGCCAAGTCAAACGTTTTATTTCCTTCAATGAGGAAATTAATCCCTAATTATACCAATTAATCACATTAAAACACCCAATCTACGTAATTATCTCATCCATAAATTTGGAGAGATTTCTGCAGACTGCTCGTCAGCTGTCATCGGCTTGCTGACTGCACAGTTTGGCCTGCCGATTCCATGAAGTTTGGCCTACCGATGGTTTCCATCAGCCTGTCGAACTTGAATGTCCGGCCTGCCAAACTGTCCTTAAAATACCATACTTTATAACATCAAGTCATCATTTCATCATAAATAAATATACATTAAAATTAAGATGAACACTTGAGCACATTGATTCCATGCGGTCGTCACTTATCATAACACTTGAAATAAATAGTTAGTAACATTAAGATCATAAATCATGACATATAACATAAATTCTTAATAAAATTTACTTAACGTCGTTACTAACTTAATATGATCAGTTACATCAAAATTGGTGGGTGTTACACTTGAAGTATATAGAATTACGAAGCCTGTATAGCTAAGTCTCTGTAATATATCATAATGTATCGTATCCCCATAGAATTATCCATAATCGGCTTAAGGATAAATTCTGTCTTACCTTCCTGATTATTTTTATCTCACATTCTATTATCTCACCACCGAAAAACTTACCATCCAAAGATAGTATACCATTCGGTTACACCTATGCATCCAAATGTTTAAGAGCTCTAGTTTTCAAATTACAGGATAATGCATATAAGAGGATATCAACTGCTTCTGAAGGGGAGCTATAGATTCCATATCTATAAATACAGGTCTACGCTATCAAGAGTCATACCTCTAATGTATCGGCATGCGTACCACTATTAAAATGTTGATGTCACCCTTGGTACATCAAAAGACATAAGTCAAGACAACGGCCCCATTATTCATCTGAAGATTAAGATACAATACATATGATTGTCTAAAGTAAATCGATTTACCAAGACAGAATTATTAATCCAAATCAATTCACTTTATGTCCCGATCCAACACATCGCCACCTATGACAATATGCCAATGTTTCTATTCACGAAGTCCACCTCTGATGGTCAAGACAAACCATCTCCCATTAGGGATATAGACAACATAACAATCTTTGCATGAATAAAGTGCCCAACTTTATTCTTTCGATTGCGGATCTTATGATTTAGACCGTCACTTTAAAAATCGTGTCTTCCGCATAATTTGTCCATCATATGCTCAATTCTTAAATGTTTAAACTGACAGTCTTAGACTTTTGTTTGCTTAACATACATTCAACAAATATGAATGTCAAGAGGAAAAGATTTGGCATATAAATAATAAATAAATTCTTTATTGATAAACATGTCTCTAAAAAGATGTTACATTTTTACTCCTTAAGGCATACGCATCTGACAATCTCTCACTTGCACTAAGTGAGTATATATGAAAAATCTTGCATCCTCGTAGCTTCCACATGCCTCTTGAAGACTCTCCCAGTAAGTTTCTTCGTGAATGGATCAGCTAAATTTTCCTCTGACACGATTTGGCACATAGCGACATGCCCCCTTCAATGAAGTCCTTTATCACATGATATTTTCGATCAATATGCTTACTCTTCTTGTGAAATCTTGATTCCTTAGCATTAGCTACTGCCGCACTATTATCACAGTACAATGATACTGCCTTATCCAACTAGGAACTACCTCAAGATCCCCAAGGAACTTGTGGAGCCACACTGCTTCTTTTGAAGCATCACTAGCCGCCGCATACTCAGCCTCCATTGTTGAATCTGAAGTGCAATCTTGCTTCACACTTCTCCCACTGATGGCATCGATCCCAAGGACCTCTTCTCGTGGCCCGATCATAGTTCAAGTATTGTATAGTGGCCATCAATTATCTCACAAAATAGGTAGAGGTCAAGCCCTATACTAAGAACACCAAGGCCAAGTGCATAAACTTTATCTGAAAGAACATAATTTACTAATATGGTATCCAGCACACCATAGTCACTGACAATGTTAAGCAGTTTAAAGTAATGAGCCTCTTGAGGATGTGTAATTGGCTCAACATCAAGAAGGTCTTTTCTACGTCGGGATATCCCCAGTGCAATAAGACTATCAAGGACAACCTAAACAAGAAGTTAGAAGGCCTCAAGGGTGCCTAAATCAATGAGCTTCTAAGGTCCTCTAAGCATACCACACAACTGGTTGAACTACCAGGGAGAGACTCCTTTCTCCCTAGTCTATGGGGTTAAAGCAATGATACTAGTAGAGGTCGGTTATCAAGCCATAAAGTGGAACATTATGACGAGCAGAAAAATGCCAAGCTCATGAAGGCCAAGCTCGACTTGGTGGAAGAGAAAAGAGATGCCGTTTACATCCAAATTGTTGCTCGAAACCAAGTTATGGCCAGATATTATAACAAGTGAGTCCATCCAAGGAGTTTCAAAATTGGAGGCCTAGTTTTGAAGAAAGTGATTGTCCAATAGCTTGGCCTTGGATCTTTTGGGCCTAATGAGATGGACCATTCAAAGTCGTCGGCATCGTCTAGCTAGGAACATACAAGATCATCAATATCAAAGATAGTGTGCTGGCCTGCCCATGGAATGCCTAGTGTGCTGGCCCGCCCATGGAACACCAAGCACCTTAAGAGATTTTATTGCTAACTCAAGAACCAGACCCTTTTTTAATTTATGGTTTTGATGGTTATTCTTTTTGTAAAGCCTCTGTAGAAATCTACCAATTAAGGTAGTAAATGAAAAATGTACATCAACTAGACGTCAATGAATGAATACACTTTTGAGAATTCTTTCTCTAAAAAATAGACCGAGACGGCAACACGAGCTAGCAGCTTGAGCTCGGGCCACTTTAACTCCCAACTAAGGGGGTGGTCAACATAAAACCCGACCAAAGGTGAACTTAAACTATGAGTTTCCTAGTCCAATGCAATTACAAACTACTCGACTTGGGGCACTGAATTCCAATTGACCTAGGAACAAAACTCCAAACCACAACTAGACTTGTAGAATTCCTAAAAGATTCAACAAGCTAGAGGGCATAAGGGTATCATGATATCATACCTTGAACCTAACCAAAATATGTTAAAAATATATACATATATAATAAAAATGATAATAAATATAAAGCAATTCAAAGAACTTAATACTTAGGAAAATCTAAATATTATATAAATAGCCATCTAAAGGAGACACAATAACCAAGCATCTCCTATACCCAGGCACAAAAAATAAAGAAGAGAAGAAGCAGAAAAACAATAGGAAAAAGGAATAGTAAAAACCCTAGGCGTCAAGCTAAGTGTTGTCTTCGATGCCTTTGGCGTCTATATCAACAATAGCCTAGGCCATGTTTTGCTCTTGCCCACTACCATCTTGCTCGATCGGGCCTGCAAGCTATTCCTTATCCTCGTCCTCCTTCTCCTTGCCATCACCCTCCTCCTTGGGGTCACTAACAAGTGACAATCAGAGGCGACCACCTCGAGATGCTTCTTTAGGATGTTGTCTTACAAGTCCATCATTCTGAGGAAGTAATTATCAGAGAACTCCTTCGTGTCTTTGAAGTTCTCCACCACCTGACGCGTACCCTTAGCCAGCTTACTTGGTAAATCTTCCCCGAGAAACCTGTGGTGCTCGGCCTTGGCAACTCAAGCCACTTCTTTTGCCTTCTGGAGGTTGGCTCGGGCCCTCTAAGCTTCTTCTAGGGCCTTATTAGCCTCCTCTTTGGCCACCTCCAACTCTACCTTGACCCAGGCTAACTTGTCTGCATTGTCCTTTAGCTTGTCCTCAGCCTTAACAGTTTTTTTGGTGGCCTTGTTGGCCCTATCCTTCTACACCTTGATTTGTTGCTTGGCATTAAGGTTGGCAACTTTAAAGGTCATACAAGCCTGCAAAGTCTGATGTCAAAAAAACAAAATAAAAATGACCCCATAAAAGGAAAGAAAGCTCAAAATTTGAGATGGTTCCAATTTGGACTAAGTGTTGGAAGGCCGGTTCAAAGCACTCTTTATAAACTATGTCTAGTTTAGGAGTTCTAGCTTAACCAACCCCAAACAAGATGATATCCTACTTGCTTGGCCACTAGAGTGATGAACAGATTATGCGAAAGACATGATAAACTCTTTGTTTTTTTAGCATAATGTGTGAACGTGTTTTTAGCTTGGGATTTAAGTGATTTGAAGTTTGAGGCCAAATCTAGTAAGGACTAACCCCAATCCAAAACCTCTATATAAAAGGAACTATTTTCTTTCTTAGGTCACTTGAGAAATTTAGAGAAGAATATTTTGCTAGGAAGACTCTAAAACTCCATAGAGCTATTGTTCATCATCTTGAACCTTAATTCTTGGTTTTCTCAAGTGGTTGGAAGGAAAAGTCACTTGAGAAAAAACTGAACGACATGTGACTACCTGCATTTTAATCATGAAAAGAGAATAGTAGGAAAGACCAGTTGGTTGAGGCTCTTCCTTTCTCTTATCGCAATTCCTGTAGTTTTTTGGTCGACTAAGAGGTATGAAAGATCTTTTATTAATTTATATATATAGCATGTATAATGCCTCAACCCCCCATGGGCCCACCTGGTGGGGCCCCATGGGGGGTTGAGTTGTTACATACCAACATTTGACTTAAGAACCTTATAAGCATCACTAGGTGCCCAAAGGGGACAGTATATATAAGTAACAAGTATAAGACCCACTATGCCAAGGGTACCGCTAGGTGGACCCCATGGGGTGTTGAGGCGTTACAATAAAAATGCCCTTTCTATGTAAAGCCTCAACCCCCATTGGGTCCACCTAGCAAGACCGCTAGCATAGTCGAGTCTTATACTTGTATACATACTATTCCCTCTAGGTAACTAGTGGTCCTCAGGGATTTCTTTGTGTCCCCTAACACTTAAACCCAAGACCTCCCTTTTTATAAGGTTCTTAACTCAAATGTTGGTACCAATTGACCTTCAGGATCAATTGGTACCAACCTTTGACTTAAGAACCTTATAAGCAGGGAGATCTTCAGTTCAAGTGCTAGGGTACGCAAAAAAATCTATGAGGCCTACTAGTTGTCCAGAGGGGACAGTATGCATGAGTAACGAGCATAAGACCTAACTACGCTGAAGTCCCGCCAGGTGGGTCCAAGGGGGGTTAAGGCGTTACAGCATGTCAACTTGTTTTTGGAAAAATGTTTTAACTAAAATTTTTTAAAATCTACTATGTACTCGTTTTCCAATAATTGATATTAGAGCTATGGTTTTACAAAGCTTTTACAGGTTTGTGATCATGCTACATACATAAATTATGTGATCTTAACTCTCCTATGCTTCAATTATATTTTTAGAGAGTTGGCACTATAGGATTTCTATATAATTATATGTTGTCATGAGATTATATGGTGAATGTTTATTAATTAATTATTGTTGATTTAATTTTTGTTTAATTATTATTTTAATTAATTAATTTTGCTGGTTATGGTTCCTTAGAGGTTGAATTGTATCTAGGTTTTTTTAGGTAATTAGATGATTCTCTATCATCATCGTCTAGGATTTATTATTTTAATTTTGGTTTGTGAATTTGTATTAAAATAATTATTCAAAGAGAAGACAGATCTAAAAGATAGAATTGATTGTTGGGTTATTTATTTATTGTGTATAAAATTTTTGTAAGTTTTTTGGAATTGTAACTAAAATTAAAACTACAAAACTAATGAAGAAAAGGCTTCTCAAATTTTGGATTGTGACGGTGCAGTTGACCATGATATGCATAGTACAGTCAACTGCTAAGCGACAGAAAGCTGTTTTCTATTATTTTTGTGAGGTTTTTCATTTATGAAACAATTTTGAGAAAAACAAATGAGATTTTATGATAACTAGAGAATAAAATTTGATCTATATGAGATTGAAATTGCATATAGATATTATGTGAAGAAATATACTACTAGAAAATATAACATGAAGAATCAATAATATGTTTTGATTAAATTTTGTAATCTTTTTTTCTTTTCTCTAAGGTGGAACCATAATATTACGCTTATTTATTATATTGCTTATAGCTTTGCTTATTACATTGTTTATTTGCATTATAATATGTTTTGCCATATATGTTATAACTTTTCATGTAGAATAGGATTAAAAATTGTTCATACATGTTAACATAAGATCTGAATTTCTAAAATATTAATTGGGAGAAGGTTTTCGAAGAAAAGACCTAAGGCCTCCATCATTAGTCCATAGGTAACACATGATGATTCCAACACTTAGGAAGGGATGCATCATGTACCAGTCTAGATCTCCAAAAGGATAATTTACTTTAGCAAGTTTTATCATTGTTCACTACTGGGTGACAATTATAAACTATGGATAATGTAGTTGAAACGATAGTTAAACACTCAAGATTAATTTTATTATCAACCTCCTCTAGGAGCACTGTTAATAAAGTTAATGGCCAAAGAAAGCGATTATTAGTATAAGCTAGTTCAGACGAGTCTTGATGGTATATACTAATCGGAAGGGATCTGTGTTTCTAATTGAATTTGGCAAGTCTCTGCTAGGCAGCTTATTGAATTCTGAGTTAGGAATTATCGTTGTAAGGTTGTGATTTTTTCAAGGTTTTGACACATGAACACATTGTATGCTTACTTATTTTTGTTATCGTACAAAGTTATTATTAAATGTTTGATATATGAATCTTTATTATAGATCAAAATGTCTAAAAATGCTTTATCTTTGATACTTGATAAAAACAATTTAACTAGCGAGAATTATAATGATTGGAAATAGAAACTTGAATATTGTCCTATCCTTTGAGAAAATAAAATTTGTGCTAACCACACCATGCCCTCCTACGCCTACCGGTGAGTCCACTAATGAATAAATCCAAGCGTATGATCGCTGGAAGGATGCTGATGATTAGGCCCACTGCTATGTCATGGCTAGCATGAATAATGTGCTATAGGCTAAACATGAAAATCAAGAAACTTCTTAGCAGATCATGTATAATCTTGAGGACATGTTTGGAGGCCAAGCCTTGACAAAGTGGCAAGGGGCAATTCAGAAGCTTCTCAACTACAAGCAAAAACCAGGGGTGCTTGTAAAGGAGCATATGATATTGGTCATAGTTTATCTCATTGAGTCTTAAACTCATGAAGCCAACATTGATGCTGAGTCACGATGACTATGGTTTTTGAGACCTTTTCTAAGGAGTTCATCCTGTTTACACCTTCATATAGCTTGAGCAATAATTAGAATGTGACTTTGATTAAGTTGATGAAGCAGTTGTAGGAGTTTGAAAACTTGATCAGGGAAGCTTTGGCTGGTGGCGAGACAAACTTGGCGGTTGGATCTGGTTCCAATTTCAATTCTGGATTGGAAAGATGCAAAAGGTTTTATTCCAGCAAATGGTAAGGATAAGAAGAATAAAAAGAAGAGGAACCCAAAGAAGCTAAAGTGTTTCTTCTACAGGAAGGTCGTGCATTTCAAGAAGAATTGCAAGGACTTCTAAGCTAATAAAGGTAAGTGCGAACTTCTAGTTGTTGAGACTTGTTTAGTTGAAAAATCAAGTGACACTTGGGTCATAGATTCTAGAGCGGCTAATCATGTTTGTGTTTCTCTAAAGGGGTTCAAGGAAACAAGAAGTCTACTATATGAGCACTTCACATTACAGATAGCGATGAGTGTTGGTTAAAGCAGTAGGAGACGCCCATCTTTATTTTAATAGCTATAGGAGTTTAGTTTTGAAAGATTGTTTTTATGTTCCCAAACTTAAAAGGAATTTTATTTTTGTCACTTATTTATTTAAGGATTCTTATTCAGTTTCTTTCAATAATAAAGTTGTAATTCATAAAAACAAATCTTTTATCTGTAGTGGATGGATGTAAAACAGACTATATTTTATCAAACCTAAAATGGACTCACTACTGACTCTAAGATTAATGATAACTCTAAAAGACTTATAACTTCTCACACAAATAAGACTTATCTTTGGCACTTGCGATTAGGTCATATTGGCCTAAATAGGATTTAAAGGCTAGTAAGGGATGGACTTTTGAGTCATTTAGAGGTGAAATCTATACCACAATATGAATCTTGTTTGGAGGGCAAAAGGACCAAGAGAGCTCTGACGGCAATTAAGCCGAAGGATTTCTAGAACTTGTACGTTGTGATGTTTGTAGTCCCATGAACATCAAGGCATGAGGAGGTGTAAGTATTTTGTCACTTTTATTGATGATTAGTCAAGATATGGGTATGACTATTTAATGCATCATAAGAGTGAAACTTTTGATAAGTTCATAGAGTTTCAAGCTGAAGCGCAGAAGCAATTAGGTAAACCCATAAAGACACATCGATCCGATGAGGTAGAGAGTACCTCTTTAATGAGTTCTTCGAACACTTAGTAGAGAATGGGATTTTAGCCTTTTATCTTTTTAGAGATATGCACTACAAACTGCATGTTATCTTTTGAACGATGCACATTGAAAATTGGTTTCTAAAACTCCTCATGAGTTGTGGATGGATAGGAAGGCATCCTTAAACTGTGTTCATATAGAGAGATATCCTACTCATGTCTCGGACAAGGAAGTGAATAAGTTGGAAGCATGTTTGGAGGTGCGCGTGTTTGCAGGATATCCAAAAGGGACAAAAAGTGGTTAATTCTGTTGGAAAATGATACACAACGTAATTTAAATAATTTTTTAAATCAAAGTCCTTTCGAAATAAGAAGTTTGACATGCTAAGTATATAAATTAATAAAAGTTCTTAGTACCTCTTCAGTAGACTAAAAATTATAGAATCTGCAAGTAGAGAAGAACGTCCAAAAAAAGCCTCAACCACCTGGTCTTCCTTGCCATTCTCTTTCCATGATTGACCTGTGGGTGGTCATACATCGTACAATTTTATCTCTGGTGACCTCTCCTTCCAACCACTTGAAAAAACCAAGAGCTAAGATCCAAATGTTGAATAATAGTCCTCTGGATATTTTAGAGTTTCTCTCACTAGAAAACTCTCTCTGTACTTCGTATATGATTTAAGGAATAATGAAAAATAGTTCCCTTTATATGGTGGTTGAATTTGAGGTTAATCCCTATTAGACTAGGCTTCAAAATTTGAGTCTTGATCAACTTCTGATAAAAACACGGCAAAAATAAATAACATGATTTTTGCACGGTCGGCATGCTGAACTCGTGCACTGGCCTGCCGAACCAGTGGCATCAGCCTGTCGACCAAGCAATAATCTAGAAATCTTAGAATATCTTATTTCATGCAAAATCTTAGATAGAACCTTAGTTTTAATTTAAATAACCCAACAGAGAAGTTATCTAATTAAAACAGTCATATACAGATAATCTTATATTAAATAATATTTTTCAAATAACACAACATGTTTATCTTGAATTAATTTACAAAATTAATTCAACCATTAAACTAACGTGAATTATTAAGTTCTAATCTATCGAATTTGAACTAATCTAATATTAACAGAAGTCACCAATATATAGGAAATAGTGCTGTGTCGTTACAAGAATAATTATAATCTACCAAAAGGGACCTGATGGACATATATAGATAAAGCTCCTATAATTATAAGATAACATATCTCAAATATATATATTTTATAGTTATCAATTCTAACACTATTCCACTAAAAACTTAGAGTTGCATTCTCAAACTATATAAAATTAAGAAGCTTCAATAAGCTAATCATCCATGACGTATCATAATGTGTAATATCCCCATAGGATATTCATAATCGGCTTAATAGAATTTCATTTTACTTTCCCGATTATTTTTGTCTTAGGTTCTATTATCTCACCATTGGAAAACTTACTATCCATAAATAGTATAGATTTGGTTACAGCTATGTATGCAAAAGGTTGAGTGCTCTAATTTTCTAATTATAGGATAATGCCAATAAGAGAATATTATTAACTCTATAAAAGAGCTATAGATTCTATGTCTATGAATAACGAGTCTACATCAATCAAAAGTCATGTTTCCAACGTACTGGGATGCGTACCATCATCTAATTTAGGATGTCGCCCTTTAGTATATCAAAAGACATAGGAAAAAAAAAAGCCCATTAATTCATTTTAGGATTAAAATGCAACACATATTATTATCTAAAATGAATTGATTTAAACAAATAGAATTATTAATCAAATAAATTCAACTTTTTGTCCTGATCTAATGTATCATCACCTATGACAATATTCCAATGTTTTTACTCATAGAGTCCCACTCTGATGACCAAGATAAGTCATCTCCTATTAGGGATGTAGACAACATAATAATTTTAACATAAATAAAGCGTATAACTTTATTCCCTCAGTTGCAGACCTTATCATTTAGACTATTACCTTTAAGATTCTATTTTTTTGCATAATCTGTCCATCATACGCACGATCGTAAAGGTTTAGATTGACTGTTTTAGACTCTTGTTTGCTTATCATATATTCAACAAAAATGAGCATAAATAGGACAATATTTGATATATGAAAATAAATAAACTTTTTATTAATTAAATGTTTTCAAAACTTGTTAGATCATTTAATCCAGAGGGCACCTAGTCTAACTATCTCTCATTTGCCCTAAGTGAGTAAATATGACATGTTTCACATCTTTGTAGCCACTACATGCTTCTCAAAAACCCTCATTGGTAGTTTCTTTGTGAAAGGATCAGCTATATTGTCCTTAAACATGATCTTGCATACTGCAACATATCCATTCTCAATAAAATCCTTTATCACGTGATACTTTCAATGTATGTGTTTACTTTTTTTGTGAAATCTTGGTTCCTTAGAAGTAGCTATCGCTATAGTATTATCTCAATACAGCGACATCATCCTATCCATACCAGGAACTATCTTAAGATCTCTAAGGAACTTGAGAAGCCACACAGCTTCTTTTGAAGCTTCACTAACTACCACATACTCGGCCTCCATCATTGAATTCAAAATACAATCTTGCTTGACACTTCTCCAAACAATGACGCTTCCTCCTAGAGTAAACATAGAACTTGAAGTCGATCTTCTTGAATCCAAACAAGATTGAAAATCCAAATTAGTATATCCAAGAGGTGTTAGATCCTCACTAGAATACACTAGCATATAACTTCTAGTCCTTCTCAGATAGTTAAAAATATGCTTGATCGCAACCTAATAGTTTGGTCCTAGATCTGACTGAAATCAACTCACTATCCCGACTGTATAACATATGTCCAGTCGTGTACAAAGCATATTATACATGAGAGTATCTACTGTCAAAGCATAAGGTACCTTCTTCTTATATTCTCTTTCTTCATTAGACTTTGGTGAGTCTTTTTTAGAAAAAGTAATTCCAGACCTCGATGATTGCCTACCTTTCTTGGAATTTTGCATTGTATACTTGTCGAGAATCTTATCTATGTAGGTAGTTTATGATAATGCTATCATTTTGTTTTTCCTATCTTGAAAGATTTGGATACCCAGAACATAATTAGCTTCCCCGAATCCTTCATATCAAATTGCTTACTCAACCATAATTTGACCAATGACAATGCTTCGATATCATTGCTAATAAACAAAATGTCATCAACATAGAGCAGTAGAAAAACCACCTTTCTATCCTTAATGTGTTTGTAAACGCATGGTTCATCCATGTTTTTTCGAAACCATAAGTCTTGATCACTTGAACAAGTCTTATATTCTAAGAATCAAAAGCTTGCTTAAGTCCATAAATAGACTTTAGCAACTTACAGACCTTATTCTCTTGACCCTTAGCTTTAAACCCATCTAGCTATACCATATATATAGTTTCATCAAGATAGCCATTTAGAAAGGCCGTCTTGACATCCATTTGTCAAATCTGATGATCAAAAATGGCACCGATGGACAAGAGAATGCGAATGGACTTAAGCATGGCTATAGGCAAAAAGGTTTCCTCGTAATTAATTTCTTCCTTTTCATGTATCCCTTTGCAACCAGGCTAGCCTTATAGGTTATCCTATAAACACGTAAACTTCCAAAAATGTTTCCAACTTATTTGCTTCTTTGTATAGGACATGAGCAAGACATCCCCATATGTGAATATGGTTTAAGGATGTCTATTTAACTGTCCACAACTCATGAGGAGATTTAAGAACCGACTTTAAAGACATTGTTCAAAAGATAACATGCAGTTTGTAGTGCATATCCCCAAAAAGATAAAGGTAATATCGAATAACTCGTCTTGGACCTAACCATGTCTAACAAAATTCTATTTCTTCTCTTAGCCATGCTATTCTACTGCGGAGTGCCTAGCATGGTCAAATGAGATAAAATCCCATTCTCTAGTGAGTGTCCTATGAACTCATTAGAGAAGTATTCTCTGCCTTGATCGGATCAAAGTACTTTTATGGGTTTACCTAATTGCTTCTCTGCTTTAGCTAGAAAGTCCTTGAACTTGTTAAAAGTTTTGCTCTTATGATGCATTAGGTAGACATAACCATATCTCAAGTAATCATCAATAAAAGTGACAAAATACTTGTACCCTCCTTGTGCCTTGATGTTCATGGGACCACAAACATTACTGCTCCATTGTCCTTAGACTCGAATGGTCTTTTGGTCATTTTGCCCTCCAAACAAGATTTACATTGTGGTATAGATTCTATCTCTAAATGACTTAAAGGTACATCCATTAACAATCTTTGAATCTAATTCAGGCTAATATGACCTAATTGCAAGTGCCAAAGATAAGTCTTATTACAGTGGAAAGTTTTATGTCTTTTAGAGTTATAGTTAATCACAGTGTTAAGCAGTGAGTCTATCTTGGGTTTGATAGAATATTGGTTGTTTTGTATCCATCCACTATAAATAAAAGATTTGTTTTTACGAATCATGACTCTATGATTAAAAAAAACTAAATAAGAGTCTTTAAATAAATAAGTGACAGATATTAAATTCCTTTTAAGTTTAGAAACATAAAAATATTCCCTCAAATGTAAGCTCCTATAACTATCAAAAAAGATGGACATCTCCTACTGCGTCAGCCAACACTAAGGTTCTATCTTCTATCCGAAGCGTGAAGTGCTCATGTAGTAGATTACTCATCTCCTTGAACTCTTGTAGAAAAATACAAACATGATTAGTCGCTCTAGAATCTATGACCTAAGTTTCATTTGATTCCTTGTCTAAATAAGTCTCAATAGTCAAAAGTTCACACTTACCTCCTTTAGATTAGAAGTCCTTATAATTCTTCTTTATGTGCCCAATCTTCAGGCAGAGAAAACACTCTAGTTTCTTTGGATTCCTGTTCTTTTTCTTCTTATCCTTGCCTTTAGTCGGTATGGAAGAATTCTTGTTCTTGGCCTTTTGTTTCTTTTCATTCCTAGACTTTTAATTAGAACTAGATGCAACTACCAAGTTTGCTTCACCACTAGCTGGAGCTTCCCTGATCAGGTTATCAAACTCCTAGAACTGCTTCATCAACTCAGTTGAGGTCACATCCTATCTATTGCTCAATTATATGAAGCTCTAAATGAGATGAACTCCTTAGAAAGAGTCTCAAATACCATAATCATCTATGACTCAACATCAATGTCAGCTCTATGGGTTTGAGCCTCAGTGAAGTAACCCATGACCAACATCATATACTCTTTTATAGGCGTCCCTAATCTCTACTTGCAGTTAATAAGCTTCTGAAGAGCCCCTTGCCACTTTGTCAAGGCTTGGTCTCCAAACATGTCATCAAGATTATCCATGATCTGCTGAGCAGTCACATGATCTTCATGTTGAGCCTGTAGCACGTTATTCATACTAGCCATGATATAGTAGCGAGCCTGATTATTAACATCCTTCCAACAATCATATGCTAGGATTTGTTCATTAGTGGATTCGCTAGTAGGCGTAGGAGGATATGGTGTTATTAGCACAAATTTTAGTTTCTCAAAGGATAGAATGATATTTAGGTTCCATTTCCAATCATTATAGTTCTTACCAATTAATGTGTTTCTATTAAGTATCAAAGATAAAGCGTTTTTATATATTTTCATCTACAAAAAAGAATCATATACTAAATGTAAACAAACATTCAATAAAAATTTAGTAAGACAACATAATCAAGTAAGCATACAATGTGTTTAGGTTTTTAAACCTTGAAAATATACATCTTTACAATGATATCCCTAACTTAGAGTTCAACAAGCCGCCTAAGGGAGGCATGCCAAATTCAATTAGGAACAAGGATCCCCTTCGATTAGTATATATAATCTAAGACCCGTCTGATCTAGCACATACTAATAATCGTTTTCTTTGGCCATTAACAGAGCTCCTAGGGAAGGCTAAGAATAAAATTAATCATAAGTCTACAATCACAGTTTCAACTACTTTATCCATGATTTATAATCAGCACTTAGGGGTGAACAACGATTAATCACGCTAAAGCAAATTATTCTTTCAGAGATCCAACCTAGTACATGATGCAATCCTTTCCTAGGAGTTAAAACCACCATGTGTTACCTATGGACCAACGATGGAGGCCTTAGGTCCTCTTTTTGAAAACCTTCTCCCACTCAATATTTTAAAAAATAAAGTTTTATGCTAACATGCATGAACAATTTTTAACAAGCATAACTCTGTATTCTAGATAGCATGTCATCAACATGCAGGACAAAACATATTATAATACAAACAAGCAATGCAACAAGCAAAACTACAAGTAATATAATAAATAGTTGTAATATCACGATACCATCCTCAAAAAAGAAAATAAAAATTATAAAAGATTAATCAAAACATATATCAATCATTCATCTTGTATTTTCTCATTGTATCCTTTTTCATGTGGCATCTGTCTTCAATTTTTCAATCTCATATAGATAAAAATTTATTTTTATAGTTACCAAAAAATTTCATGTTCTTTTAGAATTGTCTCAATAATTAAAAATAAAAACTACACTGAAAAACACAATGTTTTAAAAAAAAATTCTACACACTACCGATATATCAATCTATGACCATCGACCTGTTGGTACCAAGCAACCGGCCTGCTGACTGACACTAAACTAGCGTTTTTCTAAACTTTTGTAAAAATAATTTTTAAGTAGTTTTTTAATTTATTTTTTAACAATTCAAAAACAAAAAAAATTTATAAACAAAGAAAAAACACATAGAACTATAATAATCTTTATCTTCTAGATCTGTCTTCACTTCAAATAAAAATTTTAATACAAATTTACAAACCATAATTAAAATAACAAATCCTAGACGTTGATAATAGACCGCCATCTAATTACATGAAAAACATAGTTACACATTCTAACCTATAAGGAACCACAACTGGCAAAAATTAATTAATAAATATAATAATTAAAACAAAAATTTAATTAACCATAATTAATTAATAAACATTCACCATATAATCTCATGATAACATTTAATTATATAGAAACCCTAAAGTACCAACTCTTTAAAAAATTTAATTCAAATATAGGAGAGTTTAAGATCACATAATTTATGTACATAACATGATCACAAACCTATAAAACTATGGCCCTGATACAAATTGTTGAAAAACAATATGTAGCAGAATTTTAAAAAAAATTTAAATCAAAGTCTTTTTCAAATAATAAGTTTGACATGCTAAATATATAAATTAATAAAAATTCTTACGTACCGCTTCAGTAGACCGAAAACCGTAGAATCTGTAACTAGAGAAAAATATCCTGAAAAAGCCTCAACCAACTAGTTTTCCTTGCTATTCTCTTTCCACGATCAGACTATGGGTGGTTGCATGTCGTATAGTTTTCCTCCAGTGACCTCTCCTTCCTGCCACTTGAGAAAACCAAGAGCTATGATTCAAGATGTTGAACAATAGTCCTTTAGGAGTTTTAGAGTTTCTCTCACTAGAAAAGTCTCTTTATACTTCTCAAATGATATAAGGGATAATGAAAAATAGTTCGCTTTATATAGAGTTAGTCCTTATTATATTAGCCTTCAAAATTTGAGTCTGGATTAACTTCTAATAAAAAGCACGTCAAAAACATGTATAAGGTTTTTCATAGGTCGGCTTGTCGAACTCGAGCACCAACCTGCTGAAGTAGCAGCACCAACCTATTGAACTCGGCAACTGGCCTACCGACCGAGCGATAATCTGGAAATCTCAGAATATCTTATTTTACACAAGAATCTTAGATAAAGCCTTAGTTTTAATTCAAATAACCTAATAGAGAAGTTATTTGATTAAAATAGTCATATACAAATAATCCCATATTAAATAAAATATTATCCAAATAATACAACATTTTATCATGAATTAATTTACAAAATTGCTTCAACTAACAAACCAACATGAATTATGAAACTCTAATCCATCGAATTTCAGCCAATCTAATAATTAACATAAGTCACTAATATATAGGAAAAACATGCTATATCATTACATGAATTATTATGAGCTAGTAAAGGGGACCTGACGGATATATAAAGATCAAGCTCCTATAATTATAAAATAACATATCCCAGATATATATATTTTATAATTATCAACTCTAACGCTATTCTACTAAAAGTTTAGTGCTGCACTATTGAACTATATAAAATTATGAAGCTTTAATAAGCTAATCATCCATGACATATCATAATGTATAACATCCCCATAGGATATTAATAATCGGTTTAAGGATAAATTATGTTTTACCTTCCTAATTATTTTTATTTTATGTTCTATTATCTCATCATTGGAAGACTTACTATCCATAAATTGTATGCAATATGGTTACACCTATATATCTAAAAGGTTTAGCACTCCAGTTTTCTAATTATAGGATAATGTCTATAAGAGAATATCATTAACTCTACAAAAGAACTGTGGATTCCATATCTATGCATAATGAGTCTACATCAATCAAGATTCATGTCTCCAACGTACTGGTATGTATACTATCATCTAATTTAAGATGTCATCATTGGGTACATCAAAAGAGACAAGTCAAGAATACAGGCTCATTAATTCATTTCAGGATTAAGATGCAACACGTATTATTTTCTAAAGTGAATTGATTTAAACAAATAGAATTATTAATTAATTCAATTCAATTTTTTATCTCAATCTAATATATCGTCACCTATGACAATATAACAATGTTTTTACTCGTGGAGTCCTACTTCGATGACCAAAACAAGTCATCTCTCATTAGGGATGTAGAAAAGTTTTTATGTCAGCAACAGAAGCCCAAGCTCACGGACTTGTTGATCTTGTAGCGGTTGAATAAAACATAAGAGGGATTTCACGCAAATATACAATTTGAGATTTTATCTTCTTACCAGGTTTAATACAATATTCTATGAATCCATTAATATAAAAATTATTCATAATTATCCGGTTAGGATCAATCTAAACCAGCCCATTATGTATATGATTCAACATGCCAACTATTAAACAACTTATTAGAAACACAAGACAGCCAATCAAAAATGTCACGAAATCCCCCGCTCTTGGGGGATGTCCTCAGCGACGAGGAGGAGCGATAGTGACAATTCTAGTTATAGTAATGTTGATCATTTAGTCGGCGTCAAGTACATTCGGAATTTCCTATCTGATGACACTTTTTTAGTTAGGGATAGTAATAGGGATAGTTACTCCATATATTTTGATATTGAAAATCAAATTTTTGAAATTGACAACGATGATTCTTTTATAAGTGAACATAACAATCTTAACATGAATAAGGTGCCTAGCTTTATTCCCTCAATTGCGACCTTATCATTTAAATTATCACCTTTAAGATTCATGTCTTCTGCATAATCTGTCCATCATATGTACGATCTTAAAGGTTTAGACTGATAGTCTCAAACTTTTATTTGCTTATCATATATTCAACAGAAATGAACATAAAGAGGACAACATTTGATATATGAAACTAAATAAACTCTTTATTGATTGAATGTCTCTAAAAACTTATTACATCATTTAATCCTTAGGGCACCTATGCTAACAATCTCTATAACCCAAATGACAATAAAGTCGTAATTTCTATGATTACAACTTTCCTCAAGGAAAGTTACATGAATGACTTTAAGCCTCATAGTAGAGTGGTACTCGAGGAGATGGCAAGTCATTCAAATGTTTTGATGGTTCTGGTGGAAATTGAACCAATCAATGTGGAAAAACCGATAGAACAACAACCTAGGGAGCTTTGGTGTAGTAGGAGGATCAAATGTCAACCTGAGAGGCATATGTTCAATGGTGAAACTTACTTGGCTAAATTGATTGAACATGATAAAGATCCTTATACTTATAAAAAGGCTAATGTTGATTTTAAGCTCTAGACAAAAGCTATGAATGCTAAGATGGTCTATGAAAACTAATTAAGTCTGGGAACTTATGGACCTTCCTGAAGGGGTAAAACCTATAGGGTGCAAGTAGGTCGACAAAAGAAAGAGAGGAGAAAATAGAAAAATCAAAACCTACATGGCTAGACTAGTAGCAAAAGGATACACACAAAAAGAATGAATCGACTATGAGGAAACCATTTTGCTTGTAGCCATGCCTAAGTCCATTTGCATTCTCTTGTCCATTGTTGCTGCTCTCGATTACGAGATTTGGCAAATGGATGTCAAGATACTTCCTTGAATGGCTATCTTGATGAGAACATATATATAGTATAACCAAACAGGTTCAAAGCTGAGCGTCAAGAGAATAAAGTCTATAAGTTGCTACCAAATGGATGTCAAGATGCTTCCTTGAATGGCTATCTTGATGAGACCATATATATAGTATAACCAAACGGGTTCAAAGCTGAGCGTCAAGAGAATAAAGTCTGTAAGTTGCTAAAGTCAATTTATGAACTTAAACAAGCTTCTCGTTCTCAAAACTTAAGATTTGATCAAGTGGTTAAGACTTATGAGGTTTGAACAAATCGTGGAAGATCTAAGTGTTTGCAAACACATTAAGGATTGGAATGTGATTTTTCTACTGCTTTATGCAGATGATATTCTGCTAATTGGCAATGATTTAGGGGCATTGTCACCGATCAAAAATTGGTTGACCAAGCAGTTTGACATGAAAGACTTAGGTGAAGCTAACTATGCCTTACGAATCCAAATATTTTGAGACAAAAGAACAAAAGGATAGCCTTATCCTAAGCTTTATAAATAGAGAAAATTCTTGAGAAGTTTTCAATGCATAGTTCCAAGAAAGGTGGGTAACCATCTAGGTCTGGAATTACTTTTTTCAAAAGAGACGGTTCAAAGACTGATGAGGAAAGAAAATACATGAAGAAGGTGTTATGATTTAGTAGTAGATGGTCTCATGTATTCTATGCTTTGCACATGACCTAACATATGTTATGCGGTCAAGATAGTGAGTTAATTTTAGTCAAATCCAGGATCAAACTACTGGGCTGTAGTCAAGTATATTTTCAAGTACCTAAGAAGGATTAGAGGTTATATACTAGTGTATTTTGGTGATGATCTAACACCTCTTGGATACACTGATTTAGATTTCTAAACCTGTTTGGATATGAGAAAATGGACTTCTAGATCTGTGTTTACTCTAGGAGGCGGTCTCATTGTTTTGAGGAGGGTCAAGCAAGCTTACACTACTGATTCAATGATGGAGGCTGAGCATGCGGCTACTAATGATGCTTTGAAAGAAGCAATGTGGCTCCGTAAGTTCATTGGGGATCTTGAGGTAATTCCTAACATGGATAAGCAAATTACACTATACTGTGATAACAAAGTAACAGTAGCTAATACCGAGGAATCAAGATATCACAAGATGAGTAAGCATGTAAATCGACAGTATCATGTGATAAGGGACATCATTGAGGATGGATATGTTGATATGTGCTTGATTGCATCCAAGGACAATATAGCTAATTCTTTCATGAAGATGCTACCTACGAGGAACTTCAAGAACCATATAGAGGCTATGGGGATGTGTAACATGTCACTTTTAATCACATAAGGCAAGTGGGAGATTGTTAGATGTAATAGTTTTTAGAGACATTTAATAAATAAAGAGTTTATTATTTATTTTCATATATCAATTGTTGTCCTCTTTATGTTCATTTATGTTCAATGTATGATAATCAAACAAAATTCTAAGACTATCTGTCTAAACCTTTAAGCTTATGCATATGATGGACAGATTATACGGAAGACATGAATCTTAAAGGTGATAGTCTAAATGATAAGGTCCAGAATCCAGTGAACAAAGTTAGGTGCTTTATTTATGTTAAGATTGTTGTAATGTCTATATCCTTAACAGGAGATGATTTATGTTGGTTATTGGAGTCAGACTCCATGAGTAGAAACATTTGTATATTGTCATTGGTGACGATATATTAGATTGGGATTAAAGATGAATCGATTTCATTAATAATTCTATTTGTTTGAATCAATTCACTTTAGACAATAATATGTGTTGCATATTAATCCTGAAATGAATCAATAGCTCTATATTCTTGACTTATATCTTTTGATGTACCAAAGGGTGACATCATGAATTATATTAAGGTATATATACCGGCATGTTAGAGACAGACTCTTGATAAACGTAGAATGATTATTCATAGATATGGAATCTCTAGCTCTTTTTTAGAGTCAATGATATTTTATTATAGGCTAATTAGAAACCGGAGTGTTTAACCATTCGGATACATATGTGTAACCAAATGAAATACTATTTGTTATTGGTTATGAATAGTAAGTATTTCAATGATGAGATAATGAAACATAAGATAAACATAATTGGGAAGATAAAACGGAATTTATCCTTAAGCCAATTATGAATATCATATGGGGATATTACACATTATGATATGTCATGGACAATAAACTTATTAGAGTTTTATAATTTTATATAATTCATGAGTGCAACTCAAAGCTTTTAGTGGAATAGCTTTAGAGTTGATAATTATAAAGTATATGTATTATGGATCTGTTATTTTATAATCACAGGAGCTTAATCTATACAAGCCCATCAGGTTCCTTGTGCTAGCTCATAATATTTCCTGTAATAATATGGCATTTTTTTCCTACAATTTGATAACTTATATTATTTGTTAGATTGGCTAAAAATTGATAGATTAGACTTAATAATTCATGTTGCTTTATTGTTGAATTAATTTTATGAATTAATTCAAGATAAACATGTTGAAATATTTAAAATAGATTTTATTTGTATGGGATTGTCTATATATGACTATTTTAATCAGATAACTTCTCTATTGGGTTATGTGAATTAAAACTGAGACTTTATAAGGATACCCAAGCCAAATAAGATAGGATTTATCCAATATACTCTAATCAAGAGAATCAAATAAATTTGAGAACTTGTATGCTTCTGCCAACTTGGCCACCATGTCACAGTCGATCGCCATACACAGGCATGGTCTACCACACCTGTTTTTTCAACAAAACACATGAACATGGTTTTAGCTTACATTTTGAGTCTGATTTGAATTTTGAGGCCAAATCTAATAAGGACTAGCCCCAATCAGACCTCTATATAAAGGGAACTATTTCGATTGTTTCTTAGATCACTTAAGAAATTTGGAGAAGAGTATTTTGCTAGGAAGACTGTGGAACTCCCATAGAGCTTTCCATCATCATCTCAAACCTTACTTCTTGGTTTTGTCAAGTGGTTGGAAGGAGAGGTCACTTGAGGAAAAACTAAATGACATGCAACCACCTGCATTTTGATCATCAAAAGAGAATAACAAGGAAGAACAATTAGTTGAGGCTCTTCCGATAGATTTCTCTTACTGTAATTCCTACAGTTTTTTGATCTATTAAGAGGTACGAATAATCTTTTATTAATTTATATGCATAGCATGTCCAACATATTTTTAGAAAAGAGTTAACTAAAAATTTTTAAAATCCGCAACATACTCATTTTCCTACAGAAACGCTTGTTGTCAGACAGGATCAGGCTTCCTTAGTAAGTCCTTAACGGCCTGCTTGACCGCCCCTGGTGCCCATGTCCTCTTCGACCACACATGGTCGTGCTCAAACTTCATTATCATAATCTGGTCGACAAGGACCCTCTTTCCTAGCCAAGATAGCCATCTTCTGCCAATGTAGAACCACTTAAACTTCCATAGCTTGTCTGAGTTAGGATTGCTGAGGATGAATTCCTTGAAGAATCTAGTTAAATGCTACCACTCGACTTGTCGTGGGAGCTATTTTATTTTGAACATATGCTTGAAGGCTTCCCATGGCATCTTGAAGCATAGCTGTACATCCACAGCACATACATGTTGATCCTTGAATGGTAGCAGTTCGGGTTCAGTTGTACGAAACATACGTTCAAGTCTTTGAAAGCTTGGCGCATAAATGGGCATAGTGGTAGATGAAATCCTACTCGGAAGAACTACGTGTACAAAGTAATGCTCCTTCTAGCGGTTCATTAGGGGAGTCCCTAGCCTCGAATAGGACCAAGGTCACATTATCGAGAATCTCATACTCTTGATGAAGGCCGGCCAGGCAGGCTTGGGTCATTGCTGAAGTATGCTCGATGACAAAGGTCTGTTCAAGCCAACGCACTTGATAAACCACTACTTTGTGGACCTCTGTTTCCAAAGGCGTTAAGGCCTCCTCCTCGTCCTTAGCATCGTTGCCTTCCTTGGCTTATTGTCTCTCCTTGGCATCATTGGCCCTTTCAACATTGACTTTGCCTACGACTTGGACCTTCTCCATGTTGCCTTGGGCCGAGGAGCTCAGCCCACTAACAGTAGCCACCATGTGATCTTGCTCTTGTTTAGTCACCCGAGATATGCCAGGTCCTCCCCCTACATGGTTAGGTTTGGATAGTTCCTTTTAAAAGGTCCATAAATTCATATTTAGGGCAGTCTCATTTCCCAACCTTATGATTTAAGCCAAATAAGTAATCTTCTCTTAATTCGTCACCTCCTAGTGTTTTGCCTCCTCTTCACAGGGCTCGAATGGTTAGATTTAGTGCTCTCATTCAACCAAGAGACATAAACTGATTGATTTTGGGAATCGCTCAAATCACTCATTTTATGGTCAAGAGATTACCTATTTGAGTTCGAAGTGAGCAAAGGTTCTCGGACGACGATAAATTAGTCTACAAGTTGATTTTTGCTTGGCAGCTAAATATAAACTTTTAGAAATTCATAAACAAAGTGAATTAAATAAGAGGGGTCACCCCTTATTTATATAGTTAAGTGCAGACGTAGAATACGAAGAGGTGCAATAATTACACCTGTCAAGGAAACAACCAATAGCAAACTGACACATGTCAGTTGAGCCTAATGATCAAACCCTTGGGATTGAGTGATCCCGAGAACATACATCCGAGGACCATATTAACTAACCAACCCCTGTTCGAGTGGAGTGCAACTATTGGGGGTATGCTTGACACCCTTCTTGAGGAGCTCACCTCGGTTGTTCGTCTTAGGCAGAAGTCATTCTTGGAGTTCACGCAACTCCTAGCTATTCAGTACACTTTCCCAAGATGGTCCTCAAGGCCTCCTTTGATTGTTACTCAAGATGTCGCCTCCTCGAGAAGAACACATGCTCGGGTTGGATGGATATGGCTTAAAAGCTGGGTAGCAACCTATTCGCAAAACCACCATATGGCTCTATTACAGCTTTTAGCTGAAGGGTTGTCCATCATTTGAGATTGTGACACATGCCACTTAGCACCCTGACACCATGGTACAGTGCACCCGGGTCATGGGGCAAAACTACCCTACACCTGGCTCATATAAGGTACTATAAATAGGAGCATTAACTCCAACCTCAATATAAGTAGACTTTCACATACCTAAGTCTAGCTTCTTTCTCAGCCGAACAGGTACCTAACTTAAGTGCCGCAGAGCCCTTGGCTGACACCACATCGGTGTCCTCTTGACCTTCAAGGCATTCCCTCTTCTTGCATGCCCCCTCTTGGGAAGCCGAGATGAGCAAGGCAGGTAGTCAGACCACCGTAGGCAACCATATGTGGGGTTGATCTATAGCAAGGCATCAATAGTCGTAAAGAAGAAAAAGAGGAAATGAGAGTATGTATCGACTTCATCGACTTGAACAAATCATGCTCCAATGATAGCTTTTTGTTGCCTCACAACAATCGTCTAGTCAATACAACCGCTGGTCACTAGTTACTTTCTTTTATGGATGCTTTTCAAGTTATAACCAAATACTTATGCATCTTGATGACTAGGAAAAGACCATTTTTTATCATAGAATGAGGGATCTACTGTTACAATGTGTTGCCCTTTGGTCTAAAAAATGTAGCAGCTACTTGTCAATTACTAGTAAATAGGATGCTTAAAGGCCTACTTGGGAGGACTATGGGTTTGTATATTGATGATATACTCATCAAGTCACTCAAAGTAGATGAGTATATTGATCACTTAGAAGAATGCTTCCAACTACTTTGGCAGTACAAGATGTAAGTCAACTCAATAAAGTGCTTCGTTGGCATTAGTTTGGGTAAATGTATTGACTATCTAGTTACCTAATAAGGAATACAATTTAATCCTGACCAGATTTAGGCTTTCTAAAACATGGAGTCACCTAGAAGAAAGCATGACATGCATCAACTGGCTGAAAGAGTCGCAGCCCTCAGTCGTCACATAGAAAAGTCTTTTAATCTATGGTTTCCCTTTTTTCCACTACTCAAAGGGAACAAGAACTTTGAATGGAATGACATTTGCAAGGCCACTTTTGAAGACTCTTGTCGACTCCCCCTATACTCACCAAGCCAGTTGTTGGTGAGTCACTTTTCATTTACCAAGCTATATCGACCAGAAGAGTTAGCATAGATGTCATCCAAGAGAAAGGAAAAAGGTAGCGACCATTTTACTGCATTAGCAAAACCTTGCTAGATGTTGAGATGCAATATCCTATGATTGAGAAGTTAGCACTTGTTTTAGTCATTGTAGTTAGAAAACATAGGCCTTACTTTCAATGTCATCCAATCGTAGTATAGAAAACTTTCCCTTTATGAGTAGTCCTCATAAACTGAATGTATTCAGCCGATTAATGAGACTGTAAAAGTGTACATTTTCTAAGGATAAAATTATTTTTTTATACTTTTATTTCTCATTAAATCTTATAATTAATAACATTTTTGTGTTAATAAGTATTTTTGTGTCTTAGTGTGTAAATGTGTTTAAAATTGTGTTGTTATCGTGTTTTTATGTTTAATAATATTTTTGGTAATTTTTAAAGTTTTTTTGGTGTGTTAAATATGTGTTTAATTTGTGAATAGTTAAAACCGTTAAAATAATAAACTGTTATTTTATTTTGAGTTTTAATATGTTTGATAGTGTGTTCTAAGTTTGTAAATATGTTTTTTATATTTCAGTAATTTTTAAAAATATTTTCAACTATTAAAAATTATATCTATGTCAAACTGAAAAAGACTGAAAATTTTAGAAGTTTGTAATTATATCTATATGTTTTATTATAAAATAAATATTATTGTAAATATTATGCTTGTAAAATAATTAATCTTAGTGTGCTTGTGAATATTAGATTTGAAATCTTGAAGAAAAACGGAAAAAATGGCGCAAAAAGGGACAAAATCGAACATCAAATGCATCAAAAACGATTGAAAATTTGAATTTTGAAATTGGCTGGACATGTGGACCATTGGATTCGCTACCGAGTAACTCTATACAACCCGAAGGGGTTGTAACCCTATCTGAGTTGGCTGCAAGGTAGGGCTCCAGGTATTGAGAAAAAAAAGGAAAAAAGTGGGCCCTGGGTACATCAAAAACAAGGGGAGTTTAAATCGATCTTAGAGCACAAAAAATAATAAAAAATTGTTTCTCACTCGATCTTTATAAAAATAATAAAATAAAAGAATAAAAAAAATCCTAAAGCGTACAAGAGGAGCTAATACGTCCCTTCTTGCTTTTTATTCTTCCATTATTACTTTTTTCTTTCCTGATCATCTTTTTACTCTTTTTACCCTGTTTCAAGAAATGAAGAATCTTTTGTGAAGAAGAGAGCCGACCTCATCGACTTAAACCAGGTAAAATGAAAATATTCTAATTTATTAGGAGTTTTTTTTATACATGACATGATATTTTTTTATTTAGATTAATTTTTTTTCATTAGTTTTGTTATTATATTGAACGTTTATTTGCAATTTTTTAAAAAAGATATTTATTTAAAAAAAAGAAAAGAAAACGCAATGTTATATGAATATATATATATGTATAGGTATAACAATGTTATAAATGAATTAAATGGGAGAAATATAAACTTTTATGCCTTAGGCTTAACAAAAAAAGTGGCAAAAAATAAAAAAAAATAAAGTAAATAAAGAGACCTATGAAATAACATAACTTGATAAAAGTGGAAAAAAAAGTCATCAAGAACAAGTTAAAAGGCCTTCAGAAAAAGCATAAGAATGTGTCATACGATGTGTCATTGATTTTTTTATTATTTTATTTTATTACTTTTATGAAAATTAAGTGAAAAATATTTTTTTAATTATTTTTTTGCACTAAAATCGATTCAAACTTTCCCTGCTTTCAATGTTCTCATAACCCACTTTTTTTCTTTTTTCTCTTAATACCTGGAGTCCTCCCGTGCAGCCAACTCAGATGGGGTTACAACCCCTTCGGGTTGTATAGAGTTACTCTTCGCTACCAGAAGGATATCAGTTGTTCGCATGTCACGATGTCAGCATTCGTCAGCAGCATCATTAGTGCATTCCACGTGTCAGTTTCTGGTTTGCGTGTGCCAGATAAGTTCCACGCGCGTTAAAGAGCATCATCTTGGGCAGTGTTTGATTTTGTGCGGACGTCCTCCACAAGTGTGCATCTTTCCAGCCGTTGGATCGGATGATGTTGACTAATCTAATGGTTAGACTTTGTGGGCCATATGCCCCATCTGGGGCCAATTCTCCTTTGCTTCTTCCTCCCGTTGGATCGCCATTTTAACGGCTAGGATCGCATCTAATCTATGCATCTCGCCTTTGAGCCACAGCAGACTACAAACTTCAATTCGCATACTCACAAAGGAATCTCAGCGTGGAAAAAAAAGTGAAGAAACAGATCAACATGATCCGATTTTGAATAGTAAAATAAAGATTAAAAAAATGAACAAGGCCTTTCAAGGGCTATAAATACCGGGGGCTCCTCCACCAGTTCTGCACCCCCTTCGGGCCTTTGGTCCTCTTTCTCCTTCTTTTCCTTTCTATTGAGTTAGACTCAACAGTATCCCCTTTAAGTAAAAATAATAAAATAATATCTAAATTAGTGTAGAAAGTTTAGTGAGGCAGAGAGATAATCTTGTATGCATAGTACTATAGTATGGATTTGATCTCTATATCTGCTTTGTAATGCTTATATTTTGTGGAATAAATTATATTTTTCAAGTCTCTTAATAATTATTGTTAATGTTGTTATGTTGCTCAATTCTTGCATAAATTCAGTCATGCTTTCTTTATGTAATTTAATTGTGTTGTATAATTAATATTAACAATACTAAAATCATGCTCATTTATTAAGTTGAGTTTCTGCTACATCATAGACATAGACTGGCATAGTAAATGCTTGGTAATTCTTGATTTATTATAGATAGAGGATGGCATAGTGTATTCTTAAACCATTTAATAAAACGAGGTGCTGCTGAAATTAATGCAATAATTTATTCCATAAAAATATATTAATTTTGATTTGTTATTATCTTTTCTATCTAAAATTATGTTAATTATAATTGTAATGACAACGGTTGTAATTTTCATAATTAGTGCACTTAATCATTAGTGAGAGATGATTATTTTGCTATTTTTATAGGAAGACCCTTACTACATTATGGCTTGCTATATTGTCGCTCTCGGTTGACCTATAAAATTAGTTAAGGTGCTTACAATTAACAAGAAAAGATATAATAAATCAAATGCTTAAGATAATTATTAATTAGAGTTAAAATTTCATACCAGTTGCAAAACATACAAGAGATTCTCAACGCTTCACCCTTTTAATTTTATGCTTTAAATTTTGAATTAAAAAAATCGCAAAGAATATTTCTTTTATTTTAAACTTTGTCTAGGAAAATCGCTCACCTTTTTGAATGATTATATTTATCAATCTCCCGAGTTACAAATTTTCACCTCCCTATGGATACGACAACTTTTCTATATTACAAACGTCTACGGTTTAAGAAGAAACATTTTTGGGTGTTACCACAAAATTTGGCGCCGTTGTCGGGGAGGTGCTGTTACTCTATCAGATTGCTAAATTAAACAAGAAAACAGGTAAGTGATCTATCCCTGTCCTTTGTAAATATTATTTAATGATTTGCATTTTTAATTAGCGTGTTTAATATTAAAAAATTAAAAAAATTTAAAAATTAAGGAAAAATTAAAATAAAAAAGGGTTGATGCTTTTCACTCACTATTTTATTCGTTTCGGATAAAGAAAAACTTAGCATCTTGTTCTCTATTTTGCAAGTTTGGGTAATTGCAAATGTTTTTTTGGATTCTGTCAAAAAGGCCCACCGTTGGGACTCGATCCTGCGACCATAAGGCTAACACCCTTGCCTAAGAAAGTTGGGAATTCTAAGCGTGTCCGGTGTGACCCCCCAACTATCTAGGAATCCGATTAATTGAGCATTATTTAGCTTGAAAATTTTTCTTTAAAAAAAATTCAAAAAAAATAAAAAAAATGTTTCGAGAAGTTCATAGAGAAATCATTGCAAATTTTTCCCAACAACACTTGGAACTATTTTATAGTGCTTGGTGGAGATTTAAAGACTTGCTAGATAGGTTTCCTCACCACGGTTTTTCTTAGGATTATCTTTTAAGAATTTTCTATGATGGGTTAAGTCCTGAAACTGGAAATTGGGTAGAAAGAGGAGATAATACCACCACTTTTTACCTATTATCTGTTCACGAAGCCTATTATATATTAGAAGATATGGCCGAAAATGATTATTGGAGATTGAATAGTTCTAGGAATAATTTAATTTGAGAGAACAATTCAAATTTTTTAGTACCTTGGCCTGAAACTCAACCCGAAATTTTGGAGCCATATTTTGAATTGCAAGAGATATATAGTGACCTAAATAAGGTGAATCTAGAAGAAACTTTAGAAACATTGAAAGAAACTTTAGAGAAATATATGGAAACCATGAGGAGAATAGAACTAGATAGGCTTGAATATTATTTGTATCAATCAGTGTCAAAGGTTGAACAAAATGAAACCAATCTTGCTGAAGATACCTTAACACAAAGTTGTCACTTAGAAGAACCTGTCGAGCTAATTGAGGAGCATCTTGAGTTATTTGAAGATTCTTTAGGTGAGGAAGAAATAGTTGTCCCAGTCATTGATGAAGAAAATTTAGAACCCACCTATTTTGAGAACAACTTTTAGGAGAGGAATGTAAGGAAGAGAAAGAAGACTTAGCTATAGAACAGGAACAATCATCACCTTTAGTCCCAGGTTCTCAATCTCAGTTGCCATAAGAGTTCACTAAAGACCATTCTTACCAAGATCCTATGTGGCCACCACCTTTTCCATCGCCTCTAGCATCATTTTCAAGAACCTACCAAGAACATAAAATGTATCCAAGTTTCATGAGTTCAAATGTTTCATATTTTGCCAATCTTGAGGGCATTTTTACACAAGATCCATATGTGGTGTCTTTTGACACTTATTATGGGAGGAAGCCACTCTTTGATGACTATCCACTAAGAGCAGGAGCTGGAAGAAAGGTTTGTTGAATTCAGAGTATTAAGCGATGGAAAAACACGTTCCAAGTAATATCTTTACTTTCCCTTCTTTGTAATATATTTTTGTGTGTTGTGTGATATTTTGATTTTCTTTTAAAAATAAAAAATGAGATTTATTCTAAAAATTTAAAATGGAGGCTATTAATTAAATTTGTTCAGAATGGCTGAGTTAAGGAGTTAAACTGGTTTCTCTCAAGACGCATTCTAATGAATTTGATTTTATAAATGCTATTTGTCTAGATTTTCAAATAAATTTCAATAAAAAAAGTGTGTGTTTTGATTTTGTATTTTTAATTTTCCTTAAAAAAAATCTTTGAAATTAAATTACTTAATAATTCAATTAAAATGGCTGAGATTAAGGAGGATATAATCAATGTGATTAGTAAGTATTATATTTGCAGCCTCTTGAAACACATTTTGAAGAATTTAAAGAGTGATTTAATTTTCAAAACAAAAAAAAAATAAAGTCTAGGGAATCTGACTTTAAAAAAACCCAGTTTGTAATATATTGTTGTAGTTTGCTTTGTTTGGTTTGTTAAGTTTGCTACAGATCATCTCTACAGCTGTGTTGATTTAGGTAATATCTTTGCTGCTCTTACTATTTGTCTATTCATTGGAGACAATATGCATTTTAGGTTGGGGGGAAAGGGTTGTGCTTCAAAATTATGCTTCAATGTTGCGCTGTGCCAAATTTTTTCAATTTTGCCCAAATTTTTTTATTTTTGCTCCAGATTTTTGTGTGTTAATTTTTTTTGTGAGTTATAAAATTAAAAAGAAAAATTAAAAAAAATGTTTTCTAAATATTAGTTTCTTAGTAATTAATGTGATATTATTTTGTTTTGATTTTTGAATTTCACATTAATGTAATATCATTTTCTATTCTTTGAATTATCTAATTTATGGACTCTCAAAACGTTGGTTTTATTTAACATTTTTATGTGTTTATTTTTCAAAGTGTTTGTAAGCCATTCTTTTCACACATACACTGTAATGTTTGTGGTGGTAAGACAAAACCAAGAATATTTGAGTTTTGTTATTTTTTGGAGATGAACAATTAAAGACAGTAACATTTTCAAAATTAATTAACTAATTAAATAAAAAAATAAAAAAAGAGAGAAAAAGAAATAACAAGAAATAAAAAGAAATGTAAATAAATAAAGTGTGTAATCGTGTAAAAAGTTAATAAATTTGGATAAGTTTGGTTTTGTAGCCTCTTCAACTCGAGTAAGTAAGTTCTAAGGGGTGCTTCAACACCTAGTACCTTAGACCAACTGGTCTAGGACTTACTAAACTAAAGCTTGTTAAATGGGTTATGGAGAAAGCTTAAGGGAGCCAAATATTGCACAATTCATAGTAAAGTTTATAAATATTTCTATTTTATGTTTCTACTTTTTAATTGTTCTCATCAATAATTTGAAGTGTTGCTGCCTACAGGAGTGATTTGATGCAAAATATCATAACAATTCTATTCTTAGTTTTGGATGAAGCTTCATAATTACTCGTTATCTTTTTCTGCACTAAGTTTGGCTTATATACATTTTGTTAAATAACATATAAATTGTTCAAATAAAATTTTTGTTTTGTTAGTCTATCTTGTTAGATGAATCAAATTAGAGTTAAATGGTTTTTATTGTATGATTATTCAGTAAATTATTTCAAAATTTTATTGCTTTAATTGCTAAAGAGTAGCAATAAGCTGGTTAGGAGGTGTAATGAAATTGTAAAAGTGTATATTTTCTAAGAATAAAATCATTTTTATGCTTTTATTTCTCATTAAATCCTCTAATTAATAGCATTTTTATGTTAATAAGTATTTTGGTGTCTTAGTATGTAAATGTGTTTAAAATTGTGTTTTTATCGTGTTTTTATATTTAATAATATTTTTGGTAATTTTTAGAGTGGTTTCGGTGTGTTAAATATATGTTTAATTTGTAAATAGTCAAAACCGTAAAAATATTAAACAGTTATTTTATTTTGAGTTTTAATATATTTGATAGTGTGTTCTAAGTTTGCAAATATGTTTTATTATATTTTAGTAATTTTTAAAAATATTTTTAAGTATTAAAAATTATATCTGTGTCAAACCAAAAAAGACTGAAAATTTTAAAAGTTTGTAACTATGTTTATATGTTTTATTATAAAATAAATATTATTGCAAATATTATGCTAGTAAAATAATTAATCTTAGTGTGCTTGTGAATATTAGATTTGAAATCTTGAAGAAAAATAGAGCAAAACAGCGCAAAAAGGGACAAAATCGGACATCAAATGCATCAAAAACAGTTAAAAATTCAAATTTTGAAATTGGCTACACATGCAGCGTTACAAGGACCGTTGGATTCGCTACCAGAAGAATATCAGCCATTCACGTGTCATAATGTCAGCATTCGTCAACAACCGTATTAGTGCGTTCCACGTGTCAGTTTATGGTTTGTGCATGCATGACATGAGCAGACAAGTTCTACGCACGTTAGTGTCACGCCCCGGAGTACGGGAGGTGACGTGGCGGAATATTTAGATTAATTAAAAGAGAATTTAATTAAAAACCTAGAGTTTGAGAATCCAATTAAGTAAGAAATTAAGAAGATTTTCCACCACATTTTATAAAAGAATTTATAAATATTAAGCAAATAATAATAATTAAATAAAAACCGCGAATATGGGTTCCACAACCCACAACTTGTGCACACACATGGATCTGACAATATCACAAATACAATTACAGTCCAAGTACAAATAAAGTTAAGTCTTACATGCCTTGATTAATAAATACAGAATGTAAATAAATTCTCCTATTGCTCCTGAGTTCGGTCCGAAGAATCTTCTCCAAACCTAAATGGGAAACCACCTAGAGGGGGGAAATTTAAAACAATAAAACGTGAGCGAAAGGCTCAGTAGGACTATGTTTTATAAAATAGTTTAACGCAAAGGAACACAACATTATTAGAAGTTATTCAAAGGAAACTTAAATAAATAAATAGATAAACAATTTGAGTAGAACCGTCCTGACACAGAACAGTTTACTCGTCAAATCAAAACACCAATTTACTTTTACCTAGGCAAACCATGAAATCACCACCGTAGTGGCCCAGCTGGGTTTCGGGACCTGCCCCCAAGGTCGATCGCTACACGACCCGATCTCTGATATGACATCATGCCTTTGTGTTTATTATCATTATCATTCAAAACCCAATTACCGAGTGTTGTCAATTACATTTATTATGAAATTCATTTCATAATCACGGTATATTAAAATATAATCGATAAAACCATTTTCAAACAACCGTTGAAAACATTTTGATAGAAATCCTTTTCAAAGCCAAATCATTTCAAAACTAGGCTACCAAAGAAATAGGATAGAAGTCCTACCTCAATACTCGTGCCGGTACCCCACACCGTAATCCCGGTCCGCTATACGTTAGCTCCACGGAACCACGATCGATCCTAGATACAAACTAAGTCAATCAATATCTAGTTCGAGACATTCTATGTTACTAAATCATTTCATGATGTCCTAGTGTGCCATTTGTATCATTAAAATCATCCTATAAGGTTGGGATTTAAATCAGGGTTCAAAACAGTGAAAACGGGTAAAAATTACAAAATTTTCCATGCCTCGGTCGGCCTGCCGGACGCCCTGCTTGGGCCTGCCGAACTGCACAGTTCGGCCTGCCGGAAACAAGGTTCGGCCTGCCGAAGATTTCCCCAGATTCGGCCTACCGGTCGAAAGAACACCGGCCTGCCGATCATCACTCCGGCCTGCCGAACATGAACTTCGGCCTGCCGAACTGGGAAAACCCAGAAATCCCAGCCACGGGTTTCTCGATCCCCAAAATCCAAATCCGGATTCCAACCTGTTTTTCTCAAATCCCAGGCATGAAAAACAACTATAGTTGATAGAAAAACATTCTAGAACATGTTTGGAATCATTTAAACAACATTTAAACTCAAAATCCTCAAAAATCCGAAAATGAGAAAAAGAGGAGAAAAATGAAAAATCTTGAATTCAATCCGTTTTTCTTCAATCTAGGCTTAGATTCTAGTTGTTCTAAGTTCATTTAACACAAATCCACGGTTTTCTAAGCTAAAACAAACTTAGATTTCAAAAACACACAAAATTGGAAATTTTGTAAAAAGTTTAGAAATTTCGAATCTAACCTCGAATCGAAGCTTCAATCCGCGATCTCGGTTGCCGAATCACGTCCCCGAGCTTCCTCCTTGCTGTTCCGAAGCTTGGATTCGAATGTGGTTTCAAAAATTTTTGAAAGAGATTGAGAGAGAGTGAGCTGCCGAGAGAGAGAGAGAGAAGAGAGAGAATTGGAGAGTGAGGAGAGAGAGTGAGAGAAAAGGGAATAAATAGAGAAAATCGGTGGGCGGTTTTACTGTGCGAAAACCATGTGCCGCCCACGGTTTTGCAAAACGGAGTATTTTTTTAACATTTTACAAATTGTTGTGTTTTAAAACTCAAAACATCATTTTAAAACAATAAGAAATCATTCGAATTCATTAATTTAACAAAACAACCAAAAATTCAAAAATCCAACCAAATAGTCTAATAAATGTTAAAACGTTAATTATGGCACACTAATCCACCATTTACATTACATTAACATTAAATAAATTTCGGGACGTTACAGCTCTCCACCCCTAAAAGAAATTTCGTCCTCGAAATTTACAACTCATCTCAAAAACAAAACAAATGCGGATATAACTCCCGCATACCCGACTCTAGTTCCCAAGTGGCTTCATCAACCCCGTGATGCTGCCACACAACCTTTACCAACGGTATCTCGCGACGACGCAAGCTAATCACTTTCCGGTCGATGATCTCAATCGGCACTTCTTCGTACGTCGTATCCTCCTGAACCTGTACATCGCGAAACGAAACTATCTTATCCTGCCCAGGTGGACATTTCCTAAGCATCGACACATGAAACACATCGTGCACATGAGAAAGTTCGGGCGGAAGATCAAGCCGATAAGCGACCACACCAACACGTTGAGTGATCTCGAACGGCCCAATATACCTCGGCGTGAGCTTCCCACTCACTCCGAACCGCATAGTTCCCTTACGAGGCGACACCCTCAAGAGAACAAAATCTCCAACCGCGAACTCTAAGGGTCTACGTCTCCTATCTGCGTAGCTCTTCTGCCGACTCTGAGCTGCTCTCAATCGATCTCGAATCACCGCGACTTTCTCGTTGCTGTCACGAATCTCTTCCGGCCCAAGAATAACTCTATCTTCCGGCTCGGCCCAACACACAGGTGACCGACACGGTCGCCCATACAATGCCTCAAATGGTGCCATACCGATACTCGCCTGATAACTGTTGTTGTACGCGAACTCCGCCAAATGCAAACATTGCTTCCAATTCCCGTCGAAGTCCAACGCACAAGCACGCAACATATCCTCGAGAACTTGAATAACCCGCTCAGACTGCCCATCAGTCTGAGGATGAAACGCCGTACTGAAGTTCAAATCTGTACCCAAAGCCTCCTGAAAACTCCTCCAGTACTTAGCATTAAACCTGGTATCTCGATCAGAGGTGATGGACAAAGGAACTCCATGCAACCTCACAATATTCTGCATATACAACTCCCCGAGAATCTTCCTCGAACACGTTGACCTAAACGGAATGAAATGCACCGATTTCGTCAACCTGTCGACCACAACCCAAACTGCATCATGCCGCTGCTCCATCCTCGGCAAACCTGTGAGAAAATCCATCGTCACATGCTCCCATTTCCACCCTAGAATAGGAAGCGGCTGAAGCTGACCTGCAGGCTTCTGATGCTCAGCTTTCACCTGAAGACACGTCGAACACTTGGCCACGTACTCGCGAACATCTTTCTTCATGCCTCTCCACCAATAGTGCCTCTTCAAATCACGATACATCTTGGTGCTCCCCGGATGAATAGCAAACTGAGACCGATGAGCTTCATCTAGAACGGCTTTCGTCACCTCGGCGATAACTGGAACTGCAAGACGCTCCCGGAAGTACAACGATCCATCTGCATGCACGCTCCATTCTTCAAACTGCTCCCCGTTCTGAATCCGCGACCAAATCCCCTGCAAATGTCGATCCTGCCACTGACCTTGCTTCACCATCCGAACAAGAGCTGGAGTCGCTTCCACATGATATAACAAAACTCGATCACCGTCTTCATGATACTGTAGCCGATACTCACTCACTGTCGCATCCCTGCTCCAGTCCTCAAAAATCAAACAAGCGAGAATCCCTGAAGACTTCCTGCTAAGCGCGTCCGCTACCACATTAGCTTTCCCGGGATGATACTGCAAAGCGAAATCATAATCCTCCATGTACTCCACCCATCTGCGCTGCCTCAGATTGAGATCCCTCTGAGTGAACAAATGCCTCAAACTCTTGTGATCGGAGAAGACCTGAAACGATGCTCCATACAAGTAACACCTCCAAATCTTCAGCGCGTAGATCACCGCCGCAAGCTCTAAATCGTGAGTAGGATAATTCCGCTCGTGAGGTCATAGCTATCTCGATCCGTACGCAACTACACGACCATGCTGCATCAACACGCATCCAAGTCCGCGCCCTGAAGCATCAGCATAAACCTCATACGGCTCATCACTGCTAGGAATAATCAACACTGGAGCTGAAGTCAACCGGTTCTTCAATTCCTGAAAAGCAGACTCACAGTCTTCATCCCACTCAAACCTGACATTTTTCTTGATCAATCTCGTCAACGGAGCTGCAATCTTCGAAAAGTCCTTTACAAATTTCCTGTAATATCCAGCAAGACCTAAGAAGCTGCGAATCTCCGCTACATTCCTTGGTCATTCCCACTCCAATATAGCTTCAATCTTGGACGGATCCACTGAAATACCATGCTCCGAGATGACATGACCCAGAAACTTGACCTCAGTCAACCAGAACTCACACTTTTCCCTCTTAGCATACAACTGGTGCTCCCGCAGAGTCTGAAGCACGATCCGAAGATGCTGCTCATGCTCATCCCATGTCTTAGAATACACAAGAATATCATCGATGAACACTATCACAAACTGATCCAGATACGGCCTAAATATCCTGTTCATCAAATCCATAAAAGCTGCTGGAGCATTCGTCAACCCAAAAGACATGACCAGAAACTCGAAGTGCCCATACCGAGTCCTAAAAGCTGTCTTGGGAATATCCTCTTCCTTGATCCTGAGCTGATGATAACCTGAACGCAAATCAATCTTCGAGAAGTATCGCGAACCTCCCAACTGATCAAATAGCTCATCAATCCTAGGCAAGGGATACTTGTTCTTCACCGTAACACGATTCAGCTGCCTATAATCCACACATAACCTGAGAGTCCCATCGTGCTTCTTAGCGAACAAAACTGGTGCTCCCCACGGAGATGTGCTATTCCGAATATATCCTTTATCAGCAAGCTCCTGAAGTTGCTTCCTCAATTCCTTCATTTCTGCCGGCGCCATCCGATAAGGTGCCATAGAAATCGGTGATGTCCCTGGAAACAACTCGATACCAAACTCAATCTCCCGATGCGGTGGTAATCCTGATAACTCGTCGGGGAAGACATCCTCGAACTCATCAACCACCGAAATCGCTACACTACTACTCGAAACATAGGGCTCGCAATCTAGATTGGCAAGAAAAGCAAAACAATCTAGATTCCTTCGCCCTCCTAGACATGACTTCATGAGACGCTCACTCATTAGCCAATCACCACCACCCTGGTAAGTGATTACCGTCCCCCTATCAGACACTAGGGTCACTTTTCTAAGTTGACAGTCCACAACTGCACTATACCTGGACAACCAGTCCATCCCTAAAATCACATCATAGGAACTCATGGGGAGTACAATCAAATCACTTTTCAAAATCTCATCCCCAATCTTTATTTTACAAGATTTACACATACAATTTACACACACCCGCCCCAAGGGAGAAGTTATGACTAGGGGTTCCTTAAACTCTTCTACTTCTAATCCCAAGGCATGTACAAAAGAACTCGAAATGAGAGAATGAGAGGCACCGGTATCAAATAAAACGCGAGCTAGAGATCTAGAAACCAAAACCATACCATCGACAACCGCGTTACCAGTCTGAGAATCTGACCCTCTAGATGCCATTGCATGAACCTGCACTGGCGCCTTTCCTTTTCCTCTACCGACATTACTGGGTCCTGCATTACTCGGCCGATGCTGCTGAGATGGAGACGACTGCACACTACCTGTACTCGGCGCTCTATACTGAGGAACACTGCGCTGAAAATACTGCGGCTGCTGTCCCCGTATCGGATATGAGAATTGCTGAGGAGAGAACTGCGGATACTGCAACTGCGGGTACTGCGGAGGCGGAGGTAGGGTCTGAGGCTGAGGCTGAGATGAACGACTGGCATCCTCCCCGGCCTGCGATCCAAGACGAGAACTCCTGATCGGGCAATTCCTCTTGATGTGTCCGGGCTGCTGACAGAAATGACAATGAAAGCTGTAGGGATTGCTGCGCCCGCTGCCAGACGAACTGCTGCTGCCACTGGTCGCACCGCCTTGCTTGCCTTTCCCCGGAGCTGGACGACTACTAATGCTCTTCCTGCCACTCCTCTGCGGTCCTCCTGAAGCCTTGGCTCGGTCCTCACAATACTGCACGTAATCATTCTCCACGGAGATCGCCGACGACACAAGCTCTCTGAAACCCCTAAGCCGTAGAGCAACCAACTGCCGCCGAATAGGAGCCTTGAGTCCTTCCTGAAACTTGATGCATTTCTCGCGCTCCGATGACACAGCTGATGGAGCAAACCTAGCCAACTCGTTAAACTTCGCCTCATACTCTCGAACTGATAGATCACCCTGCTGCAATCTATAAAACTCAGCTGCTTTCTGGTCTCTATACCCCTGCAAAAAATACCGATCATAGAACAGATCCTCGAACTTGTCCCAACCAATATCGCCACCGCGCTCCAGACGCTTAGTCTGTTTCCACCAGGTGTTGGCGCCACCCTCGAGCTTATACGCCGCAAACTCCACACGATACTCCTCAGGCACACCAAGAGTATCTAGATGCTTCAAGATCGAATCCAACCAATACTCTGCTAGCTGCGGATCCCCATTGCCATCAAAAGTCGAAATAGACGCCCGCCAAAATTCCTTAAAGAAAGCATGCCGACTACCAACACTGGAGTCTTCCGGTCTAGTCCTGGCTGCCATCTGCCAGAAAGCCGCAAACATAGACCTCATCATGCTCTCATCATTTCCGAACTCAGCGTCAGCAGTCGAACGACGTCTAGGTGCCATTCTCTCACTTCTGAAAACAAAATTTGGACTGTCAGAGGTATTTCATTGTCAAACCTATGTGTGCACAATTCCCAAGGTTCATAACCTTGAGCTCTGATACCATTCTGTCACGCCCCGGAGTACGGGAGGTGACATGGCGGAATATTTAGATTAATTAAAAGAGAATTTAATTAAAAACTGAGAGTTTGAGAATCCAATTAAGTAAGAAATTAAGAAGATTTTCCACCACATTTTATAAAAGAATTTATAAATATTAAGCAAATAATAATAATTAAATAAAAACCGCGAATATGGGTTCCACAACCTACAACTTGTGCACACACATGGATCTGACAATATCACAAATACAATTACAGTCCAAGTACAAATAAAGTTAAGTCTTACATGCCTTGATTAATAAATACAGAATGCAAATAAATTCTCCTATTGCTCCTAAGTTCGGTCCGAAGAATCTTCTCCAAACCTAAATGGGAAACCACCTAGAGGGGGGAAATTTAAAACAATAAAACGTGAGCGAAAGGCTCAGTAGGACTATGTTTTATAAAATAGTTTAACGCAAAGGAACACAACATTATTAGAAGTTATTCAAAGGAAACTTAAATAAATAAATAGATAAACAATTTGAGTAGAACCGTCCTGACACAGAACAGTTTACTCGTCAAATCAAAACACCAATTTACTTTTACCTAGGCAAACCATGAAATCACCACCGTAGTGGCCCAGCTGGGTTTCGGGACCTGCCTCCAAGGTCGATCGCTACACGACCCGATCTCTGATATGACATCATGCCTTTGTGTTTATTATCATTATCATTCAAAACCCAATTACCGAGTGTTGTCAATTACATTTATTATGAAATTCATTTCATAATCACGGTATATTAAAATATAACCGATAAAACCATTTTCAAACAACCGTTGAAAACATTTTGATAGAAATCCTTTTCAAAGCCAAATCATTTCAAAACTAGGCTACCAAAGAAATAGGATAGAAGTCCTACCTCAATACTCGTGCCGGTACCCCACACCGTAATCCCGGTCCGCTATACGTTAGCTCCACGGAACCACGAACGATCCTAGATACAAACTAAGTCAATCAATATCTAGTTCGAGACATTCTATGTTACTAAATCATTTCATGATGTCCTAGTGTGCCATTTGTATCATTAAAATCATCCTATAAGGTTGGGATTTAAATCAGGGTTCAAAACAGTGAAAACGGGTCAAAATTACAAAATTTTCCATGCCTCGGTCGGCCTGCCGGACGCCCTGCTTCGGCCTGCCAAACTGCACAGTTCGGCCTGCCGGAAACAAGGTTCGGCCTGCCGAACATTTCCCCAGATTTGGCCTGCCGGTCGGAAGAACACCGGCCTGCCGATCATCACTCCGGCCTGCCGAACATGAACTTCGGCCTGCCGAACTGGGAAAACCCAGAAATCCCAGCCACGGGTTTCTCGATCCCCAAAA
This sequence comes from Artocarpus heterophyllus, assembly GCA_025403435.1. Lineage (NCBI taxonomy): Eukaryota > Viridiplantae > Streptophyta > Magnoliopsida > Rosales > Moraceae > Artocarpus > Artocarpus heterophyllus. The sequence continues at coordinate 28,096,603 of CM046354.1, read as the reverse complement.
TCCAAATCCGGATTCCAACCTGTTTTTCTCAAATCCCAGGCATGAAAAACAACTATAGTTGATAGAAAAACATTCTAGAACATGTTTGGAATCATTTAAACAACATTTAAACTCAAAATCCTCAAAAATCCGAAAATGAGAAAAAGAGGAGAAAAATGAAAAATCTTGAATTCAATCCGTTTTTCTTCAATCTAGGCTTAGATTCTAGTTGTTCTAAGTTCATTCAACACAAATCCACGGTTTTCTAAGCTAAAACAAACTTAGATTTCAAAAACACACAAAATTGGAAATTTTGTAAAAAGTTTAGAAATTTCGAATCTAACCTCGAATCGAAGCTTCAATCCGCGATCTCGGTTGCCGAATCACGTCCCCGAGCTTCCTCCTTGCTGTTCCGAAGCTTGGATTCGAATGTGGTTTCAAAATTTTTTGAAAGAGATTGAGAGAGAGTGAGCTGCCGAGAGAGAGAGAGAGAAGAGAGAGAATCGGAGAGTGAGGAGAGAGAGTGAGAGAAAAGGGAATAAATAGAGAAAATCGGTGGGCGGTTTTACTGTGCGAAAACCATGTGCCGCCCACGGTTTTGCAAAACGGAGTATTTTTTTAACATTTTACAAATTGTTGTGTTTTAAAACTCAAAACATCATTTTAAAACAATAAGAAATCATTCGAATTCATTAATTTAACAAAACAACCAAAAATTCAAAAATCCAACCAAATAGTCTAATAAATGTTAAAACGTTAATTATGGCACACTAATCCACCATTTACATTACATTAACATTAAATAAATTTCGGGACGTTACAGTTAGTGAGCATCTCGATCAGTGTTGGATTTTATGCAGGCGTCCTACATAAGTGCGTGTCTTTCCAGCCGTTGGATCGGATGACGTTGACCGATCTAATGGTCAGAGTTTGTGGGCCACATGCCCCACCTGGGCCCAATTCTCCTTCGCTTCTTTCGCCCGTTGGATCGCCATTTTAATGGCTAGCATCGTATCTGATCTGTGCATCTTGCCTTTGAGCCGTAGTAGATTACAAACTTAAATTCGCATACTCACAAGGGAATCTCAGCATGGAAAAAAGGGTGAAAAAACAGATCAACATGATCCGATTTTGAACAGTAAAATAAAATAAAAAAATAAATGAACAGGGCCTTTTAAGGCCTATAAATACCGGGGGCTTCTCCCCTAGTTCTACACCCCCTTGGACCTTTGGCCCTCTTTCTCGTTCTTTTCCTTTCTGTTGAGTTAGACTCAACAGTATCCCCTTTAGGTAAAAAAATAAAATAATGTCTAAATTAGTGTAGAAAGTTTAGTAAGGCAAAGAGATAATCTTGCGTGCATAGTACTTGGGTATGGATTTTATCTCTATATCTACTTTGTAATGCTTATATTTTGTGGAATAAATTATATTTTTCAAGTCTCTTAATAATTATTGTTAATGTTGTTATACTGCTCAATTCTTACATAAATTCAGTCATGCTTTCTTTATGTAATTTAATTGTATTGTATAATTAATATTAACGATACTAAAATCATGCTCGTTTATTAAGTCGAGTTTCTGCTGCATTACAGAAATAGACTAGCATAGTAAATGCTTAGTAATTCTTGATTTATTGTAGATAGAGGATGGCATAGTGTATTCTTAAACCATTTAATAAAACAAGGTGCTGCCGAAATTAATGCAATAATTTATTTCATAAAATATATTAATTTTGATTTGTTATTATCTTTTCTATCTTAAAATTATGTTAATTATAATTGTAATGACAACGGTTATAATTTTCATAATTAGTGCACTTAATCATTAGTGAGAGATGATTATTTTACTATTTTTATAGGAAGACCCTTACTGCATTATGGCTTGCTATATTGTCGCTCTCGATTGACCTATAAAATTAGTAAAGATGCTTACAATTAACGAGAAAAGATATAATAAATCAAATGCTTAAGATAATTATTAATTAGAGTTAAAATTCCATACCAGTTGAGAAACATACAAAGGATTCTCAATGCTTCACCGTTTTAATTTTATGCTTTAAATTTTGAATTAAAAAAATCACAAAAATATTTCTTTTTATTTTAAACTTTGTCTGGAAAAACCGCTTACCTTTTTGAATAATTATATTTATCAATCTCTCGAGTTACAAATTTTCACCTCCTTATGGATACAATAACTTTTTTATACTACAAACGTCTGGCATTTAAGAAGAAACATTTTTGGGCGTTACCTCTGACACATGAAGTAAGTGATTAAGCTAGGCAAGTTTGACATCACTTACCAAAACAAAACTGCATTAAAGTCACAAGTTCTTGCTGATCTCATAGCAGAGATATCCCTAAAAGCAACATTTGCCCTTGACGAAGAAAGACAAGTTGGCGACTAGACACTCCAAGTCGATGGCTCTTCTATGTTCAAGGCATTGGTGTTGGAATCTACTTGAAAACACCCACTGAGGAGATCATTGAGCAATCCTTCAAGATAGGCTTCAAGGCAACCAACAATGAAGCATAATACGATGTCAAGGTAGTTGGTTTACAACTCGCCAGAGCACTAAGAGCTAGCTGACTGAAGGTGTTAAGCGACTTGCAGTTGGTAATCTATTAAATCAGAGGGGTCTAAGTTACCAAGGACATAAACATGGTAGTATACTTGGCTAAGGAAAACAATATCATCTCTATATTTAAGATGTGTAGCTTTAAGCATGTCCCAAAAGAATCCAACAAGTAGATGCCTTAGAAATTTTTAGCTCATTAATTGATAGCAACTTGAAGTGATCAATCCTTGTGGGGTACCTTAAAGAACATTGTATCAAGGAGCTGACTCCAAAAGAGATAAACGACATTGACTCGGCAGTCGATACTTGATGACTTTGGTCATCCGCTACCTAAAAGAAGGAGAACTCTTAATCAACAAGCAGGAAGCAAAAACTCTAAGGCTACAAGTTACAAGGTGTACTTAGATTGATAACAAGCTTTATCGTAAGTCACACTCTGGGCTATAACTTATGTGCCTTGCATTTGAAGAAGGATACAACATCATGTGAGAGATCTATGAAGGAGATTGTGGGAACCACTTGGGCCCAAGATTGCTAGTGTTCAAAGACTTGAGACAAGGCTTCTACTGGTGCACTATGAAATTTAACTTGGAAGCATTCACCTAAAAGTGCGATAGCTACCAACGATTCGCCCTAGTTGTTCATTCCCTAGCTGAACTCCTTTCTTTGGTTTGTAGTTATTATGCCTTCATGAAGTTCATTATCGATATTGTTGGCCCTCTAGTCCTTATCCCCAAGCAGATAATCATAGACAACGAGACCTAGTTCTTGTTACGAAACTTCTAAGAGATTTATGCCAGATGGAAGATCACGCTTAGCTTTTTTATGCCTCGATTCATATAGGGAATTAGTTAAGAAGAAGTGACAAACAACTCCATTACTAACAATCTCAAAAAGAAGTTGGAAAGCTGTAAAGGAAGATAGCAAGAAGAACTCCCCAAAGTGTTGTGGGCTTACAAAATGACTCTCTGGATTGCAATTGTTAAGTTGCCTTTCTCATTCTTTTATGGAGCCGATGCAATCATTCTAGCTAAAGTAGGCATGATAAGCTTACAAACTAAATTATTCTAGCCAAAAAAAGCTAAGAATGACAAGACCGTTATAAAGTCACTAAAGTTATAAGGCTAGGAGCATAACACATTGGAAAACTCGATGGCACCCCAATACTTGGAACACACTCCGCCTTAGAAAGTATTACGTTTGATCATATACGATAACAATTATAGAAGATCACCTCAAGGTCTAATTAACTTCAATCCTATCTTTTATGTTTTGTCTTTTCTGTTTTTCAAGTTGTTCAACTTTATAATCAATTTTACTTAGACATTTAGCTATTGATGTAAACAATCATAGGATAGTAAAAATCAAACTACGCTCGAGCTTGATCCCTACCCATAGGTATGTAGGCAACTTGTGTAACTATAAATGAGTACAAGTCCTTTAATTAAAATCCTATGTTCCTTCTATTTGCTCCATCTAGTAAGAAAATACACAAAACATAACCAGTGAATCAGGGTGTTTAAAAAATCCGCTAATCCACCCAAAGCACCCAATCCAAACCAAACTGAACCAAACTAGTGGTCTTTATTTTAGTTTTCGATGGTTTAGGTGGTTTTTTACACAATTATTTTAGGCAGCTTAGTTAATGGTTTGAGCTTTCAAACCACCCACCTAAACTACCAGCCCAAACTACCTTCCAAACCACTGACTAAACCGCCATAGTATATTATTTTTATTTTTAACATATTTTTTATAAGAATTTTTATTTTTTTTTATTTTTTCATTTGTCATTACAAGAAGTTCTACCCATATAAGATGCAACTTTCTTCACTTTATAATCACACTTCTCCTAATCCTTATAAAACAAAATCAAATTAAAGAACGAACATATACAACTAAGACTAACTCATAGCATAGAACCCTAGATTCCCCCCATCCAGTGACCAACGTCTTCTTCCTGCACCACCATCGGCCTACTTGCAATGCCGTCATTGTCATGCCGTCTTTCTCTATCGCTTGCCTAACTTACCACGGTGTCCATTAAGGATATTAATAAGAGGAGAGGTTTATAGACAACAATGGAAAGCTTTAATTCAAGTTTAAAATTTAATCATATTGTCTTATGTTATTTAGTTGTATTTTTTACTTTTTAATTTAGTTATTGGTGAACTTTGTTTTGTGTTATTATGACTTTTAGTTTGGTTTTTGGTTTGTATTAAAACTTTTAAGGACAAAATTTTAGAAATTTTATAATTTTGTTGAATATTAAAAAAAATTAATCTTAAGAACAAACTGCCTAAACCACATATCAGTGATTTGGTTTGGTTTGGTTTTATAAAAAATATCAAACCACCTAAACTGCCGAAAAATAAAATTTATTTTTGGTTTGGTTGGTGGTTTGGAGAAAAAAAAAACCCCCTACACCACCTGCAAACACTCATACTTGTGAACTCATTAAAACTTACAATCAACTTGGAATAATAACTTCCAGTGGAATAAAGCCCACAATGGCCAGGCAACTCTAAACTCACATGGGTAGATGATTGCCATCCACCATCATCCCAATGCGTCGATTCGGCCCTAACTGGTAAGTAAACACAAAATGCCACTACACTTGAATTTTTCTTTTTCCTTTTCTTGCAAAGAAGTGAGAGACCATGAATTGTGACACACCGGGACAAACTATTAAGATAAAAAGAGTATTCACTCTACCAAACTGTTGTAGGGTATCTATCCTTGTGGCTTCACTTCAATACATGGGGTCCCGTACAACAAGTGGCACACCACTTGGACAATCCAATCCTAAGATATGAGGGACCTCTGCTTTTGCCATATCCCTTGTGAAAAGTGTTCCGCCATGGGACAACCAATGTGTAACACTCGAGAAATTTCTAATGCACTATACATGTAATATCCAAGAGTTATTAGCAATTTTGGTACCAATTTTTGTGTCAAAAGTTGTTAAAGTGCTTAAAGAGAAATTTTAGATCACAAGGAATTTTTTTTAAATTTAAATTTTATGACAAATATTCATAAAGCAAAATGTTTAATGTCATTAAGATGAAAGTTAGATGATGAACAAGGGACAAGTAAGCTAGAAAGCAAAACTGTTGAGGAATCTGCTGCAATAGTTTCTACAACAGAATATACAGTAAAGGAATTATGCTATGAAAAACTATAGAAGTTATACTATATACAAAATTTGGATAATCATGGAAGGTCGTGGAAGGATGTAGAAGGTTGTAGGAAGGATGATAGTACAGGAAAACTTTTACATAGTATAAACTTGGACTGCAAAAGTCAAAGATAAGTCAAAGTTTTCTTAGTCAAAAATGTGGAAAATTTCATACTATTCTAAGGGATTAATCCAGGCATATTAAGGGGGACAAACCAAAAAAATTTATTTATCAAAATTCCACTAGACTTGGCCTATAAATACTCTAGCACTTGATGAAATTTGAAACTTTTTCTCTCGACCTTTCTTCTCCTAATCTGCCACATATATGCTTAAAATCTCTTAAAATTTTACTGAGTTACAGCCATAAATTATGCTTGGAAGTCTCATAACTTTGGAGAAGGTCCCAAGAAACTTTTAAGGTAAAAACCCCAACTTTCTTTAAGTAAGTTTTATGGAATTTCAAGCTTAAGTAAGGGTTTTTGATGGATACGTTATGATTATGATATGGTTATGTTCGAGGTATGTTGTTGATTTATTTTCAAAGAGAATTAAAGCCTTGTGACTATCACAAGAGAATCCAAGTGTTTGGGAAACTTTTAAATACAAATTCTAATTAAGATTATGTTTTTTATTAGTCATGTATACCAAGTGTTTGACAAAGTTTATGGATTTTTCAAAGGAAATTTGTATGGCATACCAATTTGTGTACTATGTGCTTCAGGATATGTCAAAAAGGCGAAAAACAGACATGTACATGTAAGAAAATGAACTTGTTACATATTCTGTTGAAGATTTTGTTGCAATAGAAACCATAACAAAAATCAAAATAGAAACTAGAATAGTTTTGTGCCTTCAAAACTTAAGTTATAGACTATGTCATGTAAAGGATAATATATAACATAACTGTTTCATGGATTAAGTATTTGGTGATATACTTAAAATATTAATGTCGAATCAATTAAAAAGAAGTAAGCTAAATAAGCTAAACCACTATACTTTTTGTTGTAACAAAAAGTACAACAAATTGCAAAGATATATGTTTGAGATTTTAGTCAATTTTATATGGATTTTAATTTGTGAATTTTATGAGATTAAGTTACGAATTTTTTGGAATAAATTAAAACGAGGCCAAAACTCTTTGAATTAGCTTAATGCCTCTAAGAGAGAAATGTTCCACACAACATTAAGTACAAAAACATATGATGGAACATATGTTCCGACAATAGTTTGTCTATGTTATGAAATGCAGAAATTGATCAACGATAAAGATTTTAGCTAATGGTTGTTTGAATAGGACTCAAAGCTGACTAATAGAAGGAAAGGATTAAGTTCAAAAGCGCTAGAGCAGAATCAAAGTAAGTCTCGAATCTCACATATAGCATGAAGAAAATGACTTTCGAGTGCAATGTTTGATTTTCAGTACTTGATGTTTGAACAAGAGAATTTGCATTTGCTATGCTTAATGTTTAGGTACTAAGTTATGGCATATGGCATGTTTAGCATTTGATATGCTTATTAATGTTTACAAGCAGGTAAACTAAAGATGTAAATTAAGTATCGTACTAGCCTCTTTGATGTGAGGTTTACATGTTATGTCAAAGTTATGACCTCGTTGTTCGATGATCTTGAGTCTTCCACAAGGAAAGCATTATGTTATGTTTAAGTTACGATCTCATGATTCATGATGTTGGTACAAACACTTAAACCCACAAGTTTAAGAAAATATAAGAATAATAGTAAATATGTGCATAATGAAACATAAATAGAATCATACATAGTGTCTTTGCTTGCATTCCTTTATGAGAAATGTTTATGTAAAAAGTTTTATAAAAAATGTTTCACATTTTATGAAAGATATTTTAAGAGAAAACATTTTATATAAGATTTTATGAGAAAATGTTTTATGATAAACCTTTTATGAGAGAACATTTTATGACGTTTTATGAGAACATTTTATAAGGAACATTTATGAAAATGTATCATGAGAACGGTTTTACTATAAAATGTTTTATGAAGGATATTTTACGGGATATTTTTTAAGATAGATATTTTTGTGAATTATGTTTGAGCTTACTGAGGTAAAACTCATCAACATTCTTTCATGCTATAGGAGGCAATATAGAAGGACAATATGAATGTTTCACGGGCTTGGCATGGTGGTAGAACAAATGCAAAAGTTTGCTATGGTTATTACTATAGTTGTTTTCCATTGTATTGAAAGACTCTATAATTATTAAACTAGGAGTATATGTTCTAAAATTATGATTTTGTTAAAGTTTATGTTACAATAGTTTTAAGTATATTTTAAAAAAATTTGCTCCACATTTTTACTAAATCAACAGTGCTTTCGAGCCAATTATCGGTTATCTTCTAGGGGTGGTTTGTCTCTTTCCAAGTCTTTATCAATTATCTTACTAAATCAACATTGCTTTCGAGCCGTCGAAACTACTCTTCAGTTAATTATGGCTTTTGAGCCGACGAAATGAGTCTTCAGTCTGTCATGGCTTCCAAGCCAATAAAATGACTCTCTAGACAATCACAACTTTTGAGCCAATGAAATAGTTGATCATAGCTTCCAATCTGACTAAACAAGTTTAGTTTGCATTCATAACTAGATGATTCACCTAAACCAATGCAATCAGTCAAATAATATTTTAGTGGCTTTACAATTAAACAACTACTCAACAAGCTCCAAAGCCATATAAATGGAGACTTATACTTATAATGCCTAGTCAACTTCACTAGGCTTCTCTTTAGGAACCTTCTCCATGTCTTTAAGACAAGCAGTCTCGCCAACAAAGTTACACTCCATGTGCTTCCTATCATGATACTCCTAAAGTGACTGCAAGTGACTTGTTGCTTAGCCGATCTAAAAGTTGCCGTAGTCCTCTTCTTTAAGCTCTTGGATCCGTATAGCCAACTTCCTTTCTCTCAATCTTAAAAAGGTTCGTATATAGGTGAATGCTATTTATCTTCAACTAAAGCTCGCTTTCTTGATTCTCGATAGCGACCCTCTCTTTATCAACCATAGCATTTAGGTCATCTCCATTTTTCTCCAGGGCATTGTACATGGCTATGAGCCGAGCAAAGAAGACAGCAAGTATGATACCCCTTTGAACATTCTAGAAGAAATGAAAAATTATACATGAACCTTAAATCAAGGCAAATACAAATACAAAGTGAAAGCTTACCTTCATGGACTCACCCGCGAATGACTCAGTGATGTCCTAATGTTTTCAGTTAATAGGAAATCTCGATCATCCTCAGTTAGCAAACTTACACCCAGGTGGCTAGTAGCATCATAGTGTGACTAAAATGACAAGTCCTCAGGCAGATTGAAGTCATACGAGTTGACCTCTCTTTTCGTCTTCTAGTCAATCGAAGGCTCGGGGAAGGGTAACTTGAGATTAAAGTGGGGTACTCGATTTCAATGACCTCTAGTCCAGTCGACTCCCTAACCTTAGCCTTGCTCGTGGACTTCCTATTGCTAGCCCTTGTAAGCATCTCCTTAGAAGACACCACATTCAACTTTGATGCTACAAATGATAAGATTCAATTAAAAATCAACTCAATAACACAACCATGGTATGTAAGTTCTAACTTTCCTTACTTGACATGGTCTTAAGAACAACAACTATAGATTTGGTCCTATAGGAAACTCAATTGCTGGTATTGATGGTGGCTTGCAACTTGGTAAATTGATCCTTCAAATTCATGGCAATGTAAGGGGGCTTGTTCCAAGAGTGCTTCACAAGTGAAAAAATTGGGTTAGCAAATGAATAAAGCAAGCAAAAGAAAACATCGTAAATTCAAAAATAGTTGACTCACTAGGTAGACCCCAAGCGATTAGAGCCGCCTAACTACAGCTAAAGGCATAGATATTTCCCTTCACCATGAAGTATTTATCTTTTCAGTTTCAATCTACTGATTGGACCTCATCAATATTATCGAGTCCTTCAAGTGAGTCACAAGGATGTAAAGGCCCTTTGACTCAAAGTTCTGCTTCAAGAAAGACAAGGACCGAAAGTCCCCATTGTTGAAATCGACCTCGGCCCATTGCACTAGGACAAAATATGCAGTAGAACCTTCTAAGAATTTAGCATCAATTAAGGAACCGACGTCTAACAATTGCTCAACACATCCACCATGAGCAATGAAAGAGGAAACCTTAGTCTGAGCTCAAAGAACACCACATAGATGGTGAACCACCCACTATCTTAGGGCTATTAACCAACTTGCCCTTGTCGAGGATGTGAATCTCGATCCTTTTTAGGATCCTAATCTCAGCCTTCAGCTTTGCCACATCTTTGGTAGTCAACTCCAAAGGGGGTTTGTCTTTAAGGTAGCCCAGGCCGATGGACCTTCCCTCATTGTTGCCGATGCCATCAGCCACTCCCTCAAAACGAGCAACTAAAGGTTAAAGGGAGCAACCTCGTTTTGAAGCACTATTTGATGACTCAAACAACAATTTGAGGAATTCCAAGTCACTTGATGCATTAAATCATTAGAATGTTATAAAAACGAATATGTAGCAAAATTTAAGACTTTTTAATAAAATCTTTTACCATAAAACAAGTTAAATATGTTATGTGTCATAAATTAATTATAGATCTTCGTACTTGGTAAATCAATAACCACACTTCTAACGAAAAAATATTCTTCACATTTGCTATACAAACAACATGTCTAAAAGAGCATCAACTAACTAGTCTTTTTTGCTATTCACAATTATTTTACAATTATCAACTGTAAAGCTTTCCACTAAAAGCTTAGAACTGCATTCTCAAATTATATACAAATTTTAAATCTCCCATATGTTATTCATCCATGACATATCATAATATGCAACATCCTTATAGGATATCCATAATCGATTTAATTTCATTTTACCTTCCCGATTATAGTTATCTTCTGTTCTATTATCTCACCATTAAAATACTTACTATTCATGACCAATCAAATAGTATACCATTTGATTACATATATGCATCCAAATGGTTGAGTGTTATAGTTTTCCAATTCCATAATAATACAAAAGGGCTATGGATTCCATATATATGAATAATAAGTCTACATCATCCAAGAGTCATGTCTCCAACGAACCGATATGTGTACCTTCATTCAATTAAGGATGTCACCTTTTGGTACATCAAAAAACACAAATCAAGAATGTGGATCCATTAATTCACTTTAGGTTAAGATGTAACACACATAAATGTCTAAAGTTAATCGATTTATTCAAACAGAATCAACTAAATCAATTTATATTTAGTTCCGATCTAGTATATTGTCACAAATGACAATACACCAATCTTTCTACTCATAAAGTCTCACTCCGATGACCAAGACAAGTCATCTCTCGTTAAGGATATAGACAACATAACAATCTTAACATGAATAAAGCGCTGAACTTTATTTCCTCGATTGTAGAGCTTTTATATTTAAACCATTACCTTAAGATTCATGTCTTTTGTATAATCTGTCTATCATATGCACAACCTTAAAGGTTTAGAATGATAGTCTTAGAATTTAGTTTGGTTATCAGATATTCAACATAAATGTACATAAAGAGGACAAATTTGATATATGACGTAAATAATAATTTCTTTATTGGTCAAACGTCTCAAAAAGAGGGACATTATTTAATCCCTACAGTATTAATTCTAACATAAAAAGCCAAATAGTAGAAGGTACGAGCAAAAAACTAAGTTTTCTTTTTCTTTTTCACTCTTTCTTTCTCTCTTTGGTTCCTAGGAGAACTGAAAAGCAATGGGTCTCAAAAGCTAAATTGGCTCTAAGGGTGAATGCTTGAAGCAAAATGATTTGACAACCTAAGAAAATGAAAGAAAAAAAAAAGAAAGCAAAAAAATTACCTAGAAATCCCTAGGAAGACTTAGCAATAACGGAGAATGAGAAAGAAGTGCTACAACGGTTATAGCAAATGAAACAAGAAAAAAAAATGAAACAAATTTTGCAATCCGAACTTAATGCCCAAATCCAATTGGAAAACTAAGATCAGTTCTCCCTAGCGACTTAAATCAATTTGGGAGAACATCACCATTTCAAAACATGGGAACACAAGCATAAAGTTTGGGATGCCTATAGCACATCACTCCAACATCCAATCGCAACTGTAGGCAGCGGCAATTGATGCCACATGGAAGAAGTGTTCAAGTGGCACCACGCTTATCAAACTTCTCTAGAACCTTCTCAGAAGTCCAAAGGGCACCCAAAGAAATCCCAATTGCATCCCAAAGACTCAAAGAAGCTTGCAAATCGATAGAACACATATATATTTGATTTTCATCAACTAAGAAGTGGGGCACTTACGGGTTGAGGTATAAATAGCACCTCATCCTCCACCATATACTTGTCCATTCATCACTATGAAGCGGCGTTGATTAAAGGACATCGACTAGCCAAATCAACTAGAAAAAATGAGTCTTAGTCGACTCAAGACCAGGAGGACCCACTTGGTATAAAACAGGAAAGAAAAATCCTTTAGCCCTACAAGGACCAAATTTGCTAAATCAGGTAATAAAGGCAAGAATCGGATCAAGCTTGGAGAGTCAATTAAAATAAGAAAACAAGCAAATGAGAAAGTCAATTAAAATTAGACAAGGAATCTATCATTCTCTAGTCAATACTGAATCAATCCAAGAATCAATTCACCCTATAAATATGGGATTAATCCCACAATTTGTACATATTGTATCTTGCTTATTTACTCCTCCTCTCACTAATTTTTCTCTCTAAAACCCTTCCTCCTTTTCTCTCAATTTCTTTCTAGCCGAGACCTTACATAGGGCATTGCCTTTATTATAGAGGTGAACCACTTTAAATTTGTGTGTCTATTTATTTTACTGTTTTTTATGCCTTGTTCTTATTTTAGGTCAACTTGAAACCAATTGACTCGTGCACAACATTTGCATTTTGAGAGTAGTCATTTGCCCTCTAAACAAATCTGATTGTAAAATTCACCCTCTATAATTAATCTCTTTAATAATAATAGTTTCCATTCTAAAAAATGCATTAGTAATCTCCTTTCCATCATCATTAGAGTATCAAACTTTATGCTTAAATTGTAGATGATTACACAGCTAGATTATACAGATTACAAAGGTCCTCTAAGGTTGAGTATGCCGCCAGCCCACCACCTAGGTGAATCAACATTTTTTGTCAAATAAGGGTTTCTAATATATTTACTATGGTTTTAAGATTTTGAACTAGGAATCCTTCATCGAAAGAAAAGAGAGACTTTCTCCCATTTTCCTCTATATAAACACTACCTGTTCTTGTGTGCTCAAAGGTGTTGCCGTTGAGATCAATTTTTGTCCAATCTTGGTTAGTAAAAATTTAAAAATTGAAAGAAAATATAGTTTAAAATATTCAATAATTAAATATTTTTATATTTTTTGACACTAATAGTTTATAGTAAAAAAAATTTATATAGTAAAGAAATTTAATTTTTTTAAATTTTTTTAGTCAAAATTTTAAAAAAATTTATATAATAAGTTTTTTTTAATCGTGTCGTGCCATGTTAAACGTGTTTTGGGTGTGTCATGTTCGTATCTGTATTTTAAGCACGTTTATTAATCATGTCGTGTTCATGTTTGGTTTAATTATGTCATGTTATAAATGTGTTGACACGAATACGACACACGAACACGAATTGTCAGCTCTAATGCCAATGTCAATTTCAATATTTAAGTCAGAATATCATTCTTTGGTATATGCAGTTCTTTATGCTAAATTTGATATATAGTATGCTTGGTATCAAATTCAACACCAAATATAGCATATACCAAATTTTGTCATTTTGTTCTACTTCATTGATATGTTACTTTTCCATTAATCATTACAAGTTGTGCATTTTTAAATAAATTTAAAGTTTACTTTTACAACTTTTAAAACTCAATGGTTATGATGAAAAATAGATGTGGCAAATGAAATAACCTATTAAATATCTCATTTTTTCAGACCTTTTGATATCAAATATGGCATTGATTTTAGCTTTTGTATTTAAAGGGGCTTAAGAAAAACTGGTCATTTTGATTATTTTTGTCTTTTAAAAAGTGGTCTTTTAATTCAAATTCTCAAGATTTATTCAACTAGGATACCCCACTCGTTCGAATTTAATAAAAAACTAATATGGTATTTGGCAATGTGAGTTAGAACCAAAACTTTTGGTTGCTACAGTGTAAAGCTTTCACATGCTACATTGCTAAAAAAAAGTATGCTATAGTATACATCTCTTACATGCTATGGTGTTTTCAATAAAAATTTGTTCTAATCAGTGCTCACAAACACCCTATAAGAAATATTTCTCAAGTTTTTACGAAAATACTTATAGAAAAAAATAGTATTTGCCTCCCTAAACTCACTAATTTATATTTGTGCACTTCTCTTATAATTATCCTAATTTAAGTTAATATACAATTTGTAAAATGTGGGCAAAATCTTAGAATGTTTAAGAAAGAGCATAGCTCTTTATGCCTCTCTATTTAAGGTGCACTTCCTTTAATAGCCTTTCATGAGTAATATAATTACCTTCAAGAGCAAGGTCGTGTGCTTCCTTGTGAGTTTTAATATATGCTTTTAGTGCTACTCGATTAGCTATGACACTAGATAAATTTTCTCAATAATATCCTGAAGTTTCTCTACCAAATTGTGGTACAAAATCATCTTTAAAGATCTCGATCAAAGTAGGTATATGCCAAACGTGAATACCCCTGAAGCCATGGGCAGAACACCTAGTAGAGAAACTCAATTTTGAGTGAAATAATACCATGGCTTTGACCTTTTTCAATAATATCATCACGTAGTAAATCAACAAAGCCTAAAGTAATTTACCTTTCCCCTTCAAATTTCTTCATTGTTGTACCTGAATGAATATGATCTCCCTAAAATAGACATAAGGCTTTACCTAGTACACAAAATGTATACCATGATCATTCTGTCTATCAATAATTAGGCTAGCATTTGCAGTGAACTCTCCTGTTAAAAAATCATGCATTATAAGAATAACTATTAATTATCTAGCAAATACAGCCTTTTTGATCATTTCTTCATATATACTTGCAGTAGCATTTAGTTAATATCCTTTGATTTGGTCTGTGTTTTAATTTGCTTATGCACTATATAAGAAACAATCTCTCCAATGTATAAATGGTTGGGACGTTCTCATCATTTTTTGTAAAATCAAGTCCACAGAGGAGACATTTAATAAACTGTTATACCATAATGCTTAGATGATAACCCAAATTTAGATTTAACAATACATGCCAATAGTGAGTGCCTCTACTTGTTCGATTTATCTCTTTTAGCTTGTGTACCATGAGGTGGCCCTTAAAAAGATTTAGCATAAATAGGAGGGATTTGTAAAGTTCCCTTTTTCTTTATAATGGGCGGTTCCTCACAATGCCCTTTAGGGTTCGAGGAGAAGTCCTGGTTGGGCCATCTTGTTGCGGTCATGCTCACGGCAACGCACGATGTGGCCCTGCCTTTGTTGTGGCCATGTGGGCAATGGGGCTAACTTCTAGTTAGGATTTGAGTTTTAATTTGTATAGGTCTAGTTATATTCGAATGCTTATGGACTTTTTCTCAAACTTGAATGAATATGATCTCCCCAAAATAAACATAAGGCTTTAGCTAGCATTCAAAATGTATACTATGATCTTTCTGTTTGTCAATAATTGCATTCATTACATGATGGATGTGAAAACATAAACCATCATCTTGACAATAATGGGTTAGGCTAGTATTTGCAATAAATCCTCCTGTTAAGTAATCGTGCATTATAATAAGAACTCCTACTTATCCGATAAATTCAGCCTTTTTTATCATTTCTTCATATCAACTTACGTAGCATTCAGTTAATTTCCTTTGATTTGGTCTGTGTTTTATAAATTTGCTTATGCATAAATAAGGAACGATCTTTCCAATGTATAAATGGTTAGGACATTCTCATCATTTTTTTTGTAAAATCAAGTCAACAGAGGAGACATTTAATAAACTGTTATACCAAAATGCTTAGCTGATAAACCAAATTTAGACTTAATAATACATCCCAATAGTGAGTGCCCCTGCTTGTTCAATTTATCTCTTTTAGCTTCGATACCATGAGGTGGCCCTTGAAAAGTTTTAGCATAAACAGAGGGTTTTGTAAAGTTCCCTTGTTCTTTATAATGGGCGGTTCCTCACAATGCCTTCGATGTTTCAAGGAGGAGAAGATCTTGGTTGGGCCTTGTTGCGGCCATGCTCACGGCAACATACGATGTGGCCCTGCCTTTGTTGTGGCCATGTGGGCAATGGACCTCACTTATTGTTGGGACTTGGGTGTTAATTTGGATAGGTCTAATTACATTTGAATGCTTGTGGACTTTTTCCCACATTTTGGAACTCATACATTTGGAATTTATTAGTGTGTTTTTCTTACACTTCAAAGTGGTTATGTATCTTTCTTACACTTTGTAGATGTCAACTTTTACATCAACACTGGACAGGTCTGTGTATCAAAGTGATATAAGCGATGAGGATGTCACCATTAATGATCAGCCTACTATGAAGACGAGGTTCATGAGATCTTATTCTATAAGTCAAGAATCCCAAAGTAGGGTAGTCTTAGGACCGGTTTAGGATAGCTAGTGCTTTTATTTTTAAGCAATAGAAGAAGCGAAGCATAAACTAATCCTTTTTAATTAATGTTTGGATAGTGCATAAAAAAGTGCTTTTTGATTTCAGATGAGCTTTGTTAGACATGTATGCCCTAGGGAGTAAAAATGTAATAAGTTTTTGCAGACATTTTTATCAATAAAGAATTATTTATTGTTTATATACCAAATATTGTCTTCTTTATGTTCATATTTGTTGAATGTATGTTAAGCAAACAATAGTCTAAGACTGTCACTCTAAACCTTTAAGAATTGGGCATATGATGGACAGATTATGCAAAAGACACGATTCTTAAGGTGACGGTCTAAATCATAAGATCTGCAATCGATAGAATAAAGTTGGGTACCTTATTTATGTAAAGATTGTTATTTTGTTTATATCCCTATTGGGATATGGTTTGTCTTGGCTATCGGAGGTGGACTCCATGAATAGAAACATTGACACATTGTCATAGGTGGCGATGTGTTGGATCAGGACATAAAGTGAATTGATTTGGATTAATAATTCTGTCTCATCAAATCGATTCATTTTAGACAATCATTTGTATTGTATCTTAATCCTAAGATGAATAGTGGGCCTGTTGTCTTGACTTGTGTCTTTTGATGTACCAAAGGGTGACACACACATCTTAATAGTGGTATGCATGCTGATACGTTGGAGGCATGACTCTTGATAGCGTAGACCTATTATTCATAGATATGGAATCCATAGCTCCTCTTTAGGAGTAGTGATATCCTCTTATATGCGTTATCTTGTAATTAGAAAATTGGAGCGCTCAATCATTTGGATACATAGGTGTAACCAAATGGTATACTGTCTTTGGATGGTAAGTTTTTCGATGGTGAGATAATAGAACATAAGATAAAAATAATCGGGAAGGTAAGACAGAACTTGTCCTTAAGCCAGTTATAGATAATCCTATGGGGATACGATACACTATAATATGTCATGGAGACTTAGCTATACGAACTTCGTAATTCTATATAGTTTGAGATTGCAACTCCAAGCTTTTAGTGGAGTAGTGTTAGAGTTGATAATTATGAAATGTATATCTGGGATATTGGGTTTTGTAATTATCGGGAGCTTGAACTATATAGGTCCATTTGGTCCCCTTTGCTAGCTCACAACATCCTATAACGATACGACGTGCTTTCCAATAATTGATGACTTATGTCAGATTTATTAGATTGGCAGAAATTTGTAAGAATCAAATAATTCATGTCTGTTTATCGGTTGAATTAATTTTGTGACAAAATTAATTCAAGATAAACTTGTTGAATTATTGGGATTAGATAATTCTTGTCTGTTTATCGGTTGATTTAATTTTGAATAAATTAAATCAAGAGAAACTTGTAGAATTATTAGGAATTCATTTATTTTCGTAGAGATTATCTAGATAAAGTTGTTTTAATTAGATAACTTTTCTATTGGGTTATTTGAATTAAAACTGAGACTTTATCCTATAGAATCTCGACTGAAAAATAAAAGATTCGCTGAGATTTTTTTTGGTAGTTTGGCATGCCGATCCTCAAGTTTTGCCTGCCGATGGGGCAAGTTTGGCCTGTTGATTAGGCAGATCGGCCTACTGATGCGCAAAAAAAAAGTTCACACGTTTTTACGCGGATTTCATCAGATATTAATCCAAATTTGATTCTGATTTGAATTTTTGAGACCTTATCTGATAAGGACTGACCCTAGACCCAACCTCTATAAATAGGGAGTAAGTCTCATAAGTTATTCAGATCAATTGAGAGATTAAGAGTGATACTCTGCTGGTGAGAATCTGAAACTCCCTAGGAGCTCTTGTTCACAAATCACAAACACTAGCTTTGGGATCTCTCAATTGGTTGGAAGGAGAGTCACTTGGAGGAAGAGCTGTACATGTGAGCCCACACTCACTCCGATCGTGGATAGAGAATAGCAAAGAAGACTAGTTGGTTAAGGCACTTCTGGAACGTTACTTATCTTCACAGATTGTGCGAGTTCTTTGGCATTCAAAGGTTAGTAAGATCTGGTTAATTTATGCACATAGTGTGTCAAACTTGTATTTTGAAAAATACTCTAATATAAAATTTTTAAAATTCTGCTGCATACTATTTTTCCAACAAGCTTTGGAACCTGTTTGGTTAAATAAATCGAAAACTCTTATGGGTATAAAAAGTATTATTCAAGGACATGGATGGATTCCTTATTTTTTTTCCTTGAATAAAAGGTCAAAATTATAAATACAAAAGAGGGTTTTATCATTATAGTACCCTCTATATTCTATCACATTGGTACCTCATTGTTTGAAAAATATTAAAACATTGTACTTCAGTTTTCAAAAATATAATTTTAGTATCTTGAGTTTATGTTTTTTGATGTGACATTTTCAACTTACCTTTCTATTGATGAACACCAAATTATTTTGTAAGAACTATAAAAGAAAATAAATAAAAATAATACAAAAACACAAATGTCTACATCCATACTTTTCTTTGATGAGTTTTATTTAATATTTTGTTTGTTGTAGCTTTATAAAATTAATTCGGGTAAAAAGGAAATTTCATATCAAAATCATGAACTCAGGGTACTTAAAATGATATTTTCAAAACCTACAGGGTCAAAATCATGAACTCAGGGTACTTAAAAGGATACTTTCAAATCCTACAGGGTGTTGTTTTGATATTTTTTAAATAGCAAGGTACCAATGTGATACTTCTATAAAACACATGGCACCAAAATGATAATTAGTCATACAAAAGCTTTTCATAAGCACTAGTTGGCTTCTCCTTAAAGTTCTTATAAAAGCCAAAAGTACTCTTTAGAGATATCGAAATATATCAAAAAGCAGCTTTTGGAGTAAATAAGCCATAATCAGCTTTTTTTAAGCCATACTAAACAAGCTCTCATAGAATGATTCTTATGTCGCTACTAACAGGGATCATCTAAAGGAGGATCTGGATTCTTACCAAGAGTCCTTAAAGTCATCTTATCGAGCATCCTCAAAGTCTTTACATGTTTAGGGAAGGTAAGAAAAATAGGGACTACATTTTAGAGAGTTCACCTTCTTGTCTAACTGAAGGCGGTTTGAAGCGGGTTTGAGAGGAGCTTTATTTTTGCACACATTATGTCCCACTCGATTTCTTAAGAGGATCAGAGGGTTTATTCCCGTCTGAAAGGGATGCATGCAATCTTGATCTGAGTTTTCTTTCGACTCTAGCTGAGGAGGTGACAGGTGAAGGCATCGAGACTAATGCCTCCCCTACTGCAACTTAGCCTTTCTTCTTCTATATATTTTCTTTTATTTTGTAATGGCCATGAGGCCAAGACTACAAGACTATGGGGCCTTAGTGTTGGACTCTTGTATATGTTTATTTTGTTTCAATATAACTTTAATATCTGCAAAACAAATTTCGCTAGTAGGCAAGTGCAAATGCCCGATGTGATTAGTAACCGAGCTTTTAGATAACCCGCTTCTTTAACTGGCTAAATTTTGGTAAAAATTTTAAAAGTGTAAGTAACTGAGCTAATCTTTTATAACTAGGTTGAAACTGTTACCCGTCTTATTTGCTCTTTTGGCTTTAACCTACACTTATGTCAAAAATTCACATGCGAATAACCGGCTAATCACTAAGCTTTTAAATTAGCTAAAGTGATCGTGTCTTTTGGTTCTAATTTATCACAAGTGTAGTATAGCCAAGCTTGTCCTTTTTTTTTGGTACTTATGCCCAAATACTTGTATCCAAGGTCACTATGCATCTTAGGAAGAATATGTCGCTTTTTAGCAAAGTGCAAATCACGGAGATGGACTTGTTATCTTTAGGCCTAGGGTGGTATACTCTATGCACCACATTGTCCTCCTGTCCTTAGCTGAGCACTATGCTTTAGCATTGGACATGAATTTCTTAAAATAAAAAAATAATAGATTACTGAATAACCTCAAAAACTTTATTAACTTCTGCAAGGGAAAAAGACATAAGTTTTTGTCTTTTGATGTCCTAAAAATATAAATGATAGAATGGCCTACTGATAAAATAGCCTGAGATGAGCTATATTCTATGGGTGATCTATTACCCGACCTAATAGATACTCGAGGGAATAAGTGCCTGGTCTAACAATTCCTCGAACATGATATGTCTTTCCTACGTCAATCCTAAAGGTCATGCATTCTTCTCTTTGGTATTCTGGGCTACCCGCCTAAGGACTAGGTCGCCCACCAAGAAACTTCTATCCTTGACCTTTTTGTTATAACACCGAGCTGCTCGCTGTTGATATGCCACTTGCCTAATATGTTCTTACAAATGCTTTTCTTCTAAATGGTCAATTTCCCCATTCATTAGTTCCCGGTTCATGACCTCGTTATAACTGATAACTCTACTTGGAGTTGTTATTTTGACTGGCAGCATGGCTTCTACTCTGTAAGTCATTGAGAATGGGGTTTCCCCTATGGGTGTCCTAGGAGTGGTTTGATATGCCCATAAAACTTTAGGCAACTCCTCGGCCCATGCACCTTTTAGTTGATCAAGCTTTTTCTTCAATGTGTACTTTAAAACTTTATTGACTACTTCAACCTGGCCATTACTTTGCAGATAGATGGGGGCTGAGAAACTTTTATTGATCCCTAAATGATCAAAAATCTCTCTTGTTTTAGCATTACCAAATAGCTTGGCATTATCTGAGGCCAAGTAGTTAGGGACGCCACATCTACACACAATGTTGTTCCAAATAAAGGCTATTAATTTGGCCTCAGTGATTGCTGCAAACAACTCTGCTTTTACCCACTTTGTATAATAATTCACAACTACAATAGCATACTTATAACCCTAGGGTGCAATGTAAAGAGGTCCGACAATATCAATGCCCTATTTAGCAAAAGGCCAAGGACTAATAATTGAGGTTAGAGGCTTAGCAGGTGACTTAGGAAGAGTTGCATATTTTGCATTTTTGCACATACTCCATGGCTTCTTTCTTTAATGTCGGCAAGTATACCCTTGTCGAAGAACCTTGGGTGCCAATGATTATCCCTCGGCATGATTTCTGCAGACTCCTTCATGAATTTCTTTCAGTACATTGTGTGCCTTCTATGTAACTAAGCATTTGAGTAACAGAGTTGAGTTTCCTCGTCAGTATAGAGTATCATTATGAATTAAATATCAAACCAATCTATATTTTAGACTTCTTACTTCATCTCAATCATCAAGCAGCACTCTGTTTTCAAGAAATTATAAATCCACTTTATCCAGCTATCAAGTGTAATGATGAGGAGTACATAGTCTAGCTCCTGATTTTGAATCGTGGGCTATTCTAGTAGCTCAAGTGGTGTACCTTTCAGTAGCTTTAAGTCTTTAGCCATGGTAGGTGTTGCCAGTGCATCTACATTGGTATTATCTACCCAAGGAACTCTAATGAACTCATGGCATTCGAACTTTTTTTAGTTCATTCTTTACCTTATTCAGGTATACAACCATACATTCTCCCTTAGCTTTGTACTCTTCGGTTATTTGGCTTATAGTAACTTGCAAATCACTATAGATGATGACTGAGCTTGCCCCCATATGTTTGGCCAGTCTTAACCCCACAAGGGTTGCCTAGTACTCTGCTTCATTGTTGGACTCTCTAAACTTAAATTTGATAGTTGAGGTTATCTTGTAATCCTTGGGGTTTAATAGTATGATGCCTCCTCCAACACTGTGCTAGTTGGACAACACATCTATATATAGCTTCCACTTGGGAAGCTCTAGTTCCACTTCCATCTCCTCAACGTTTGGTCAGGCAGCGAATTCTGCCTCAAAGTCTACTAATGCCTGAGTCTTTATTGATTTTAAAGGGACATAGCTAATGTCGAATCCACTCAATTTGGCAACCTACTTTGATAACCATCTAAAGGTATCTGGCTTCTATAGTGCTTGTCTTAAGGGATAGTTAGTAAGGACATCAATTATGTGTTCTTGAAGTAACAAGGCAACTTTGTAACAATTATTATTAGTGCAATGGCAAGTTTTTTCATGTCAATGTATCTTGTCTTGACATCTAAGAGACATGTGCTCTTGTAGTAAATTGGAAACTAGACTCGATTTTCTTCTCTAATGATCATCAAACTGACTGCATATTCTGAAATAGCTTAGTAAAAATAAAGCTTCTCACTTGGTAATGCCTTAGAAAGAATTGGTGCTTAGCCAAGGTGAATCATTTGCTGCTAAAAAGCTTCTTCACATTCAGCAGTCTACTCAAATGGTTTTTCATTCCTTAATGTATTGAGGAAAGGAATGCACTTATCTATCGCCCAAGAATCCACACACCCAATAAGCTTTTATACATCTTTTGGCTTATTTAGGGATTCTATTTCAATAAGAGCTCTAATCTCCTTGAAGTTTGCTTTAATATTGCATTGATTTACCATAAAATAGATAAGTTTCCCTGAGGATACACCAAAGGCACTCTTTTGAGGATCGAGCTTGATGTTGTATTTCCTTAAAATCTAGAATGCTTCTCAGAGGTCAGTAGTATGTCGATAGGTATTTTGACTCTTGACCAGCATGTCATCCACATACACTTCCATGTTTCTTTCAATCTAGTTTTCGAACATCCTATTCACTAGTCTCCGATATGTGGCTTCTACATTCTTGAGAGCAAAGGGCACTTCATGTAGCAATACAAACCTTGGTTAGTAATGAATGTTGTGTGTTCCTCGTCAAGGCTGTGCCTGGGGATTAGATTACATCCAGAGTATGCGTTCATAAAACTCATCAACTCATGGCCTGTCGTTGCATTTACTAACTGATCCTTTCTTGGTAGAGGAAAGCTATCTTTGGGACATGCTTTATTCAGGTTAATGAAGTCTACACAAGTATTCCATTTGCTATTTGGCTTTCTTACCAAGACTGAATTAGATACCCATGTCAGGTAATGAGCTTCCCTAATGGTTTTATTTTTGATTAACTTATCAACTTCCTCACGCAAGGCTTGATATCTTTCTCCATTCAATGGCCTTTTCTTTTTGTCTTTTCAGTGGATATGCAAGATCTATGTTTAGTCGATGGTAGATAACCTAAGGGGAGATACCTTTCATGTCGTCATACGACTAAGCAAAGACATCAAAATTATCTCTTAAGAACGCCATCAGATCTACATGGTATCTAGCACTAAGCCCTGTGTCTATCTTCAAAATCCTACTCGGGTCATCATCATCCTCTACTACCTCTTCCAAGTCCCTCACTGGCTTTGCTACAATGATTTTGTCATCCATTCTTAGATCAAGATTTATACCATTCGATGGTGGTACGTGATCAACCATCATCATTCTGTGCTCAGGGAATTCAAAATCCCAAATTGAGTCTAAGTAGGTTGTTGTGCCTCGTATTGGTCACCCCTCATCTTTCCTACTCTGTTCTCTATTCTCTCCTACCTATCACAACATTATACCGGGTCCCTCTATTAACAATTATGAACTTTGACATTACAGTTGTGGTGTTTGGTTGGGTACTGATAGTAATGGGAAGAGTGATCATATCTTCTGGAATAATGCTATCTCCTATAAAATTATTAAGTGGATGTGAGTATGGCATCAACTAAGTGTTAGGAATATGCATTTGGTTCAACGTGTCTATGTACAGAATGTCCACGGAGGTTTCATTGTCAACGAAAACCACTAATGCATCATTATGAAAGAAGTGGACTTATCATGCATCTTCATCAAAAAAAGGTAATTTCCATTCTGGCTCTTCTTAGCATCTTGGATGGTCTCCCATCAACTTTCATGTAATTATGGAATGGCCTACCATTGGCCTCTTGAGCATAATTCTTCTAGGACCTCCTAGAATTTCTACCAAAATATGGTCTTCTATGAATGGCGCAAATTACTCCCGTAGGAGGTTGGTTGTTTCCTCCCTAGGTTGCTGGATTGTGTTGGTCAGCTCATACCCTGCCTAAACAATTTTCTCTAATATATTCTCATATATATCTTTTTCTGATGAGATCTTCTATTTCACCCTGCAAATTAGTGCATTATGCAGTGTTATGACCGACCTCTACATGGAACTTGTACTGCTTATTTTAATTCCTCTTGGTAGGGTCTTTCTTTATCGAGATTGGCCTCCTTAATATATTGCGATTCTGCACCTGATTATAAATTTCCTTAGTATTTATATTGATTTTGGTATACATTTCATACCTTTGATATGGGCGCCTTTATCTTTTATTTCCTTAATCTAGGGCCTGTGCTGGTTATGAAACAAGCAGAGCTGGTGGTAAGGCTAGTGTGGGTGCCGAAGGAGGATAATTTTGATTATTATTTCCACTGTTTTTGTTCTTTCTTTTTCTGTTGTTCTTTCCTCCACTCTAATTCTATGCCTGCTGTATAGGCTACTGACTTGCTAATGCTCCTAGTGCTGGAGGGTAATATCTACTGATAGCCAAGCTGCTTCCTTATTATCTATGTACTTCTAAGCCTGTGATAAAAACTCAAGCCACATAACTGGGGGTGTCTTGTGTAAAGAGAACTTGAAAGCTCCCTGTAGTAAACAGCTAAGGACTAATGTTAAGGCGGTATGTTTTGAGCAATTCTCATCCGAGACCATCTCCCTAGTATATCGATTGATAAAAAGAATTTAAGGACTTAATAGGCTCTTGTTTAACTACTTGGCATCTCTCTCAGGGTGTTTGTTGCAATCTTCTTCCTATGAAATGGTTGACAAAGGCCGTATATAACTTTTGCCAACATAAGATGGTTCGTGGTCTTAAGTTCCTTAACCATCACCTTCTTGGTCCACTAAGCATTGCATCAAAAGCATAACACTTTATTGCATCTAGGGCCCCATGTAGGCTCATGCAAGAATTGAAGAGTTGAGCATGATCGTCGGGCCTCCCTTCTTATCAAACAAGGGAATATTTAGTAGCTTAAGTTTGGGTGGTAAGGGTTCAGCCATCACCTCTTTGGTGAATTGATGTCCATCTGGCTTATCAAGATTAAGGGCTTCATAACCCTGCCTTGCTTCCCACTTGTTGACTCCTTCTACAAGCCTAAGATGTTCTAGATGACTTACCACTGACCTATCGGTATCTTGGCTTCCTGCCTGTCGAGCCTGGATCTGTTTTCTAAGGTCTTCTTGTCCTCGACCTTTGTTCCTCTCGTTATTCATTGAGCCTAAAAGTGCTCCCTGTCTTGGTGCCAAAGGTGGTAACCCTTCACGATTCTAGTTGTCTTGCACTTCTACACCTTATCGGGCCACAATTTTTCTAAGTGCCCTTCTTTTTCTATTTCCCTGTGATCTCGATGCCCGTGCTCGGTATGACTACACGTCATCAGAATCACTAGTTCCTTTCTACAGATTTGCTTCATCTCTTGGAGCTAGTAGGGGACCATTATTATTGCCTATAGGCCAACCAAGATTATTTAGGACATTCTCCATCCGCTAAAAGGATTGTATCAATTGCGTGTAATTTTGTGTCAACGTCCCAATTTGAGCTCGTAAGGCCGCATTTAGGTTGGGAAGTACATCTTCAAGTGGAGGCATCCCATTTTGATCGTTAGCTAGAAGATGTGGTGGAGGTAGATCTTGCCCTCGACCTCAGCCAGTGCCATTGTTTCCTTCATTCTGAGCACGACAATCATTTTGGTTTTGGTTATTGGTTTCAGTATGTGCTCTCGCTATTGGAATACCTAAGAGAATTTTTTCTAGAAAATAATGGTACACAGGGGATGGCTAATGCCTTACCCCTTAAGCCTATTTTAAATTCAACTACAAGATAATCTCTCCTCCTATTGGCTAGATCTACTCATCTTGATCTCTTCTAGGCTTTATCCTTTATGGGTATTTTAGATTCGATAGATTATGATCAATGTAAGTGTTTATCGTGATCTTAGAGGTCTTCTAGTTTAAATACGGATGCAAATAGACCATTTTACGCTTCTCAGGTATCATCTAGAAAGAAGCTTCTAGAACACACCAACACAATATGGGCCAAGATCAACCTCAGGCCTTTCTAGGCCCAACTCAATGACCCGACAACAATTATTATTTAAAAAAAGGAGAAACGAATTTGTTTTAACCATAATTTGCAAGAAAGTTGACATTATCTTAACTAAAGGTAAAGGGGTTTCAATCTATAGATGATTTGATCCTCATTTTTGTTGCTCTTATGGCTTAACTTATTTGTTTTGCAAATGCTTTGATCTCTGTTCAAGAGACTTACAAAAGATCAAAGGGGTTTAAGAAGACAAAGAAAATGCTTCCTTATACCTTATTTTTAGTCTCGAAATCAGACTTTGAACTCAAGGCAGCTCCACTAATCCCTTCTGAGGACGTTTATGCATTCACTGTTGCAATGAAGAAGAAAGGAAGGTTCATGGTTGATGGTCAAAAAGTTGGCAACCAGTTGCGATAAAAGTCATCAAGTTAGAATCGATATAATTTGACGGCAGAATTGTAAGAAATGACGAATCAAAACCACAAAACAATTAGATCAGAATTTAAATGAATTAGAATAAAAGTTTTCTCCATTTTTATTATTTTATGGTATTCCTATAAATCTAAAACATTTATGTATAAGATTTTATAAGTAAACTGCATGAGGAGTCTAGGAGAGAGGATATTAAAAAATCTAATTATGGAGTGTATGTATATTGGTATATGTACTAAGAAATTTTACGTTCATTTAAGTGAAGAAATTCTGCCCAACTTATTCTGTCTTACACTCTTCGTATCCTAGTTCGTACATACAAAAAATCGCACCAGAAAATAATTGTTTTCCTTTATTCTGTTCAAAGGCTTAGAAAAGCAATCTAGGTGATTTTTATGGTTGTTGCGTTAACACGACTTCAGCCACCAACGTTTTTGCTGGTGGCTAATGTAGACCTTACGTAAGATTTCATATGTTGTTTCATAAGGCAAAAAGTGAAATCCGTTCTCGCTTTTGAATTCTAAAAATATTAACTCGTATCATACGCAAATTTATGCTCAAGTGTTCTTTCAGAAGATTGATATTCTAAAATAAGATTATCATAACCTAATATCAAGCTTGATTTCTATTTTTGCAATTATAAATTCCAAAGTTATAGCCCAATTAGCAAAGGATCATAAAATTTTCTTGTCATGAACGGGGAGTAGAACTAACGGTGGTGCTTGGTTACAATTTCGAATATGTTAATATGCGTGCTTTAGTTTTTGTTGCTTTTGATATGAAACAGTTTTCCTTTATTCATCGAGAATGAGTTAATGAAATTCATTGAGTTTAAGGACTGACTTGTCAGTTGTCATTTGTTCCAAGCAAACTTACAAGGTTGACAATGCTCAACATCATCCAAAGGCCTGCTTTAAGAACAAAACTTATACTAACATCAAAGTCTGAGATTGAAAATTGCGCAGCCATTAAAATTTGTTGATTTAGTTATATATTTCACCTTCGTGGTTAATCTCATAGCAAAGTGAGAGATCAACAAAAAAAAAAGAACCCTCCGCATCTTTTTGAAGGTCAAGAAAGCAACACAAAATACGAATCTAACAGAAATGAGACTGATCCCAATAGCAAACTAAAAGCAACGGTCCTTGAAAAGCATTCCACATATGACAAAGTCACTACTGCTTCTGAAGCTCAGCAAAAACGAAAGCAGCATATGAGAATGAGCCGCATCCTTGGAATACAAAATTCTCAACGTAAACAAACTGATTTAGCCTAGTGTATCAGATCAATGAACTCAAGGCCGACACCGTTTCTTCAATCAGAAAAGGAATGTGTTTGGTTGGGGCTGGAAGGCGGCCAATGCTATCAACTTGGTCCCTCTGTTTTCGGGGAGGTCTAACTGCTTTTAGCAATAACGTTCCTTTCTTTTCAAACCACTTGGGCTTAAGTAATGCTCTAAAGCCTAACCTATTGTACCGCCTTTGCCCTAACAGTGACCCTTGATACCTGCAAAGTGCAAAGTGTTTACTGCATTGATACGCCTAACTTTGTCTATGCATTGATTGTTGGAAAAATATTATGTAGCAGAATTTTAAAAATTTTACATCAGAGTATTTTCTAAAACACAAGTTTGACATGCTATATGCATAAATTAACCAAATCTTACTAACCTTTGATTATTGAAGAACCCTCGCAAAACATGAAGAGAAGTAACATTCTAGAAGAGCCTCAATCAACTGGTCTTCTTTGCTATTCTCTATCCACGACCAGAGTGAGTGTGGGCTCACACCTATAGCTCTTCCACTAGATGACTCTCCTTCCAAAGCAAGTGTTCGTAATTTGTGAACAAAAGCTCTCAAGGAGTTTTCAGATTCTCACCAGCAGAGTATCACTCTTAATCTCTCAATTGATCTAAGTAACTCTTAGGACTTACTCCCTTTATATAAAGGTTGGGTCTAGGGTCACTCCTTATCAGATTAGGTCTCAAAAATTCGAATCAGAATCAAATTTTGATCAATATCGGATAAAATTCACGTGAAAACGTGTGATCTTTTTACTGCGTGATAGGCAGGCCGAACTTGCCCCATTGGCAGGCTAAACTTGAGGATCGGCATGCTGAACTACCGATAAAAAATCTTAGCGAATCTTTTATTTTCCACCCAATATTCTATAGGATAAAGTCTCAGTTTTAATTCGAATAACCTAATAGAGAGTTATCTAATTAAAACAACTTTATCTAGATAATCTCTAAGAAAATAAATGAATTCCTAATAATTCTACAAGTTTAGCTTGATCTAATTTATCCAAAAATTAAATCAATCTATAAACAGACAAGAATTATTTGATCCTTACAATTCAACAAGTTTATCTTGAATTAATTTTTATCACAAAATTAATTCAACCGATAAACAAACATGAATTATTTGATTCTTTCAAATTTCAACCAATCTAATAAATCCGACATAAGTTATCAATTATTGGAAAAGCATGCCGTATTGTTACAGGATGTTGTGAGCTAGCAAAGGGGACCAAATGGACCTATATAGTTCAAGCTCCTGATAATTACAAAACCCAATATCCCATATATACATTTCATAATTTTCAACTCCAACGCTACTCCACTAAAAGCTTGGAGCTGCACTCTCGAACAATATAGAATTATAAAGTCCGTATAGCTAAGTCTCCATGACATATCATAGTGAATCATATGCCCATACAATTATCCATAACCGTTTTAAAGACAAGTTCTGTCTTACCTTTCCAATTATTTTTATCTTACGTTCCATTATCTCACCATCAGAAAACTTACCTTCCAAAGACAGTATACCATTCGGTTACACCTATGTATCCAAATGGTTAAGCGCTCCAGTTTTTCAATTACAGGATAACGCATATAAGAGGATATCATTACTCCTAAAGAGGAGCTATGGATTCCATATCTATGAATAATAGGTCTACGCTATCAAGAGTCAAGCCTCCAACGTACCAGTATGCATACCACTATTAAGATGTGGGTGTCACCCTTGGTACATTAAAAGACACAAGCTAAGATAACGGGCCCACTATTCATCGCAGGATTAAGATACAACACAAATGATTGTCTAAAGTGAATTGATTTGCCGAGACAGCATTATTAATCCAAATCAATTCACTTTATATCCCGATCCAAGACATCGTCACCTATGACAACGTGCCAATGTTTCTATTCACGGAGTCCACCTTTGATGGTCAAGACAAACCATCTCCCAAGAGGGATATAGGCAACATAACAATCTTTGCATGAATAAAGCGCCCAACATTATTCCCTCGATTGCGGATCTTATGATTTAGGCCATCACCTTAAGAATGTGTTTCAGCATAATCCGTCCATCATATGCCCAATTCTTAAGGTTTAGACCGACAATCTTAGACTTTTGTTTGCTTAACATACATTCAACAAATATGAACGTAAAGAGGACAAGATTTGGTATATAAATAATGAATAAATTCTTTATTGATAAAAATGTCTCCAAAAACTTATTACATTTTTACTCCTTAGGGCATACATGTCTAACAATCTCCCACTTGCACTAAGTGAGTAAATATGACAAATCTCACATCCCCATTGCTTCCACATGCCTCTCGAAGACATTCCCAATAAGTGTCTTCGTAAATGGATCAGCTAAATTGTTCTCTGACGCGATCTTGCACACTGTGACATGCTCTCCCTTAACGAAGTCCTTTATCACATGATACTTCCGATCAATATGCTTACTCTTCTTATGAAATCTTGGTTCCTCAGCATTGGCTACCGCCGCGCTGTTATCATAGTACAGTGATACCGCCTTATCCATACCAGGAACTACCTCAAGATCCCTAAGGAACTTGCAGAGCCACACTGCTTCTTTCGAAGCATCACTAGCTTCCACATACTCGGCCTCCATCGTTGAATCCGAAGTGCAATCTCGCTTAGCACTTCTCCAACTGATGGCACTGCTGCCCAGAGTAAACATAAAACCCGAAGTCAATTTCCTAGAATCCAGACAGGATTGAAAATCTGAGTTAAGGTATCCTAGAGGAGTCAAGTCCTAACCCAAATACACAAGCATATACCCTCGAGTCCTTCTCAGGTACTTGAAAATATGCTTTCCCGCAACCCAATGGTTTCGGTCCTGGATCTGCCTGAAATCGACTTACAATCCCGATCGCATAACTAATATCCGATCGTGTGCAAAGCATGGCATACATTAGACTACCCACCGTCGAAGCATAAGGCACCTTCTTCATGTATTCTCTTTCTTCATAAGACTTTGGAGAGTCTTTCTTAGAAAGAGTAATTCCAGACCTAGATGGTTGCCCACCTTTCTTGGAATCCTACATTGCAAACCTCTTGAGAATTTTATCTATGTAGCTGGCTTGGGACAAAACTATCATTTTGTTCTTCCTATCTTGAAAGATCTAGATACCGAGAACAAAATTAGCCTTACCTAAGTCCTTCATGTCAAACTGCTTGGTCAACCATAATTTGACCGATGACAATGCCCCAATGTTATTGCCAATTAGCAGTATGTCATCTACATAGAGCAGTAGAAAAACCACCTTCCCATCCTTAATGTGTTTGTAAACACATGGTTCATCCACATTTTGTGAGAACCCATAAGTCTTGATCACCTGATCAAATCTTATGTTCCAAGAACGAGAAGCTTGCTTAAGTCCATAAATTGACTTTAGCAGCCTACAAACCTTACCCTCTTGACCCGTGACCTTGAACCCATCTGGTTCTTTCATATAAATGGACTCATCAAGATAGCCATTCAGAAAAGCCATCTTGACATCCATCTACCAAATCTCATAGTCAAGAACGATAGGTATGGACAAGACAATCCGGATGGACTTAAGCATGGCTACAGGCGAAAAGGTTTCCTTATAATCGATTCCTTCCTTTTGCGTATAACCCTTAGCTACTACTCTAGCCTTAAAGGCTTAGACCTTTCCATCCACTCCTTTTTTCCCCTTGTAGATCCACTTGCACCCTATGGGTTTTACCCCTTTGGGAAGATCCACAACTCCTAGACCTGATTAGTCTCCATAGACTTTATCTCAACGTTCATGGCCTCTATCCAAAGTTTTGAATCAAGATACTGTTGGAAACAAAGTGCGCAGCGGAATTTTAAAAATTTTTCATCAGAGTAATTTCCAAAACACAAGTTTTACATGTTATATGTATAAATTAAACAGATCTTACTAACCTCAATGTGCCGAAGAACCTCCGCAACCTGTGTAGAGAAGTAACGTTCCAGAAGAGCCTCAACCAACTGGTCTTCTTTGCTATTCTCTATCCACAACCGGAGTGAGTGTGGGCTCACACGTACAGCTCTTCCACCGGTGACTCTCCTTCCAACCAATGGAGAGAACCCAAAGCTAGTGTTCGTGATTTGTGAACAAAAGCTCTCAGGGAGTTTTCAGATGCTCACTAGAAGAGTATCACTCTTAATCTCTCAAATTGATCTGAGTAAATCATTAGACTCACTCCCTTTTTATACCTATTGGTCCTTGGGGTCAGTCCATATCAGATTAGGTCTCAAAAATCGAAACAGAATCAAGTTCGGATCAATATCTGATAAGATACGCGTGAAAAACGCGTAATCTTAACTGTCGCGGTCGGCATGCCGAACTGTGAGATAGGCAGGCCGAACTGGCCAGTTCGGCAGGCCGAACTTTCTAACCGGCAGGCCGAACTGCCGAGAAAAAATCTCCGCGAATCTTTTATTTTCCACCCGAGATTCTAAAGGATAAAGTCTCAGTTTTGATTCAAATAGCCCAATAGAAAAGATATCTGATCAAAACAAACTTTATCAAGATAATCTCTAAGAAAATAAATCAATTCACAATAATTCTACAAGTTTATCTTGTTCTAATTGTCCAAAATTAAAACAACCGATAAACAGACAAGAATTATCCGAACGCCATAATTCAACAAGTTCATCTTGAACTAATTTCTTACATAATTAATTCAACCGATAAACAGACATGAATTATTTGATTCTTTTAAACCAATCTGATAAATCTGACATAAGTCACCAATTATTGGAGAAACACGCCGTGTCGTTACAGGATTTTGTGAGCTAGCAAAGGGGACCAAAATGGACCTATAAAGTTCAAGCTCATGATAATTATGAAACCCAATATCCCAGATATACATTTCACAATTATCAACTCCAACGCTACTCCGCTAAAAGCTTGGAGCTGCACTCTCGAACTTTATAGAATTACGAAGCTCGTGTAGCTAAGTCTCCATAACATATCATAGTGTATCGCATCCCCATATGATCATCCATAATCGACTTAAGGGGACAAGTTCTGTCTTACCTTCCCGATTATTTTTATCTTACGTTCCATTGTCTCACCATTAGAAAACTTACCATCCAAAGATAGTATACCATTCGGTTACACCTATGTATCCAAATGGTTGAGCGCTCCAGTTTTCCAATTACAGGACAACGCATATAAGAGGATATCATTACTCCTAAAGAGGAGCTATGGATTCCATATCTATGAATAACAAGTCTACGCTACCAAGAGTCATGCCTCCAACGTACCAGCATGCATGCCACTATAGAGATGTGGGAGTCACCCATTGGTACATCAAAAGACACAAATCGAGACAACGGGCCCATTATTCATCTCAGGATTAAGATACAATACAAATGATTGTCTAAAGTGAATCGATTTGCCAAGACAGAATTATTAATCCAAATCAATTCACTTTATGTCCCGATCCAACACATCGTCACCTATGACAACACGCCAATGTTTCTATTCACGGAGTCCAACTCCGATGGCCAAGACAAACCATCTCCCAAAAGGGATATAGACAACATTACAATCTTTACATGAATAAAGCGCCCAACTTTATTACCTCGATTGCGGATCATATATTTTAGACCATCACCTTAAGAGTTGTGTCTACCGCATAATCATCCCATCATATGCCCAACTCTTAAGGTTTAGACTGACAGTCTCAGACTACTGTTTGCTTATCATACATTCAACAAATATGAACGTAAAGAGGACAATATTTGGTATGAATAAATTCTTTATTGATAAAAATGTCTCCAAAAACGTATTACATTTTTACTCCTTAGAGCATACATGTCTAACAATCTCCCACTTGCACTAAGTGAGTAAATACTGCAAATTTCGCATCCCCATAGCTTCCACATGCCTTTCGAAGACTCTCCCAGAAAGTGTCTTCGTAAATGGATCAGCTAAATTGTCCTCTGACGCGATCTTGCACACCGTGACATGCCCGCTCTCAACGAAGTCCTTTATCACATGATACTTCCGATCAATATGCTTACTCTTCTTGTGAAATCTTGGTTCCCTAGCGTTAGCTACCACCGCATTGTTATTACAGTGCAGTGATACCGCTTTATCCATACCAGGAACTACCTCAAGATCCCCAAGGAACTTGCGGAGCCACACTGCTTCTCTCGAAGCATCACTAGCCGCCACATACTCGGCCTCCATCGTTGAATCCGAAGTGCAATCTTGCTTCGCACTTCTCCAACTGATGACGCCGCCACCCAGAGTAAACACAAACCCTGAAGTCGATTTCCTAGAATCCAGGCAGGATTGAAAATCCGAATCAGTGTATCCTAGAGGAGTTAAATCCTCACCCGAATACACAAGCATATACCCACGAGTCCTTCTCAGGTACTTGAAAATATGCTTTATCGCAACCCAATGGTTCGGTCCTGGATCTGCCTGAAATCGACTCACAATCCCGACCGCATAACTAATATCTGGTCGAGTGCAAAGCATGGCATACATGAGACTACCCACTGCCGAAGCATAAGGTACCTTCTTCATGTATTCTCTTTCTTCATAAGACTTTGGAGAGTCTTTCTTAGAAAGAGTAATTCCAGACCTAGATGGTTGCCCACCTTTCTTGGAATCCTGCATTGCAAACCTCCTGAGAATTTTATCTATGTAGCCGGCCTGTGACAAAGCTATCATTTTGTTTTTCCTATCCCGAAAGATCTGGATACCGAGAACAAAATTAGCCTCACCCAAGTCCTTCATGTCAAACTGCTTGGTCAACCATAATTTGACCGATGACAACGCCCCAACGTCATTGCCAATTAGCAGAATGTCATCTACATAGAGTAGTAGAAAAACCACCTTCCCATTCTTAATGTGTTTGTAAACACATGGTTCATCCACATTTTGTGAGAACCCATAAGTCTTGATCACTTGATCAAATCTTATGTTCCAAGAACGAGAAGCCTGCTTAAGTCCATAAATAGACTTTAGCAACTTACAAACCTTACCCTCTTGACCCGCGACCTTGAACCCGTCTGGTTGTTCCATATAAATGAACTCATCAAGATAGCCATTCAGAAAAGCCGTCTTGACATCCATCTGCCAAATCTCGTAGTCGAGAGCGGCAGCTATGGACAAGAGAATCCGGATGGACTTAAGCATGGCTACAGGCGAAAAGGTTTCCTCATAATCGATTCCTTCCTTTTGCGTATAACCCTTAGCTACCAGTCTAGCCTTAAAGGTTTCGACCTTTCCATCCACTCCTCTTTTCCTCTTGTAGATCCACTTACTCCCTATGGGTTTTACCCCTTCGGGAAGATCCACAAGCTCCCAGACCTGATTAGTCTCCATAGACTTCATCTCAATATTCATGGCCTCTGTCCAGAGTTTTGAATCAACATCCTCCATAGCCTCCGCGTAAGTATAAGGATCCCTGTCATGTTCATCCGGTTCAGCCAAAAAGACCTCCCCATTGAACATATACCTCTCAGGTTGACGCCTGATCCTCCCACTACGCCGAAGCCCCTGAGGTTGTTGTTCAGGTTTGTTTGGTTTTTCTACACCGATCGGAATGGTTTCGTTCGGAACCTCCGGAGTAAACGGATTACCCCTCAACTCCTCAAGCACCACTTTGCTTTGAGGTTTAAAGTCGTTCATGTAACTCTCCTCAAGGAAAGTTGCATTAGTTGAAACCACGACTTTATTTTCCTTTGGGTTATAAAAATAACCCCCTTTAGTCCCTTTTGGATATCCTACAAGCACGCAAACTTCTGAATGTGCTTCCAACTTATTCGGATCCTTAAACAGGACATGAGCTGGACATCCCCATATGCGAATACAGTGTAAGGATGTCTTCTGTCTTGTCCACAACTCGTGAGGAGTTTTAGGGAACGATTTTGAAGGCACATTGTTCAAAAGATAACATGCGGTTTGTAGTGCATATCCCCAAAAGGATAAAGGCAATGATGAATAACTCATCATGGACCTAATCATGTCCAACAAAGTCCTATTCCTTCTCTCTACTACGCCATTCTGCTGCGGAGTGCCCGGCGCAGTCAAATGGGATAAAATCCCATTTTCTAGCAAGTGTCCTAAGAACTCATCAGAAAGGTATTCCCCACCTCGATCAGATCGAAGTGCCTTTATGGGTCTACCTAATTGCTTTTCCACTTCAGCCCGAAACTCCCTGAACTTATCATAAGTTTCGCTTTTGTGGTGCATTAGGTACACATACCCATATCTTGAGTAATCGTCAATAAAAGTAACGAAGTACTCATACCCTCCTCGTGCCCGGATGTTCATCGGTCCGCAAACATCACTATGCACAAGTTCTAGAACCCCTTCGGCCCTATTGCCCTTAGACTCGTATGGTCTTTTGGTCATTTTACCCTCCAAACAAGACTCACATTGAGGTATAGATTCCACCTTTAAGTGACTTAAAGGTCCATCCCTTACCAACCTTTGAATCCTATTTAGGTTAATATGGCCAAGGCGCAAATGCCAAAGATAAGTCTTATTAGAGTGAGAAGTTTTAAGTCTTTTTGAGTCATTATCATTTATCTCAGCATTAAGCAATAGGTCCATCTTAGGTTTGATAAAATATAGATTATTTTGCATCCATCCAGAACAGATAAAAGATTTGTTTTTACGAATCACCACTTTTTCATTAAAAGATACCACGTAGGAGTCTTTAAATAAAGAAGATACAGAAATTAAATTCCTTTTAAATTTAGGAACATAAAAACAATCTCGCAAAATTAAACTCCTATAATTATCAAAATAAAGATGGACATCTCCCACTGCTTCCGCTGAGACCAAGGATCCATCGCCCATCCGAAGCGTTAAGTCTTCACGAAGTAGACTTCTCATTTCTTTGAATCCCTGCAGAGAAACACAAACATGATTAGTTGCACCGGAATCTATGACCCAAATGTCACTGGATTCCTCAACCAAACAAGTTTCTAAATATAGAAGATCACACCTACCTCCCTTGGAAAGGAAGTCCTTGCAATGCTTCTTTATATGCCCGACCTTACCACAAAAGAAGCACTTAAGCTTCTTTGGGTTCTTCTTCTTCTTCTTCTTGCTCTTGGTAGCAATAGGAATAGAAGACTTCCCACTTTTGGCCCGTTGCTTCTTTCCATTCCCAGAGTTAGGATTGGAACCAGAAGCAGCTACCATATTGGCCTCTCCACCAGCAGGAGACTCCCTGATCAGCAGTTCAAACTCTTGTAACTGTTTCATCAGTTCTGTCAAGGTCATATCCCGTCTATTGCTTAGATTAAAAGTAGCTCTAAACGGAATAAATTCCTTAGACAGAGTCTCAAAGACCATAGTCATCTGAGTTTCAGCATCGATGTCGGCTCCATTGGTTTGAGCCTCAGCGAGGTAACCCATGACCAACATCATGTGCTCCTTTACAGATGTCCCCGGTCTCTGTCTACAGTTTAAGAGTTTCCGAAGCGCCCCTTGCCGCTTTGTTATGGCCTGGCCTCCAAACATGTCCTCAAGATTATCCAAGATCTGCTTCGCAGTCTCATAATCCTGATGTTGAGCCTGCAGCACGTTATTCATGCTAGCCATAACATAGCAGCGGGCCTGATCATTAGCATCTTTCCAGCGGTCGTACGCTTGGAATTGCTCATTACTTGAGTCTCCCGTAGGCTCGGGAGGACAAGGAGTTGTCAGAACATATTTCAATTTCTCAAAGGAAAGGACGATGTCCAGGTTCCGTTTCCAATCATTATAGTTCTCATCGGTTAATTGGTTTTTGTCAAGTATCGATGATAAAGCGTTTTTAGACATTTTCAATCTACAATAAAGAATCATATACCAAACATAAGAAAACATATATAATAATTTAGTAAGATAACACAATCATGTAAAATCATACAAATGTGTTTCTGTGTCAAAACCTTGAAAATATCACAACCTTACAACGATAATTCCCAACTCAGAATTCAACAAGCTCCTAGGGGAGTCATGCCAAATTCAATCAGGAACACGGATCCCCTCCTGATTAATATATGCCATCCAGGACCCGTATGATCCAGCATATACTAATAATCGTATCTTTGGCCATTAATTTTATTAACAGAGCTCCTAGGGGAGGTTAATAATAAAATTAACGTGAGTGTATAACCACCGTTTTAATATTTTATCCATGATTTATAATCACCACCTAGGGGTGTGCAATCATAAATCATACTAAAATACCTTATCCTTTCAGAGATCCAATCTGGTACATGATAGAAATCCCTTCCTAGGGGTTGGGACCATCATGTTCTTCCTATGGACCAACGATGGAGGCCTTAGGTTCTCTCTTCGAAAACCTTCTCCCACTCAATCTTTTGAAGTCAAGGTTTTATTTTAAAATTATGCATGAACAATTTTAATATGAGCGGCACTCCCTATTCTATATGACATGTTATCAATATACATGGTAAACCATATTATAATGCAGACAAGCAAAGCAATCAAGCAAAGCTACAAGCATAATAATAATAATAACCGTAATATTATGGTTCCACCCTAGAGAATAGAAAAACTAAGATTACAAGAGAATAATCGAGACATTTATCGATTCTTCATCCTTGAATCCTCAAGCTGTATCCTTCTTCATGTAATATCCATCTTCAAGTCCTCAATCCCGTATGAATCGAACACTTCATATTTCCGGTCATATCCAAATTTAATGTTTCTCAGAATCGTCCCAAAAATAAAATTAAAACTGCACTTGAAAAATCGCACCTTTTCTGGACACCTGGCAGCTCTCGGTCGGCAGGCCGATCTAGGTGATCGGCCTACCGATCATGGAGGTTCGGCCTGCCGAACATGAAGGTTCGGCCTGCCGGCAGAGCACCAAAATTTCTGCCCCACTGTCGGCCTGTCGGACCGTACGTCCGGCCTGCCGATCTGTGACCTTCGGCCTGCCGAACTGTGAGGTCCGGCATGCCGACCGAGCAGAAAACCCTGAATCCAGAAAATACAATTTTAATGCAATTCATCAATTTTATTTTCAACAATTCAAAAACATAAAATTAGAGACTCAGGAAATACTTGGAGGCGCCATCATCAATCTTTAAGATCCGACTTCTCGTTCCGTCTTCTCCGAATAATTATTTAATTACAAAATTCTTACAAATTAAAAATTAAATAATAATTCCTAGACGGAGATGATAGTCCGCCATCTAATTACATGAAAAACCTAGATACACATTCTAACCTCTAAGGAACCATAACCGGTATTAATTAATTAATAAATAATTAAACAACAATTTAATCAACCATAATTAATTAATAATCATTCACCATATAATCCATGACAACATATATATTATATAGAAACCTAGAGTGCCATCTCTCTATAAAATTTAATTCAAGCATTGGAGAGATTAAGATCACAAAATTTATGCATATAACATGATCACAAACTTGCAAATTTATGTAAAAACCTCGGCTCTGATACCAATTGTTGGAAACAAAGTGCGCAGCGGAATTTTAAAAATTTTTCATCAGAGTAATTTCCAAAACACAAGTTTGACATGTTATATGTATAAATTAAACAGATCTTACTAACCTCAGTGTGCCGAAGAACCTCCGCAACCTGTGTAGAGAAGTAACGTTCCAGAAGAGCCTCAACCAACTGGTCTTCTTTGCTATTCTCTATCCACAACCGGAGTGAGTGTGGGCTCACACGTACAGCTCTTCCACCGGTGACTCTCCTTCCAACCAATAGAGAGAACCCAAAGCTAGTGTTCGTGATTTGTGAACAAAAGCTCTCAGGGAGTTTTCAGATGCTCACTAGAAGAGTATCACTCTTAATCTCTCAAATTGATCTGAGTAAATCATTAGACTCACTCCCTTTTTATACCTATTGGTCCTTGGGGTCAGTCCATATCAGATTAGGTCTCAAAAATCGAAACAGAATCAAGTTCAGATCAATATCTGATAAGATACGCGTGAAAAACGCGTAATCTTAACTGTCGCGGTCGGCATGCCGAACTGTGAGATAGGCAGGCCGAACTGGCTAGTTCGGCAGGCCAAACTTTCTAACCGGCAGGCCGAACTGCCGAGAAAAAATCTCCGCGAATCTTTTATTTTCCACCCGAGATTCTAAAGGATAAAGTCTCAGTTTTGATTCAAATAGCCCAATAGAAAAGATATCTGATCAAAACAAACTTTATCAAGATAATCTCTAAGAAAATAAATCAATTCACAATAATTCTACAAGTTTATCTTGTTCTAATTGTCCAAAATTAAAACAACCGATAAACAGACAAGAATTATCCGAACGCCATAATTCAACAAGTTCATCTTGAACTAATTTCTTACATAATTAATTCAACCGATAAACAGACATGAATTATTTGATTCTTTTAAACCAATCTGATAAATCCGACATAAGTCACCAATTATTGGAAAAGCACGCCGTGTCGTTACAGGATTTTGTGAGCTAGCAAAGGGGACCAAAATGGACCTATAAAGTTCAAGCTCATGATAATTATGAAACCCAATATCCCAGATATACATTTCACAATTATCAACTCCAACGCTACTCCACTAAAAGCTTGGAGCTGCACTCTCGAACTTTATAGAATTACGAAGCTCGTGTAGCTAAGTCTCCATGACATATCATAGTGTATCGCATCCCCATATGATCATCCATAATCGGCTTAAGGACAAGTTCTGTCTTACCTTCCCGATTATTTTTATCTTACGTTCCATTGTCTCACCATTAGAAAACTTACCATCCAAAGATAGTATACCATTCGGTTACACCTATGTATCCAAATGGTTGAGCGCTCCAGTTTTCCAATTACAGGACAACGCATATAAGAGGATATCATTACTCCTAAAGAGGAGCTATGGATTCCATATCTATGAATAACAAGTCTACGCTACCAAGAGTCATGCCTCCAACGTACCGGCATGCATGCCACTATAGAGATGTGGGAGTCACCCATTGGTACATCAAAAGACACAAATCGAGACAACGGGCCCATTATTCATCTCAGGATTAAGATACAATACAAATGATTGTCTAAAGTGAATCGATTTGCCAAGACAGAATTATTAATTCAAATCAATTCACTTTATGTCCCGATCCAACACATCGTCACCTATGACAACGCGCCAATGTTTCTATTCACGGAGTCCAACTCTGATGGCCAAGACAAACCATCTCCCAAAAGGGATATAGACAACATAACAATCTTTACATGAATAAAGCGCCCAACTTTATTCCCTCGATTGCGGATCATATATTTTAGACCATCACCTTAAGAGTCGTGTCTACCGCATAATCATCCCATCATATGCCCAACTCTTAAGGTTTAGACTGACAGTCTCAGACTACTGTTTGCTTATCATACATTCAACAAATATGAACGTAAAGAGGACAATATTTGGTATGAATAAATTCTTTATTGATAAAAATGTCTCCAAAAACGTATTACATTTTTACTCCTTAGAGCATACATGTCTAACAGATACTCCACACCTTCTATGTAAGTAAAAGGATCCCTGCCATGTTTATCCGGTTCAGCCAAAAAGAGCTCCCCATTGAACATATACCTCTCAGGTTGACACCTGATCCTCCCACTACGCCGAAGCCCCTGAGGTTGTTGTTCAGGATTGTTTGGTTTTTCTACACTGATCAGAATGGTTTCATTCGGAACCTTCGGAGTGATCGGATCACTTCTTAACTCCTCAAGTAGCACTTTGCTTTGAGGTTTAAAGTCGTTCATGCAACTCTCCTCAAGGAAAGTTGCATTAGTTGAAACCATGACTTTATTTTTCTTTAGGTTATAAAAATAACCCCCTTTAGTCCCTTTTGGTTATCCTACAAATATGCAAACTTGCGAACATGCTTCCAACATATTCAGATCCTTAAACAGGACATGAGCCAGACATCCCCATATGCGAATATGGTTTAAGGATGTCTTCCTACCCATCCACAACTCATGAGTAGTTTTGGGGACAAATTTTGAAGGCACATTGTTCAAAAGATAACACGCGGTTTGTAGTGCATATCCCCAAAAGGATAAAAGCAATGATGAATAACTCATCATTGACCTAATCATGTCCAACAAAGTCCTATTTCTTCTCTCCGCTATGCCAGTTTGTTGTGGGGTGCCCGACGCAGTCAAATGGGATAAAATCCCATTCTCTAATAAGTGTTCCAAGAACTCATCAGAAAGGTATTCCCCACCTCGATCGAATCAAAGTGCCTTTATGGGTCTACCCAATTGCTTTTCCACTTCAGCCTGAAACTCCCTAAACTTGTCGAAAGTTTTTCTTTTGTGGTGCATCAGGTACAAATACCCATATCTTGAGTAATCGTCAATAAAAGTGACAAAGTACTCATACCCTCCTCATGCCCGGATGTTCATCGGCCCGCAAACATCACTATGCACAAGTTCTTGAACCCCTTCGGCCCTATTGCCCTTATACTCGAATGGTCTTTTGGTCATTTTACCCTCCAAACAAGAATCACATTGAGGTATAGATTCCACCTTTAAGTGACTAAAAGGTCCATCCCTTACCAACCTTTGAATCCTATTCAAGTTAATATGACCAAGGCGCAAATGCCTAAGATAAGTCTTATTAGAGTGAGAAGTTTTAAGTCTTTTAGAGTTATCATCATTCATCTTAGCATTAAGCAATAAGTCCATCTCAGGTTTGATAAAATATAGATTATTTTGCATCCATCTGGAACAGATAAAAGATTTGTTTTTACGAATCACCACTTTATCATTAAAAGAAACCTAGTAGGAGTCTTTAAATAAACAAACTACAGAAATTAAATTCCTTTTAAATTCAAGAACATAAAAACAATCTTGCAAAAATAAATTCCTATAATTATCAAAATAAAGATGGATGTCTCCCACTACTTTCGCTGAGACCAAGGATCCATTGCCCATCCGAAGCGTGAAGTCCTCATGCAGTAGACTTCTTGTTTCTTTGAACCCTGTAGAGAAACACAAACATGATTAGTTGCACCAGAATCTATGACCCAAATGTAACTTGATTCCTCAACCAAGCAAGTTTTTTAACACAGAAGATCACACCTACCTCATTTGGGAAGGAAGTCCTTGTAATGCTTCTTGATATGCCCGACCTTTCCACAAAAGAAGCACTTAAGCTTCTTTGGGTTCTTCTTCTTCTTTTTCTTGCTCTTGGTGCTCGCAGGAATAGAAGACTTCCCGTTCTTGGCTGTTGCTTCTTTCCATTCCCAAAGTTGAGATTGGAACCAGAAGTAGCTACCATGTTGGCCTCACCACCCGCAGGAAACTCCTTGAACAGCAGTTCGAACTCTTGTAACTGTTTCATCAATTTTGTCAAGGTCATATCCCGCCTATTGCTCAAATTAAATGTAGCTCTAAACAGAATAAATTCCTTTGACAGAGTCTCAATGACCATAGTCATCTAAGTTTCAGCATCGATGTCAGCTCCATTGGTTTGAGCCTCAATGAGGTAACCCATGACCAACATCATATGCTCCTTTACAGATGT
Source organism: Artocarpus heterophyllus (assembly GCA_025403435.1). NCBI lineage: Eukaryota > Viridiplantae > Streptophyta > Magnoliopsida > Rosales > Moraceae > Artocarpus > Artocarpus heterophyllus. The sequence goes on along the minus strand of CM046354.1, from coordinate 28,052,996 downwards.
CCCCGGCCTCTGTCTATTGTTTAGAAGTTCCGAAGCACCCCTTGCCGCTTTGTTATGGCCTGGCCTCCAAACATATCCTCAAGATTATCAAAGATATGCTTCACAGTCTCATAATCCTGATGTCGAGCCTGCAGCACATTATTCATGCTGACCATAACATAGCAGCAGGCCTGATCGTTAGCATGTTTCTAGCGATCATACGCTTGGAATTGCTCATTAGTTGAGTCTCCCATAGGCTCAGGAGGACAAGGGGTTGTCAGTACATATTTCTGTTTCTTAAAGGACAGGACGATATCTAGGTTCCGTTTTCAATCATTATAGTTCTCTCCGGTTAATCTACAATAAAGAATCATATAACAAATATAAGCAAACATATCATAATAATTTAGTAAGATAACACAATCATGTAAAAATCATACAAATGTGTTTATGTGTGAAAACCTTGAAAATGTCACATGCTTACAACGATAATTCCTAACTCAGAATTCAACAAGCTCCTAGGGGAGTCATACTAAATTCAATCAAGAACACGGATCCCCTCCTGATTAATATATGCCATCCAGGACTCGTATGATCCAACATATATTAATAATCGTTTCTTTAGCCATTAATTTTATTAACAGAGCTCCTAGGGGAGGTTAATAATAAAATTAACGTGAGTGTATAACCATCATTTCAATACTTTATCCATGATTTATAATCACCACCTAGGGATGTGCAACCATAAATCATGCTAAAATACCTTATCCTCTCAGAGATCCAATCTGGTACATGATAGAAATCCCTTCTTAGGGGTAGAGACCTATTGGAAAAAATAGTACGCAACGAAATTTTAAAAATTTTACATCAGAGTATCTTTCAAAACACAAGTTTGACATGCTATATGCATAAATTAACCAGATCTTACTAACCTTTGTATGCCGAAGAACACTCGCAAAACAACTAGTCTTCTTTGCTATTCTCTATCCACGACAGGAGTGAGTGTGGGCTCACACATATAGCTCTTCCACCAGGTGACTCTCCTTCCAACCAATCGAGAGAACCCAAAGCAAGTGTTCGTGATTTGTGAACAAAAGCTCTCAGGGAGTTTTCAGATTCTCACTAACAGAGTATCACTTTTAATCTCTCAATTGATTTAAATAACTCATGTGACTTACCCTCTATTTATAGACGACGGTCCCAGTGTCAGTCCTTATCAGATTAGGTCTCAAAATTTGAATCAGAATCAAATTCATATCAATATTTGATACGATTCACGTAAAAATGCGTGATCTTATCTTTCGCTCATTGGTAGGCCGATCAAAATGATCGATAGGTCAAGTACGCCCAAAGGCAAGCCGAACACGTGTATCGGTAGGCTGAACTATCGATTAAATATCTCTGTGAATCTTTTATTTTTCACCTAAGATTCTATAGGATAAAGCCTCAGTTTTAATTCAAATAACCCAATAGAGAAGTTATCTAATCAAAACAACTTTATCTAGATAATCTCTAAGAAAATAAATGCTTTTCCAATAATTCTACAAGTTTATGTTGATCTAATTTATCCAAAATCAAATCAACCGATAAACAGACAAGAATTATTCGATCCTTACAATTCAACAAGTTTATCTTGAATTAATTTTTATCACAAAATTAATTCAGCCAATAAACAGACATAAATTATTTGATTCTTCCAAATTTCAACCAATCTAATAAATCTAACATAAGTTACCAATTATTAGAAAAAAACGTCGTGTCGTTATGGGATGTTGTGAGCTAGCAAAAGGGACGAAATGGACCTATATAGTTCAAGCTCTTGATAATTATGAAAACTAATATCCCAGATATACATTTCATAATTATCAACTCCAACGCTACTCCACTAAAAGCTTGGAGTTGCACTCTCGAACTACATAGAATTACGAAGCTCGTATAGCTAAGTCTCCATGACATATCATAGTGTATCGTATCCCTGTATGATAATCCATAATCGGCTTAAGGACAAGTCCTGTCTTACCTTCCCGATTATTTTTATCTTACGTTCTATTATCTCACCATTAGAAAACTTACTATCTAATGACAGTATGCCATTCGGTTACACCAATGTATCCAAATGGTTGAGCGCTACAATTTTCTAATTACAGGATAATGCATAAAAGAGGATATCATTACTCCTAAAGAGGAGCTATGGATTCCATATCTATAAATAACAGGTCCACGCTTCAAGAGTTATGCCTCCAACGTGCTAGCATGCATACCATTATTAAGATGTGGGTGTCACCCTTTCGTACATCAAAAGACACAAGCCAAGATAATGGGCCCACTATTCATCTCAGGATTAAGATACAACACAAATGATTGTCTAAAGTAAATCGATTTGCCAAGACAAAATTATTAATCTAAATCAATTCACTTTATGTCTCGATCCAACACATCGTCACCTATGACAACATGCCAATGTTTCTATTCACGGAGTCCACCTCCAATGGTCAAGACAAACCATCTCCCAAAAGGGATATAGACAACATAACAATCTTTGTATGAATAAAGTGCCTAACTTTATTTCCTCGATTGCGGATCTTATGTTTTAGACCGTCACCTTAAGAATCACGTCTTTCGCATAATCTATCCATCATATGCCCAATTCTTAAAGGTTTAGACAGACAGTCTCAGACTATTGTTTGCTTAACATACATTCAACAAATATGAACGTAAAGAGGACAAGATTTAGTATATAAATAATGATAAATTCTTTATTGATAAAAATGTCTCCAAAAACTTATTATATTTTTACTCCTTAGGGCATACATGTCTAACAATCTCCCACTTGCACTAAGTGAGTAAATATTACAAATCTCGTATCCCCATAGCTTCCACATGCCTCTCAAAGACTCTCCTAGTAAGTGTCTTTGTAAATGGATCAGCTAAATTGTCTTCTGATGCAATCTTGCACACTGTGGCATGCCCGCCCTCAACGAAGTCCTTTATGACATGATACTTCAGATCAATATGCTTACTCTTCTTGTGAAATCTTGGTTCCTTAGCAATAGCTACCACCGCACTGTTGTCACAATACAGTGATACCGCCTTATTCATACCATGAACAACCTCAAGATCCCCAAGGAACTTACGGAGCCACACTGCTTCTTTTGAAGCATCACAAGCTGTCACATACTCGGCCTCCATCGTTGAATCCGAAGTGCAATATTGCTTAGCACTTCTCCAACCAATGGCACTGCCACCTAGAGTAAATACAAAACCCGAAGTCAATTTCCTAGAATCCAAAAAGGATTGAAAATCAGAGTAAGTATATCGTAGAGGAGTCAAGTCTTCACCCGAATATACAAGCATATACTGTCGAGTCCTTCTCAAGTACTTGAAAATATGCTTTACCGCAACCCAATGGTTCGGTCCTGGATCTGCCTGAAATCAACTTACAATCCCAACTGCATAACTAATATACGTTCGTGTGCAAAGCATGGCATACATGAGACTACCCACTGCCAAAGCATAAGGCACCTTCTTCATGTATTCTCTTTCTTCATAAGACTTTGGAGAGTCTTTCCTAGAAAGAGTAATTCCAGACCTAGATGGTTGCCCACCTTTCTTGGAATTCTACATTGCAAACCTCCTAAGAATTTTATCTATGTAGCCGGCCTATGATAAAGCTATCATTTTGTTGTTCCTATCCCGAAAGATCTAGATACCGAGAACAAAATTAGCCTCACCCAAGTCCTTCATGTCAAATTGCTTGGTCAACCATAACTTGATTCTGTTTCAAGTTTGTGAGACCTAATTTGATACGGACTGACCCCAGGACCAATAGCTATATAAAAGGAGTGAGTCTCATGATTTACTCAGATCAATTTGAGAGATTAAGAGTGATACTCTTCTAGTGAGCATCTGAAAACTCCCTGAGAGCTTTTGTTCACAAATCATGAACACTAGCTTTGGGTTCTCTCTATTGGTTGGAAGGAGAGTCATCGGTGGAAGAGCTGTACGTGTGAGCCCACACTCACTCCGGTTGTGGATAGAGAATAGCAAAGAAGACTAAATGGTTGAGGCTCTTCTAGAACGTTACTTCTTTACACAGGTTGCGGAGGTTCTTCGGCACACTAAGGTTAGTAAGATCTGTCTAATTTATACATATAACATGTCAAACTTGTGTTTTCGAATTACTCTGATGAAAAATTTTAAAAATTCCATTGCGCACTTTGTTTCCAACAATTGGTATCAGAGCCATGGCTTTTACATAAATTTGCAAGTTTGTGATCATTTTATATGCATAAATTTTGTGATCTTAATCTCTCCTATGCTTGAATTGAATTTTATAGAGAGATGGCACCCTAGGTTTCTATATAATATATATGTTGTCATGGATTATGTGGTGAATGTTTATTAATTAATTATGGTTGATTAAATCATTGTTTAATTAATTATTAATTAATTAATTCGTACCGGTTATGGTTCCTTAGAGGTTAGAATGTGTATCTAGGTTTTTCATGTAATTAGATAGCAGACTATCATCTCCGTCAAGGAATTGTTATTTAATTTTAAATTTGTAAGAATTTTGTAATTAAATGATTATTCGGAGAAGACGAAACGAGAAGTCGGATCTTAGAGATAGATGATGGCGCCTCAAGGTATTTCCTGATTCTCTAATTTTATGTTTTTGAATTGTTGAAAATAAAATTGATGAATTGCATTAAAATTGTATTTTCTGGAATGAGGGTTTTCTGCTCGGTCGGCATGCCGGACGTCACAGTTCGGTAGGCCGAAGGTCACAGATCGGCAGGTCGGACGTATGGTCCGACAGGCCGACAATGGGGTAGAAATTGTGGTACTAGATCATGGACAAACTTTCATGGATCAACAGGCCGATGTATTAGATCGGCAGGCCGATGAAACATGACCTGCAGGCCGATCACCCAGATTGGCCTGCCGACCGAGAGCTACCAAGTATCCAGAAAAGGTGCAATTTTTCCGGTGTAGTTTTAATTTTATATTTGAGACGATTATGAGAAACATTAAATTTGGATATGACCGGAAATATGAAGTATTTGATTCATATGGGATTAAAGACTTGAAGATGGGTATTACATGAAGAAGGATACAGCTTGAGGATTCAAGGATGAAGAATCGATAAATGTCTCGATTATTCTCTTGTAATCTTAGTTTTCTATTCTCTAGGGTGGACACATAATATTATGGTTATTATTATTTTGCTTGTAGCTTTGCTTGATTGCTTTGCTTGTCTGCATTATAATATGATTTACCATGTATATTGATAACATGTCATATAGGATAGGGAGTGCCACTCATCTTAAAATTGTTCATGCATAATTTTAAAATAAAACCTTGATTTCAAAAGATTGAGTGGGAGAAGGTTTTCGAAGAGAGAACCTAAGGCCTCCACCGTTGGTCCATAGGAAGAACATGGTGGTCCCGACCCCTAGGAAGGGATTTCTATCATGTACCAGATTAGATCTCTGAAAGGATAAGGTATTTTAGTATGATTTATGATTGCACACCCCTAGGTGGTGATTATAAATCATGGATAAAATATTGAAATGGTGGTTATACACTCAAGTTAATTTTATTATTAACCTCCCCTAGGACATCTGTTAATAAAATTAATGGCCAAAGAAACGATTATTAGTATATGCTGGATCATACGGGTCTTGGATGACATATATTAATCAGGAGGGGATCCGTATTCCTGATTGAATTTGGCATGACTCCCCTAGGAGCTTGTTGAATTCTGAGTTGGGAATTATTGTTGTAAGGTTGTGATATTTTTAAGGTTTTGACACATAAACACATTTGTATGTTTTTACATGATTGTGTTATCTTACTAAACTATTATTATATGTTTGCTTATATTTGGTATATGATTATTTATTGTAGATTGAAAATGTTTAAAAACGTTTTATCATCGATACTTGACAAAAACCAATTAACCGGTGAGAATTATAATGATTGGAAACGGAACCTGGACATCGTCCTATCCTTTAAGAAACTAAAATATGTACTGACAACCTCTTGTCCTCTCGAGCCTACGGGAGACAAAAGTAATGAGCAATTCCAAGCGTACGATCGCTGGAAAGATGCTAATGATCAGGCCCGCTGCTATGTTATGGCTAGCATGAACAACGTGCTGCAGGCTCAACATCAGGATTATGAGACTGCGAAGCAGATCTTGGATAATCTTGAGGACATGTTTGGAGGCCAGGCCATAACAAAGCGGCAAGGGGCGCTTCGAAAACTCTTAAACTGTAGACAGAGACCAGGGACATCTGTAAAGGAGCATATGATGTTGGTCATGGGTTACCTCGCTGAGGCTCAAACCAATGGAGCCGACATCAATGCTGAAACTCAGATGACTATGGTCTTTGAGACTCTGTCTAAGGAATTTATTCCGTTTAGAGCTACTTTTAATCTAAGTAATAGACGGGATATGACCTTGACAGAACTGATGAAACAGTTACATGAGTTTGAACTGCTGATCCCGCTGGTGGTGAGGCCAACATGGTAGCTGCTTTTGGTTCCAATCCTAACTCTGGGAATGGAAAGAAGCAACGGGCCAGGAACGGGAAGTCTTCTATTCCTGCTACTACCAAGAGCAAGAAGAAGAAGAAGAAGAACCCAAAGAAGCTTAAGTGTTTCTTCTGTGGTAAGGTCAGGCATATAAAGAAGCATTGCAAGGACTTCCTTTCCAAGGGAGGTAGGTGTGATCTTCTATATTTAGAAACTTGTTTGGTTGAGGAATCCAGTGACATTTGGGTCATAGATTCCGGTGCAACTAATCATGTTTGTGTTTCTCTGTAGGTATTCAAAGAAACGAGAAGTCTGCTGTGTGAAGACTTAATGCTTCGGATGGGTGATGGATCCTTGGTCTCAGCGGAAGCAGTGTGAGATGTCCATCTTTATTTTGATAATTATAGGAATTTAATTTTGCGAGATTGTTTTTATGTTCCTAAATTTAAAAGGAATTTAATTTCTATATCTTCTTTATTTAAAGACTCCTACATGGTATCTTTTAATGAAAAAGTGGTGATTCGTAAAAACAAATCCTTTATCTGTTCTGGATGGATGCAAAATAATCTATATTTTATCAAACCTAAGATGGACTTATTGCTTAATGCTGAGATAAATGATAATAACTCAAAAAGACTTAAAACTTCTCACTCTAATAAGACTTATCTTTGGTATTTGCGCCTTGGCCATATTAACCTGAATAGGATTCAAAGGTTGGTAAGGGATGGACCTTTAAGTCACTTAAAGGTGGAATCTATACCTCAATGTGAGTCTTGTTTGGAGGGTAAAATGACCAAAAGACCATACGGGTCTAAGGGCAATAGGGCCGAAGGGGTTCTAGAACTTGTGCATAGTGATGTTTGCGGACCGATGAACATCCGGGCACGAGGAGGGTATGAGTACTTCGTCACTTTTATTGACGATTACTCAAGATATGGGCATGTGTACCTGATGCATCACAAAAGCGAAACTTATGATAAGTTCAGGGAGTTTCGGGCTGATGTGGAAAAGCAATTGGGTAGACCCATAAAGGCACTTCAATCTGATCGAGGTGGGGAATACCTTTCTGATGAGTTCTTAGGACACTTGCTAGAAAATGGGATTTTATCCCATTTGACTGCGCCGGGCACTCCGCAGCAGAATGGCGTAGTAGAGAGAAGGAATAGGACTTTGTTGGACATGATTAGGTCCATGATGAGTTATTCATCATTGCCTTTATCCTTTTGGGGATATGCACTACAAACCGCATGTTATCTTTTGAACAATGTGCCTTCAAAATCGTTCCCTAAAACTCCTCACGAGTTGTGGACAAGACAGAAGACATCCTTACACTGTATTCGCATATGGGGATGTCCAGCTCATGTCTTGTTTAAGGATCCGAATAAGTTGGAAGCACGTTCGGAAGTTTACGTGCTTGTAGGATATCCAAAAGGACCTAAAGGGGTTTATTTTTATAACCCAAAGGAAAATAAAGTTATGGTTTCAACTAATGCAACTTTCCTTGAGGAGAGTTACATGGATGACTTTAAACCTCGAAGAAAAGTGGTGCTTGAGGAGTTAAGGAGTGATCTGTTCACTCCAGAGGTTCCGAACGAAACCATTTCGATCGGTGTAGAAAAACCAAACAAACATGAACAACAATCTCAGGGGCTTCGGCGTAGTGGGAGGATCGAGCGTCAACCTGAGAGGTATATGTTTAATGGGGAGGTCTTCTTGGCTGAACCAGATGAACATGACAGGGATCCATATACTTACACAGAAGCTATAGAGGATGTTGATTCAAGACTCTAGACAGAGGCCATGAACATAGAGATGAAGTCTATGGAGACTAATCGGGTCTGGGAGTTTGTGGATCTTCCCGAAGGGGTAAAACCCATAGGGTGTAAGTGGATCTACAAGAGGAAAAGAGGAGTGGATGGAAAGGTCGAAACCTTTAACGCTAGATTGGTAGCTAAGGGTTATACGCAAAAGGAAGGAATCGACTATGAGGAAACCTTTTCGCCTGTAGCCATGCTTAAGTCCATCTGGATTCTCTTTTCCATAGCTGCTGCTCTCGACTATGAGATTTGGCAGATGGATGTCAAGACAGCTTTTTGGAATGGCTATCTTGATGAGTCCATTTATATGGAACAACCAGACGGGTTCAAGGTCGCGGGTCAAGAGGGTAAGGTTTGTAAGCTACTAAAGTCTATTTATGGACTTAAGCAAGCTTCTTGTTCTTGGAACATAAGATTTGATCAAGTGATCAAGACTTATGGGTTCTCACAAAACGTGGATGAACCATGTGTTTACAAACACATTAAGGATGGGAAAGTGGTTTTTCTACTGCTCTATGTAGATAACATTCTGCTAATTGGCAATGACGTTGGGGCATTGTCATCGGTCAAATTATGGTTGACCAAGCAGTTTGACATGAAGGACTTAGGTGAGGCTAATTTTGTTCTCAGTATCCAGATTTTTTGAGATAGGAAGAACAAAATGATAGCTTTGTCTCAGGCCGGCTACATAGATAAAATTCTCAGAAGGTGTGCAATGCAGGATTCCAAGAAAGGTGGGCAACCATCTAGGTCTGGAATTACCCTTTCTAAGAAAGACTCTCTAAAGTCTTATGAAGGAAGAGAATACATGAAGAAGGTGCCTTATGCTTCGGCAGTGGGTAGTCTCATGTATGCCATGCTTTGCACACGACTGGATATTAGCTATGCGGTTGGGATTGTAAGTCGATTTCAAGTACCTGAGAAGGACTCGAGGGTATATGCTTGTGTATTCGGGTGAGGATTTAACTCCTCTAGGATACACTGATTCAGATTTTCAATCCTGTCTAGATTCTAGGAAATCGACTTCGGGGTTTGTGTTTACTCTAGGTGGCGGTGCCATCAGTTGGAGAAGTGCGAAGCAAGATTGCACTTCGGATTCAACGATGGAGGCCGAGTATGTGGCGGCTGGTGATGCTTCGAAAGAAGCAGTGTGGCTCTGCAAGTTCCTTCGGGATCTTGAGGTAGTTCTTGGTATGAATAAAGCGGTATCACTGTACTGTGATAACAATGCAGTGGTAGCTAATGCTGAGGAATGAAGATTTCACAAGAAGAGTAAGCATATTGATCGGAAGTATCATGTGATAAAGGACTTCGTTGAGGGTGGGCATGTCATGATGTGCAAGATCGTGTCAAAGGAAAATTTAGCTGATCCATTTACAAAGACACTTACTGGGAGAGTCTTCGAGAGGCATGTGGAAGCTATGGGGATGCGAAATTTGCCGTATTTACTCACTTAGTGCAAGTGGGAGATTGTTAGACATGTATGCCCTAAGGAGTAAAAATATAATACGTTTTTGGAGACATTTTTATCAATAAAGAATTTGTTCATTTATATATACTAAATCTTGTCCTCTTTACGTTCATATTTGTTGAATGTATGATAAGCAAACAGTAGTCTGAGACTGTCAGTCTAAGCCTTAAGAATTGGGCATATGATGGACTGATTATGCGGAAGACACGATTCTTAGGGTGACGGTCTAAAACATATGATCCACAATCGAGGGAATAAAGTTGGGTGCTTTATTCATGCAAAGATTGTTATGTTGTCTATATCCCTTAAGGGAGATAATTTGACTTGACCATCAGAGTTGGATTTTGTGAATAGAAACATTGGCACGTTGTCATAGGTGAAGATGTGTTGGATCGGGATATAAAATGAATTGATTTAGATTAATAATTCTATCTTGGCAAATCGATTCACTCTTTAGACAGTCATTTGTATTGTATCTTAATCCAGAGATGAATAGTGGGCCCGTTGTCTCGACTTGTGCCATTTGATGTGCCAAAGGGTCACACCCACATCTCAATAGTGGTATGCATGCCGATACATTGGACGCATGACTCTTGATAGCGTAGACTTGTTATTCATAGATATGGAATCCATAGCTCCTCTTTAGGAGTAATTATATCCTCTTATATGCGTTGTCCTGTAATTGAAAAACTCGAGCACTCAACCATTTGGATACATAGGTGTAACCGAATGGTATACTATCTTTGGATGGTAAGTTTTCTAATGGTGAGACAATGGAACATAAGATAAAAATAATCGGGAAGATAAGACAGAACTTGTCCTTAAGCCGATTATTGATGATCATATGGGGATACGATACACTATGATATGTCATGGAGACTTAGCTACACGAGCTTCGTAATTCTATAAAGTTCGAGAGTGCAGCTCTAAGCTTTTAGTGGAGTAGCGTTGGAGTTGATAATTGTGAAATGTATATCTGGGATATTGGGTTTCATAATTATCATGAGCTTGAACTTTATAGGTCCATTTTGGTCCTCTTTGCTAGCTCAGAAAGTCTTGTAACGACACGGCGTGCTTTTCCAATAATTGGTGACTTATGTCAGATTTATCAGATTGGTTTAAAATTTGTAAGAATCAAATAATTCATGTCTGTTTATCGGTTGAATTAATTTTATAAGAAATTAGTTCAAGATAAACTTGTTGAATTATTGCGATCAGATAATTCTTGTCTGTTTATCGGTTGTTTTAATTTTGGACAAATTAGATCAAGATAAACTTGTAGAATTATTGTAAATTGATTTATTTTCTTAGAGATTATCTTGATAAAGTTTGTTTTGATCAGATAACTTCTTTATTGGGTTATTTGAATCAAAACTGAGACTTTATCCTTTAGAATCTCGGGTGGAAAATAAAAGATTCGCGGAGATTTTTTCTCGGGAGTTCGGCCTGCCGATGGGGCTTGTTCGGCCTGTCGATCAGCGAGAGATAAGATTACGTGTTTTCACGTGGATCTTATCAGATATTGATCCAAACTTGATTCTGTTTCGAGTTTTTGAGACCTAATCTAATACGGATTGACCGCAGGACCAATAGCTATATAAAGGGAGTGAGTCTCATGATTTACTCAGATCAATTTGAGAGATTAAGAGTGATACTCTTCTAGTGAGCATTTGAAAACTCCCTGAGAGCTTTTGTTCACAAATCACGAACACTAGCTTTGGGTTCTCTCTATTGGTTGGAAGGAGAGTCACCAGTGGAAGAGCTGAAAGTGTGAGCCCACACTCACTCCGGTTGTGGATAGAGAATAGCAAAGAAGACCAGATGGTTGAGGCTCTTCTGGAACGTTACCTCTTTACACAGGTTGCGGAGGTTCTTCGGCACACTAAGGTTAGTAAGATCTGTCTAATTTATACATATAACATGTCAAACTTGTGTTTTAGAAATTACTCTGATGATAAATTTTTAAAATTCCGCTGCGTACTTTGTTTCCAACAATTCCTTCCTTTTGCGTATAACCTTTAGCTACCAGTCTAGCCTTAAAGGTTTCGACCTTTCCATCCACTCCTCTTTTCATCTTGTAGATCCACTTACACCCTATGGGTTTTATCCCTTCGGGAAGATCAACAAGCTCCCAGACCTGATTAGTCTCCATAGACTTCATCTCAACGTTCATGGCCTCTGTCTATAGTTTTGAATCAACATCCTCCATAGCTTCTGTGTAAGTATAAGGATCTCTATCATGTTCGTCCGGTTCAGCCAAAAAGACCTCCCCATTGAACATATACCTCTCAGGTTGACGCTCGATCCTCCCACTATGCCGATGCCCCTGAGGTTGTTGTTCAAGTTTGTTTGGTTTTTTTGCATTGATTGGAATGGTTTCATTTGGAACCTCCAGAGTGATCGGATCACTCCTTAACTCCTCAAGCACCACTTTGCTTCGGGGTTTAAAGTCGTCCATGTAACTTTCCTCAAGGAAAGTTGCGTTAGTTGAAACCACGACTTTATTTTCCTTTGAGTTATAAAAATAACCCCCTTTTTTCCCTTTTGGATATCCTACAAACATGCAAACTTCCAAACGTGCTTCCAACTTATTCGGATCCTTAAATAGGACAAGAGTTGGACATCCCCATATGCAAATATGGTTTAAGGATGTCTTCCTACCCTTCCACAACTCGTGTGGAGTTTTAAGGACCGATTTTGAAGGCACATTGTTCAAAAGATAACATGTAGTTTGTAGTGCATATCCCCAAAAGTATAAAGGCAATGATGAATAACTCATTATGTACCTAATCATGTCCAACAAAGTCCAATTTCTTCTCTCCACTATGCCATTCTGTTGCAGAGTGCCCGGCGCAGTCAAACGGGATAAAATCTCATTCTCTAATAAGTGTTCCAAGAACTCATCAGAAAGGTACTCCCTACTTCAATTGGATCGAAGTGCCTTTATGGGTCTACCCAATTGCTTTTCCACTTCAGCCTAAAACTCCCTGAACTTGTCAAAAGCTTCACAATTGTGGTGCATCAGGTACACATACCAATATCTTGAGTAATCATCAATAAAAGTGACGAAGTACTCATACCCTTCTCGTGCTCAGATGTTCATCGGTCCGCAAACATCACTATGCACAAGTTCTAGAACCCCTTCGGCCCTATTTGCCTTAGAACCGAATGGTCTTTTGGTCATTTTATCCTCCAAAAAAGATTCACATTGAAGTATAGATTCCACCTTTAAGTGACTTAAAGGTCCATCCCTTACCAACCTTTGAATCCTATTTAGGTTAATATGACCAAGGTGCAAATGCCAAAGATAAGTCTTATTAGAGTGAGAAGTTTTAAGTCTTTTAGAGTTATTATCGTTCATCTCAGCATTAAGCAATAAGTCCATGTTTGGTTTGATAAAATATAGATTATTTTGCATCCATCAAGAACAGATAAAAGATTTGTTTTTACGAATCACCACTTTATCATTAAAAGAAACCAAGTAGGAGTCTTTAAATAAATAAGCTATAGATATTAAATTCCTTTTAAATTTAGGAACATAAAAACAATCTTGAAAAAATAATTTCCTATAATTACGAAAATAAAGATGGACGTCTCCTATTGCTTTCGCTAAGACCAAGGATCCATCACCCATCCAAAGCGTGAAGTCTTCATTTAGTAGACTTCTCGTTTCTTTGAACGCCTGTAGAGAAACACAAACATGATTAGTTGCACCAGAATCTATGACCCAAATGTCACTTGATTCCTCAACCAAACAAGTTTCTAAATACAGAAGATCACACCTACCTCCTTTGGGAAGGAAGTCTTTGCAATGCTTCTTGATATGCCCGACCTTTCCACAGGAGAAGCACTTTAGCTTCTTTGGGTTCTTCTTCTTCTTCTTCTTGCTCTTGGTGCTAGCAGGAATAGAAGACTTCCTGTTCCTAGCCCGTTGCTTGTTTCCATTCTAGAGTTGTGACTGGAACCAAAAGCAGCTATCGTGTTGGCCTCACCACCTGCAGGAGACTCCTTGATCAGCAGTTCAAACTCCTATAACTATTTCATCAATTCCATCAAGATCATATCTTGTCTATTGCTTAAATTAAAAGTAGCTCTAAATGGAATAAATTCCTTAGATAGAGTCTCAAAGACCATAGTCATCTAAGTTTCAACATCGATGTCGGCTCCATTGGTTTGAGCCTCAATGAAGTAACCCATGACCAACATCATATGCTCCTTTACAAATGTCCCCGGCCTCTATCTATAGTTAAGAAGTTTCTGAAGCACCCTTTGCCACTTTGTTATGGCCTGGCCTCCAAACATATCCTCAAGATTATCCAAGATCTGCTTCATAGTCTCATAATCTTATTGTTGAGCCTACAGCACGTTATTCATGCTGGCCATAACATAGCAGTGGGCCTGATCATTAGCATCTTTCTAGCGATCATGCGTTTGGAATTGCTCATTAGTTGAGTCTCCCATAGGCTTGGGAGGACAAGGGGTTGACATTACATATTTCAGTTTCTCAAAGGACAGGATGATATCCATGTCACATTTCAAATCATTATAATTCTCACCGGTTAATAGGTTTTTGTCAAGTATCGATGATAAAGCGTTTTTAGACATTTTTAATCTACAATAAAGAATCATATACTAAACATAAGCAAACATATAATAATAATTTAGTAAGATAACACAATCATGTAAGAAAATACAAAGGTGTTTATGTGTCAAGACCTTGAAAATATCACAATCTTACGACGATAATTCCCAACTCAGAATTCAACAAGCACCGAGGGGAGTCATGCCAGATTCAATTAGGAACACGATCGCCTCTTGATTAATATATGCCATCTAGGACCCATATGATCCAGCATATATTAATAATCATTTCTTTGGCCATTAATTTTATTAACAGAGCTCCTAGAGGAGGTTGATAATAAAATTAACGTGAGTGTATAACCATCGTTTTAATATTTTATCCATGATTTATAATCACCACCTAGGGGTGTGCAACCATAAATCATGCTAAAATACCTTATCTTCTCAGAGATCCAATCTGGCACATGATAGAAATCCCTTCCTAGGGCTCGGGACCACCATGTTCTGCCTATGGGCCAACGATGGAGGCCTTAGGTTCTCTCTTTGAAAACCTTCTCCCACTCAATCTTTTGAAATGAAGGTTTTATTTTAAGAATATGCATGAACAATTTTAATATGAGCGACACTTCCTATTCTATATGACATGTTATCAATATCCATGGCAAATCATATTATAATGCAGACAAGCAAAGCAATCAAGCAAAGCTACAAGCAAAATAATAAATAACTGTAACATTATGGCTCCACCCTAGAGAATAGAAAACTAAGATTACAAGAGAATAATCGAGACATATTATTGATTCTTCATCCTTGAATCCTTAAGCTGTATCCTTCTTCATATAATTCCCATCTTCAAGTCTTCAATCCCATATGAATCGAATACTTCATATTTCCAGTCATATCCAAATTTAATGTTTCTCAGAATTGTCCCAAAAATAAAATTAAAACTACATCGAAAAAACTGCACCTTTCCTAGAAATTTTCCAGCTCTCGGTCGACAGGCCGATCTGGGTGATCGACCTGCCAGCCACGCAGGTTTGGCCTGCCGCCAGAGCCTCTTGATTTCTACCCCACTGACGGCCTACCAAACCACAAGTCTGGCTTGCCAATCTATGACCATCGGCCAACCGAACTAGTGTGTTCGGCATGCCAATCGAGCAGAAATCTCCCATTCCAGAAAATATAATTTTTTAATGCAATTCATCAATTTTATTTTCAACAATTCAAAAACAAAAATTAGAGACTCAGGAAATACCTGTGCGCTCCATCATCCTTCTTCTAGATTCGTCTTCTCCAAATAATTATTTAATAACAAAAATCTTACAAATTTAAAATAAATAATAATTCCTAGATGGAGATGATAGTCTGCCTTCAAATTACATGAAAAACCTAGATACACATTCTAACCTCTAAGGAACCATAACCAGTATAAATTAATTAATTAATAAATAATAAAATAATGATTTAATCAACCATAACTAATTAATGAACATTCACCACATAATCCATAACAAAATATAATATATAGAAACCTAGAGTGTCAACTCTCTATAAAATTCAATTCAAGCATATGAGAGATTAAGATCACAAAATTTATACATATAACATGATCACAAACTCATAAATTTATGTAAAAATCTAGCTCTAATACTAGTTCTTAGAAAAAAATAGTATGTAGCAGAATTTTAAAAATTTTACATCAGAATATTTTCCAAAACACAAGTTTGACATGCTATATGCATAAATTAACTAGATCTTACTAACCTTTGTGTGCCGAAAAACCCTCGCAAAACGTGAAAAGAAGTAACATTTCAGAAGAGCCTCAACCAACTGGTCTTCTTCACTATTCTCTATCCATGACCGGAGTGAGTGTGGGCTAACATGTACAGCTCTTCCACCAGGTGACTCTCCTTCCAACTAATCGAGAGAACCCAAAGCAAGTGTTTGTGATTTGTGAACAAAATCTCTTAGGGAGTTTTCAGATTCTCACTAACAAAGTATCACTCTTAATCTCTCAATTGATCTAAATAACTCATGTGACTTACCCTCTATTTATAGACGACGGTCCCCAGGTCAGTCCTTATCAGATTAGGTCTCAAAATTCAAATCAGAATCAAAATTTGGATCAATATCTAATAAGATCCACGTAAAAACGCGTGATCTTATTTTTGCTCATCGGTAGGCCGATCAGAATGATCGGTAGGCCGAACACGCCCATCGGCAAGCCAAACACGTGTACCGGCAGGCCGAACTGTCGATTAAATATCTCCGTAAATGTTTTATTTTTCACCCGAGATTTCATAGGATAAAGTCTCAGTTTTAATTCAAATAACCCAATGGAGAAGTTATCTAATCAAAACAACTTTATCTAGATAATCTCTAAGAAAATAAATGATTTTCTAATAATTCCACAAGTTTATCTTGATCTAATTTATCCAAAATCAAATCAACTGATAAATAGACAAGAATTATTCGATCCTTACAATTCAACAAGTTTGTCTTGAATTAATTCAACCGATAAATAAACATGAATTATTTGATTCTTCCAAATTTCAACCAATCTAATAAATCTGACATAAGTTACCAATTATTGGAAAAGAATGCCGTGTCATTATAGAATGTTGTGAGCTAGCAAAGGGGACGAAATGGATCTATATAGTTCAAGCTCCTGATAATTATGAAACCCAATATCCCAGATATACATTTCATAATTATCAACTCCGACGCTACTCCACTAAAAGCTTGGAGCTACACTCTAGAACTACATAGAATTAGAAAGCTCGTATAGCTAAGTCTCCATGACATATAATAGTGTATCGTATCCCCATATGATAATCCATAATCGGCTTAAGGACAAGTTTTGTCTTACCTTCCTGATTATTTTTATCTTACGTTCCATTATCTCACCATCAGAAAAATTACTATCCAATGATGGTATACCATTTGGTTACACCTCTATATCAAAATGGTTGAGAGCTCTAGTTTTCCAATTATAGGATAACGCATATAAGAGGATATCATTACTCCTAAAGAGGAGCTATGGATTCCATATCTATGAATAACAGGTCTACGCTATCAAAAGTCATGCCTCCAACGTACTGGCATGCATACCACTGTTAAGATGTGTGTGTCACCCTTTGGTACATCAAAAGACACAAGCCAAGACAACAGGCCTACTATTCATCTCGGGATCAACATACGACACAAATGATTGTCTAAAGTGAATCGATCTGTCAAGACAGAATTATTAATCCAAATCAATTCACTTTATGTCCCGATCCAACAAATCGTCACCTATGACAACATGCCAATGTTTCTATTCATGGAGTCCACCTCCAATGGTCAAGACAAACCATCTCCCAAAAGGGATATAGACAACATAACAATCTTTGCATGAGTAAAGCACCCAACTTTATTCCCTCGATTGTAGATCTTATGATTTAGACCGTCATCTAAAGAATCGTGTCTTCCACATAATCTATCCATCATATGCCCAATTCTTAAAGGTTTAGACTGACAGTCTTAGACTATTGTTTGCTTAACATAAATTCAACAAATATGAACATAAAGAGGACAAGATTTGGTATATAGATAATGAATAAATTCTTTATTGATAAAAATGTCTCCAAAAACTTATTACATTTTTACTCCTTAGGGCATACATGTCAAACAGGACAACCATGTTCTGCCTCTAGACCAACGATGGAGGCCTTAGGTCCTCTCTTTGAAAACCTTCTCCCACTCAATCTTTTGAAATCAAGGTTTTATTTTAAGAATATGCATGAACAATTTTAATATGAGCGGCACTTCCTATTCTATATGACATATTATCAATATACATGGCAAATCATATTATAATGCAGACAAGCAAAGCAATCAAGCAAAGCTACAAGCAAAATAATAAATAATCGTAATATTATGGCTCTACCCTATAGAATAGAAAACTAAGATTACAAGAGAATAATCGAGACATATTATCAATTCTTCATCCTTGAATCCTCAAGTTGTATCATTCTTCATGTAATTCCCATCTTCAAGTCTTCAATCCCGTATGAATCGAATACTTCATATTTTTGGTCATATGCAAATTTAATGTTTCTCAGAATTGTCTCAAAAATAAAATTAAAATTGTATTGAAATTTGTACCTTTTCTGGAAATTTCTAGCTCTCGGTCTATAAAGCCCCCCTTTATGGACGTCACCGATGTCGTTACATTCATACAATACATACTTCTTTTTAAGATAAACTTTAAGTACAAGACTTATTGAAACTTTATTTGTAAACTTAGTTAAGGAAATCGTGACCAGGATCCATAAATACATTTTTTTTTACAACCTTCAATAATTTAATCCATACTATTAATAATTCAATTACACGTTAAATTAATCATAAACTTCCTTTAATAAAGTAAATATACCAAATAGTAAAATAAAAACTCATAAAACATCAGATCATTTAAAACTATTTGCTCCCACAGTTCGGTAGGCTAAACTTGAGGCTTTAGCAGGTCGAACATGGTCGGCAGGCCAAAAATCGTCAACCGGCAAGCTAGTAGAGGCTCTGCAAAAACTGGGTTTAAAAATTAATATGATTGGTAGGCCAAAAAATGGGATCGACAGGCCGAACATCACATCGGCATACCGACCAATAATGGTCAGCAGGCCGTCCGTGACAAAACAGAAAATTTTAGAAAACTTAATTTTAAGACAATTTCATTTTTCTTTCAGAAATGCGAAAGATCAAATTCTTAAAATGATAAAATAAAATATTAAAACATAGTTCTTGTATTCTTTAAAACTTATCATAAAAATATGTTCAAATAATAAACCATAGCTTAAATCATAAAACTTGCATCATTGGCGCTCTTCCGGTTACAATTCATCTTCCTTATGCTCACACGCCTTCCAATGTCTTCCGCCTAATCCATGACTTTCTTACCCTTATCTGCAACATGATATAAACTTGAATAAGCTAAAGCTTAGTAAGTACATATAATTCTGACAATTTAAAAACATTTCATAAACATCATCATCATCATCATGTCATAGTAGTGCATTAAGCACATTTTCATAGAAACATATCTTTCATTACATTGGCCATATTAAAAACTTATTCCATTTTATCTTAAGGGCCCAAGTGTTGCACCATAATCATCATTGTAGGCGTGCCATCATGAGAGGAGAAGGGTAGCTAATCCTAAACCAAACATGACATCATAACATATCATATCATAACATTGGTGTGCAACACTTATTAGGTGATACATATATACATAATTTTTCATGCTTTGAAAATTTGACATCATCATGCATGCATAACTTTATGAACATCAAAATATTTCATAAGAAAACTTTGATGGTGAGATAATGGAACGTAAGATAAAAATAATCGGAGAGGTAAGACAGAACTTGTCCTTAAGCCGGTTATGGATAATCATATAGGGATATGATACACTATGATATGTCATGGAGCCTTAACTATGCGGGCTTTGTAATTCTATGTAGTTCGAGAGTGCAGCTCCAAGCTTTTAGTGGAGTAGCGTTGGAGTTGATAATTATGAAATCTATATCTAGGATACTGGGTTTTGTAATTATCAGGAGCTTGAACTATATAGGTAAATTTGGTACCCTTTGCTAGCTCACAACATCCTATAATGATACGGCGTGCTTTTCCAATAATTGGTAACATATGTTGGATTTATTAGATTGGTTGAAATTTGGAAGAATCAAATAATTCATGTCTATTTATCGGTTGAATTAATTTTGGTGATAAAAATTAATTCAAGATAAACTTGTTGAACTGTAAGGATCGGATAATTCTTGTTTATTTATCAGTTGATTTAATTTTTGTATAAATTAGATTAAGATAAACTTGTAGAATTATTAAGAATTCATTTATTTTCTTAGAGATTATCTAGATAAAGTTGTTTTAATTAGATAACTTCTCTATTGGGTTATGTGAATTAAAACTGAGACTTTATTCTATAGAATCTCGGGTGGAAAATAAAAGATTCGTTGAGATTTTTTATCGACAGTTTAGCATGCAGATTATCCAGTTTGGCCTATCGATGGGGCAAGTTCAGCCTGCCTATCGCGCAGTAAAAAAATCACACGTTTTCACGTGGATTTCATCTGATATTGATCTGAATTTGATTCTGATTCAAATTTTTGGGACCTATTATGATAAGGACTGACCCTAGACCCAACCTCTATATAATGGGAGTAAGTCTTAAGAGTTACTTAGATCAATTGAGAGATTAAGAGTGATACTCTACTAGTGAGAATCTGAAAACTCCCTGAGAGCTTTTGTTCACAAATCTTGAACACTTGCTTTGGGTTCTCTCGTTTGGTTGGAAGGAGAGTCACTTGGTGGAAGAGTTGTCCGTGTGAGCCCACACTCACTCCGATCGTGGATAGAGAATAGCAAAGAAGACTAGTTGGTTGAGACTCTTCTAGAGCGTTACTTCTCTTCACGTTTTGCGAGGGTTCTTCGGCATACAAAGGTTAGTAAGATCTAGTTAATTTATGCATATATTATGTCAAACTTGTGTTTTGGAAAATACTCTGATGTAAAATTTTTAAAATTCTGTTGCTCGCCATTTTTCAACAATTGGCATTAGAGCCATGGCTTTTATATAAATTTACGAGTTTGTGACCATGTTATATGTATAAATTTTGTGATCTTAATCTCTCCTATGCTTGAATTGAATTTTATAGAGAGTTGGCACTCTAGGTTTCTATATAATTTTATGTTATCATGGATTATATGGTGAATGTTTATTAATTAATCATGATTGATTAAATTGTTATTTAATTATTTATTAATTAATTAATTTATACCGGTTATGGTTCCTTAGAGGTTAGAATATATATCTAGGTTTTTCATGTAATTAGATGGCAGACTATCATCTCCGTCTAGGAATTATTGTTTAATTTTAAATTTGTAAGAATTTTGTAATTAAATAATTATTCAGAGATGACGGATCTAGAAGGCGGATCTAGAAGATGGGTGATGGCGCACACAGGTATTTCTTGAGTCTCTAATTTTTGTTTTTGAATTGTTGAAAATAAAATTTATGAATTATATTAAAAATTGTATTTTTTGGAATGGGGGATTTTTGCTCGGTCGGTATGCCGAACATCATAGTTCGACAGGCTGATGGTACAAATTCGCAAGCCGGACGTGTGGTTCGGCAGGCTGTCAGTGGGGCAGAAATCAGGTGGCTTTGTCGGTAGGCCAAACCTGCATGACTGGCATGCCGATCATCCAGATCGGCCTGCCGACTGAGAGCTAAAAAATTTCCAAAAAGGTGCAGTTTTTTTGGTGTAGTTTTAATTTATTTTTGAGACAATTCTGAGAAACATTAAATTTAGATATGACCGAAAATATGAAGTATTCTCTAGGGTGGAGCCATAATATACGATTATTTATTATTTTGCTTGTAGTTTTGCTTGATTACTTTGCTTGTCTGCATTATAATATGATTTGCCATGTATATTGATAGCATGTCATATAGAATAGGGAGTGTCGCTCATATTAAAATTGTTCATCCATATTCTTAAAATAAAACCTTGATTTTAAAAGATTGAGTGGGAGAAGGTTTTCGAAGAGAGGACCTAAGGCCTCCATCATCGGTCCATAGGCAGAACATAGTGGTCCCGACCCCTATGAAGGGATTTCTATCATGTACCAGATTGGATCTCTGAGAGGATAAGGTATTTTAGCATGATTTATGGTTGCATACCCCTAGGTGGTGATTATAAATCATGGATAAAATATTGAAACAATGGTTATACACTCATGTTAATTTTATTATTAACCTCTCCTAGGAGCTCTGTTAATAAAATTAATGGCCAAAGAAACGATTATTAATATATGTTGGATCATACGGGTCCTATATGGCATATATTAATCAGGAGGGGATTCGTGTTCCTGATTGAATTTGGCATGGCTCCCCTAGGAGCATGTTGAATTATGAGTTGGGAATTATCGTTGTAAGGATGTGACATTTTCAAGGTTTTGACATATAAACACATTTGTATTATTTTTACATGATTGTGTTATCTTACTAAATTATTATGATATGTTTGCTTATATTTGGCATATGATTCTTTATTGTAGATTAAAAATGTCTAAAAATGCTTTATCATCGATACTTGAGAAAAACCTATTAGCCAGAGAGAACTATAATGATTGGAAACAGAACCTAGATATCGTCCTGTCCTTTGAGAAACTAAAATATGTACTAACAACCCCTTGTCCTCCCAAGCCTACGGGAGACTCAACTAATGAGCAATTCCAAGCGTATGATCACTAGAAAGATGCTAATGATTAGGCCCACTGCTATGTTATGGCCAGCATGAATAATGTGCTGTAGGCTCAACATCATGATTATGAGACTACAAAGTAGATCTTAGATAATCTTGAGGATATGTTTGGAGGCCAGGCCATAACAAAGCGACAAGGGGCACTTTAGAAACTTATAAACTGTAGACAAAGGCTGGGGACATCTGTAAAGGAGCATATGATGTTGGTCATGGGTTACCTAGTCGAGGCTCAAACCAATGGAGCCGACATCGATGCTGAAACTTAGATGACTATGGTCTTTGAGACTCTGTCAAAGGAATTTATTCTATTTAGAGCGACATTTAGTTTGACCAATAGGCGGGATATGACCTTGATGGAATTGATGAAACAGTTACAAGAGTTTAAACTGTTGATCAGGGAGTCTCCTACGGGTGGTGAGGCCAACATGGTAGCTGCTTCTAGTTCCAATCTCAACTCTAGGAATGGAAAGAAGCAACGGGCCAAGAACGGGAAGTCTTCTATTCCTGCTAGCACCAAGAGCAAGAAGAACAAGAAGAAGAACCCAAAGAAGCTTAATTGCTTCTTCCGTGGAAAGGTCGGGCATATCAAGAAGCATTGCAAGGACTTCTTTTCCAAAGGAGGTAGGTGTGATCTTCTATATTTATAAACTTGTTTAGTTGAGGAATCCAGTGACATTTAGGTCATAGGTTCTAGTGCAACTAATCATGTTTGTGTTTCTCTACAGGGGTTCAAAGAAACGAGAAGTCTGCTACATGAAGACTTCATACATCAGATGGGTGATGGATCCTTGGTTTCAGCGGAAGTAGTGGGAGACATCCATCTTTATTTTGATAATTATAGGAATTTATTTTTGCGAGATTGTTTTTATGTTCCTAAATTTAAAAAGAATTTAATTTCTGTAGCTTGTTTATTTAAAGACTCCTACTTGGTTTCTTTTAATGATAAAGTGGTGATTCGTAAAAACAAATCTTTTAGCTGTTCTGGATAGATGCAAAATAATCTATATTTTATCAAACCTAAGATGGACTTATTGCTTAATGTTGAGATGAACGATAATAACTCTAAAAGACTTAAAACTTCTCACTCTAATAAGACTTATCTTTGGCATTTGTGCCTTGGTCTTATTAACCTAAATAGGATTCAAAGGTTGGTAAGGGATGGACCTTTAAGTCACTTAATGTGAATCTTGTTTGGAGGGTAAAATGACCAAAAGACCATTCGGGTCTAAGGGCAATAGGGCCTAAGGGGTTCTAGAAGTTGTGCATAGTGTTGTTTGCAGACCGATGAACATCCGGGCCCGAGGAGGGCATGAGTACTTCGTCACTTTTATTGATGATTACTCAAGATATGGGTATGTGTACCTAATGCATCACAAAAGGGAAACTTTTGACAAGTTCAGGGAGTTTTGGGCTGAAGTGAAAAAGCAATTAGGTAGACCCATAAAGGCACTTCGATCAGATCGAGGTGAGGAATACCTTTCCGATGAGTTTTTGGGACACTTATTGGAGAATGAGATTTTATCCCATTTGACTGCACCAGACACTCCACAGCATAATGGCGTAGCAGAGAGAAGAAATAGGACTTTATTGGACATGGTTAGGCCTATGATGATTTATTCATCAATACCTTTATCGTTTTGGGGATATGCACTACAAACCGCATGTTATCCTTTGAACAATGTGCCTTCAAAATCGGTCCCTAAAACTCCTCACGAGTTTTGGACGAGTAGGAAGACATTCTTAAACCATATTCGCATATGGGGATGTCCGGCTCATGTCCTGTTTAAGGATCTGAATAAGATGGAAGCACGTTTAGAAGTTTGCGTGTTTGTAAGATATCCAAAAGGGACTAAAGGGGGTTATTTCTATAACCCAAAGGAAAATAAAGTCGCGGTTTCCACTAATGCAACTTTCCTTGAGGAGAGTTACATGGACGACTTTAAACCTCGAAGCAAAGTGGTGCTTGAGGAGTTAAGGAGTGATCCGATCACTCCGGAGGTTTTGAATGAAACTGTTCCGATCAATGTAGAAAAACCAAACAAACCTGAACAACAACCTCAGGGGCTTTGGCATAGTGGGAGGATCGGGCGTCAACCTGAGAGGTATATGTTCAATGGGGAGGTCTTTTTGGTTGAACAAGATGAACATGACAGGGATCCTTATACTTATGCATAAGCTATGGACGATGTTAATTCAAAACTCTAGACAGAGGCGATGAACGTTGAGATGAAGTCTATGGAGACTAATCAGGTCTGGGAGCTTGTGGATCTTCCCGAAGGGTAAAACCCATAGGGTGTAAGTGGATCTACAAGAGGAAATGAGGAGTGGATGGAAAGGTCGAAACCTTTAAGGCTAGACTGGTAGGGTTATACGCAAAAGGAAGGAATCGATTATGAGGAAACCTTTTCGCCTGTAGCCATGCTTAAGCCTATCTGAATTCTCTTGTCCATAGCTGTCACTCTCGACTATGAGATTTGGCAAATGGATATCGAGACGGCTTTTCTGAATGGCTATCTTGATGAGTCCATTTATATGGAACAACCAGACGGGTTTAAGGTCACGGGTCAAGAGGGTAAGGTTTGTAAGATGCTAAAGTCAATTTATGGACTTAAGCAGGCTTCTCATTCCTGGAACATAAGATTTGATTAGGTGATCAAGACTTATGGGTTCTCACAAAATGTGGATGAACCATGTGTTTACAAACACATAAAGGATGGGAAGGTGGTTTTTCTACTGCTCTATGTAGATGATATTCTACTAATTGGCAATGACATAGGGGTATTATCATCAGTCAAATTATGGTTGACCAAGCAGTTTGACATGAAGGACTTAGGTGAGGCTAATTTTGTTCTTGGTATACAGATCTTTTAGGATAGGAAGAACAAAATGATAGCTTTATCACAGGCCAGCTACATAGATAAAATTCTCAGGAGGTTTGCAATGCAGGATTCTAAGAAAGGTGGGCAACCATCTAGGTCTGGAATTACTCTTTCTAAGAAAGACTCTCCAAAGTCTTATGAAGAAAGAGAATACATGAAGAAGGTGCCTTATGCTTCGGCAGTGGGTAGTCTCATGTATGCCACGCTTTGTACACGACCGGATATTAGTTATGCGGTCAGGATTATAAGTCGATTTTAGGCGGATTCAAGACCAAACCATTGGGTTGTGGTAAAGCATATTTTCAAGTACCTGAGAAGGACTCGAGAGTATATGCTTGTATATTCAGGTGAGGACTTAACTCTTCTAGGATATACTAACTCAGATTTTCAATCCTATCTAGATTCTAGGAAATCGACTTCGGGTTTTGTGTTTACTCTGGGCGGCGGTGCCATCAGTTGGAGAAGTGCTAAGCAAGATTGCACTTCAGATTCAATGATGGAGGCCGAGTATGTGGCAGCTAGTGATGTTTTGAAAGAAGCAGTATTGCTCTACAAGTTCCTTGGGGATCTTGAGGTAGTTCCTGGTATGGATAAAGCGGTATCACTGTACTGTGATAACAGTGCGGCGGTAGCTAATGCTAAGGAACCAAGATTTCACAAGAAGAGTAAGCATATTGATTGGAAGTATCATGTGATAACGGACTTCGTTGAGGGCGGTCATGTCACGGTGTGCAAGATCGCGTCAGAGGACAATTTAGCTGATCCATTTACGAAGACACTTATTGGGGGAGTCTTTGAGAGGCATGTAGAAGCTATGGGGATGCGAGATTTGTCATATTTACTCACTTAGGGCAAGTGGGAGATTGTTAGACATGTATGCCCCAAGGAGTAAAAATGTAATAAGTTTTTAGAGACATTTTTATCAATAAAGAATTTATTCGTTGTTTATATACCAAATCTTGTCCTCTTTATGTTCATAATTGTCGAATGTGTGTTAAGCAAACAATAGTCTAAGACTGTCGGTCTAAACCTTTAAGAATTGGGTATATGATGGACAGATTATGCGAAAGACATGATTCTTAAGGTGACGGTCTAAAACATAAGATCCGCAATTGAGGGAATAAAGTTGGGTGCTTTATTCATGCAAAGATTGTTATGTTGTCTATATCCCTTTTGGGAGATGGTTTGTCTTGACCATTGGAGGTGGACTCCGTGAATAATAACATTGGCACGTTGTCATAGGTGACGATGTGTTAGATCGGGACATAAAGGGAATTGATTTGGATTAATACTTCTGTCTCGGCAAATCGATTCACTTTAGACAATCATTTATATTGTATCTTAATCTTGAGATGCATAGTGGGCCCATTGTCTTGACTTGTGTCTTTTGATGTACCAAAGGGTGACACCCACATCTTAATAGTGGTATGCATGCGGGTACATTGGAGGTATAACTCTTGATAGTGTAGACCAGTTATTCATAGATATGGAATCCGTAGCTACACTTTAGGAGTAATGATATCCTCTTATATGCGTTATCCTGTAATTGAAAAACTGGAGCGCTCAACCATTTGGATACATAGGTGTAACTGAATAGTATATTGTCTTTGGACGGTAAGTTTTCTGATGGTGACATAATGGAATGTAAGATAAAAATAATCTGGAAGGTAAGACATAACTTGTCCTTAAGCCGGTTATGCATAATCGTATGGGGATATGATGCACTATGTATGTCATGGAGACTTAGCTATACGGGTTTCGTAATTCTATGTAGTTCGAGAGTGTAGCTCTAAGCTTTTAGTGGAGTAGCGTTGGAGTTGATAATTATGAAATGTATATCTAGGATATTGGGTTTCGTAATTATCAGGAGCTTAAACTATATAGGTCCATTTGGTCCCATTTGCTAGCTCACAACATCCTGTAATGATACGGCGTGCTTTTCTAATAATTGGCAATTTATGTCGGATTTATTAGATTGGTTGAAATTTGGAAGAATCAAATAATTCATGTCTGTTTATCGGTTGAATTAATTTTGTGATAAAAATTAATTCAAGACAAACTTGTTGAATTGTAAGGATCGGATAATGCTTGTTTGTTTATCGGTTGATTTAATTTTTGGATAAGTTAGATCAAGATAAACTTGTTGAATTATTGAGAATTCATTTATTTTCTTAGAGATTATCTAGATAAAATTGTTTTAATTAGATAACTTTTCTATTGGGTTATTTGAATTAAAACTGAGACTTTATCCTATAGAATCTCGGGCGGAAAATAAAAGATTCGTTGAGATTTTTTATCGGTAGTTTGGCATGCCAATCCTCAGGTTCGGCCCGTCGATGGGGCAAGTTCGGCCTGCCTATTAGGCAGATCGGCCTACCTATCAAGCAGTAAAAAGATCATGCGTTTTCATGTGGATTTCATCCGATATTGATCCAAATTTGATTCTGATTCAAATTTTTGAGACCTAATCTAATATGAAGTGACCCTAGACCCAACCTCTATATAAAGGGAGTAAGTTTTAAGAGTTACTTAGATCAATTGAGAGATTAAGAGTGATACTCTACTAGTGAGAATCTGAAAACTCCCTGAGAGCTTTTGTTCACATATCACGAGCACTTGCTTTGGGTTCTCTCGATTGGTTGGAAGGAGAGTCACCTGGTGGAAGAGTTGTACGTATGAGCCCACACTCACTCCGGTCGTGGATAGAGAATAGCAAAGAAGACCAGTTGGTTGAGGCTCTTCTAGAACGTTACTTCTCCTGACGTTTTGTGAGGGTTCTTCGGCATACAAAGGCTAGTAAGATCTGGTTAATTTATGCATATAGCATGTCAAACTTGTGTTTTGGAAAATACTCTAATGTAAAGTTTTTAAAATTCTGCTGCGTATTGTTTTTCTAACACCGGCATGCATACCACTATTAAGATGTGGGTGTCACCCTTTGGTACATCAAAAGACACAAGTCAAGACAACGGGCCCACTATTTATCTCAGGATTAAGATACAATACAAATGATTATCTAAAGTGAATCGATTTGACGAGACAGAATTATTAATCCAAATCAATTCTCTCTATGTCCCGATCCAACACATCGTCACCTTTGACAACATGCCAATGTTTCTATTCACAGAGTCCACCTCTGATGGCCAAGACAAACCATCTCTCAATTGGGATATAGACAACATAATAAATACAGCGCCCAACTTTATTCCCTCGATTACGGATCTTATGATTTAGACCATCACCATAAGAATCGTGTCTTCCGCATAATCTATCCATCATATGTCCAATTCTTAAGCTTTAGACTGACAGTCTCAGACTATTGTTTGCTTAACATACATTCAACAAATATCAACGTAAAGAGGACAAGATTTGGTATGTAAACAATAAATAAATTCTTTATTAATAAAAATATCTCCAAAAGCTTATTACATTTTTACTCCTTAGGGCATACATGTCTAACAATCTCCCACTTCACTAAGTGAGTAAATATGACAAATCTCACATCCCCATAGCTTCCACATGTCTCTCGAAGACTCTCCAAGTAAGTGTCTTCATAAATGGATCAGCTAAATTGTCCTCTGATGCAATCTTACACACCATGACATGCCTGCCCTCAACGAAGTCCTTTATCACATGATACTTTCGATCAATATGCTTACTCTTCTTGTGAAATCTTGGTTCCTTAGCATTAGCTACAGCCGCAATGTTATCACGGCACAGTGATACCGCCTTATCCATACCAGGAACTACCTCAAGATCCCCAAGGAACTTGAGGAGCCATACTGCTTCTTTCAAAGCATCACTAGCTGCCACTTACTCGGCCTCCATCGTTGAATCATAAGCGCAATGTTGCTTGGCACTTCTCCAACTAATGGCACCGCCGCCCAGAGTAAACACAAAATCCGAAGTCGATTTCCTAGAATCCAGACAGGATTGAAAATCTGAGTTAGTATATCTTAGAGGAGTCAAGTCCCCACCCTAATATACGAGCATATACCCTCGAGTCCTTCTCAGGTACTTGAAAATATGCTTTACCGCAACCCAATGCTTCGGTCCTGGATCCACCTGAAATCGACTTACAATCCCAACTGCATAACAAATATCCGGTCCTGTGTAAAGCATGGCATACATAAGACTACCCACTGCCGAAGCATAAGGCACCTTCTTCATGTATTCTCTTTCTTCCTCAAACTTTGGAGAGTCTTTCTTAGAAAGAGTAATTCCAGACCTAGATGGTTGCCCACCTTTCTTGGAATCCTACATTGCAAAACTCCTAAGAATTTTATCTATGCAGCCGGC
Source organism: Artocarpus heterophyllus (assembly GCA_025403435.1). Lineage (NCBI taxonomy): Eukaryota > Viridiplantae > Streptophyta > Magnoliopsida > Rosales > Moraceae > Artocarpus > Artocarpus heterophyllus. Next base: position 28,023,103 of record CM046354.1, on the reverse strand, counting down.
CTAGGACAAAGCTATTATTTTATTCTTCCTATCTCGAAAGATCTAGATACCAAGAACAAAATTAGCCTCACCCAAGTCCTTCATGTCAAAATGCTTGGTCAGCCATAATTTGATAGATGACAATGCCCCAATGTCATTGCCAATTAGCAGAATGTCATCTACATAGAGTAGTAGAAAAACCACCTTCCCATCCTTTATGTGTTTGTAAACACATGGCTCATCCACATTTTGTGAGAACCCATAAGTCTTGATCACTTGATCAAATCTTATGTTCCAAGAACGGGAAGCCTGCTTAAGTCTATGAATTGACTTTAGCAGCTTACAAACCTTACCCTCTTGACCTTTGACCATGAACCCGTCTGGTTGTGCCATATAAATGGACTCATCAAGATAGCCATTCAAAAAAGCCGTCTTAATATCCATCTACCAAATCTCGTAGTCGAGAGCGGCAGTTATGGACAAGAGAATCCGAATGGACTTAAGCATGGCTACAGACGAAAAGGTTTCCTCATAATCGATTCCTTCCTTTTCTGTAAAACCCTTAGCTACCAGTCTAGCCTTAAAGGTTTCGGCCTTTCCATCCACTCTTCTTTTCCTCTTGTAGATCCACTTATACCCTATGGGTTTTACCCCTTCGAGAAGATCCACAAGCTCCTAGACCTGATTAGCCTCTATAGACTTTATCTCAATGTTCATGGCCTCTGTCTAGAGTTTTGAATCAACATCCTCCATAGCTTCTGTGTAAGTATAAGGATCCATGTCATGTTCATCCAGTTCAGCCAAAAACACCTCCCCATTGAACACATACCTCTTAGGTTGACACCCGATCCTCCCACTACGCCAAAGCCCCATAGGTTGTTGTTCAGGTTTGTTTGGTCTTTCTACACTGATCGAACGGTTTCATTCAGAACCTCCGGAGTGATTGGATCACTCCTTAACTCCTTAAGCACCAATTTGCTTTGAGGTTTAAAGTCATCCATGTAACTCTCCTCAAGGAAAGTTGCATTAGTTGAAACCACGACTTTATTTTCCTTTGGGTTATAGAAATAAACCCCTTTAGTTCCTTTAGGATATACTACAAACATACAAACTTCCGAACATGCTTACAACTTATTCGAATCCTTAAACAGGATATAAGCCGGACATCCCCATATGCGAATATGGTTTAAGGATGTCTTCCTACCCGTCCACAACTCATGATGAGCTTTAGGGACCAATTTTGAAGGCATATTATTCAAAAGATAACATGCGGTTTGTAGTGCATATCCCTAAAAGGATGAAGGCAATGATGAATAGCTCATCATGGACCTAACCATGTCTAATAAAGTCCTATCTGTTCTCTTTGCTATGCCATTCTGCTGCTAGTGCTTGGCGCAGTCAAATGGGATAAAATCCCAATCTCTAATAAGTCTTCCAAGAACTCATCAGAAATGTATTCTCCACCTCGATCGGATCGAAGTGCCTTTTTGGGTCTACCAAATTGCTTTTCCAGTTTAGCCCAAAACTCCTTGAACTTGTCAAAAGTTTCGCTTTTGTGGTGCATCAAGTATACATACCCATATTTTGAGTAATCGTCAATAAAAGTGACGAAGTACTCATACCCTCCTCGTGCTTAGATGTTCATCGGTCTACAAACATCACTATATACAAGTTCGAGAACCCCTTTGGCCCTATTACGCTTAGACCTAAATGGTCTTTTGGCCATTTTATCCTCCAAACAAGATTCACATTGAGGGATAGATTCTACCTTTAAGTGTCTTAAAGGTCCATCCCTTACCAACCTTTGAATCCTATTTAGGTTAATATGACCAAGGCGCAAATGCCAAACAAAAGTCTTATTAGAGTGAGAAGTTTTAAGTCTTTTAGAGTCATTATCATTAATCTCAGCATTAAACAATAAGTCCATCTTAGGTTTGATAAAATATAGATTATTTTGCATCCATCCAGAACAGATAAAAGATTTGTTTTTACGAATCACCACTTTATCATTAAAAGAAACCAAATAGGAGTCTTTAAATAAACAAGCTATAGAAATTAAATTCCTTTTAAATTTAATGTGTATCTAGGTTTTTCATGTAATTAGATGGCAGACTATCATCTCCGTCTAGGAATTATTATTTATTTTTAAATTTGTAAGAATTTTGTAATTAAATAATTATTTGAAAAAGACAGATTGAGAAGTCAGATCTAGAAGGGGGATCTAGAAGAACGATGATGGCGCTCCCAAGTATTTTCTGAGTCTCTAATTTTATGTTTTTGAATTGTTGAAGATAAGATTAATGAATTGCATCAAAAATTTGTATTTTCTGGAATGGGTGATTTCTGCTCAGTTGGCATGCCAAACTTTCTGTTCGGTCGGCATGCCAAACCTTTCAATTTGGCAGGCTGATGGTCGCAGATCGACAGGTCAGACATGAGGTTCGGCAGGCTGATAGCGGGGCAAAAATCAAGGGGCTCTGGCGGCAGGCCAAACTTTTGGTTCGACAGGCCGATCTTTCATGAGTTGGTAGGCTGATCTTCCTGATCAGCAGGCTGATGGGTTGTGACCGGTAGGCTGATCACCCAGATCAGCTTGCCGACTGAAGAGCTGGAAAATTTCAAAAAAAGGTGTAGTTTTTCCAATGCAGTTTTAATTTTATTTTTGGGACGATTCTGAGAGATATTAAATTTTGATATGACCAGGAATATGAAGTATTCGATTCATACGGGATTGAAGACTTAAAGATGGACATTACATGATGAGAGATACTACCTGGAGATTCAAGGATGAAGAATCGATAAAATGTTCTTGATTGCTTTGCTTGTCTGTATTATAATATGATTTTCCATGTATATTGATAACATGTCACATAGAATAGGAAGTGCCACTCATATTAAAATTGGTCTTGCATATTCTTAACATAAAACCTTGATTTCAAAAGATTGAGTGGGATAAGGTTTTCGAAGAGAGGACCTAAGGCCTCTATCATTGGTCCATAGGCAGAACATGGTAGTCTTGTCCCCTAGGAAGGGATTTCTATCATGTACCAGATTCGATCTCTAAGAGGATAAGGTATTTTAGCATAATTTATGGTTGCACACCCCTAGGTGGTGATTATAAATCATGGATAAAATATTAAAATGATGGTTATACACTCACGTTAATTTTATTATTAACCTCCCCTAGGAGCTCTATTAATAAAATTAATGGCCAAAGAAATGATTATTAATATATGCTGGATCATACGGTTCCTAGATGGCATTTATTAATCAAAAGGGAATCCGTGTTCCTGATTGAATTTGGCATGACTCCCCTAGGAGCTTATTGAATTCTGAGTTGAGAATCATCGTTATAAGGTTGTGATATTTTCAAGGTTTTGACACATAAACACATTTGTATTTTTTTTCATGATTGTGTTATCTTACTAAATTTTTATGATATGTTTGTTTATGTTTGGTATATAATTCTTTATTGTAGATCAAAATGTCTAAAAACGCTTTATCATTGATACTTGACAAAAACCTATTAACCGGAGAGAATTATAATGATTGGAAATGGAACCTGGATATCGTCCTTTCCTTTGAGAAACTGAAGTATGTCTGACAACCCCTTGTCCTCCCGAGCCTACGGGAGACTCAACTAATGAGCAATTCCAAGCATATGATCGCTGGAAAGATGCTAACGATCAAGCCCGTTGCTATGTTATGGCTAGCATGAATAACATGCTATAGGCTCAACATCAGGATTATGAGACTGCGAAGCAAATCTTGGATAATCTTAAGGATATGTTTGGAGGGCAAGCCATAACAAAGAGACAAGGGGCATTTCAGAAACTTCTTAACTGTAAGCAAAGGCCGGGGACATCTGTAAAGGAGCACATGACGTTGGTCATGTGTTACCTCGCTAAGGCTCAAACCAATGGAGCCGACATCGATGTAGAAACTCAAATGACTATGGTCTTTGAGACTCTATCAAAGGAATTTATTCCATTTAGAGCTACATTTAATTTAAGCAATAAACAAGATATGACCTTAACAGAATTAATGAAACAGTTATAGGAGTTTGAACTGCTGATCAGGGAGTCTCCTATGGGTAGAAAGGCCAATTTGATGGCTGCTTCTGGTTCCAATCACAACTCTAGGAATGGAAAGAAGCAATGGGCCAAGAACGGGAAGTCTTCTATTCCTGCTAGCACCAAGAACAAGAAGAAGAAGAAGAAGAACCCGAAGAAGCTTAAGTGCTTCTTCTGTGGGAAGGTCGAGCACATCAAGAAGCATTGCAAGGACTTCCTGTCCAAAGGAGGTAGGTGTGATCTTCTGTATTTATAAACTTGTTTAGTTGAGGAATCCAGTGACATTTAGGTCATAGGTTCCAGTGCAACTAATCATGTTTGTGTTTCTCTACTAGGGTTCAAAGAAACGAGAAGTCTGCTACATAAAGACTTCACGCTTCGGATGGACGATGGATCCTTGGTCTCAGCGGAAGCAGTGAGACATCCGTCTTTATTTTGAAAATTATAGGAATTTATTTTTGCAAGATTGTTTTTATGTTCTCTAAGGAACCATAACCAGTATAAATTAGTTAATTAATAAATAATAAAATAATGATTTAATCAACCATAATTAATTAATGAATATTCACCACTTAATCCATGACAACATATAAAATTAAATTCAAGCATAGGAGGGATTAAGATTACAAAATTTAAACATATAGTATGATCACAAACTTGTAAATTTGTATAAAAACCATGTCTCTGATACCAAGTGTTGGAAAAATAGTGCGCAGCAGAATTTTAAAAATTTTATATTAGAGTATTTTTCAATACACAAGTTTGATATGCTATATGCATAAATTAACCAGATTTTACTGACCTTTATATGCCGAAAAGCTCCTACAATTAGTGAAGAGAAGTAACGTTCCAGAATAGCCTCAACTAACTGGTCTTCATTGCTATTCTCTATCCACGATCAGAGTAAGTGTGGGCTCACACGTATAGCTCTTCCACCAGCTGACTTTCCTTCCAACCAATTGAGAAAACCCAAAGCTAGTGTTCGTGATTTGTGAACAAGAGCTCTTAGGGAGTTTTAGATTCTCACCAGCAGAGTATCAATCTTAATCTCTCGACTGATCTCTATAACTTATGTGACTTACTCCCTATTTATAGGGGTTGGGTCCAAGGTCAGTCTTTATCAGATTGGGTCTCAAAATTCGAATCAAAATCAAATTCGGATTAATATCTAATAAGATATGTGTAAAAATACATGATCTTATCCGTCGCTCATCGGCAGGCAAAACAGCCCCATCGACAGGCCGAACTACCGATTAATATCTCAAAGAATTTTTTATTTTCCACCCTAGATTCTATGGGATAAAGTCTCAGTTTTAATTCAAATAACCCAATCGAAAAGTTATATGATTAAAACAACTTTATCTAGATAATTCTTTAAGAAAATAAATGAATTCCAAATAATTCTACAAGTTTATCTTGATCTAATTTATTCAAAATTAAATCAACCATAAACAGACAAGAATTATCCGATCCCAATAATTCAACAAGTTTATCTTGAATTAAATTTTATCACAAAATTAATTTAACCAATAAACAGACATGAAGTATTTGATTCTTCCAAATTTCAACCAATCTAATAAACCTGACATAAGTCACCAATTGGTGGAAAAGCATGTCATATCGTTACAGGATGTTGTGAGCTAGCAAAGGGGACCAAATGGACCTATATAATTCAAGCTCCTGATAATTATGAAACCCAATATCCCAGATATACATTTCATAATTATCAACTCCAACACTACTCCACCAAAAGATTGGAGCTGCACTCTCGAACTACATAGAATTACGAAGCCCGTATAGCTAAGTCTCCATGAAATATTATAATGTAATGTATCCCCATATGATTATAATCATACCTTTTTTATTATTTTTATCTTACGTTCTATTATCTTACCATCAAAAAACTTGCCATCCAAAGACAGTATACTATAAGGTTATACATATGTATCCAAATGGTTGGGCGCTTTAGTTTTCTAATTACAGGATAATGCACATAAGAGGATATCACTACTCCTAAAGAGGAGCTATGGATTCCATATCTATGAATAACAGGTCCACGCTATCAAGAGTCATGCCTCCAATGTACCGGCAAGCATACCACTGTTAAGATGTGGGTGTCACCCTTTGGTACATCAAAAGACACAAGCCAGGACAATGGGCCCACTATTTATCTCAGGATTAAGATACAATACAAATGATTATCTAAAGTGATTCGATTTGCCGAGACAAAATTATTAATCCAAATTAATTCTCTTTATGTCGTGATCCAACACAACGTCACCTTTGACAATGTGCTAATGCTTCTATTCACGGAGTCCCCCTCTAATGGCCAAGATAAAACATCTCCTAATTGGGATATAGACAACATAACAATCTTTACATAAATAAGGTGCCCAACTTTATTCCCTCGATCGCGGATCTTATGATTTAGACCATCACCTTAAGAATCGTGTCTTTTACATAATCTGTCCATTATATGCTCAATTCTTAAGGATTAGACCGACAGTCTCAGACTATTGTTTGCTTAACATACATTTAACAAATATAAATGTAAAGAGGACAAGATTTGGTATATAAACAATAAATAAATTCTTTATTGATAAAAATGTCTCCAAAAACTTATTACATTTTTACTCCTTAAGGCATACATGTCTAACAAGCTATGGATTCCATATCTATGAATAACAGGTCTATGCTATCAAGAGTTATGCCTCTAATGTACCGACATGCATACCACTATTAAAATATGGGTGTCACCCTTTGGTACATCAAAAGACACAAGTCATGACAACAGGCCCACTATTCATCTCAAGATTAAGATATAATGTAAATGATTGTCTAAAGTGAATCGATTTGCCGAGACAGAATTATTAATCCAAATCAATTCACTTTATGTCCTGATCTAACACATCGTAACCTATGACAATGTGCCAATGTTTCTATTCATGGAGTCCACCTCTGATGGTCAAGACAAACCATCTCCTAATAGGGATATAGATAACATAACAATCTTTACATGAATAAAGCGCCCAACTTTATTTCCTCGATTGTGGATCTTATAATTTAGACCATCACCTTAAGAATCGTGTCTTATGCATAATCTGTAGATCACATGCCCAATTCTTAAAGGTTTAGACCGACAGTCTCAGACTTTTGTTTGCTTAACATACATTCAACAAATATGAACATGAAGAGGACATGTTTTGGTATATTAATAATAAATAAATTCTTTATTGATAAAAATGTCTCGAAAAACATATTACATTTTTACTCCTTAGGGCATACATGTCTAACATACCCCACATCAAGGAGGTTGGTACGACACTTAATTAACATATTTGATTTACCTTCTTGTATCTTTAGTGAGTATATCAAATGCTAAAACGTACCATATGCCATAACTTAGCATTAGAACATTAAACATAGCAAGTGCAACTTATTGCAAATCTTGCTTAGTCTTTAAAAACATTATGCGTACTTAATGCAAACATATTTCAGGCACATTTAAAGCATTTCAAAATCATATGCTTCATGCCATAGGTTTGAGACTCACCTGATCTTAGTTCTAGCGTTCCCGTTATATTCTTTTTTCCTTCTATCAGTCGGCTTTTATGTCCTGTTTCAAATGACACCTGACTATTAGCTAACCTTTCTCATTATCCACTTACTCGATCCATAATGGAACTTAAATAGTAACAGTTCATTCCTTTTGCTTAACCTCGTTCTTATCGATTCATTTCTCCATGACTTAACTTGAACATTTGTTAATCAAATTCCACATCTCACTAGATAGTTTCATTAATTAATGTGGTACGAAACATTTTTTGTCTAAAGGTGTCTCATCAATTTGAAGTGTTCGGCTTTGTTTTAGCGATTTTCTTGAAAATGTTAATTTTACCCTTAACGGGTTTTTCGGAGGTCATTTAGCTTTACTAAACTTCTCGTTTTACTTTACCATTCTGTTACTTACAATGTATAGAAAAATTTCTGTTTTAGGACATTTTCCTAATTCGGTCATTTTTGGCTGTTTTGGCTTTTTATGAAAATGACTATTTTCCCCTTAATGAGTCTTAGAAAATTTTCAGGATCTGTTTTAAACCAAAACTTACATTTCTTTACTTCTTGTAACATTACAAAAAATAAAACAACAGTTTTCTTTTTGTTGAAATTTATTTTATCAAAACTTTACAGCTTTGACTATAGCACGAAAATCTTGACAATTACACCCTTAACGTTCTTATCTCATTCTTTACATGATAGCAACTGTTAATCTTTTCAAACTTGAAACCTATGGTTACTCACTGCCCCTAGAGTGTAAGAAACCAACATTTTCTCAATGAAAATCCAGTTTCACATGGTTTTATAGTTTTGGCCCAAAACACAAAAATCTTGACTTTTTGCCGCTGGCACCAAAATTAATCATCTTATAATAAAAAGTTTCAATTTTAGCAATGATTAGAACTTCCTTAAACTCCTTGGCCTAATTAAAACTATTTCATAGCATTTTCCTATTTTATGAAATTTTGTGTTTAATATTTTACAAAATTCATGACTTAAAATCGGTATAGAATTTTTGCCAACTATTTGCAATTGCTAATCATCTCGATGAGATCTATAAGTTTCATGTTTTAACTTTCCTCAAAATCATTCATCTTAATGGCATTCTTGAAAAAGTAGAACTGAAAACAACATATTTAGGTTTATCTCGATTAGAAGTCGAGAGATATTTCTTCATAAAAATTGTCAAGATCGATATTTCTAATAAATCTTATATTGAAGTCAAAAAATAATTCAAACTCTAAGGGCCTCAAAAACTCATTTATTTGAAACAAATTAAACTTTGTATTTTTTGCAAATTTTCCAAATTTTTTCTTTTAAAGCTTAAAATCATATTTCCTATCATCCAATCTCATCATTACACACTAAGAATACTAAATGATTATGCCCTAGTCTCTTTATTACATACCATAGTCCATAAACATTATTACAAGCACTTGATATGCACATTAAAACATAAACTTTTCAAGCAACAATTTAGAATTATACCAAGGTTTTCTTAGGCTTTTTAATTATCCTCCAAAGTGCTTGATCTTGGCTAAATTTTTGTAACCTTACTCAAAACTTCAAGGAAAAAATACTAAAAACCCATAGAGAAAAGCTTAGGTTTTACATCAAAAATTACTTAATCTTGCTCTTGGACTCTTGAACTTGCTTCTAAGGTTGATTAGGAGTTGAGATTTTGAAAAATATTTTAGAGAACCATGGAAGGGGGGTCGATTCCATGGAGAGCCAAAATGGCTTCTTTTTTTTTATGTTTTGCATGAAAAAAATGATGGAGACAAATTTGTGCTTAGTCTCCCCTCCACTAGAGTAGAACTAGTGCAATTAGGGGGTAAGGTGGCTTTTTGTCCACCTTAAAGGTGGCACCTAAGTGGGTCCCACATCAATTTTTTAACATTCCAAATTTATACAAATAGTATTTTTCTTATATTGCCCATATATTTCTCATACTGCTAGCATTCTTTACTATATTGTGTTTCATAGTCCATAAGCTTCCACATCATTCACACAGTATAATTCTTATGGTTTTTAGCTTTATACGTCTAATTTCTATACTGCATTATTTTATGCAGTATAATTTCTATACTGCTTAACTTTATCAATATATTTCTTATGCTGCACAACCTTATCAGTGTAATTTTTATGCTATATTATTCTCATATTGCATGATTTCCATACAATGTATTTCTTATATTGAATTTATGTCTTAAAATTTGTGGCAACACATTCTGCAACAATTAATCTTTTTAGCATATTTTTCATATCATTCCTTCCTTGTTCAAGTTTATGGCATGATTTTTAACTTTGATAATCTCATTTTCTCCTTTATGGAATTTTTTGTAAAAATCAAATTTAAACAATGATCTTCATGACACCAAAATTACTCCTTAAATTTTTAACAAATTTTTTAGCATAAAATTTTAGTTGATAAAATTTTTTCATTAGTTACTTAACAAGATCCTTAATTATTACATTTAAAATGCACTAAAAATTCTCAGGTGTCATAGTTAGAGTACAATGCCAAGGATTGCACCTAGATCTTTCTCAATCGATCGTGACGAAAAAGATCAGTGATTTATCGCTTTAAAAAGATCGCTCGAGGATTGTGCCAAAAAATATTGACACAGAGCTTGCCAGTGATGACTGGGCTCTTCGATCGATAGTAATGGCTCTACAGTGAAAGATCAACGATGTCTGGTTTATAGATCAATGGCTCTACAGTGAAATATCTTCTCATGAGATATTACTAAATTTCTCATTATATATTATTTAGTATGCATTTTGAAACTATATGACGTTATTTACTAAGTTTTAACCTAAATATCTTATTTTTCTCTTTCTCCCTTTTTGAAACCTATAAAACTAGTTATGTCCTTTTACTCAGTTATTTCTATTCACAAAGCATGTAAAGGATAAAATTGAAATATGATTTTTAATTTGAATAATTAAAATCATGTGGTATAATTATGCATTGAAACTTTTATTATATAAAAGGCCAATTACACAATTATATGTGTTGATGTCCTCGAGTATATCAACACCATGTACAGTTACACACGGTGGTCGGACTTCCTTCTCTACCTAGAGTTCTTCTAGAGTAGTCGTGTTTGCGAGAGAAGAGAAGGTCTTAGAGTTAGGGGACATTGGTGTTGTGTTTTTCAAGGGCGCTCTAACACTTAACTCATTAATCTGACTAGGGCATAAGGCAGGAAAGACATAGTGTAGGCAAGGGCAAGTTCATTACTTTTGGGGTAGAGTGAATGCTTTTATTTATAGAATTTGGTTTGAACTGGGAATGGATTGGGTTTCACCAGTTGCCCGAGCTGTTGTACAATACCTTGAGATTAGTTGACAAGTGTCACAATCTCAAAGAGTGAAGAATTTCCCAATGGAGGATCAAAATGGTGCCACATCATGGTAGAGTCTTATATCCTTTGTTAAGAGACATGTTCTCATTGGTAAATATTATCTTGTCTAGAAGATTCACGAGTAGACATGTATCTTGTGTGTTGCCTAGTGAAGACTTGTCTAGCTAGGCGACTCATTAAGGCCTAGTTGGTGGAGTCGTCAAGGAGGTCCCCAGTGTAGATGAGTCAAACCCTTTATCATGTGCTATCGAATAGTGCCTGCAAAACAAGGAGTGGAAACTAGGCCCGAGCACTCTCTCAACAGTATGTTTTTAGTTTTAATTATATTTTAATCTATCTTTTTGTTTTTAAAAATTATAAATGTGACATTTAAATTTGATTTTTTTTTTATTCTCATGCCTGCAAACTTTATGGAGGAAAAAGAAAAGAAAAAAGACAAAGACACCATAAATTAGCTCAGATATATTACTAAAAAAAATTATATCTATACTCGTGAGAAAAAAAAAAGAAAAATAATATGACATTTAAAGAACAAAAAACTCAATATATTTTTCTTAAAAAAAATTGATGTTTTGTTTTAGAGCCTTTTATGTTTCCTAAAATCTAGCGTATGCTTCAAAGAGCTAGAAAAATCTCCACATAATTTGGTCTTCGACAAGAAGACCAGATTTGGGGTTGAACTGCGAATGAGCATTTGCAACTTATCGTGAGTTCCAATAAGCGAGACTTATGACGTTCGGTGTGGGGTTGCTCTATAACTTCCTCTGATATCGATCGATTGACTTCAGACACAACTTTCTTCTATTTTTTTCTCGAAAGCCACGCCAACATCTTGGCTAACTTTTCTCCTAGCCAATCTAGATTGTAATGACTGAGAAAATCCAAAAATAATAAGTATCACTAATTAAGGATTTTTCTATAATTACTCTGTTAAGTATTTGAAAAAGTACAAGTTTAGGCATTATAAACACGCAAATTTCTAAGGTCTTAATAGCTATAAGACTTTAGAAACAAATAATGTTATGAATGTACAAATTTATGTGCTTTATTTATGAGACATGTAACAATATTATGTTATGATATTACATTAAAATAATTATATAATGTGCTAAACTAAAAGTTTATGATTCATTAATTTCATGTATGAGCCATAGTGGTGACAATTATAAGAATCTCAACTTAAAATATTTAAATTGAGATTATATGATAAAAGTGGAATTCCCTAACTTTCTATGATTATGTGGACATTCCTCTATGGTATCAGTTTAGTAAGAGATTAGAGCATATGAAATTATTTTTAACAAAGCAAGAATTTTATAGTTTTAAAGAGTGCAGTTATGTGTATAGGAGTTTCAAGTTTACCGATCAAGGATTTGATCAACCTGATCACGAAACAGTATAGACTTCAAAGACGAGCAATAATGTCTATAAATACTTGAAAATACAGTAAAAAAATCAACCTTTTCTCTCTACATTGTCTCTCTCCCCCGACTCTGGTCTAGATTATGGTGTCTGTTTTTGACACCTCCTACACCAACGGAAAGCTCTCGACGAGCTGGTTCCAACAAGGTGTCGTGGTGCCCACAACACCGTTAGAGGAAGCCACACGTGCCGGTCAAAAAGGCAAAAAACCCACATTTTTTTGGTGATATATCCTCGTCGTCCAATCATCGATCGATGTGATCTTGGTGTCTACAGATTCAAATCAACGAGAGGAAAAAGATGGTACCAGCTTCAGTATTCAACTCTAGCTGGATAGGCCCGATGGAGCTACCACGTCTTCATCGTTGTGCCACCTATGGAACAACCGCTCACTGCAACAGTGAGGTACACCGCAGCCACCATTCGACTCAGCCGGCGATGGGGAATGAGAACCCCCGCCCAATTGCACCCTTGTTTTGTCGCACAACAATGTTCGGGATCCAATGCCGTCAATGACCGCGGCAGCCACCATCACCACCATTCTCGACCCCATAGACGTAAATTGATTAGGGGAAAAGACCCAAAGGATCACAAAAAAACTAATCCTCTATCCAATTTCGTGAAAACCCCACCAGAGGACCATGATCGTTCTTCGTGTTTGCACGCCACCACGAGACACATGGTACCACCATTATAGATGGCGGTGAAGTGCACCACTGTCATTGTCATGCTTAGACAACCGTAAGGAGAAAAACCCCTAGGCCAATTTGGCTGAAACACCACCGAAAGTTTGGGATCAGAGCCGCTAATTATCGTCGAGAAACCCGTCTTTGATCTGGGTAGTTGGAGGACAAATTGGGAAAAATTATCTGCACCAGTCAACTCAAAAGGCCCAAACAGGTGGGAGCTGAGTTTGCAGCTTAATCCAGCCATCGAAGCCGTCGCATAGGCCCCATACACCACCGAGGATAGCCAACCGGCCAACGGCAACCTCAGGTTTTGGTGATCTGACCTTTGATCGATGATCCAAGACCACCTCTCGACTTATTTTGACACACTAAATGTGATGGTGCCCTCCATTCGAGGTAATTTCACTCCAAATAAAATCATCTGGTACAAGTTGCACGTGGATCGAGGGGACTCAAACTATAGTAATGGAGTCTAGAATGATGTTTCTAGCAATGTATAATCTCCAAGAAGTGTTCCTAGCCATTCATGGTCTCTCGAGGGGCATTGTTGTAGAGGATGCTTTGCAGAATATAGGTACAGCAAGATACAACTAGACTCACTCAGTTCGGAGTCCATGCAAGTAGGAATCTCGCCTACAATATGAACGGTCTTTAAAATAAAATTATTTAAATGTTTTCATAAAAATTTATGAAAATGCATGATCAGTGAATTGTCATACTATGTATATTAGGATGTGATGTTATGTTATGATAGTTTGATTTATTATGTTATTATGTGCCATGTCATGTGTTGGTATGATCATGTTAAGTGATGAACGCGGTATTGATTTGCAATGTATTTGCAATAATTATGTTTAAAGTATGTTTACATTTTGTTAATGCATAAAGTTTTACAGCTTAAGTCATAAATTTTATGTTGCATTTGTTTTGCAATAAGTTTTAGAGTACAAGTTATGATTTACAAATGAGTTAGCATATGATGTGATAGTATTTGATATGCTCACTAAAGTTTAAAAGAAGGTCAGCAGGCCAATCAACTAGTTCAGCTTACCGACAGAGTGCTAGAAATTTTTTTTCAAAAAAGGTGTAGTTTTTCAATGCAGTTTTAATTTTATTTTTGGAACAATTCGGAGAAACATTAAATTTGGATATGACCAGAAATATAAAGTATTCGATTCAGACGGGATTGAAGACCCTAAGATGGACATTACATAAAGAAGAATACAACTTAAGGATTCAAGGATGAAGAATCGATAATATGTTTCGATTATTCTCTTGTAACCTTTGTTTTCTATTCTCTAAGGTGGAACCATAATATTATGGTTATTATTATTTTGCTTGAAGCTTCACTTGATTGCTTTGCTTATCTATATTATAATATGATTTGCCATGTATATTGATGACATGTCATATAGAATAGGGAGTGTCACTCATATTAAAATTGTTCATGTATGTCTCTTAAAATAAAACCTTGATTTCAAAAGATTTAGTGGGAGAAGGTTTTCGAAGAGAGGACCTATGGCCTCCATTGTTGGTCCATAGGAAGAACATGATGGTCCCAACCCCTAGGAAGGGATTTTTATCATGTACCATATTGGATCTCTGAGAGGATAAGGTATTTTAACATGATTTATAGTTGCACACCCCTAAGTGGTGATTATAAATCATGGATAAAATATTGAAACGATGCTTATACACTAACGTAATTTTATTATTAACCTCTCCCAGGAGCTCTCTTAATAAAATTAATGGCCAAATAAATGATTCTTAATATATGCTGGATCATACAGGCCCTGGATGGCATATATTAATTAGGAGGGGATCCTTATTTCTGATTGAATTTGGCATGACTCTCCTAGGAGCTTGTTGAATTATGAGTTGGGAATTATCGTTGTAAGGTTGTGATATTTTCAAAGTTTTAACACATAAACACATTTGTATGTTTTTACATGATTGTGTTATCTTACTAAATTATTATGATATGTTTGCTTATGATTAGTATATGATTCTTTAGTGTATATTAAAAATTTCTTAAAACGCTTTATCTTCGATACTTGATAAAGACATATTAACTGGAGAGAATTATAATGATTGGAAACAAAATATAGATATCATCCTCTCTTTTAAGAAACTAAAATTTATGCTGACAACACCTTGTCCTCTCGAGCCTACGGGGGACTCCACTAATGAGCAATGCCAAGCGTACGTTTGTTGAAAGATGCAAATGATCTGGCTCGCTACTATATTATGGCCAGCATGAATAACGTGTTGCAGGCTCAACATGAAGATTATGAGACTGCGAAGTAGATCTTGGATAATCTTGAAGATATGTTTGGAGGCCAGGCCATAACAAAGTGGCAAGGGGCACTACAAAAACTTCTTAATTATAAGCAAAGGCTGAGGACATCTATAAAGGAGCACATGATGTTGGTCATGGGTAACCTCCCTGAGGCTCAAACTAATGGAGCCGACATCGATGTTGAAACTCAATGACTATGGTCTTTGAGAATCTATCAAAGGAATTTATTCTGTTTAGAGCTACATTTAATTTAAGCAATAGGTGGGACATGACCTTAACAAAATTAATGAAACAGTTACAGGAGTTGAAACTGCTGATCAAGAGTCTCCTGCAAGTGGAGAGGCCAACATGGTAGCTGCTTCTGGTTCTAATCCTAACTCTGGGAATGGAAAGAAGCAACGGACCAAGAACGGGAAGTCTTCTATTCCTGCCAGCACCAAGAGCAAGAAAAAAAAGAAGAAGAACCCGAAGAAGCTTAAGTGCTTCTTCTATGGGAAGGTCGGGCACAGCAAGAAGCATTGCAAGGACTTCCTTTCCAAAGGAGGTAGGTGTGATCTTCTGAATTTAAAAATTTGTTTGGTTGAGGAATTCAGTAACATTTGGGTTATAGATTCCGGTGCAACTAATCATGTTTGTGTTCTCTGTAGGGGTTCGAAGAAACGAGAGGTCTGCTACATGAAGACTTCACACTTCAAATGGGCGATGGATCCTTGGTCTTAGCAAAAGTAGTGGGAGATGTCCATCTTTATTTTGATAGTTATAGGAATTTAATTTTGCAAGATTGTTTTTATCTTCCTAAATTTAAAAGGAATTTAATTTCTGTAGCTTGTTTATTAAAAGACTCCTATTTGGTTTCTTTTAATGATAAAGTAGTGATTCGTAAAAATAAATCTTTTATCTGTTCTGGATCGATGCAAAATAATCTATATTTTATCAAACCAAAGATAGACTTATTGCTTAATGCTGAGATGAACGATAATAACTCTAAAAGACTTAAAACTTCTCACTCTAATAAGACTTATCTTTGGCATTTGTGCCTTGGTCATATTAGCCTAAATAGGTTTCAAAGGTTAGTAAGTGATGGACCTTTAAGTCACTTAAAGGTGGAATCTATGCCTCAATGTGAATCTTGTTTTGAGGGTAAAATGACCAAAAGACCATTCGGGTCTAAGGGCAATAGGGCCGAAGGGGTTCTACAACTTGTACATAGTGATGTTTGTAGACCGATGAACATCCGGGCACGAGGAGGGTATGAGTACTTCGTCACTTTGATTGACGATTACTCAAAATATGGGTATGTGTAGCTTGTTCTTGGAACTTGAAAATATGCTTTACCGCAACCCAATGGTTCGGTCCTGGATCCGCCTGAAATCGACTTACAATCCTGACAGTATAACAAATATCCTGTTGTGTACAAAGCATGGCATACATGAGACTACCCACTGCCAAAGCATAAGGTACCTTCTTCATGTATTCTCTTTCTTCCTCAAACTTTGGAGAGTCTTTCTTTGAAAGAGTAATTCCAAACCTAGATGGTTGCCCACCTTTCTTGGAATCCTGCATTGCAAACCTCCTAAGAATTTTATCTATGTAGCCGGCCCAGGACAAAGCTATCATTTTGTTCTTCCTATCCCAAAAGATCTGGATACCGAGAACAAAATTAACCTCACCCAAGTCCTTCATGTCAAACTGCTTTGTCAACCATAATTTGATAGATGACAATGCCTCAATGTCATTGCCAATTAGCAGAATGTCATCTACATAGAGTAGTAGAAAAACCACCTTCCCATCCTTAATGTGTTTGTAAACATATGGCTCATCCACATTTTGTGAGAACCCATAAGTCTTGATCACTTGATCAAATCTTATGTTTCAAGAACGGGAAGCCTACTTAAGTCCATAAATTGACTTTAACAGCTTACAAACCTTACCCTCTTGACCCTTGACCATGAACCCATTTGGTTGTGCCATATAAATGGAATCATCAAGATAGCGATCCAAAAAAGCCGTCTTGACATTTATCTGCCAAATCTCGTAGTTGAGAGCGGCAGCTATGGACAAGAGAATCTGGATGGACTTAAGCATGGCTACAAGCGAAAAGGTTTCCTCATAATCGATTCCTTCCTTTTGCGTATAACCCTTAGCTACCAGTCTAGCCTTAAAGGTTTCGACCTTTCCATCCACTCCTCTTTTCCTCTTGTAGATCCACTTACACCCTATGGGTTTTACCCCTTCGGGAAGATCCACACGCTCCCAGACCTGATTACTCTCCGTAGACTTCATCTCAATGTTCATGGCCTTTGTCCAGGGTTTTGAATCAAAATCCTCCATAGCTTCTGCGTAAGTATAAGGATCCCTGTTATGTTCATCTGGTTTAGCCAAAAAGACCTCCCTATTGAACATATACCTCTTAGGTTGACGCCTGATCCTCCCACTACGACAAAGCCCCACAGGTTGTTGTTCAGGTTTGTTTGGTTTTTCTATACTGATCAGAACGGTTTCATTCAGAACCTCCAGAGTGATCGGATCACTCCTTAACTTCTTAAGCACCAATTTGCTTTGAGTTTTAAAGTCGTCTATGTAACTCTCCTCGAGGAAAGTTACATTAGTTGAAACCACGACTTTATTTTCCTTTGGGTTATAGAAATAACCCCCTTTAGTCCCTTTTGGATATCCTACAAAGACACAAACTTCCGAACGTGCTTCTAACTTATTTGGATCCTTAAACAGGACATGAGTTGTACATCCCCATATGCGAATATGGTTTAAGGATGTCTTCCTACCCATCCACAACTCGTGAGGAGTTTTAGGGACTGATTTTGAAGGCACATTGTTCAAAAGATAACATGCTGTTTGTAGTGCATATCCCCAAAAGAATGAAGGCAATGATGAATAACTCATCATGGACCTAACCATGTCCAATAAAGTCCTAATCGTTCTCTTCGCTACGCCATTCTACTGTGGAGTGCCCGGCGCAGTCAAAAGGGATAAAATCCCAATCTCTAATAAGTGTTCCAAGAACTCATTAGAAAGGTATTCTCCACCCGATCTGATCGAAATGCCTTTATGGGTCTACCCAATTGCTTTTCCACTTCAGCTTGAAACTCCCTGAACTTGTCAAAAGTTTTGCTTTTATGGTGCATCAAGTACACATACCCATATTTTGAGTAATCGTCAATAAGAGTGACGAAGTGCTTATACGCCCCTCGTGCCTGGATGTTCATCGGTCTACAAACATCACTATCTACAAGGTCTAGAACCCCTTTGGCCCTATTGTCCTTAGACCCGAATGGTCTTTTGGTCATTTTACCCTCCAAACAAGATTCACATTGAGGGATAGATTCCACCTTTAAGTGACTTAAATGTCCATCCCTTACCAACCTTGGAATACTATTTAGGTTAATATGACCAAGGTGCAAATGCCAAAGATAAGTCTTATTAGAGTGAGAAGTTTTAAGTCTTTTAGAGTTATTATCATTCATCTCAGCATTAAGCAATAAGTCCATCTTAGGTTTGAAAAAATATAGATTATTTTGCATCCATCCAGAACAGATAAAAGATTTGTTTTTACGAATCACCACTTTATCATTAAAAGAAACCAAATAGGAGTCTTTAAATAAACAAGCTATAGAAAATTAAATTCCTTTTAAATTTAGGAACATAAAAACAATCTTGCAAAAATAAATTCCTATAATTATCAAAATAAAGATGGACGTCTCCCACTACTTCCACTGAGACCAAGGATCCATCGCCCATCTGAAGCATGAAGTCTTCATGTAGCAGACTTCTCGTTTCTTTGAACCCCTGCAGAGAAACACAAACATGATTAGTTGCATTGGAATCTATGACCCAAATGTCACTGGATTCCTTAACTAAACAAGTTTCTAAATACAGAAGATCACACCTACCTCCTTTGGAAAGGAAGTCCTTGCAATGCTTCTTGATGTTCCTGACCTACCCATAGAAGAAGCACTTAAGCTTCTTCGGGTTCTTCTTTTTCTTCTTCTTGCTCTTGGTGCTAGTAGGATTAGAAGACTTCCTGTTCTTGGCCTGTTGCTTCTTTCCATTTCCAAAGTTTTGATTGGAACCAGAAGTAGCCAACAAGTTGGCCTCTCCACCCACAGAAGACTCCTTGATCAGCAGTTCAAACTCCTATAACTATTTCATTAATTTTGTTAAGATCATATCCCATCTATTGCTTAAATTAAATGTAGCTCTAAATGGCATAAATTCCTTTGACAGAGTCTCAAAGACCATAGTCATCTGAGTTTCAGCATCGATGTTGGCTCCATTGGTTTGAGCCTTAGGGAGGTAACCCATGACCAACATCATGTGCTCCTTTATAGATGTCCCCGGCCTCTACTTACAGTTAAGAAGTTTCTTAAGCGCCCCCTGTCACTTTGTTATGGCTTAGCTTCCAAACATATCCTCAAGATTTGCTTCGTAGTCTCATAATCCTAATGTTGAGCCTACAACACGTTATTCATGTTAGGCATAACATAGCAACGAGCCTGATCATTAGCATCTTTCCAGCAACCATACGCTTGGAATTGCTCATTAGTTGAGTTCCCATAGGCTCGAGAGGACAAGGGGTTGCCAGTACATACTTTAGTTTCTCAAAGGAAAGGACGATATCCAGGTTTCGTTTCCAATCATTATAATTCTCTCCGGTTAATAGGTTTTTATCAAGTATCGATGATAAAGCATTTTTAGACATTTTTAATCTACAATAAAGAATTATATACCAAACATATGCAAACATATCATAATAATTTAGTAAGATAACACAATCATTAAAAAAAATACAAATGTGTTTATGTGTCAAAACCTTGAAAATATCACAACCTTACAACGATAATTCCCAACTTAGAATTCAACAAGCTCCTAGGGGAGTCATGCCAAATTCAATCAGGAACACGGATCCCCTCCTGATTAATATATGGCATCCAGGACCTGTATGATCCAGCATATATTAATAATCATTTCTTTGGCAATTAATTTTATTAATAGAGCTCCTAGGGGAGGTTAATAATAAAATTAACGTGAGTGTATAACCATCGTTCCAATATTTTATCCATGATTTACAATCACCACCTAGGGGTGGGCAACCATAAATCATACTAAAATACCTTATCCTCTTAGATATCCAATCTAGTACATAATAGAAATCCCTTCCTAAGGGTCAGGACCACCATGTTCTGCCTATGGACCAATGATGGAGGCCTTAGGTCGTCTCTTCGAAAACCTTCTCCCACTCAATCTTTAGAAATCAAGGTTTTATTTTAAGAATATGCATGAACAATTTAAATATGAGTGGCACTCCCTATTCTATATGACATGTTATCAATATACATGACAAATCATATTATAATGCAGACAAGCAAAGCAATCAAGCAAAGCTACAAGCAAAATAATAAATAACTGTAATATTATGGTTCCACCCTAGAGAATAGAAAATAAAAATTACAAGAGAACAATCGAAACATATTATCGATTCTTCATCCTTGAATCTCCAGGTAGTATCTCTCATCATGTAATGTCCATCTTTAAGTCTTCAATCCCGTATGAATCGAATACTTCATATTTCTGATCATACCCAAATTTAATGTCTCTCAGAATCATCCCAAAAATAAAATTAAAACTGCATTGGAAAAACCACACCTTTTTTGGAAATTTTCTAGCTCTTTGGTCGGTAACCCGATCTGGGTGATCGGCCTGCCGGCTCATGAAAGATCGGCCTACCGAACCAAAAGTTTGGCCTGCCACCAAAGCCCCCTGATTTTTGCCCCGCCGTCAGCTTACCGAACCTCACATCTGGCTTGCTGATCTACGACCATCGGCCTGCCGAACTGGAAGGTTCCGCATGCCGACAAAACAGAAAGTTCGGCATGTCGGCCGAGCAGAAATCACCCATTCCAGAAAATACAATTTTTTGATGCAATTCATCAATTTTATCTTCAACAATTCAAAAACATAAAATTAGAGACTCATGAAATATTTGGGAGTGCCATCATTATTCTTCTAGATCCGCCTTCTAGATCCGTCTACTCAATCCGTCTTTTTTGAATAATTATTTAATTACAAAATTCTTACAAATTTAAAAATAAATAATAATTCCTAGACGATGATGATTGTCCACCATCTAATTACATAGAAAACCTATATACATATTCTAACCTCTAAGGAACCATAACCAGTATAAATTAATTAATTAATAAATAATAAAATAATGATTTAATCAACCATAACTAATTAATGAACATTCACCACATAATCCATAACAAAATATAATATATAGAAACCTAGAGTGCCAACTCTCTCTAAAATTAAATTCAAGTATATGAGAGATTAAGATCATAAAATTTATACATATAGTATGATCACAAACTCATAAATTTATATAAAAACCATGTCTTTGATACCAATTGTTGGAAAAATAGTATGCAATGAAATTTTAAAAATTTTATATCAAAGTATTTTTCAAAACACAAGTTTGATATGCTATATGCATAAATTAACTAGATCTTACTGACTTTTATGTGCCGAAAAGCTCTTACAATCAGTGAAGAGAAGTAACGTTCCAAAATTGCCTCAACCAACTGGTCTTCTTTGTTATTCTCTGTCCACAATCGGAGTGAGTGTGGACTCACACGTACAGCTCTTCCACCAGGTGACTCTCCTTCCAACCAATTGAGAAAACTCAAAGCTAGTGTTCGTGATTTGTGAACAAGAGCTCTCAGGGAGTTTTAGATTCTCACCAGCAGAGTATCACTCTTAATCCCTCAATTGATCTCTATAACTTATGTGACTTACTCCCTATTTATAGGGGTTGGGTTTAGGGTCAGTCTTTATCAGATTAGGTCTCAAAATTTGAATCAGAATCAAATTTGGATCAATATCTGATAAGATCGTGTAAAGACACTGATCTTATCTGTCGCCCATCGGCAGGCCGAACAGCCCCATCGGCAGGCCGAACTGCCGATTAATATCTCAACGATCGGCAAGCCGAACTGCCGATTAATATCTCAACGAATCTTTTATTTTCCACCTAAGATTTTATGGGATAAAGTCTCAATTTTAATTCAAATAACCCAATAGAAAAGTTATCTAATTAAAACAACTTTATCTAGATAATTTCTAAGAAAATAAATGAATTTCTAATAATTCTACAAGTTTATCTTGATCTAATTTATTCAAAATTAAATCAACCGATAAACAGAAAAGAATTATTCGATCCCAATAATTCAACAAGTTTATCTTGAATTAATTTTTATTACAAAATTAATTCAACCGATAAATAGACATGAATTATTTGATTCTTCCAAATTTCAACCAATCTAATAAACCTGACATAAGTCACTAATTGGTGGAAAAGCACGCCGTATTGTTATAGGATGTTGTGAGCTAGCAAAGGGGACCAAATGGACCTATATAGTTCAAGCTCCCGAGAATTATGAAACCCAATATCCCAGATATACATTTCATAATTATCAACTCCAACGCTACTCCACTAATAGCTTGGAGCTGCACTCTCGAACTACATAGAATTACGAAGCCCGTATAGCTAAGTTTTCATGATATATCATAATGTATCATATCCCCATATGATTATCCATAATAGACTTAAGGATAAGTTCTATCTTACCTTTTCGATTATTTTTATCTTACGTTCCATTATCTCACCATCGGAAAACTTACCATCCAAAGACAGTATACCATTCGGTTACACCTATGTATCTAAATGGTTGAGCGCTTCAGTTTTCTAATTACAGGATAACGCATAAAAGAGGATATCACTACTCCTAAAGAGGAGCTATGGATTCCATATCTAAGAATAGCAGGTCAACGCTATCAAGAGTCATACCTCCAACGTACCGGCAAGCATACCACTACTAAGATGTGGGTGTCACCCTTTGGTACATCAAAAGACACAAGCCAGGACAATGGGCCCACTATTTATCTCAGGATTAAGATACAATACAAATGATTATCTAAAGTGATTCGATTTGCCGAGACAAAATTATTAATCCAAATTAATTCTCTTTATGTCGTGATCCAACACATCGTCACCTTTGACAATGTGCTAATGCTTCTATTCACGGAGTCCCCCTCTAATGGCCAAGATAAAACATCTCCTAATTGGGATATAGACAACATAACAATCTTTACATAAATAAAGTGCCCAACTTTATTCCCTCGATTGCAGATCTTATGATTTAGGCCATCACCTTAAGAATCGTGTCTTCCACATAATCTGTCCATCATATGCCCAATTCTTAAGGTTTAGACCGACAGTCTCAGACTATTGTTTGTTTAACATACATTTAACAAATATAAATGTAAAGAGGACAAGATTTGGTATATAAACAATAAATAAATTCTTTATTGATAAAAATGTCTTCAAAAACTTATTATATTTTTACTCCTTAGGGCATACATGTCTAACAAGCTATGGATTCCATATCTATGAATAACAGGTCTACGCTATCAAGAGTCATGCCTCCAACGTACCAGCATGCATACCACTATTAAAATATAGGTGTCACCCTTTGGTACATCAAAACACATAAGTCAAGACAACAGACCCACTATTCATCTCAAGATTAAGATACAATACAAATGATTGTCTAAAGTGAATCGATTTATCGAGACAGAATTATTAATCCAAATCAATTCACTTTATGTCTCGATCTAACACATCGTCACCTATGACAATGTGCCAATGTTTTTATTCATAGAGTCCACCTTCGATGGTCAAAACAAACCATCTCCTAATGGCGATATAGACAACATAACAATCTTTACAAGAATAAAGCGCCTAACTTTATTCCCTTGATTGTGGATCTTATGTTTTAGACCATCACCTTAAGAATCGTGTCTTCTGCATAATCTGTCCATCATATGCCCAATTCTTAAGATTTAGACAGGCAATCTCTGACTATTGTTTACTTAACATACATTTAACAAATATAAACGTAAAGAGGACAAGATTTGGTATATTAATAATAAATAAATTCTTTATTGATAAAAATGTCTCCAAAAACATATTACATTTTTACTCCTTAGGGCATACATGTCTAACATGCCCCACATCAAGGAGGTTGGTACGACGCTTAATTAACATATTTGATTTACCTTCTTGTATCTTTAGTGAGTATATCAAATGCTAAACGTACCATATGCCATAACTTAGCATTAGAACATTAAACATAGCAAGTGCAACTTATTGCAAATCTTGCTTGGCCTTTAAAACCAATATGCATACTTAATGCAAGCATATTTCAGGCACATTTAAAGCATTTCAAATTCATTTGCTTCATGCCATAGGTTTGAGACTCACCCGATCTTAGTTCTAGCGTTCCCGTTATATTCTTTTTTCCTTTTATCAGTCGGCTTTTATGTCTTGTTTCAAATGACACCTGACTATTAGCGAACCTTTTTCATTATCAGCTTACTAGATCCATAATGGAACTTAAACGATAACAGTTCATTCCTTTTGCTTAACCTTGTTTTTATTGATTCATTTCTCCATGACTTAACTTGAACATTTGTTAATCAAATTCCACATCTCACTAGACACTTTCATTAATTAATGTGGTACAAAACATTTGCTTAACCTCGGCTTTGTTTTAGCGATTTTCTTGAAATGATAATTTTACCCTTAACTGGTTTTTCGAAAGTCATTTAGCTTTACTAAACTTCTCGTTTTACTTTACCATTTTGTTACTTACAAGGTACAGAAAAAATTTTGTTTTAGGACATTTTCCTAATTCGGTCATTTTTGGCTGTTTTGGGTTTTTATGAAAATGATTATTTTGCCCTTAAAGAGTCTTAGAAACTTTTCGGGACCTGTTTTAAACCAAAACTTACATTTCTTTACTTCTTGTAACACTACAAAAAATAAAACAACAGTTTTCCTTTTGTTGAAATTTATTTTATCAAAACTTTACAGCTTTGACTGTAGCACGAAAATCTTAACAATTACATCCTTAACGTTCTTATCTCATTCTTTACATGATAGCAACTCTTAATCTTTTCAAACTTGAAACCTATGGTTACTCACTACCCCTAGAGTGTAAGAAACCAACATTTTCTCAGTGAAAATCCAGTTTCACATAGTTTTGTAGTTTTGGCTCAAAACACAAAAATCTTGACTTTTTGCCGCTAGCACCAAAATTAATCATCTTATGCTAAAAAGTTTAGTTTTTACAATGATTTGAACTTCCTTAAACTCCTTGGCCTAATTAAAACTATTTCATAGCATTTTCCTTTTTTATGAAATTTTGTGTTTGAAATTTTGCAAAATTCATGACTTAAAATTGGTATAGAATTTTTGCCAACTGTTTGCGATTCCTAATCATCTCGATGAGATCTATAACTTTTACGTTTTAACTTTCCTCAAAATCATTCATCTTAATGGCATTCTTGAAAAAGTAGAACTGAAAACAACATTTTTAGGTCTATCTCGATTAGAATTCAAGAGATATTTCTTCATGAAAATTGTCCAGATCGATATTTCTAATAAATCTTATATTGAAGTCAAAAAATAATTCAAACTCTCAGGGCCTCAAAAACTCATTTATTTGAAACAAATTAAACTTTGTATTTTTTGCAAATTTTCTAAATTTTTTCTTTTAAAGCTTAAAACCATATTTCCTATCATCCAATCTCATCGTCACACACTCAGAATACTAAATAATTATGCCCTAGTCTCTTTATTACATGCCGTAGTCCATAAACATTATTACAAGCACTTGATATGCACATTAAAACATAAACTTTTCAAGCAACAATTTAGAATTATACCAAGGTTTTCTTAGGCTTTTTAATTATCCTCCAAAGTGCTTGATCTTGGCTAAATTTTTGTAACCTTACTCAAAACTTCAAGGAAAAAATACTAAAAACCCATAGAGAAAAGCTTAGGTTTTACTTCAAAAATTACTTAATCCTGCTCTTGGACTCTTGAACTTGCTTTTAAGGTTGATTAGGAGTTGAGATTTTGAAAAATATTTCAAAGAACCATGGAAGGGGGGTCGATTCCATGGAGAGCCAAAATGGCTTCTTTTTTTTATGTTTTGCATGAAAAAAA
Organism: Artocarpus heterophyllus; assembly: GCA_025403435.1. Classification (NCBI taxonomy): domain Eukaryota; kingdom Viridiplantae; phylum Streptophyta; class Magnoliopsida; order Rosales; family Moraceae; genus Artocarpus; species Artocarpus heterophyllus. Next base: position 27,996,623 of record CM046354.1, on the reverse strand, counting down.
TGATGGAGACAAATTTGTGCTTAGTCTCCCCTCCAATAGAGTAGAACTAGTGCAATTAGTGGGTAAGGTGGCTTTTTGTCCACCTTAAAGGTGGCACCTAAGTGGGTCCCACATCAATTTTTTAACATTCCAAATTTATACAAATAGTATTTTTTCTTATACTGCCCGTATATTTCTCATACTGCTAGCATTCTTTACTATATTGTGTTTCATGGTCCACAAGATTCCACATCATTCACACAGTATAATTCTTATGATGTTTAGCTTTATACAGTCTAATTTCTATTCTGTATTATTTTATACAGTATAATTTCTATACTGCTTAAGTTTATCAATATATTTCTTATGCTGCATAACCTTATCAGTGTAATTTTTATGCTGCATTATTCTCATATTGCATGATTTACATACAGTGTATTTCTTATATTGAATTTATGTCTTAAAATTTATGGCAACACATTCTACATGATTTGTAACTTTGATAATCTTTTTAGCATATTTTTCATGTCATTCCTTCCTTGTTTAAGTTTATGGCATGATTTGTAACTTTGATAATCTCATTTTCTCCTTTATGGAATTTTTTGTAAAAATCAAATTTAAACAATGATCTTCATGACACCCAAATTACTCGTTAAATTTTTAACAAATTTTTGAGCATAAAATTTTAGCTGATAAAATTAGTTCATTAGTTACTTAACAAGATCCTTAATTATTGCATTTAAAATGCACTAAAAATTCTCGGGTGTCACAGACAGAGTACAATGCCAAGGATTGCACCTAGATCTTTCCTAATCGTTCGTGATGAAAAAGATCGGTGATCTATCACGCCAAAAAGATCGCTCGTGGAGTGTGCCAAAAAAGATTGACACAGGGCTTGCCCAGTGATGACTGGGCTCTTGGATCGATAGTAATGGCTCTGTAGTGAAAGATCAATGATGTCTGGTTTATAGATCAATGGGACTCGTATCGCCGCCACACTCAAGAGGTGTTGTTGCATCATTTGTCAATAAGGCAACAGGATCTCCTTCGTGAGTCTCGATGAAGAAGGACGGGTTCTTGGATCGATGAACATCGATGTCATGAGTCTTAACGAAGAAGAGGATGCTGTGCGATCTGTGATTTTTGGCTTAGCGAATCTCCTTATGTTGTTTTGTTTTGGTTGGTGCTTTTGTTTTAAGTGTTTTATACAGAAATGTTAATACTGTATTACTAGGAAATACAATATTTACTAGCTACTGATGATTTCACGATGGTCTAACGACATCATCGGTAAATTTTTGTATTTATATGGTAATACAATATTTACTTGTTAATACTATATTTCTTGGCAATTATTGGTCCAACAAAGTTGTCAATAAATTTTTATATTTACACGTAAATACAGTCTTGGTTGTTATCGGTTCGATAAACTCGCAGGTGAATTTTTTATTTACAAGTAAATATAGTATTAACAAGTTAATACTGTATTTTTTGGCCACCGACAGTCTGGCCTATTTGTCGGTAAATTTTTGTATTTACACATTAATACTATATTACCAGGTTAATATTGTACTTTTTGGCCGCCTGCAAGTGAAAGATATAAAAGAGAAAGAGATGGGGTACTTTAGGGTTTTTGTTCTCAACTTCTCATGAGATATTACTAAATTTCTCATTATATATAATTTAGTATGCATTTTGAAACTGTATGACGTTATTTACTACATTTTAGCCTAAATATCTTATTTTGCTCTTTCTCCCTTTTTGAAACCTATAAAACTAGTTATGTCCTTTTACTCAATTATTTCTATTCACAAAGCACCTAAAGGATAAAATTGAAATATGATTTTTAATTTGAATAGTTAAAATCATGTGGTATAATTATGCATTGAAACTTTTATTATATAAAAGGTCAATTACACAATTATATGTGTTGATGTCCTCGAGTATATCAACACCACGTACAGTTACGCACGGTGGTTGGACTTCCTTCTCTACCTAGAGTTCTTCTAGACTAGTCATGTTTGCGAGAGAAGAGAAGGTCTTAGAGTTAGGGGACATTGGTGTTGTGTTTTTCAAGCACGCTCTGACACTTAACTCATTAATTTGACTGGGGCATAAAGCAGGAAAGACATAGTGTAGGCAAGGGTGAGTTCATTACTTTTGGGGTAGAGTAAATGCTTTTATTTATAGAATTTGGTTTGAACTAGGAATGGATTGGGTTTCACCAGTTGTCCAAGCTGTTGTACAATACCTTGAGATTAGGTGACAAGTGTCACAATCTCAAAGAGTGGAGAATTTCCAATGGAGGATCAAAATGGTGCCACATCATGGCTGAGTCTTGTATCCTTTGTTAAGAGACATGTGTTGGAAACAAAGTGCGCAGCGGAATTTTTTTTAAAAAAATTTCATTAAAGTAATTTCCAAAACACAAGTTTGACATGTTATATGTATAAATTAGACAGATCTTACTAACCTCAGTGTGCCAAAGAACCTCCGTAACCTGTGTAGAGAAGTAAAGTTCCAGAATAGCCTCAACCAACTGGTCTTCTTTGCTATTCTCTATCCACAACCGGAGTGAGTGTGGGCTCACACGTACAGCTCTTCCACCGGTGACTCTCCTTCCAACCAATAGAGAGAACCCAAAGCTAGTGTTCGTGACTTGTGAACAAAAGCTCTCAGGGAGTTTTCAGATGCTCACTAGAAGAGTATCACTCTTAATCTCTCAAATTGATCTGAGTAAATCATGAGACTCACTCCCTTTATATAGCTATTGGTCCTAGGGTCAGTCCGTATCAGATTAGGTCTCAAAAACTCAAAACTGAATCAAGTTCAGATCAATATCTGATAAGATCCGCGTGAAAATGCGTAATCTTATCTCCCGCAGATCGGCAGGCCGAATAGGCCAGTTCGGCAGGCCGACCACGTCATTCGGCAGGCCGAACTCTCGAGAAAAAAATCTCCGCGAATCTTTTATTTTCCACCTGAGATTCTAAAGGATAAAGTCTCAGTTTTGATTCAAATAACCCAATAGAGAAGTTATCTGATCAAAACAAACTTTATCAAGATAATCTCTAAGAAAATAAATCAATTCACAATAATTCTACAAGTTTATCTTGATCTAATTTATCCAAAATTAAATCAACCGATAAACATACAAGAATTATCTAATCCAATAATTTAACAAGTTTATCTTAAATTAATTTTATTACAAAATTAATTCAACCAATAAACAAACATGAATTATTTGATTCTTACAAATTTTAAACCAATCTAATAAATCCGACATAAGTCACCAATTATTGGAAAAACACGCCGTGTCGTTACAGGATTTTGTGAGCTAGCAAAGGGGACCAAAATGGACCTATAAAGTTCAAGCTCATGATAATTATGAAACCCAATATCCCAGATATACATTTCACAATTATCAACCCCAACGCTACTCCACTAAAAGCTTGGAGCTGCACTCTCGAACTTTATAGAATTACGAAGATCATGTAGCTAAGTCTCCATGACATATCAAAATGTATCGTATCCCCATATGATAATCCATAATTGGCTTAAGGAAAAGTTCTGTCTTACCTTCCCGATTATTTTTACTTACGTTCCATTGTCTCACCATTAGAAAACTTACCATCCAAAGATAGTATACCATTCGGTTACACCTATGTATCCAAATGGTTAAGCGCTCTAGTTTTCCAATTACAAGACAACGCATATAAGAGGATATCATTACTCCTAAAGAGGAGCTATGGATTCCATATCTATGAATAACAAGTCTACGCTATCAAGAGTCATGCCTCTAACGTACCGGCATGCATACTACTATAGAGATGTGGGAGTCACCCATTGGTACATCAAAAGACACAAGTCGAGACAACGGGTCCACTATTTATCTCAGGATTAAGATACAATACAAGTGATTGTCTAAAGTGAACCGATTTGCCAAGACAGAATTATTAATCCAAATCAATTCACTTTATGTCCCGATCCAACACATCATCACCTATGACAACGTGCCAATGTTTCTATTCACGGAGTCCAACTCCGATGGTCAACACAAACCACTCCCATAAGGGATATAGACAACATAACAATCTTTACATGAATAAAGCGTCCAACTTTATTCCCTCGATTGCGGATAATATGTTTTAGACCATCACCTTAAGAATCGTGTCTTCCGCATAATCATCCCATCATATACCCAATTCTTAAGGTTTAGACTGACAGTTTCAGACTACTGTTTGCTTATCATACATTCACCAAATATGAACGTAAAGAGGACAAGATTTGGTATATATAAATGAATAAATTCTTTATTGATAAAAATGTCTCCAAAAACATATTACATTTTTACTCCTTAGGGCATACATGTCTAACAACATGTTCTCATTGCTAAATATTATCTTGTCCAGAAGATTCACGAGTAGACATGTATCCTGTGTGTTGCCTAGTGAAGACTTGTCTAGCTAGGTGACTCATTAAGGCCTAGTTGGTGGAGTCGTCAAGGAGGTTCCCAGTGTAGATGAGTCAAACCCTTTATCATGTGCTATCGAATAGTGCCTGCAAAATAAGGAGTGGGAACTAGGCCCGAGCACTCTCTCAACAGTATGTTTTTAGTTTTAATTATATTTTAATCTATCTTTTTGTTTTTAAAATTTTCAAATATGCCATTTAAATTTGAATTTTTTTTAATCTCATGCCTGCAAACTTTATGGAGGAAAAAGAAAAGAAAAAAGACAATGACACCATAAATTAGTTTAGATATATTACTAAAAAAAATTATATTTATACTCGTGAGAAAAAAAATGAAAAAAATATAACATTTAAAGAACATAAAACTCAATATCTTTTTCTTAAAAAAAATTGATGTTTTGTTTTAGAGCCTTTTATGTTTTCTAAAATCTACACTATGCTTCAAAGAGCTAGAAAAATCTCCACATAATTTTGTCTCCGACAAGAAGACCAGATTTGGTGTTGAACTACGAATGAGCATTTGCAACTTATCGTGAGTTCCAATAAGCGAGACTCATGACGTTCATTGTGGGGTTGCTCTATAACTTCCGCTGATATCGATCAATTGACTTCTGACACAACTTTCTTCTATTTTTTTCTTGAAAGCCACGCCAACATCTTGGCTAACTTTTCTCTTAGCCAATCTAGATTGTAATGACTGAGAAAATCCAAAAATAATAAGTATCACTAATTAAGGATTTTTCTATAATTACTTTGTTAAGTATTTGAAAAAGTGCAAGTTAAGGCATTATAAACACGCAAATTTCTATGGTCTTAATAGCTATAAGGCTTTAGAAACAAATAATGTTATGAATGTACAAATTTATGTGCTTTATTTATGAGACATGTAAAAATATTATGTTATGATATTACATTAAAATAATTATATAATGTGCTAAACTAAAAGTTTATGATTCATTAATTTCATATATGAGCCATAGTGGTGACAATTATAAGAATCTCAACTTAAAATATTTAAATTGAGATTATGTGATAAAAGTGGAATTCTCCAACTTACTATGATTATGTGGACATTCCTATATGATATCATCTCAGTAAGAGATTAGAGCATATGAAATTATTTTTAACAAAGCAAGAATTTTACAGTTTTACAGAGTGCAGTTATGTGTATAGGAGTTTCAAGTTTACGGATCAAGGATTTGATCAACCCGATCATGAAATAGTATAGACTTCAAAGACCTGCAGTAATGTCTATAAACACTTGAAAATATAGTAAAAAAATCAGCCTTTTCTCTCTACATTGTCTCTCTCCTTCAACTCGAGTCAAGATTATGGCGTCCATTTTTTACACATCCCATACCAATAGAAAGCTCTCGACGAGCTAGTGCCCACAACACCGTTGGAGGAAGCCACACGCGCCGGTCAAAAAGGCAAAAAACCAACATTTTTTTGGTGATATATCTTCACCGTCCAATCATCGATCGACTTGATCTTGGTGTCTACAGATTCAAATCAACGAGAGGAAAAAGATGGTACCAGCCTCAGCATTCAACTCTTGCTGGATAGGCCCGACGGAGCTACCACATCTTCATCGTTGTGCCACCAATGGAACAACCGCTCACTGCAACAATGAGGTACACCGCTGCCAAGGTTCGACTCAGCTGGTGATGGGGAGTGAGAACCCCCGCCCAATCGCACCCTTGTTTTGTCGCACACCAATGTTCGGGATCCAATGCCGTCAATGGCCGCGGCAGCCACCATCGCCACCATTCTTGACCCCATAGTCATAAATTGATTGGGGGAAAGGACCCAAAGGATCACAAAGAAACTAATCCTTTATCCAATTTCGTGAAAACCCCACTAAAGGACCACGATCATTCTCTGCGTTTACGGTCCGCCACAAGGCACATGGTATTGCCATTATAGATGGCGGTGAAGTGCCCACTGTCGTCGTCATGCTTAGACAACTGCAAGGAATAAAACCCCTAGGCCAATTTGGCTGAAACACCACTGGAAGTTTGGGATCGGAGCCGCTAATTATCGCTAAGAAACCCGTCTTTGATCAGGGTAGTTAGACGACAAATTGGGAAAAATTATCTGCACTAGTCAACTCAAAAGGCCCAACACAGGTGAGAGCTGAGATTGCAGCTTAATCCAGCCACCAGAGCCCTCGCACGCGCCCCACACACCACTAAGGACGGCCGACCAGCCTCCGACAACCTCAGGTTTTGGTGATCTAACCTTTGACCGATGATCCAATACCACCTCTCGACTCATTTTGATGCACTAAATGTGATGGTGCCCTCCATTCGAGGTAATTCCACTCCGATAAAAATCGTCTGATACCAATTACACGTGGATCGAGGGGCTCAAACTATAGTAATGGAGTCCAAAATGATGTTTCTAGCAATGTATGGTCTCCAAGAAGTGTTCCTAGCCATTCAAGGTCTCTCGAGGGGCATTGTAGAGGATGCTTTGCAGACTATAGGTACAACGAGATACAACTAGACTCACTCAGCTCGGAGTCCAAGCAAGTAGGAATCTTGCCTACAATATGAATGGTCTTTAAATAAAATTATTTAAATGTTTTCATAAAAATTTATGAAAATGCATGATCAGTGAATTGTCACACTATGTATATTAGGATGCGATGTTATGTTATGATAGTTTGATTTATTATGTTATTATGTGCCATGTCATGTGTTGGTATGATCATGTTAAGTGATGAACGCAGTATTGATTTGCAATGTATTTGCAATAATTATGTTTAAAGTATGTTTACATTTTGTTAATGCATAAAGTTTTATAGCTTAAGTTATAAATTTTATGTTGCATCTATTTTCCAATAAGTTTTAGAGTACAAGTTATGATTTACAAATAAGTTAGCATATGATATGATAGTATTTGATATGCTCACTAAAGTTTAAAAGAAGGTAAAATAAAGATTAAAAAAAAAGAAGTGTTGTATCGACCTCTTTGATATGAGGTTCACAAGCAAAGTAAAAGTTATGACCTCCTTGATGCGAGGTACATAAATAAAGTTAAAGTATGACATCGGTGTTTGATGGTTTCAAGGCTTCCATAGGAGAAGCATCCTATTTATAATCTCATGATTCATGATGTTGGTACGAACACTAAAGTTTATAAGAAAAAGAAAGTTAAGTAACAAGATAAATTATAGTTTAAATAATTAAGTATAAAAGAAGTTAATAAGCCAACATAAAATATTCACGCATATTTTTATTAAAATGCTTTTTAATTATATTTTATGAGATTGACTTTCTACTTGCTGAGTGAAATCTCATTTAAGTATGTTAATACTGTAGGTAAGAAAACCTACCAACAACATTGGTAGGCAGTGGTGAGCGGTGGACGAATAGTGGATATGGCTATGACACTGTTCACGCAATTTGTAATATTCTCGCCGTATTAGTTTACAAATTTATGCATGTTTCAATTTCATGTTAAATCAAGAAATGAATTTTATGAATATGCTTTTACAAGGTTATTATCATGGAAGTTTAGATGTTTATGCTTTGAGAAAATATTATGTTGGATTTAAGGAAGTTTTAAAGAGCATTTAGTATGATTTTGTTTCATCGTTTAATTTAAAATTCTTTTTGAAATAGTTTTATTTAAATTAAGAAATGTTTTAAAAGTAATATTTTTTTAACCATTATCTTTTTGTTTAAAGGAAAAGTTTCAAGAAAATTATTATGATTATGTTAAACGTAATAATTATTATTACGTTATTATCCCGTTTGTAAAATTAATTATTATGTTAGATTCCCGTAATTAAGTTTTAGGAAATGGTTATTATTTCCTTTCAGGTTTTATGTTAAGGATTCTATAACAAGAATCCATGCTAAAAGAAAAAAATTATTCCAAAATTTTTCTATTTTATGATTAAATGTTTAAGTTTGCAGTTATGTTAAGTTGAGTAACGGCCACGTAGGTAGGGTCGTTGCAGCTGGTATCAAAGCGGGTATCCTGCAATCCTACTCCACGTCGTCATGTGCGTACTTCACCATAGCCCACGTAAGTTATGTTAATTAAATGTTATGTTAAGTTACGTTAAATTATATGTGTCGATTTGTCATACAAGGGCAATCAAGTTATCGACATGCAAGCATGATTTAAGATGTCCTTTCATGGTACAACACCAAGCCTAATTGCCATGACACGTCGAATCACGGGAAGCTGTATTTGGTGCTGGCTTCCTAAGTTAGCGAGACAACATGTAGAATCACGTGGATGCTCGAGCCAACATGTCAAGATAATCGACGCTCAGAGTACGAATTCGAGCGAGAATAGCTGGGGTTACAATCATAGAAGATGTAGATTGACCAATCGACAGAGGATCTAGGGAGCTACAATTTGGATAGTTACGCCTTGAAAAAGAAAAGAAACAGCAAGTTTTTCATGGCTTAATAGCTAACTCATGGCTAAAGCCACCCCCTCTTGTCGCATACAAGCGGATCCTCACTAAAAGCATATTCTATAGGTAGATGGATAACACCCCTCAATCTACCACGAGAATAAAAGAAGTCATGGATAAGGTACGCAAGGGACATGAGAATGAAACCTTCTTCAAAGAATTATCACAAAGGCAATGATGTCAAGATAGTTGTCCAAAGCACAAACGAGCATCTTGTCAGAAAGAATTTCCCCGTTTGGACCATTAATGAGGACATCGATATTTGACTTATAAATGACGTAAAAGAATAGATAGGCATAATACCACTACGGGGTTAGTGGTGTGACATGTCATACGACTAAGTATACATATAGTATAAGAAGTAAAATTTTATGTTATGCAACCTGTTGAAGGCGAGTAAAGTCTTGATCTCAACAACGGTCTATGATATGCAATAATTGTTAAGAAAAAAATAGAAGAGAGAAGTTTAGCAATTTCATGATATGAAAGTAAGATTAATATATGCATGAACGTTATGAACTATGATTGTTGTATGTATTATAAATGTAGCATGACTTAAAGTATGATATGAAATAGTTGCTATCAAAAGAAAAATGTATAGCAACTCTATGATATGAAAGTATAAATGTAATGCATATGTATAACAAGAATATGAATGACATGAGTATAAGTAATATGTGAAACTATGACAAGTATATGTATGATATGTTTAGAATGACATGTGTATGTATGATGTGAATGACATGCATACGTATGATATGAATATAAATGTTATGATTGGTATTTGTGTCTGGATTATAAACATGATATGGCTTGCAAGTACCATGTAGTGCATAACGAGCATGCACAATAAGGTTCACAAGAAACCGATCAGGGACCTAACCTTCTAGAATACGGTGAAGGGATAGATTCTACAGAATCAGAATCTTGAAAAGGATAAATACATGGATCCTTACAAGAAATTTGAATGTAAGTTGAACTTTAAGATATAAGAGAAGAACTTCCTAGAGGTCACAGATTGTCTATGGGTGGTTACTTCTAAACTAGTATCCGACCAAGCATACTTCACAATAGTGATCTCAAGATGAGATGACCCCTTCCCAACATACAATAAATAAGTTATGAGGATTGGTTGAACAGCATCCTATAAAAAGTTAAGATCACGTTAAGAAAAGGTTGTTGAAGCAAAGTTGCTCCCACTTACCTAAGAGATGTAACTAACATCACAAGGGTATTATGCAATAATAAGAATGACAATATATTGTCATTAACATACCCGCTTAGGAGTTAAGAAAGAAAGGACTTCAGGATGGTTCAAAATCTGAACCCCTTCGATAGAACTATATGACTCAGATAAAGGTAACCATAACAAAGGAAAGCCAGTGGAAATTCTTGAACAAAAGAATATATCTCACCACATGACTCAATGGCACTTAGTCATCAATAGCCATAAAACCCTACCCAGTTTAAGGTAAACAGACAGATACGTTCTTTCCAAGACACAGTCTGCGATGTTATTAAATGACTTTTAGTCATCAATGGGTGGAGAACTAATTTAAGATAAGTAGACGAAGATGTCTGCTTAAGGTAGCAAATAGAATAGTAGGCTTACAAAATCCTGACTACTAAGCTAAGAAGACCACCTCAAGTAGAAGTGGTCCCCCTCTAGTTAACGAAGTCTTTTGATAGACGAGATTCTTGGAGTAAGTAAGATCGGAGACCTTAGAGTCTAACACCAAACCCTTTCTACAAATTAGACGCTATGAAATACGAGCATGGAGATAATAAAAAAAAACTCTTTGACTAGCTAAGATATGCCATATTGAAGAGAAATCCTCTAGAATTAGTGGAAGAGCATACTGATGAGAGTATTGCTCAATCTTTTAAGAAAAACATAGTTATAACACCAATGGTCGAAATGAAGTTATTTTAGAAAAAAAGTGTGTTTAGTCACATAAAATAAGCCCAACTAAGACGTCATCCTTAGAGTGGCATTTACTGGGAGTCATAGTAGAAAACTTCCAAAGCTAAGGCTATAAAGTTATGACACGTCCCTCAAGAAACGATAGACAAAAGGAAGTGGTCTCCTTTGAGAGCATTGATGAGCTCAGTAAGAGTATGGATAGTAAGAATGAGAGAACTAACAGTGTTTAGACAATATGATCAGAACCATTTATATGCCCCTCTCGATGCCAACAAAAGGTGCGTTGATATTAAGATTAAAGATAGTATACGGGGAGGATGACACATGTAGTGTCCACTACGTAAAGTAGCGCATCTAAGGATAGTTTAATAGGCATGTCTCAACAATAGGAATTGTGAAATAGGAAGGTAAAGTTTACCAAAAGCCCCTCTAGTTATGATAGAACTGACAAGATTTGTGTTTGGACGAGCTAGAATATATTGCTAAAATATATATATATATTTTCCAAACCCTAAGTTAGTGATATGGTTTATGATATGAACCCCGTCGACTAACGCAACAAGACCCGACACCAAATCTGGAATTCGAACCCCTAATCCCTTAAGACACACGTTTGTTGAGCCTTGACCCGTAATCTAGTGAGTCACGAGCCAAGAACCACGGATAGGAAGATGCCACACCTAGAATTTCAAGAACATTTAAAACCCTAGATGATAAGTCAGTTTGTTGAACGCCACAAGATTAATCTTTATAAGTTCAAAGAGTCTTCTCAAGGAAACAAGAAGAACGCAAGAAAAGCCTCACAAAATTCGTGAATATGATCTGATTGATTCCTCCTCAAAATAACCAAGTGTTTACAATTATATGGGAACGATTTTCAGCCCAAAAGAATCCCTAAGCGAAGGTTGACTTAGAAAATCCCTTAATTGGTGCTTTCCCATGCGAAATTAAGCCCTAAAATAACACAAAAGGAAAGTTGCTAATCTTATCCCCTAAAATGCACCTAACCTAATCTAGAAAAGGGAAAATATCTAGGTTTGTTTTTATGCTTAACAAAACCGAATTTGACACTAAGAAATTATGAAAATTACATTAGCAAAAGTTAATTGACGACAAGGCTCAAACTTGATGACATGGCCCCACGTGTCGATCCAAAATAGGAAGGTTTTTCCAAAATTACAAATCTACCCCACAATTTACTGGAATCATGCACATCATCAATGTGAATCTTCTAGAATCTTAATCATCGTGACTAGGCTTTCTTGAGATTGACTTGGGCCTATGCTGGGGCTCCATTTATGTGACACATCGTAAACTTGTTGAATGAGCCCGTTCAATGCTTCCTTGAATCGCTTGGACTTAGATCTCATGACTGGACCACTTGAATGGCTTAAGGGATCACAAACATGGCTCCTAACTTGTGCAGCTCCATTGTTTGCATCATTCTCCCCCTCTTGAGAAGGATTTGTCCTCAAATCGTCACTTGCATCAAAAGGAGTTAAGTCAGAAACATTAAAAGTAGCACTAACACCATACTCACCTGGTAAATCAAGTTTGTAGGCATTGTCATTAATGCATTCTAACACTTGAAACGGTCCATCACCCCTCAGAAGGAGTTTTGAACGCCTTTGTTTGGGGAAACATTCCATTCTCATATGCAGCCACAACCAATCTCCTAGTTCAAACACCACCTACTTGCGGTCCTTATTGGCTTGTCTTGCATATTGTTCGGTATGTCTCTCTATGTTCTGTCTCACCTTCTCGTGAATTTTCCTAACAAAATCAGCTTTTTTCTTGCCATCTAAGTTAACTCGTTCATTCAAAGGTAAAGGTGTTAAATCCAAAGGAGTCAATGGATTAAAACCATAAACAACTTCAAACGGTGAAAACTTAGTTGCAGAACGAACACTTCTATTATAAGCAAATTCAACATGCGGCAAACAATCTTCCCAAGTTTTGAAATTCTTTTGAATGACAGCACATAATAGAGTAGATAAAGTCCTGTTCACTACTTCAGTTTGACCATCAGTCTACGGGTGACAAGTAGTAGAAAATAATAGCTTAGTCCCTAACTTTTCCCACAAGGTCTTCCAAAAGTAACTCAAGAACTTTGCATCTCTATCAGAAACAATACTCCTAGGCATTCCATGCAACCTAACAATCTCCTTGAAAAACAAATCGGCTATATGTGATGCATCATTGGTTTTATGACATGCAATGAAGTGTGCCATCTTAAAAAACCTATCAACTATCACAAACACAGAATCTCTCCCCCTCTTAGTCCTAGGTAACCCCAACACAAAGTCCATAGAGATGTCAGCCTAAGGTTCTCTAAGAATATGAAGTGGAGTATATAACCTATGTGGTACTTGATAGGTTTTCTAAGATGTCACACGTTTTTATGTGGATTTCATCAGATATTGATGCGAATTTGATTTTGTTTCAAATTTTTAATACCTAACCTGATAAGGACTGACCCTAGACCCAACTTCTATAAATAGGGAGTAAGTCTCAAGAGTTATTCAGATCATTTGAGAGATTAAGAGAGATTCTCTACTAGTGAGAATCTAAAACTCCTTGAGAGCTCTTGTTCACAAATCACGAACACTAGCTTTGGGTTCTCTCAATTGGGTGGAAGGAGAGTCACCTGAAGGAAGAGCTGTATGTGTGAGCCCACACTCACTTCGATTGTGGATAGAGAATAGTAAAGAAGACTAGTTGGTTGAGGCTCTTCTAGAACGCTACTTCTCTTCATAAATTGCGGGGAGTTCTTCAGCATTCAAAGGTTAGTAAGATCTGGTTAATTTATGCATTTAGCATGTCAAACTTGTGTTTTGAAAAATACTATGATATAAAATTTTTAAAATTCTGTTGCGTATTATTTTTCCAACAATTGGTATCAGAGCCATGGTTTTTACATAAATTTCAAGTTTGTGATCATACTATATATACAAATTCTGTGATCTTAATCTCTCCTATACATGAATTTAATTTTATAGAGAGTTGGCACTATAGGTTTTTATATATTTTTATGTTATCATGGATTATGTAGTGAATGTTCATTAATTAATTATGGTTGATTAAATGGTTATTTAATTATTTATTAATTAATTAATTTATACCGGTTATGGTTCCTTAGAGGTTAGAATGTGTATCTAAGTTTTTCATGTAATTAGATGGCGAACTATCATCTCCGTTTAGGAATTATTATTAATTTTTAAATTTGTAAGAATTTTGTAATTAAATAATTATTCAGAGAAGACGGATCTAGACGGCGGATTTAGAGGATGGATGATGACGCTCCAAGGTATTTCTTGAGTCTTCAATTTTATGTTTTTGAATTATTGAAAATAAAATTGATGAATTGCATTAAAAAATTGTATTTTTGGAAAGGGTGATTTTTGCTCGATCGGCATGCCGAACCATCCAGTTCGGCAAGCCAATGGTCACAGATCGGCAGGCCGGATGTGAAGTTTGGCAGGCTGATAGCGGAGCAAAAATTAGGAGGCTCTCGCGGTTGGCTGAACTTCTAGTTCGGCAAGCTGATCTGTCGTGAATCAGTAGGCTGATCTATGAAGATGGGCAGGCCATTCAACTAGATCGCCTTGCCGGCAGAGAGCTAGAAATTTTTTTCCAGAAAAAGTGTAGTTTTTTAATGCAGTTTTAATTTTATTCTTGGAACAATTATGAGAAACATTAAATTTGGATATGACCAGAAATATGAAGTATTCGATTCATACGGGATTAAAGACCCTAAGATGGACATTACATAAAGAAGGATACAACTTAAGGATTCAAGGATGAAGAATCGATAAAATGTTTCGATTATTCTCTTGTAATCTTTGTTTTCTATTCTCTAGGGTTGAGCCATAATATTACAATTATTATTATTTTGCTTGTAGCTTTGCTTGTCTACATTATAACATGATTTTCCATGTATATTGATGACATGTCATATAGAATAGGGAGTGCTGCTCATATTAAAATTGTTCATGTATGTCTCTTAAAATAAAACCTTGATTTCAAAAGATTTAGTGGGAGAAGGTTTTCGAAGAGAGGACCTATGGCCTCTATCGTTGGTCCATAGGAAGAACATGGTGGTCTCAACCCCTAAGAAGGGATTTCTATCATATACCAGATTGGATCTCTGAGAGGATAATTGCTTCAGAGTCTCATAATCCTGATGTTAAGACTACAGGATGTTATTCGTGCTAGCCATAACATAGCAAGGGGCCTGATCATTAGCATCTTTCCAGCGATCATACGCTTCAAATTGCTCATTAGTTGGGTCTCCCGTAGGCTCGGGAGGACAAGGGGTTGTCAGCACATACTTCAGTTTCTCAAGGGAAAGGACGATATCTAGGTTCCGTTTCCAATCATTATAATTCTCTCCGGTTAATAGGTTTTTATCAAGTATCGATGATAAAGCATTTTTAGACATTTTTAATCTACAATAAAGAATTATATACTAAACATAAGCAAACATATCATAATAATTTAATAAGATAAAACAATCATTAAAAAAAATACAAATGTGTTTACGTGTCAAAACCTTGAAAATATCACAACCTTACAACGATAATTGCCAACTCAAAATTCAACAAGCTCCTAGGGGAGTCATGCCAAATTCAATCGGGAACATAGATTCCCTCCTGATTAATATATGCCATCCAGGACCCGTATGATCCAGCATATGTTAATAATCGTTTCTTTGGCCATTAATTTTATTAACAGAGCTCCTAGGGGAGGTTAATAATAAAATTAACGTGAGTGTGTAACCATCGTTTCAATATTTTATCCATGATTTATAATCACCACCAATGGGTGTGCAAACATAAATCATGCTAAAATACCTTATCCTCTCAAAGATCCAATCTGATACATGATAGAAAGCCCTTCCTAGGGGTCAGGACCACCATGTTCTGCCTATGGACCAACGATGGAGGCCTTAGGTCCTCTCTTCGAAAACCTTCTCCCACTTAATCTTTTGAAATCAAGCTTTTATTTTAAGAATATGCATGAACAATTTTAATATGAGCGGCACTCCCTATTCTATGTGACATGTTATCAATATACATGGCAAATCATATTATAATGTAGATAAGAAAAGCAATCAAGCAAAGCTACAAGCAAAATAATAAATAACCGTAATATTATGGTTCCACCCTAGAGAATAGAAAATAAAGATTACAAGAGAACAATCAAAACATATTATCGATTCTTCATCCTTGAATCTCCAGGTAGTATCTCTCATCATGAAATGTCCATCTTTAAGTCTTCAATCCCGTATGAATCGAATACTTCACATTTCCAGTCATATCCAAATTTAATGTCTCTCATAATCGTCCCAAAAATAAAATTAAAACTGCATTGAAAAAACTGCACCTTTTTTGGAAATTTTCTAGCTCTTCGATTGGCAAGCCAATCTGGGTGATCGGCCTGCCGGTCACGACCCATCGGCCTGCCGATCAGGAAGATCGGCCTGCCGTCTCATGAAGATCGGCTTACCGAACCAAAAGTTTGGCTTGCCACTAGAGCCCCCTGATTTCTACCCCACTGTTGGCTTGCCGAACCTCACGTCTGGCCTGCCGATCTGCGACCATCGGCCTACCGAACTGGAAGGTACGGCATGCCGACCAAACAGAAAGTTTGGCATGCCGACCGAGCAGAAATTACCCATTCTAGAAAATACAATTTTTGATGCAATTCATCAATTTTATCTTCAACAATTCAAAAACATAAAATTAGAGACTCAGAAAATACTTAGGAGCGCCATCATCATTCTTCTAGATTCGCCTTCTAGATCCGTCTTCTCAATCCGTCTTTTTCGAATAATTATTTAATTACAAAATTCTTACAAATTTAAAAATAAATAATAATTCCTAGACGGAGATGATAGTCCGCTATCTAATTACATGGAAAACCTAGATACACATTCTAACCTCTAAGGAACCATAACTAGTATAAATTAATTAATTAATAAATAATAAAATAACGATTTAATTAATAAACATTCACCACATAATCCATAACAACATATATAATATATAGAAACCTAGAGTGCCAACTCTCTATAAAATTAAATTCAAGCGTAGTAAAGATTAAGATCACAAAAATTTATATAAAAACCATGTCTCTGATACCAATTGTTGGACAAATAGTACGCAGCGAAATTTTAAAAATTTTATATCAGAGTATTTTTCAAAACACAAGTTTGATATGCTATATGCATAAATTAACTAGATCTTACTGACCTTTATGTGCCGAAAAGCTCCTACAATCAGTGAAGAGAAATAACGTTCCAGAATAGCCTCAACCAACTAGTCTTCTTTGCTATTTTCTATCCACGATCGGAGTGAGTGTGGGCTCACACGTACAGCTTTTCCACCAGGTGACTCTCCTTCCAACCAAATAAGAAAACCCAAAGATAGTGTTCGTGATTTGTGAACAACCGATTAATATCTCAACGAATCTTTTATTTTTCACCTGAGATTCTATGGGATAAAGTCTCAGTTTTAATTCAAATAACCCATTAGAAAAGCTATCTGATTAAAACAACTTTATCTAGATAATCTCTAAGAAAATAAATGAATTCCTAATAATTCTACAAGTTTATCTTGATCTAATTTATTCAAAATTAAATCAACCGATAAACAGACAAGAATTATCTTATCCCAATAATTCAACAAGTTTATCTTGAATTAATTTTTATCACAAAATTAATTCAACTGATAAACAGATATGAATTATTTGATTCTTCCAAATTTCAACTAATCTAATAAACCTTACATAAGTCACCAATTGGAGGAAAAGCATGCCATATCATTACAGGATGTTGTGAGCTATCAAAGGGGACCAAATGGACCTATATAGTTCAAGCTCCCGATAATTATGAAACCCAATATCCCAGATATACATTTCATAATTATCAACTCCAACGCTACTCCACTAAAAGCTTGGAGCTGCACTCTTGAACTACATAGAATTATGAAGCCCGTATAGCTAAGTCTCCATGACAAATCATAATGTATCGTATTCCCGTATGATTATCCATAATAGGCTTAAGGACAAGTTTTGTCTTATCTTTCTAATTATTTTTATCTTACATTGCATCATCTCACCATCGAAAAACTTACCATCCAAAGAAAGCATACCATTCGGTTACACCTATGTATCCAAATGGTTGAGCGCTTCAGTTTTCTAATTACAGGATAACGCATATAAGAGGATATCACTACTCCTAATGAGGAGCTATAGATTCTATAGCTATGAATAACAGGTCTACGCTATCAAGAGTCATGCTTCTAACGTACCGACAAGCATACCACTATTAAGATGTAGGTGTCACCCTTTGGTACATCAAAAGACACAACCTAGGACAACGAGCCCACTATTTATCTCAGGATTAAGATACAATACAAATGATTGTCTAAAGTGAATCGATTTGTCGAGACAGAATTATTAATCCAAATCAATTCTCTTTATGTCCTGATCTAACACATCATCACCTTTGACGATGTGCCAATGTTTCTAGTCATAGAGTCCACCTCTAATGGCCAAGACAAACCATCTCCCAATTGGGATATAGACAACATAAAAATCTTTACATAAATAAAGTGCCCAACTTTATTCTCTTGATTGTGGATCTTATGATTTAGACCATCACCGTAAGAATCGTGTCTAACGCATAATCTGTCAATCATATGCCCAATTCTTAAGGTTTAGACTGACAGTCTCAGACTATTGTTTGCTTAACATACATTTAACAAATATAAACATAAAGAGGACAATATTTGGTATATAAACAATAAATAAATTCTTTATTGATAAAAATGTCTCCAAAAACTTATTAAATTTTTACTCCTTAGGGCATACATGTCTAACAAGCTATGGATTTCAAATCTATAAATAACAGGTCTATGCTATCAAGAGTCATGCCTCGAACGTACCGACATGCATACCACTATTAAAATATGGGTGTCACCCTTTGGTATATCAAAAGACACAAGTCAAGACAATGGGCCCACTATTCATCTCAGGATTAAGATACAATATAAATGATTGTCTAAAGTGAATCGATTTGCCGAGACAGAAATATTAATCCAAATCAATTCACTTTATGTCCCAACCTAACACATCGTCACCTATGACAATGTGCCAATGTTTCTATTCATGGAGTCTACTTCCAATGGTCAAGACAAACCATCTCCCAATAGGCATATAGACAACATAACAATCTTTCCATGAATAAAGTGCCCAACTTTATTCCCTCGATTGCAGATCTTTTGATTTAGACCATCACCTTAAGAATCATGTCTTTCGCATAATCTATCCATCATATGCCCAATTCTTAAAGGTTTAGACTGACAGTCTCAGACTTTTGTTTGCTTAACATGCATTCAACAAATATGAACGTAAAGAGGACAAGATTTGGTATATTAATAATAAATAAATTCTTTATTGATAAAAATGTCTCCAAAAACATATTACATTTTACTCCTTAGGGTATACATGTCTAACATAACCACATCAAGGAGGTTAGTACGAGACTTAATTAACATATTTGATTTACCTTTTTGTATCTTTAGTGAGTATATCAAATGCTAAACATACCATATGCCATAACTTAGCATTAGAACATTAACCATAACAAGTGCAACTTATTGCAAATCTTGCTTGGTCTTTAAAAACATTATGCATCCTTAATGCAAACATATTTCAGGCACATTTAAAGCATTTCAAAATCATTTGCTTCATGCCATAGGTTTGAGACTCACCTAATCTTAGTTCTAGCGTTCTCGTTATATTCTTTTTTCCTTCTATCAGTCAGCTTTTATGTACTGTTTCAAATGACACCTGACTATTAGCTAACATTTCTCATTATCGACTTACTTGATCCATAATGGAACTTAAACAGTAACAGTTCATTCCTTTTGCTTAACCTCGTTCTTATCGATTCATTTCTCCATTACTTAACTTGAACATTTGTTAATCAAATTCCACATCTCACTAGACAGTTTAATTAATTAATGTGGTACGAAACATTTTTTGTCTAAAGGCGTCTCATCAATTTGAAGTGTTCGGCTTTGTTTTAGAAATTTTGTTGAAAATGATAATTTTACACTTAATAGGTTTTTTGGAAGTCATTTAGCTTTACTAAACTTCTCGTTTTACTATTCTGCTACTTACAAGGTATAGAAAAATTTATGTTTTACGACATTTTCCTAATTCGGTCATTTTTGGTTGTTTTGGCTTTTTATGAAAATGACAATTTTGCCCTTAACGAGTCTTAGAAAATTTTTGGGACCTATTTTAAACCAAAACTTGTATTTCTTTACTTTTTGTAACATTACAAAAAATAAAACAACAACTTTTCTTTTGTTGAAATTTATTTTATGAAAACTTTACAGCTTTGACTGTAGAGCGAAAATCTTGACAATTACACCCTTAACGTTCCTATCTCATTCTTTACATGATAGCAACTCTTAATCTTTTCAAACTTGAAACCTATGGTTACTCACTGCCCCTAGAGTGTAAGAAACCAACATTTTCTCAGTGAAAATCCAGTTTCACATGGTTTTATAGTTTTGGCCCAAAACACAAAAATTTTGACTTTTTGCCGCTAGCACCAAAATTAATCATCTTATACTAAAAAGTTCAGTTTTTACAATGATTAGAACTTCCTTAAACTCCTTGGCCTAATTAAAACTATTTCATAGCATTTTCCTTTTTTATGAAATTTTGTGTTTAAAATTTTGCAAAATTCATGACTTAAAGCGGTATAGAATTTTTGCCAACTGTTTGCGATTCCTAATCATCTCGATGAGATCTATAACTTTCATGTTTTAACTTTCCTCAAAATCATTCATCTTAATGGCATTCTTAAAAAACCAAAACTGAAAACAACATTTTTAGGTTTATCTCGATTAGAATTCGAGAGATATTTCTTCATGAAAATTGTCTAGATCGATATTTCTAATAAATCTTATATTGAAGTCAAAAAATAATTCAAACTCTCAGGGCCTCAAAAACTCATTTATTTGAAACAAATTAAACTTTGTATTTTTTGCAAATTTTCTAAATTTTTTCTTTTAAAGCTTAAAATCATATTTCCTATCATCCAATCTCATCATCACACACTAAGAATACTGAATAATTATGCCCTAGTCTCTTTATTACATGCCATAGTCCACAAACATTATTACAAGCACCTGATATGTACATTAAAACATAAACTTTTCAAGCAAGGAAAAAGCACTAGAACCCATAGAGAAAAGCTTAGGTTTTACATTAAAAATTACTTAATCTTGCTCTTGGACTCTTAAACTTGCTTCTAAGGTTGATTTGGAGTTTAGATTTTGAAAAATATTTTAGAGAACCATGGAAGGGGGGTTGATTCCATGGAGAGTCAAAATGGCTTCTTTTTTTTTATGTTTTGCATGAAAAAAATGATGGAGACAAATTTGTGCTTAGTCTCCCCTCCATTAGAGTAGAACTAGTGCAATTAGGGGGTAAGGTGGCTTTTTGTCCTCCTTAAAGGTGGCACCTAAGTGGGTCCCACATCAATTTTTATAACATTCCAAATTTATACAAATAGTATTTTTCTTATACTGCCCGTATATTTCTCATACTGCTAGCATTCTTTACTATATTGTGTTTCATGGTCCACAAGCTTCCACATCATTCACGTAGTATAATTCTTATGATGTTTAGCTTTATATAGTCTAATTTCTATACTGCTTAACTTTATCAATATATTTCTTAGGCTGCATAACCTTATCAGTGTAATTTTAATGCTGCATTATTCTCATATTACATGATTTCCATATAGTGTATTTCTTATATTGAATTTATGTCTTAAAATTTGTGGCAACACATTCTGCAACAATTAATCTTTTTAGCTTATTTTTCATATCATTCCTTCCTTGTTCAAGTTTATGGCATGATTTTTAACTTTGACAATCTCATTTTCTCCTTTATGGGATTTTTTGTAAAAATCAAATTTAAACAATGATCTTCGTGACACCAAAATTACTCCTTAAATTTTTAACAAATTTTTTAGCATAAAATTTTAGCTGATAAAATTTTATCATTAGTTACTTAACTGTTAGACCTGTATGCCCTAAGGAGTAAAAATGTAATACGTTTTTGGAGACATTTTTATCAATAAAGAATTTATTCATTTATATATACCAAATCTTGTCCTCTTTACGTTCATATTTGTTGAATGTATGTTAAGCAAACAGTAGTCTGAGACTGTCGGTCTAAACCTTTAAGAATTGGGCATATGATGGACTGATTATGCAGAAGACACGATTCTTAAGGTGACGGTCTAAAACATATGATCAGCAATCGAGGGAATAAAGTTGGGCACTTTATTCATGCAAAGATTGTTATGTTGTCTATATCTCTATTGGGAGATGGTTTGTCTTGACCATCGGAGTTGGACTCTGTGAATAGAAACATTGGCACGTTGTCATAGGTGACGATGTGTTGGATCAGGACACAAAGTAAATTGATTTGGATTAATAATTTTGTCTTGGCAAATTGATTCACTTTAGACAATCATTTGTATTGTATCTTAATCCTGAAATGGATAGTGGACCCGTTGTCTCGACTTGTGTTTTTTGATGTACCAAAGGGTGACTCCTACATCTCAATAGTGGTATGCATGCCGGTACGTTGGAGGCATGACTCTTGATGGCATAGACTTGTTATTCATAGATATAGAATCCATAGCTCCTCTTTAGGAGTAATGATATCCTCTTATATGCGTCATCTTGTAATTAAAAACCTGGAGCGCTCAACCATTTGGATACATAGGTGTAACCGAATGGTAGACTATCTTTGGAAGGTAAGTTTTCTAATGGTGAGATAATGGAACGTAAGATAAAAATAATCAGGAAGGTAAGACAGAACTTGTCCTTAAGCTGATTATGGATTATCATATGGGGATACGATACACTTTGATATGTCATAGAGACTTACCTATACGGGCTTCATAATTCTATAAAGTTCAAGAGTGCAGCTCCAAGCTTTTAGTGGAGTAGCGTTGGAGTTGATAATTGTGAAATGTACATCTGGGAAATTGGGTTTCATAATTATCGTGAGCTTGAACTTTATAGGTCCATTTTGGTCCCCTTTGCTAGCTCACAAAATCCTGTAACGATACGGCATGCTTTTTCCAATAATTGGTGACTTATGTTGGATTTATCAAATTGGTCTAAAATTTGAAAGAATCAAATAATTCATGTCTGTTTATTGGTTGAATTAATTTTTTAATAAAATTAATTTAAGATAAACTTGCTGAATTATTGGGATTGGATAATTCTTGTCTGTTTATTGGTTGAATTAATTGGATAAATTAGAACAAGATAAACTTGTAGAATTATTGTCAATTGATTTATTTTCTTAGAGATTATCTTGATAAAGTTTGTTTTGATCAGATAACTTCTCTATTGGGTTATTTGAATCAAATCTGAGACTTTATCCTATAGAATCTTAGGTGGAAAATAAAAGATTCACAGAGATATTTATGCGGCAGTTCGGCCTGCCGATCTACGTATTCGGCCTGCCGATGGGGCCTGCTCAGCCTGCCAATTAGCGAAAGATAAGATTACGCGTTTTCACACGGATCTTATCAAATATTAATCCGAACTTGATTCTGTTTCGAGTTTTTGAGACCTAATCTGATAAGGACTGACCCCAGGACCGATCGTTATATAAAGGGAGTAAGTCTCATTAGCTACTCAGATCAATTGAGAGATTAAGAGTGATACTCTATTGGTGAGCATCTGAAAACTCCCTGAGAGCTTTTGTTCACGAATCACGAACACTTGCTTTGGGTTCTCTCGATTGGTTGGAAGGAGAGTCACCGGGGAAGAGCTGTACATGTGAGGCCACACTCACTCCGGTCGTGGATAGAGAATAGCAAAGAAGACCAGTTGGTTGAGGCTCTTCTGGAACGTTACTTCTCTTCATAGATTGCGGAGGTTCTTCGGCACACAAAAGGTTAGTAAGATCTGTTTAATTTATACATATAGCATGTCAAACATGTGTTTTGAAAAATACTCTGATGTTAAATTTTTAAAATTCCTGCTGCACACCTCACACCTTTTTTTTTTCCAACATTAACAAGATCCTTAATTGTTGCATTTAAAATGCACTAAAAATTCTCGAGTGTCACAGACAGAGTACAATGCTAAGGATTGCACCTAGATCTTTCCTAATCGTTCGTGATGAAAAAGATCGGTGATCTATCGTGCCAAAAAGATCGCTCGAGGATTGTGCCAAAAAAGATTGACATAGAGCTTGCCTAGTGATGACTGGGCTCTTAGATCTATAGCAATGGCTCTGCAGTGAAAGATCAACGATGTCTAGTTTATAGATCAATGGGACTCGTATCTCCACTGCACTCAAGAGCTGTAGTTGCATCATTTGCGAATAAGGCAACAGGAACTCCTTCGTGAGTCTTGATGAAAAAGGACAGGTTCTTGGATCGATGAACATCGGCGTCATGAGTCTTAACGAAGAAGAGGATGCTGTGCAATCTGCGATTTTGGCTTAGCAAATCTCCTTATGTTGTTTTGTTTTGGTTGGTGCTTTTGTTTTAAGTGTTTTATACAGATATGTTAATACTGTATTTACTAGGAAATACAAAATTTACTGGCTACCGATGGTGTCATGGTGGTCTAACAACATCATCGTTAAATTTTTCTATTTGTATGGTAATACAATATTTACTTGTTAATACTATATTTTTTGGCAATTAGTGATCCAA
Source organism: Artocarpus heterophyllus (assembly GCA_025403435.1). Taxonomy (NCBI): domain Eukaryota; kingdom Viridiplantae; phylum Streptophyta; class Magnoliopsida; order Rosales; family Moraceae; genus Artocarpus; species Artocarpus heterophyllus. The sequence goes on along the minus strand of CM046354.1, from coordinate 27,972,029 downwards.
CAAAGTCGCCAATAAATCTTTGTATTTACACGTAAATACAAACTTGGTTGTTGCCGGTTCGATAAACTCGCCGATGAAATTTTTATTTACAAGTAAATATGTTAATACTGTATTTTTTGGCCATCGACAGTCTGGCCTAGTCGCTGGTGAATTTTTGTATTTACACATTATTACTATATTACCAGGTTAATATTGTACTTTCTGGCTGCCTACAAGTGAAAGATATAGAAGAGAAAAAGATGGGGTACTTTAGGGTTTTGTTCTCAACTTCTCATGAGATATTACTAAATTTCTCATTATATATTATTTAGTATGCATTTTGAAACTATATGACGTTATTTACTAAGTTTTAACCTATATATCTTATTTTGCTCTTTCTCCCTTTCTGAAACCTATAAAATTAGTTATGTCTGTTTACTCAATTATTTCTATTCACAAAGCACGTAAAGGATAAAATTGAAATATGATTTTTAATTTGAATAATTAAAATCATGTAGTATAATTATGCATTGAAACTTTTATTATATAAAAGGTCAATTACACAATTATATGTGTTGATGTCCTCGAGTATATCAACACCACGTACAGTTACGCATGGTGGTCAGACTTCCTTCTCTACCTAGAGTTCTTCTAGACTAGTCGTGTTTGTGAGAGAAGAGAAGGTCTTAGAGTTAGGGAACATTGGTGTTGTATTTTTCAAGGGCGCTCTAACGCTTAACTCATTAATCTGACTGGGGCATAAGGCAGGAAATACATAGTGTAGGCAAGGGCGACTTCATTACTTTTGGGGTAGAGTGAATGCTTTTATTTTTAGAATTTGGTCTGAATTGGGAATGGATTGGGTTTCACTAGTTGCCCGAGCTGTTGTACAATACCTTGAGATTAGGTGACAAGTGTCACAATCTCAAAGAGTGGAGAATTTCCCAATGGAGGATCAAAATGGTGCCACATCATGGCAGAGTCTTGTATCCTTTGTTAAGAGACATGTTCTCATTGCTAAATATTATCTTGTCCAGAAGATTCACGAGTAGACATGTATCTTGTGTGTTGCCTAGTGAAGGCTTGTCTAGCTAGGTGACTCATTAAGGCCTAGTTGGTGGAGTTGTCAAGGAGGTCCCCAGTGTAGATGAGTCAAACCCTTTATCATGTGCTATCGAATAGTGCCTGCAAAATAAGGAGTGGGAACTAGGCCCGAGCACTCTCTCAACAGTATGTTTTTAGTTTTAATTATATTTTAATCTATCTTTTTGTTTTTAAAAATTACAAATGTGTCATTTAAATTTGAATTTTTTTTTAATCTCATGCCTGCAAACTTTATGGAGGAAAAAGAAAAGAAAAAAGACAAAGACACCATAAATTAGTTCAGATATATTACTAAAAAAAATTATATCTATACTCGTGAGAAAAAAAAAAGAAAAATAATATAACATTTAAAGAACATAAAACTCAATATCTTTTTCTTAAAAAAAATTGATGTTTTGTTTTAGAGCCTTTTATGTTTCCTAAAATCTAGCCTATGCTTCAAAAAGCTAGAAAAATCTCCACATAATTTGGTCTCCGACAAGAAGACCAGATTTGGGGTTGAACTACGAATGAGCATTTGCAAATTATCGTGAGTTCCAATAAGCGAGACTCATGATGTTCGGTGTGGGGTTGCTCTATAACTTCCGTTGATATTGATCGATTGACTTCAAACACAACTTTCTTCTATTTTTTTCTCGAAAGCCATGCCAACATCTTGGCTAACTTTTCTCTTAGCCAATCTAGATTGTAATGACTGAGAAAATTCAAAAATAATAAGTATCACTAATTAAGGATTTTTCTTTAATTACTCTATTAAGTATTTGAAAAAGTACAAGTTTAGGCATTATAAACACGCAAATTTCTAAGGTCTTAATAGCTATAGGACTTTAGAAACAAATAATGTTATCAATGTACAAATTTATGTGCTTTATTTATGAGACATATAACAATATTATGTTATGATAGTACATTAAAATAATTATATAATGTGCTAAACTAAAAGTTTATGATTCATTAATTTCATATATGAGCCATAGTGGTGACAATTATAAGAATCTCAACTTAAAATATTTAAATTGAGATTATGTGATAAAAGTGGAATTCCCCAACTTTTTATGATTATGTGGACATTCCTATATGATATCAGTTCAGTAAGAGATTAGAGCATATGAAATTATTTTTAACAAAGTAAGAATTTTATAGTTTTAAAGAGTGTAGTTATGTGTATAGGAGTTTCAAGTTTACGGATCAAGGATTTGATCAACCCAATCATGAAACAGTATAGACTGCTAAGACAAGCAATAATGTCTATAAATAGTTGAAAATATAGTAAAAAAATCAGCCTTTTCTCTCTACATTGTCTCTCTCCTCCGACTCTGGTCAAGATTATGGCGTCCATTTTTGACACCTCCCACACCAACGGAAAGCTCTCGACAAGCTGGTGCCCACAACACTGTTGGAGAAAGCCACACGCGCCGGTCAAAAAGGCACCACATTTTTTTAGTGATATATCTTCGCCATCCAATTATCGATCAATGTGATCTTGGTGTCTATCGATTCAAATCAACGAGAGGAAAAAGATTGTACTAGCCTCAGTATTCAACTCTAGCTGGATAGGCCCGACAGAGCTACCACGTCTTCATCGTTATGCCACCTATGGAACAACCGCTCACTGCAATAGTGAGGTACACTGCTGCCACTGTTCGACTCAGCCGGCGATGGGGAGTGAGAACCCCTGCCCAATTGTACCTTTGTTTTGTCGCACACTAGTGTTTGGGATCCAATGCAACAAATGACCGCGGCAGCCACCATTGTCACCATTCTCGACCACATGGCCATAAATTGATTGGGGGAAAAGACCCCAAGGATCACAAAGAAACTAATCCTCTATCAAATTTTGCGAAAACCCCACTAGAGGGCCACGATCGCTCTCCATGTTTGCGCACCACCACGAGGCACATGGTACCGCTGTTATAGATGGTGGTGAAGTGCACCACTGTCGTCGTCATGCTTAGACAACCGCAAGGAACAAAACCCTTAGGCCAATTTGGCCAAAACACCACCGAAAGTTTGGGATCAGAGTCGTTAATGATCGTCGAGAAACCTGTCTTTGATCTAGGTAGTTAGAGGACAAATTGGGACAAATTATCTACACCAGTCAACTCAAAAGGCCCAGCACAGGTGGGAGCTGAGATAGTAGCTTAATCCAGCCACCGGAGCCCTCGCACGTGCCCCACACACCACCAAGGACGGCTGACCGGCCTCCGGCAACCTCAAGTTTTGGTGATCTAACCTTTGATCGATGATCCAAGTCCACCTCTCAACTCATTTTGACGCACTGAATGTGATGGTACCTTCCATTCGAGGTAATTCCACTCCGATAAAAATCATCTAGTACTAGTTGCACGTAGATCGAGGGGACTCAAACTATAGTAATGAAGTCCAGAATGATGTTTCTAGAAATGTATGATCTCCAAGAAGTGTTCCTAGCCATTCATGGTTGCTCGAGGGGCATTGTAGAGGATGCTTTACAGACTATAGGTACAGCGAGATACAACTAGACTCACTCAGCTCAGAGTCTAGGCAAGTAGGAATCTCGCCTACAATATGAACAATCTTTTAATAAAATTATTTAAATGTTTTCATAAAAATTTATGAAAATGCATGATCAGTGAATTGTCACACTATGTATATTAGGATGTGATGTTATGTTATGATAGTTTGATTTATTATGTTATTATGTGCCATGTCATGTGTTGGTATGATCATGTTAAGTGATGAACGCGATATTGATTTGCAATAATTATGTTTAAAGTATGTTTGCATTTTGTTAATGCATAAAGTTTTACAGCTTAAGTTATAAATTTTATGTTGCATTTGTTTTGCAATAAGTTTTAGAGTACAAGTTATGATTTACAAATGAGCTAGCATATGATGTGATAGTATTTGATATGCTCACTAAAGTTTAAAAGAAGGTAAAATAAAGATTTAAAAAAAAAGAAGTGTTGTATCGACCTCCTTGATATGAGGTTCACAAACAAAGTGAAAGTTATGACCTCCTTGATGTGAGGTACACAAATAAAGTTAAAGTATGACCTCGGTGTTTGATGGTCTCAAGGCTTCCACAAGAGAAGCATCCTATTTATAATCTCATGATTCATTATGCTGGTATGAACACTAAAGTTTATAAGATAAAGAAAGTTAAGTAACAAGATCAATTATAGTTTAAAGAATTAAGTATAAATGAAGTTAATAAGCCAGCATAAAATATTCACGCATATTTTTATTAAAATGCTTTTTAATTATATTTTATGAGACTGACTTTCTACTTGTTGAACGAAAGCTCATTTAAGTATGTTAATGCTGTAGGTCAGAAAACCTGTCAAGGATATTGGTAGGCAGTGTTGAGCGGCGGACAAATGGTGGATACAGGTATGACACTATTCACCCAATTTGTAATATTCTCGCCGTATTAGTTTACAAATTTATGCATGTTTCAATTTTATGTTATATCAAGAAATGAATTTTATGAATATGTTTTTACAAGGTTATCATCATGGAAGTTTAGATGTTTATGCTTTGGGAAATTATTATGTTGGATTTATGGAAGTTTTAAAGAGCATTTAGTATGATTTGATTTTATCATTTAATTTAAAATTCTTTTTGAAATAGTTTTATTTAAATTAAGAAATGTTTTAAAAGTAACAGTTTTTAAACCATTATCCTTTTGTTTAAAGGAAGAGTTTCAAGAAAATTATTATGATTATGTTAAACGTAATAATTATTATTACGTTATTATCCCGTTTGTGAAATTAATTATTACGTTAGATTCTCGGAATTAAGTCTTAGGAAATGGTTGTTATTTCCTTTCAGGTTTTACGTTAAGGATTCTATAACAAGAATCCATATTAAAAGAAAAAAAATATTCCAAAATTTTTGTATTTTATGATTAAATGTTTAAGTTTGTAGTTATGTTAAGTTGAGTAACAACCACGTAGGTAGGGTCGTTACTGTTGGAAACAAAGTGCGCAGCGGAATTTTAAAAATTTTCCATTAGAGTAATTTTCAAAACACAAGTTTGACATGTTATATGTGTAAATTAGACAGATCTTACTAACCTTTGTGTGCTGAAGAACCTCTGTAATCTGTGTAGAGAAGTAACGTTCCAGAAGAGCCTCAACAAACTGGTCTTCTTTGCTATTCTATATCCACAACCGGAGTGAGTGTGGGCTCACACGTACAGCTCTTCCACCGGTGACTCTCCTTCCAACCAATAGAGAGAACCCAAAGCTAGTGTTCGTGATTTGTGAACAAAAGCTCTCAGGGAGTTTTCAGATGCTCACTAGAAAAGTATCACTCTTAATCTCTCGACTGATCTGAGTAAATCATGAGACTCACTCCCTTTATATAGCTATTGATCCTAGGGTCAGTCCTTATTAGATTAGGTCTCAAAAACTCAAAACAGAATCAAGTTTGTATCAATATCTAATAAGATCTGTGTGAAAACGCGTAATCTTATTTCTCACTGATTGGCAGGCTGAACAGCCTGATCGACAGGCCGAACTCCCGCGAAAAAATCTCTGCGAATCTTTTATTTTCCACCCAAGATTCTAAAGGATAAAGTCTCAGTTTTGATTCAAATAACCCAATAGAGAAGTTATTTGATCAAAACAAACTTTATCAAGATAATCTCTAAGAAAATAAATCAATTCACAATAATTCTACAAGTTTATCTTGATCTAATTTGTCCAAAATTCAAACAATCGATAAACAGACAAGAATTATCTGATTGCAATAATTCAACAAGTTTATCTTGAACTAATTTCTAACAAAATTAATTCAACCAATAAACAGACATGAATTATTTGATTCTTACAAATTTTAAACCAATCTTATAAATCCGACATAAGTCACCAATTATTGAAAAAGCACGCCGTGTTGTTACAGGATTTTGTGAGCTAGCAAAGGGGACCAAAATGGACCTATAAAGTTCAAGCTCATGATAATTATGAAATCCAATATCCCAAATCTACATTTCACAATTATCAACTCCAACGCTACTTCACTAAAAGCTTGGAGCTGCACTCTCAAACTTTATAGAATTACGAAGCTCGTGTAGCTAAGTCTCCACGACATATCATAGTATATCGTATCGCCATATGATCATCCATAATTGGCTTAAGGACAAGTTCTGTCTTACCTTCCCGATTATTTTTATCTTACGTTCCATTGTCTCACCATTAGAAAACTTACCATCCAAAGATAGTATACCATTCGGTTACACCTATGTATCCAAATGGTTGAGCGCTCTAGTTCTCCAATTACAGGACAACGCATATAAGAGGATATCATTACTCCTTAAGAGGAGCTATGGATTCCATATCTATGAATAACAAGTCTACGCTATCAAGAGTCATGCCTCCAACGTACCAGCATGCATGCCACTATTGAGATGTGGGTGTCACCCTTTGGTACATCAAAAGACACAAGTCGAGATAACGGGCCCACTATTCATCTCGTGATTAAGATACAATACAAATGATTGTCTAAAGTGAATCGATTTGCCAAGACAAAATTATTAATCCAAATTAATTCACTTTATGTTTCGATCCAACACATCGTCACCTATGACAACGTGCCAATGTTTTTATTCATGGTGTCCAACTCTAATGGTCAAGACAAACCATCTCCCATAAGGGATATAGACAACATAACAATCTTTACATGAATAAAGCGCCCAACTTCATTCCCTCAATTGCGGATCATATGTTTTAGACCATCACCTTAAGAATCGTGGCTTCCGCATAATCAGTCCATTACATGCCCAATTCTTAAGGTTCTTGACCGTCTCAGACTACTGTTTGCTTATCATACATTCAACGAATATGAACGTAAAGAGGACAAGATTTGGTATATATAAATGAATAAATTCTTTATTGATAAAAATGTCTCCAAAAACATATTACATTTTTACTCCTTAGGGCATACATGTCTAACAATCCCCCACTTGCACTAAGTGAGTAAATACAGCAACTTTCGCATCCCCATAGCTTCCACATGCCTCTCGAAGACTCTCTCAGTAAGTGTCTTCGTAAATGGATCAGCTAAATTGTCCTCCTACGTGATGTTGCACACCGTGACATGCCCGCCCTCAACGAATTCCTTTATCACATGATACTTCGGATCAATATGCTTACTCTTCTTTTGAAATCTTGGTTCCTTAGCATTAGCTACCGCCGCACTGTTATCACAGTACAGTGATACCGCTTTATCCATACCAGGAACTTCCTCAAGATCCCCAAGGAACTTACGGAGCCACACTGCTTCTTTCAAAGCATCACTAGCCGCCACATACTCGGCCTCCATCGTTGAATCCAAAGTGCAATCTTGCTTCGCACTTCTCCAACTAATGGCACCGCCACCCAGAGTAAACATAAACCCCGAAGTCAATTTCCTAGAATCCAGACAGGATTGAAAATCTGAACCAGTGTATCCTAGAGGAGTTAAATCCTCACCCGAATACACAAGCATATACCCTCGTGTCCTTCTCAGGTACTTGAAAATATGCTTTACTGCAACCCAATGGTTCGGTCTTGGATCTGCCTGAAATCGACTTACAATCCTGACCGCATAGCTAATATCCGGTCATGTGCAAAGCATGGCATATATGAGACTACCCACTGCCGAAGCATAAGACACCTTCTTCATGTATTCTCTTTCATCATAAGACTTTGGAGAGTCTTTCTTAGAAAGAGTAATTCTAGACCTAGATGGTTGCCCACCAGTTTTGGAATCCTGCATTGCAAACCTCTTGAGAATTTTATCTATGTAGCCGACCTAGGACAAAGCTATCATTTTGTTCTTCCTATCCCGAAAGATCTGGATACCGAGAACAAAATTAGCCTCACCTAAGTCCTTTATGTCAAACTACTTGGTCAACCATAATTTGACCGATGACAACTCCCCAACGTCATTGCCAATTAGCAGAATGTCATCTACATAGAGTAGTAGAAAAACCACCTTCCCATCCTTAATGTGTTTGTAAACACATGGTTCATCCACATTTTGTGAGAACCCATAAGTCTTGATCACTTGATCAAATCTTATGTTCCAAGAACGAGAAGCCTGCTTAAGTCTATAAATAGACTTTAGCAGCTTACAAACCTTACCCTCTTGACCCACAACCTTGAACCCGTCTGGTTGTTCCATATAAATGGACTCATCAAGATAGCCATTTAGAAAAGCCGTCTTGACATCCATCTACCAAATCTCGTAGTCGAGAGCGGCAGCTATGGACAAGAGAATCTGGATGGACATAAGCATGGCTACAGGAGAAAAGGTTTCCTCATAATCGATTCCTTCCTTTTGCGTATAACCCTTAGCTACCAGTCTAGCCTTAAAGGTTTCGACCTTTCCATCCACTTCTCTTTTCCTCTTGTAGATCCAGTTACACCCTATGGGTTTTACCCCTTCGGGATGATCCACAAGCTCCCAGACCCGATTAGTCTCCATAGACTTCATCTCTATGTTCATGGCCTCTGTCTAGAGTCTTGAATCAACATCCTCCATAGCTTCTATGTAAGTATAAGGATTCCTGTCATGTTCATCTGGTTCAGCCAAGAAGACCTCCCCATTGAACATATACCTCTCAGGTTGACACCCGATCCTCCCACTACGCCGAAGCCCCTGAGGTTGTTGTTCAGGTTTGTTTGGTTTTTCTACACCGATCGGAATGGTTTCATTCCGAACCTCCGGAGTGAACGGATCACCCCTTAACTACTCAAGCACCACTTTGCTTCGATGTTTAAAGTCGTCCATGTAACTCTCCTCAAGGAAAGTTGCATTAGTTGTAACCACGGCTTTATTTTCCTTTGGGTTATAAAAATAACCCCCTTTAGTCCCTTTTGGATATCCTACAAACACGCAAACTTCCGAAAGTGCTTCCAACTTATTCGGATCCTTAAACAGGACATGAGATGGACATCCCCATATGCGAATATGGTTTAAGGATATCTTCTGTCTTGTCCACAACTCATGAGGAGTTTTAGGGACCGATTTTGAAGGCACATTGTTCAAAAGATGACATGCGGTTTGTAGTGCATATCCCCAAAAGGATAAAGGCAATGATGAATAACTCATCATGGACCAAATCATGTCCAACAAAGTCCTATTCCTTCTCTCTGCTACGCCATTCTGCTGCGGAGTGCCCGGCGTAGTCAAATGGGATAAAATCCCATTCTCTAACAAGTGTCCCAAGAACTCATCAGAAAGGTGTTCCCCACCTCTATCAGATCGAAGTGCCCTTATGGGTCTACCCAATTGCTTTTCCACTTAAACCCGAAACTCCCTGAACTTATCATAAGTTTCGCTTTTGTGGTGCATCAGGTACACATACCAATATCTTGAGTAATCGTCAATAAAAGTGATGAAGTACTCATACCCTCCTCGTGCCCAGATGTTCATTGGTCCGCAAACATCACTATGCACAAGTTCTAGAACCCCTTCGGCCCTATTGCCTTTAGACCCATATGGTCTTTTGGTCATTTTACCCTCCAAACAAGATTCACATTGAGGTATAGATTCCACCTTTAAGTGACTTAAAGGTCCATCCCTTACCAACCTTTGAATCCTATTCAGGTTAATATGGCCAAGGCACAAATGCCAAAGATAAGTCTTATTAGAGTGAGAAGTTTTAAGTCTTTTTGAGTCATTATCATTTATCTCAGCATTAAGCAATAAGTCCATCTTAGGTTTGATAAAATATACATTATTTTGCATCCATCCAGAACAGATAAAAGATTTGTTTTTACGAATCACCACTTTTTCATTAAAAGATATCACGTAGGAGTCTTTAAATAAAGAAGATACAGAAATTAAATTTCTTTTAAATTTTGGAACATAAAAACAATCTCGCAAAATTAAATTCCTATAATTATCAAAGTAAAGATGGACATCTCCCATTGCTTCCGTTGAGACCAAGGATCCATCGCCCATCCGAAGCGTTAAGTTTTCACACAGCAGACTTCTCGTTTCTTTGAATTGTTGGAAACAAAGTGCACAACGGAATTTTTAAAAATTTTTCATCAGAGTAATTTCCAAAACACAAGTTTGACATGTTATATGTACAAATTAAATAGATCTTACTAACCTCAGTGTGCCGAAGAACCTCCGCAACCTGTGTAGAGAAGTAACGTTCCAGAAGAGCCTCAACCAACTGGTCTTCTTTGCTATTCTCTATCCACAGCTGGAGTGAACGTGGACTCACACGTACAGCTCTTCCACCGGTGACTCTCCTTCCAACTAATAGACAGAACCCATAGCTAGTGCTCGTGATTTGTGAACAAAAGCTCTCAAGGAGTTTTCAGATGCTCACTAGAAGGGCATCACTCTTAATCTCTCAAATTGATCTGAGTAAATCATGAGACTCACTCCCTTTTTATAGCTATTGGTCCTGGGGTCAGTCCATATCAGATTAGGTCTCAAAAACTTGAAACAGAATCAAGCTCGGATCAATATCTGATAAGATCCGCGTGAAAATACGTAATCTTATCTTCGCCGATCGGCAGGCCAAACAGCCCAGTTCGGAAGGCCGACCATGTCATCTGGCAGGCCGAACTCCCGAGAAAAAATCTCTGTGAATCTTTTATTTTCCACCCGAGATTCTAAAGGATAAAGTCTCAGTTTTGATTCAAATAACCCAATAGAGAAGTTATCTGATCAAAACAAACTTTATCACGATAATCTCTAAGAAAATAAATCAATTCACAATAATTCTAAAAGTTTATCTTGTTCTAATTTGTCCAAAATTAAAACAACTGATAAACAGACAAGAATTATATAATCGCATAATTCAACAAGTTTATCTTGAACTAATTTCTTACAAAATTAATTCAACCAATAAATAGACATGAATTATTTGATTCTCACAAATTTTAAACCAATCTGATAAATCCGACATAAGTCACCAATTATTGAAAAAGCACGCCGTGTCGTTACAGGACTTTGTGAGCTAGCAAAGGGGACCAAAATGGACCTATAAAGTTCAAGCTCATGAAAATTATGAAACACAATATCCCAGATATACATTTCACAATTATTAACTCCAACGCTACTCCACTAAAAGCTTGGAGCTTTACTCTCGAACTTTATAGAATTACGAAGCTCGTGTAGCTAAGTCTCCATGACATATCATAGTGTATCGTATCCCTATATGATAATCCATAATCGGCTTAAGGACAAGTTCTGTCTTACCTTCCTGATTATTTTTATCTTACGTTCCATTGTCTCACCATTAGAAAACTTACCTTCCAAAGATAGTATACCATTCAGTTACACCTATGTATCCAAATGGTTGAGCGCTCCAGTTTTCCAATTACAGGACAACGCATATAAGAGGATGTCATTACTCCTAAAGAGGAGCTATTGATTCCATTTCTATGAATAACAAGTCTACGCTATCAAGAGTCATGCCTCCAACGTACCGGCATGCATACCACTATAGAGATGTGGGAGTCACCCATTGGTACATCAAAAGACACAAGTCGAGACAACGGGCCCATTATTCATCTCGAGATTAAGATACAGTACAAATGACTATCTAAAGTGAATCGATTTGCCAAGACAGAATTATTAATCCAAATCAATTCACTTTATGTCCCGATCCAACACATCATCACCTATGACAACGTGCCAATGTTTCTATTCACTGAGTCCAACTTTGATGGTCAAGACAAACCATCTCCCAAAAGGGATATAGACAACATAAAATCTTTACATGAATAAAGCGCCCAACTTTATTCCCTTGATTGTGGATCATATGTTTTAGACCATCACCTTAAGAATCGTGTCTACCCCATAATCATCCTATCATATGCCCAATTCTTAAGGTATAGACTGACAGTCCTAGACTACTGTTTGCTTATCATACATTCAACAAATATGAACGTAAAGACGACAAGATTTGGTATATATATAAATGAATAAATTCTTTATTGATAAAAATGTCACCAAAAAATGCATAACATTTTTACTCCTTAGGGCATACATGTCTAACATGAATCCTTTTAGAGAAACACAAACATGATTAGTTGCACCGGAATCTATGACCCAGATGTCACTGGATTCCTCAACCAAATAAGTTTCTAAATATAGAAGATCACACCTACCTCCCTTGGAAAGGAAGTCCTTGCAATGCTTCTTTATATGCCCGACCTTACCACAAAAGAAGCACTTAAGCTTCTTTGGGTTCTTCTTCTTCTTCTTCTTGCTCTTGGTAGCAGCAGGAATAGAAGACTTCCATTCTTGGCCCGTTGCTTCTTTCCATTCCCTGAGTTAGGATTGGAACCAGAAGCAGCTACCATGTTGGCCTCACCACCAACAGGAGACTCCCTGATCAGCAGTTCAAACTCCTGTAACTGTTTCATCAGTTCTATCAAGGTCATATCCCGTCTATTGCTTAAAATAAAAGTAGCTCTAAATGGAATAAATTCCTTATCCTATATGACATGTTATCAATATACATGGTAAATCATATTATAATGCAGACAAGTAAAGCAATCAAGCAAAGCTACAAGCAAAATAATAATAACCGTAATATTATGGTTCCACCCTAGAGAATAGAAAAACTAAGATTACAAGAAAATAATCGAGACATTTATTGATTCTTCATCCTTGAATCCTCAAGCTGTATCCTTCTTCATGTAATACCCATGTTCAAGTCTTCAATCCCGTATGAATCAAATACTTCATATTTTCGGTCATATCTAAATTTAATGTTTCTCAAAATCGTATCAAAAATAAAATTAAAACTGCACCGAAAAATTGTACCTTTTCTGGATACTTGGCAGCTCTGGGTCGGCAGGCCGAACTGGGTGATCGGCCTGCCGGTCATGCTTCATCGGCCTACCGATCTGATACATCGGCCTGCCGATCCATGAAGGTTCGGCCTGTCGAACTGAAAGTTTGACCTGCCGACAGAGCACCCAAATTTTTGCCCCACTATCGGCCTGCCGGACCACATGTCCAGCCTGCCGATCTGTGACCATCAGCCTACCGAACTGTGACGTCCGGCATGCCGACCGAGCAAAAAAACTTATTCCAAAAAATACAACTTTAATGCAATTCATCAATTTTATTTTCAACAATTCAAAAACATAAAATTAGAGACTCAGGAAATACCTAGAGACGCCATCATCAATCTTTAAGATCCGACTTCTCGTTCCGTCTTCTCCGAATAATCATTTAATTGCAAAATTTTTTACAAATTTAAATTAAATAACAATTCCTAGACGGAGATGATAGTCCGCCATCTAATTACATGAAAAATGTAGATACACATTCTAACCTCTAAGGAACCATAACCGGTCTGAATTAATTAATAATTAAACAATGATTTAATCAATCATAATTAATTAATAAACATTCACCACATAATCCATGACAAAATATATATTATATAGAAACCTAGAGTTCCATCTCTCTATAAAATTTAATTCAAGCATAGGAGAGATAAAGATCACAAAATTTATGCATATAACATGATCACAAACTTGTAAATTTATATAAAAACCATGTCTCTGATACCAATTGTTGGAAACAAAGTGCGCAGCGGAATTTCAAAAATTTTCCATCAGATTAATATCCAAAATACAAGTTTGACATGTTATATATATAAATTAGACAGATCTTACTAACCTTTGTGTGCCAAAGAACCTCCATAACCTGTGTGGAGAAGTAACGTTCTAGAAGAGCCTCAACCAACTGGTCTTCTTTGCTATTCTCTATCCACAACCGGAGTGAGTGTGGGCTCACACTTACAGCTCTTCCACCGGTGAACCTCCTTCCAACCAATAGAGAGAACCCAAAGCTAGTGTTCATGATTTGTGAACAAAAGCTCTCAGGGAGTTTTCAGATGCTCACTAGAAGAGTATCACTCTTAATCTCTTGACTGATCTGAGTAAATCATCAGACTCACTCCCTTTATATAGCTATTGGTCCTGGGGTCAGTCCTTATCATATCAGGTCTCAAAAACTCGAAACAGAATCAAGTTCGGATCAATATCTGATAAGATCTACGTGAAAATGCGTAATCTTATCTCTCGCTGATCGGCAGGCCGAACACGTCATCCGACAAGCCGAACTCCCGAGAAAAAATCTCTACGAATCTTTTATTTTTCACCCGAGATTCTAAAGGATAAAGTCTCAATTTTGATTCAAATAACCCAATAGAGAAGTTATCTGATCAAAACAAACTTTATCTAGATAATCTCTAAGAAAATAAATCAATTCACAATAATTCTACAAGTTTATCTTGATCTAATTTGTCCAAAATTAAAACAACCGATAAACATACAAGAATTATCTGATCGCAATAATTCAACAAGTTTATCTTGAACTAATTTCTTACAAAATTAATTCAGCCAATAAATAGACATGAATTATTTGATTCTTACAAATTTTAAACCAATCTGATAAATCCAACATAAGTCACCAATTATTGGAAAAGCACGCCGTGTCGTTACAGGATTTTGTGAGCTAGCAAAGGGGACCAAAATGGACCTATAAAGTTTAAGCTCATGATAATTATGAAACCCAATATCCCAGATATACATTTCACAATTATCAACTCCAACGCTACTCCACTAAAAGCTTGGAGCTGCACTCTCGAACTTTATAGAATTACGAAGCTCATGTAGCTTAGTCTCCATGACATATCATAGTGTATCGTATCCCCATATGATCATCCATAATCAGCTTAAGGACAAGTTCTGTCTTACCTTCCCGATTATTTTTATCTTACGTTCCATTGTCTCACCATTAGAAAACTTACCATCCAAAGATAGTATACCATTCGGTTACACCTATGTATCCAAATGGTTGAGCGCTCTAGTTTTCCAATTACAGGACAACGCATATAAGAGGATATCATTACTCCTAAAGAGGAGCTATGGATTCCATATCTATGAATAACAAGTCTACACTATCAAGAGTCATGCCTCCAATGTACCGGCATGCATACCACTATTGAGATGTGGGTGTCACCCTTTGGTACATCAAAAGATACAAGTCGAGATAACGGGCCCACTATTCATCTCAAGATTAGGATACAATACAAATGATTGTCTAGAGTGAATCGATTTGCCAAGACAGAATTATTAATCCAAATCAATTCACTTTATGTCCCGATCCAACACATCGTCACCTATGACAACGTGTCAATGTTTCTATTCACGGTGTCCAACTCTGATGGTCAAGACAAATCATCTCCCATAAGGGATATAGACAACATAACAATCTTTACATGAATAAAGCGCCCAACGTTATTCCCTCGACTACGGATCATATGTTTTAGACCATCACCTTAAGAATCGTGTCTTTCGCATAATCAGTCCATCATATGCCCAATTCTTAAGGTTTAGCCTGACAGTCTCAGACTACTGTTTGCTTATCATACATTCAATGAATATGAACATAAAGAGGACAAGATTTGGTATATATAAATGAATAAATTCTTTATTGATAAAAATGTCTCCAAAAACGTATTACATTTTTACTCCTTAGGGCATACATGTCTAACAGTTACAGTTGGTATCAAAGCGGGTATCCTGCCTTCCTACTCCACATCATCACGTGCCTGCTTCACCACAGCCCAAGTAAGTTATGTTAATTAAATGTTATGTTAAGTTACGTTAAATTATATGTGCCAATTTGTCATACAATGGCAATCAAGTTATCGACATGCAAGCATGATTTAAGATGTCCTCTCATGGTCCAACGCTAAGCCTAGTTGCCATGACACGTCGAATCATGGGAAGCTGTATTTGGTGCTGACTTCCTAAGTTAGCGAGACAACATGTAGAATTACGTGGATGCTTGAGCCAACACGTCAAGATAATTGACTCTCAGAGTACGAATTCAGGCGAGAATATATGGGGTTACAATCATAGACGATGCAGGTTGACCAATCGATAGAGGATCTAGGGAGCTACGATCTGGGTAGTTATGCCTCGAAAAATAAAAGAAACTGCAAGTTTTTCGTGGCTTAATTGCTAACCTGTGGCTAAAGCCGCCCCCTCATGTAGCATACAAGCAGATACTCACTAAAAGTAGATTCTATAGGCAGATGGATAACACCCCTCAATCTACCACTAGAATAAAAGAAGTCATGGATAAGGTATGCAAAGGACAAGAGAATGAAACCTTCTTCAAAGAATTATCACAAACGCAATGATGTCAAGACAGTTGTCCAAAGCACAAACAAGCATCTTGTCAGAAAGAATTTCCCCGTTTGGACCATTAACGAGGACATCGATATTTGACTTATAAATGACGTAAAAGAATAGATAAGCATAATACCACTACAGGGTTTGTGGTGTTAGTGGTGTGACATGTCATACGACTAAGTATACGTATAGTATAAGAAGTAAGATTTTATGTATGAATGACAGAAGCTTCTCATAGAAAAAACTTTATGTTATGCAACCTGTTGAAGGCGAGTAAAGTCTTGATCTCAACAACGGTCTATGATATGCAATAATTGCTAAGAAAAAAAATAGAAGAGAGAAGTTTAGCAATTTCATGATATGAAAGTAAGATTAATATATGCATGAACGTTATGAACGATGATTGTTGTATGTATTATAAATGCAACATGACTTAAAGTATGATATGAAATACTTGCTATCAAAAGAAAAATGTATAGCAACTCTATGATATGAAAGTATAAACGTAATGCGTATGTATAACAAGAATATGAATGACATGAGTATAAGTAATATGTGAAAGCATGACAAGTATATGTATCATATGTATAGAATGACACGTGTATGTATGATGTGAATGACATGAATACGTATGATATAAATATAAATGTTATGATTGGTATTTGTGTCTGGATTATAAACATGATATGGCTTGCAAGTACCATGTAGTGCATAATGAACATGCACAATAAGGTCTATAAGAAACCAATTAGGGACCTAACCTTCTAGAATACGGTGAAGGGATAGATTCTACAGAATTAGAATCTTGAAAAGGATAAATACATGGATCCTTACAAGAAATTTGAATGTAAGTAGAACTTTAAGATATAAGAGTAGAACTTCCTAGAGGTCATAGATTGTCTATGGGTGGTTACTTCTAAACTAGTATCCGACCAAGCAGACTTCACAATAATGATCTTACGATGAGATGATCCCTCCCCAACATACAATAAATAAGTTATGAGGATTGGTCGAACATCATCCTATAAAAAGTTAAGATCACGTTAAGAAATGGTTTTTGAAGCAAAGTTGCTCCTACTTACCTAAGAGATGTAAGTAACATCACAAGGGTATTATGCAATAATAAGAATGACAATATATTGTCATTAACATACCCGCTTAGGAGTTAAGAAAGAAAAGACTTCAGGATGGTTCAAAATCTGAACCCCTTCGATAGAACTATATGACTCATATAAAAGTAACCATAACAAAGGAAAGCCAGTGGAAATTCTTGAACAAAAGAATATATCCCACCATATGACTCAATGACACTTAGTCATCAATAGCCATAAAACCCTACCTAGTTTAAGGTAAACAGACAGATACATTCTTTCCAAGTCACAGTCTGCGATGTTATTAAATGACTTTTAGTCATCAATGGGCAGAGAACTAATTTAAGATAAGTAGACAAAGATGTCTGCTTAAGGTAGCAAATATAATAGTAGGCTTACAAAATCCTGACTACTAAGCTAAGAAGACCACCTCAAGTAGAAGTGGTCCCCTTCTAGTTAACGAAGTCCTTTGATAGACGAGATTCTTGGAGTAAGTAAGATCGGAGACCTTAGAGTCTAACACCAAACCCTTTCTACAAATTAGATGCTACAAAATACGAGCATGGGGATAATAAAAAAAAACTCTTTGACTAGCTAAGACATGCCATATTGAAGAGAAATCCTCTAGAATTAGTGGAAGAGCATACTGATGAGCGTATTGCTCAATCTTTTAAGAAAAACATAGTTAGAACACTAATGATCAAAACTAAGTTATTTTAGAAAAAAAAGTGTGCTTAGTCACGTAAAATAAGCCCAACTAAGACGTCATCCTTAGAGTGGCATTTACTGGGAGTCATAGCAGAAAACTTCCAAAGCTGAGGCTATGAAGTTATGACACGTCCCTCAAGAAATGATAGACATAAGAAAGTTGTCTCCTTTGAGAGCATTGATGAGCTCAGTAAGAGTATGGATAGTAAGAATGAGAGAACTAATAGTGTTTAGACAATATGATTAGAAAGTTTAAGAGGAAGGTGTTGAGGCTTGGGACGTAGTGGCAATTTAAGGACCATTTATATGCTCCTCTCGACGCCAATAAAAGGTGTGTTGATATTAAGATTAAAGATAGTATACGGGGAGGATGACACATGTAGTGTCCACCACATATAGTAGCGCATCTAAGGATAGTTTAATAGGCATGTCTCAACAATAGGAATTGTGAAATAGGAAGGTAAAGTTTATCAAAAGCCCCTCTAGTTGTGATAGAACTGACAAGATTTGTCTTTGGATGAGCTAGAATATATTGTTGAAATATATATATATATTTTCCAAACCCTAAGTTAGTGATATGGTTAATGATATGAACCCCATCGACTAACGCAACAAGACCCGACACCAAATCTGGAATTCGAACCCCTAATCCCTTAAGACACATGTTTGTTGAGCCTTGACCTGTAATCTAGTGAGTCACAAACAAAGAACCACGGATAGGAAGATGCCACACCTAGAATTTTAAGAACACTTAAAAACCCTAGATGATAAGTCAGTTTGTTGAACGCCACAAGATTAATCTTGATAAGTTCAAAGAGTCTTCTCAAGAAAACAAGAAGAACGCAAGAAAAGCCTCACAAAATTTGTGAATATGATCTGACTGATTCCTCCTCAAAATAACCAAGTGTTTACAATTATATGGAAAGTTGCTAATCTTATCCGCTAAAATGCGCCTAACCTAATCCAGAAAAGGGAAAATATCCAAGTTTGTTTTTATGCCTAACAAAACCAATTTTGACACTAAGAAATTACGAAAATTACATTAGCAAAAATAAATTGATGATAAGGCTCAAACTTGATGACATGACGCCCACGTGTCAATCCAAAATAGGAAGGTTTTCCCAAAATTACAAATCTGCCCCACAATTTACTAGAAATCATGCACATCATCAATGTGAAGCTTCGAGAACCTTAATCATCATGACTAGGCTCTCTTGAGATTGACTTGGGCCTATGCTGGGGCTCCATTTATGTGACACGTCGCAAACTTGTTGAATGAGCCCGTTCAATGCTTCCTTGAATCGCTTGGCCTTAGATCTCGGGATTGCACCACTTGAACGGCTTAAGGGATCACGAACATGGCTCCTAACTTGTGCAGCTCCATTGCTTGCATCATTCTCCCCCTCTTAAGAAGGATTTGTCCTCAAATCATCACCTGCATCAAAAGGAGTTAAGTCAAAAACATTAAAACTAGCACTAACACCATACTCACCTGGTAAATCAAGTTTGTAGGCATTATCATTAATGTGTTCCAACTCATGAAACGGTCCATCATGTTTGGCTCATGTCTTATTTAAGGATGCGAATAAGTAGGAAGCACGTTTGGAAGTTTACGTATTTATAGGATATCCAAAAGGGACTAAAGGGGGTTATTTCTATAACCCAAAGGAAAATAAAGTCGTGGTTTCAACTAATGCAACTTTCCTTGAAGAGAGTTACATGGACGAATTTAAGCCTCGAAGCAAAGGGGTGCTTGAGGAGGTAAGGAGTGATCCAATCACACTGGAGGTTCCAAATGAAACCATTCCAATCAGTGTAGAAAAACCAAACGAACCTGAACAACAACCTAAGGAGCTTCGATGTAGTGGGAGGATCGGGCATCAACTTGAGAGGTATATGTTCAATGGGGAGGTCTTTTTGGCTGAACCAAATGAACATAACAGGGATCCTTATACTTACGCAGAGGCTATGGACGATGTTGATTCGAAACTCTAGACAGAGGCCATGAACATAGAGATGAAGTCTATGGAGACTAATCAGGTCTGGGAGCTTGTGGATCTTCCCGAAGGGGTAAAACCCATAGGGTGTGAGTGGATCTACAAGAGGAAAAGAGGAGTGGATGGAAAGGTCGAAACCTTTAAGGCTAAACTGGTAGCTAAGGGTTACACACAAAAGAAAGGAATCGATTGTGAGGAAACCTTTTTGCCTATAGCCATGCTTAAGTCCATCTGGATTCTCTTGTCCATAGCTGCCGCTCTCGACTATAAGATTTGGCAAATGGATGTCAAGATGGCTTTTCTAAATAGCTATCTTGATGAGTCCATTTATATGGAACAACCAGACGGGTTCAAGGTCAAGGGTCAAGAGGGTAAGGTTTGTAAGCTGCTAGAGTCAATTTATGGACTTAAGCAGGCTTCACGTTCTTGGAACATAAGATTTGATCAAGTGATCAAGACTTATAGGTTCTCAAAAAATATGGATGAGCCATGTGTTTACGAACACATTAAGGATGGAAATGTGGTTTTTCTACTACTCTATGTAGATGACATTCTGGTGATTGGCAATGACATTGGGGCGTTGTCATCGGTCAAATTATGGTTGACCAAGCAATTTGACATGAAGGACTTGGGTGAGGCTAATTTTGTTCTCCGTATCCAGATCTTTCAGGATAGGAAGAACAAAATGATAGCTTTATCTTAGGCCGACTAAATAGATAAAATTCTCAAGAGGTTTGCAATGCAGGATTCCAAGAAAGGTGGACAACCATCTAGGTCTAGAATTACTCTTTCTAAGAAAGACTCTCCAAAGTCTAATGAAGAAAAAGAATACATGAAGAAGGTGCCTTTTGCTTCGATAGTGGGTAGTCTCATGTATGCCATGCTTTGCACAAGACCAAATATTTGTTATGCGGTTGGGACTATAAGTCGATTTTAGGCAGATCTAGGATCAAACCATTGGGTTGCGGTAAAGCATATTTTCAAGTACTTGAGAAGGACTCGAGCGTATATGCTTGTATATTCGGGTGAAGACTTGACTCCTCTAGGAAATTGACTTTCAGTTTTGTGTTTACTCTGGGTGGCGGTGCCATCAGTTGGAGAAGTGTCAAGCAAGATTGCACTTTGGATTCAACGATGGAGGCCAAGTATGTGGCAACTAATGATGCTTCGAAAGAAGCAATGTGGCTCCACAAGTTCCTTGGGGATCTTGAGGTAGTTCCTGGTATGGATAAGGCGGTATCACTATATTGTGATAACAATGCGGCGGTAGCTAATGCTAAGGAACCAAGATTTCATAAGAAGAGTAAGCATATTGATCGGTAGTATCATGTGATAAAGGACTTCATCGAGGGCGGGCATGTCATGGTGTGCAAGATTGCATTAGAGGATAATTTAGCTGATCAATTTACAAAGACACTAATGGGAGAGTCTTCGAGAGGCATGTGGAAGCTATGGGGATGTGAGATTTGTCATAATTACTCACTTAGTGCAAGTGGGAGATTGTTAGACATGTATGCCCTAAGGAGTAAAAATGTAATAAGTTTTTGGAGACATTTTTATCAATAAAGAATTTATTTATTGTTTATATACCAAATCTTATCCTCTTTACGTTCATATTTGTTGAATGTATGTTAAGTAAATAATAGTCTAAAACTATCAGTCAAAACCTTTAAGAATTGGGCATATGATAGACAAATTATGCGGAAGACACAATTCTTAAGGTGATGATCTAAATCATAAGATCCGTAATCAAGGGAATAAAGTTGGGCGCTTTTTCATGTAAAGATTGTTATGTTGTCTATATCACTATTGAGAGATAGTTTGTCTTGACCATCAGAGGTGGACTCCGTGAATAGAAACATTGGCACATTGTCATAGGTGATGAAGTGTTGGATTGGGACATAAAGTGATTTGATTTGGATTAATAATTCTGTCTTGGCTAATCGATTCACTTGAGACAATCATTTGTATTGTGTTTTATCTTAATCTTGAGATGAATAGTGGACCCGTTGTCTTGACTTGTGTCTTTTGATGTACCAAAGCGTGACACCACATCTTACTAGTGGTATGCATACCGGTACACTGGAGGCATGACTCTTGATAGCGTAGACCTATTATTCATAGATATGGAATCCATAGCTCCTCTTTAGGAATAGTGATATCCTCTTATATACGTTATCCTGTAATTGAAAAACAGGAGCACTCAACCATTTGGATACATAAGTGTAACCGATTGATATATTGTCTTTGGATGGTAAGTTTTCCGATGGTGAGATAATGGAACATAAGATAAAAATAATCGGGGAGGTAAGACAGAACTTGTCCTTAAGCCGATTATGGATAATCCTATAGGGATACGATACACTATGATATGTCATGGAAGCTTAGCTATACAGGCTTCGTAATTCTATATAGTTCGAGAATGCAGCTCCAAGCTTTTAGTGGAGTAGCGTTGGAGTTGATAATTGTGAAATGTATATCTAGGATATTGGGTTTTGTAATTATCGAGAGCTTAAAATATATGGGTCCATTGGGTCCCCGTTGCTAGCTCACAAAATCCTGCAACGATATGGCATGCGTTTCCAATAATTGGTGACTTATGTCAGATTTAATAGATTGGTTGAAATTCAGAAGAATCAAATAATTCATGTCTGTTTATCGGTTGAATTAATTTTGTGACAAAATTAATTCATGATAAACTTGTTGAATTATTGGGATCGGATAATTCTTGTATGTTTATCGGTTGATTTAATTTTGAAATCAAAATAAAGTTGTAGAATTATTAGAAATTCATTTATTTTCCTAGAGTTTATCCAGATAAAGTTGTTTTAATTAGATAACTTCTCTATTGGTTTATTTGAATTAAAACTGCGACTTTATCCTATAAAATCTCAGGTGGAAAATAAAAGATTTGCTAAGATTTTTGGCAATTATAAAAGATTTGCTAAGATTTTTTGGCAATTTGGCATGTCGATCCTTGTGTTTAGCCTACTGATGCAGCAAGTTTGGCCCACCGGTTAGGCAGATTGGCTTGCCTACATGTAATAAAAAGATCACGCGTTTTCACACGAATTTCATCAGATATTGATCTGAATTTGATTCTGTTTTGAATTTTTGAGACCTAATCTGATATGGACTGACCCTAGACCCAACCTCTATAAATATGGAGTAAGTCTCAAGAGTTATTCAGATCATTTGAGAGATTAAGAGAGATACTCTGCTGGTGAGAATCTGGAAACTCCTTGAGAGCTCTTGTTCACAAATCACGAACACTAGCTTTGGGTTCTATCAATTGGTTAGGAGAGTCACCTGGAGGAAGAGCTATACGTGTGAGCCCACACTCACTCCGATCGTGGATAGAGAATAGCAAAGAAGACTAGTTGGTTGAGGCTTTTCTGGAATGTTACTTCTTTTCACAGATTGTGGGAGTTCTTCGACATTCAAAGGTTAGTAAAATCTGGTTAATTTATGCATATAGCATGTCAAACTTGTGTTTTAGAAAATACTCTGATATAAAAAATTTTTAAAACTCTGTTGTGTACTATTTTTCTAACATGTATTATAACCCTAGTTTATCCTAATTTTCGAGGATGAAAATTTTATAAGGTGGATAGATTGTAAGGACTGAAAAAATCCAAAAATTAATAAGTATGATTAATTAAGGATTTTCTCATAATTACTCTATTAAGTATTTGAAAAAGCACAAGTTTAGACATTATAAACACACAAATTTCTAAGGTCTTAAGAGCTATAAGACTTTAGAAATAAATAATGTTATGAATGTACAAATTTATGTGATTTATTTATGAGACATGTAACAATATTATGTTATGATAGTACATTAAAATAATTATATAATGTGCTAAACTAAAAGCTTATGATTCATTAATTTCATGTATGAGCCATAGTGGTGACAATTATAAGAATCTCAACTTAAAATATTTGAGATTATGTGATAAAAGTGAAATTTCTCAACTTAAAGTATGTTCATGTTGTAGGTAAGAAAACCTGTCAGCAACATTGATAGCCAGTGGTAAGTGGCGGACAAATGGTGGATATGGGTATGGACACCGTTCACGCAATTTGTAATATTCCTACAGTATAAGTTTACAAATTTATGCATGTTTCAATTTTATGTTAAATCAAGAAATGAATTTTATGAATATGTTTTTACGAAGTTATTATCATGGAAGTTTAGATGTTATGCTTTGAGAAATTATTATGTTAGATTTAAGGAAGTTTTAAAGAGCATTTAGTATGATTTTATTTCATCATTTAATTTAAAATTCCTTTTGAAATAGTTTTATTTAAATTAAGAAATGTTTTAAAAGTAATAGTTTTTAAACCATTATCCTTTTGTTTAAAGGAAAAGTTTCAAGAAAATTATTATGATTATGTGAAACGTAATAATTATTATTACGTTATTATCACGTTTGTGAAATTAATAATTATGTCAGATTCTCAAAATTAAGTTTTGGAAAATGGTTATTATTTCCTTTTAGGTTTTATATTAAGGATTTTATAGCAAGAATCCATATTTAAAAGAAAAAAATTATTCCAAAATTTCAATATTTTATGATTAAATGTTTAAGTTTATAGTTATGTTAAGTTAAGTAATGGTCATATATGTAGAGTCGTTACATAGATAGTCCCTTATTCCTATTTCCTCCTTTCACCCGAGCCAAATTCATCAAATTTCTCTTTTTAGCACTATTATGAAAGAACACCATGCCAGGACAAGCAGAAAAAGGAAAAGGAATCCTACAAACATCTCCCAAAAGCTCTGTTGGAAAGTTTTGGTTCCCACAGGTTAAACATCCCTAGTAGTGGCAACGCCCAAAAATGTTTTTTTCTTAAACGGTGGATGTTTGTAGTATAGAAAGTTTGTCATATCCGCAGGGAGGTGAAAATTTATAACTTAGGAGTTGATAAATATAAACGTTCAAAAAGACAAATAGTTTTTCAAAGCAAAGTTAAAATAAAAGAAATATTTTTTTTGTGATTTTTTTATTTTAAAAATTCTAAAACATAAAATTAAAGCGGTGAAGCTTTAAGAATCCCTTGTATGTTTCACAACTGATATGTAATTTTAACTCTATTTAATAATTATCTAAACTATTTGATTTATTATATCCTTTGTCTTTAATTGCAAGCACTTTTACTATTTTATAAGTCAACCGAGAACGACAATATAGCAAGCCATAATGCAGTAAAGGTCTTCCTATAAAAGTAGCAAAATAATTATCTCTTACTAATGACTAGGTGAACTAATTATGAAAATTATAACCGCTGTCACTGCAATTATAATTAACATAATTTTAAGATAGAAAAGATAATAACAAATCAAAATTAATATATTTTTATGGAATAAATTATTGCGTTAATTTTGACAGCACCTCGTTTTGTTAAATAGTTTAAGAATACACTATGTCATCCTCTGTCGATAATAAATCAAGCATTACTAAGCATTTACGGTGTCAGTGTATGTCTATAATGCAGCAGAAACTCAACTTAATAAACGAGCATGACTTCAGTGCTATTAATATTAATTATGCAACACAATTAAATTACATAAAGAAAGCATGACTAAATTTATGCAAGAATTTGACAACATAACAACATTAATAATAATTTATTAAAAAGATAATCATATAATTTATTCCATTAAAAATAAGCGTTACAAAGCAAATATAGAGTTAAAATCTATACCAGGGTATTATACATACAATATTATCTTTCTGCCTCATCAAACTTTCGACACTAATTTAAGTATTATTTTATTATTTTTAAAGGATATTGTTGAGTTTAACTCAATAGTGGAGAAAGAAAACAAATTAGAGAGGAAGAGAGAAGAAATGGCCTGAAGGCCAAGTGAGGGATGAGGGAACCGGGGCCGACGCCTGGTATTTATAGGCCTTAAAGCGCCCTGTTTATTTTTTTAGTTGTTAATTTTGAAAATCATGGATCAATTGATTCGTTTCTTCAAAATTTTCAACATGGAATTCCCCTCTACATTATGCGAATTTGGGTTTGAAATATGCTGCTGTGTGGAGGCAAGATGCATAGGGTCAAGTGCGATCTTAAATGGTCTTTGCGTGATCCAACGGTCAATAGGCGAGCTCTGAATTGGGCCCTGTCAGACCGAGTGGGATCGAATTATAGACCGTCAGATCATTCCTATATGCAAATTGAATGGTTGGAAATCCGATTGCACATGAAGACAACAACACGAGATTCGAAGCTATATAAGCTTCCCTCTGGCAGGTCTGGCGGCTTGTTTACGCGTGATTAGCACGCGCCAATCAAGACTTGACACGTGGACTATAGACATGGCTGAACCAACTGATGACCATGACACGTGTCCCTCAGTTGAACGGCCTAGGTTGATTTTGCAGCAAATCCAACAGACGAAATTGTGCCACGTGTCCTTCAGTTAATAAATTCAAATTTTTATTTTGTTTTTAATGCATTTGATGTCCGATTTTACCCTTTTGGTGTAGTTTTGCTCTATTTTTCCTCTAGATTTCAAAAATAAAATTCACAAACACTCTAAAATTAATTATTTTACAAACATAATATTTACAATAATATTAAAAATATTTATTTTACATTAAAACACATAAAAATAATTACAAACTTCTAAAATTTCTAGTCTCTTTTGGTTTGGCGTAGATATGATTTTTAAAACTTGGAAATATTTTTAGAAATTACTAAAAATATTATTGAACATATTTACAAACTTAAAACATACTATTAAACACATTAAGACTCAAAATAAAATAGCCGCTTATTATTTTTACGGTTTTGACTATTTACATATTAAACATGTTGTTAGCACACCGAAATGACTCTAAAGATATTATTAAATATAAAAACACATTAAAAAAATATTTTTAAACATATTTACATACTAAGACACTAAAATACGAATTAACACAAAAATACTATTAATTAATGGATTTAATGAGAAATAAAAGCATAAATAAATGATTTAAGCCTTGTAAAATATACACTTTTATAGTCTCATTAGATAGCTATCTCAGTGATGTCCAAATGGCCAATCAAAGGCTGATGCTCTAAAATGATTGTCGAATAGGAGAATAGAATGATTAGCACATGTTGGCCTATCCATATAGCCATGAATCAAGTGACCAAACCTTCCACATGCAAAGTGAAAAATCCAACTTCTCATACTTGAGATTTGTACAAACCACAAACCCCCTTTCTCTTAATCCCACTCGAACAAAGCTTCGAAATGACTTCAAAGTATTAATCGTCACTTAGATCCGAAGAAACCTTCCCACACATTTCCCTATGGTTCTCTTTCCAAACTGATAGACATCCTAAACAGTATTCCCCATAATCTCTGCAATTACCTCATTCATACTATCAAGAGGCCATCCATAAACACGAATCCATAAGCATGTGTAGCATAACTCCTCTACACTAGTTGGTAGATCATCTTCTCACAACTTGAAAACCAATAAGGCTCTATCAAAAAAGTCCAAGGTTCCAATTCCAAGATTTGGTCTCTATATCTGGCATTCAAGAAAGATAAAAAAAAGATATCAAATGAAACCTCTGTAATTGTTAACTTATTCTCCAATCCCCATAATTTTATCATAATGGACATAAAAGTTCTCCTATTGAACATCTTTTTTGTTAATAGCCTTCCATTTACCTCTTCCTTTCCCTTTAGTATAATCGCATAATTAATCCCTACAATCTCTTCTTCTTTTACAGAAATGGAAAGGTTTCCCCATTTGCCAACATCTCTTCCATGTGAAAACACAAACAAAGTCACTAGCAATATCCTTGGCCTATGAAAAAACTACAGAGAAAATATTACAAAAGATCTGCTAATGATAGTAAAAACATATGGAACATAAATACAAATTACCTTTATTTAAGTAGACACATATTTTTATTTATTTTTTTTACCTTTTTTAGAGACCTAGTTAGATCCAAAGATTCCAAACCACCCCCCAAATCTTAACATGTCTTCACTTGGTTTCTCCCAATTCTCTTTTAAAAAAAGTCCTTGCCCCACCTGTAAAACTTCAAACCGACTGTATTGTGTGATTGACAAAGCTTACTTAAATTACTTGCAATGAATTTTGCGTATGCATATTCTTTTATGGAGAAATAGTACAAAATGTTAGATTTTGAGAAACTAATAGTAAATTACGTTAATAGTTTTCAAAATGTATAGAAAATAGCATATTATTAATAAATCAATTTTTTTTACACATCAAAAACCTAAAATACCCCTAACCATAAAATCTAATATTTTTCCCTTTTTTCCCTTCTTCACTAACTTGATGCATTTTTCTCTCTTGATATTTTCCCTTGTTCTTTTCTCTCTCTCTCTCACCTCCCTCTCTCTCTTCAAGCTCTCTCTCTCTCCAATCTGCTCTCTCTCATCCTCAACGGCATAGATCTGATCATCAACCGTCATTAATGAAGACTTCTAGCTCCACGACAGCCATTCGCCTTATGATCATCGATAGTTCATTCTCTCCCTCTACTAGTGCCCTCGGTGCTACTATGTAAAGCTCCCAAGGAAGACAAAGTCACGACAATATTTTTCATCAACATAGGCCTCCGACAGCCCTGGTTGATGTGGGAATAATTGGTGACGGTGACCTTATATTCATGTGTAATGACCCACGTTTTCAGGCCATCACTTAACTTTCTTAACCATGTTTTCTTAACTTTCATTTTACTTACTAGTAAGAAAAGTACAGGGTAATATTTTTCCTTAATAATATACTTTAATACATACTTGAAACTGTTGCAACTTTTGTTGCGACAGAAATTCAAACATGAGTTTCAAACTTGCCTTAATTTTTTTTTTTCTAAATATTTGCCATAAAACATTTCTTAGACATTTACTTTCCTGAGATTCTTATAGTAAAACTAGTTTTCAAACAATGAAAACATTTTCTTGATCTAGCGGAAGACTTCTTATAGTGGTATCCATACCCAACCATTACATCTGTCTCTCTGTGACACCATGTTAGGCATGTATGCCCTAAGGAGTAAAAATGTAAAAAGTTTATGGAGACATTTTTATCAATAAAGAATTTATTTATTATTTATATACCAAATCTTGTCCTCTTTACGTTCATATTTGTTGAATGTATGATAAGCAAACAAAAGTATGAGACTATCTGTTGGAAATAAAGTGCGCAGCGGAATTTTTAAAAATTTTATCATCAGAGTAATTTCTAAAACACAAGTTTGCCAAAGAACCTCCGCGACCTGTGTAGAGAAGTAACGTTCCATAATAGCCTCAACCAACTGGTCTTCTTTGCTATTCTCTATCCACAACCGGAGTGAGTGTGGGCTCACACGTACAGCTCTTCCACCGGTGACTCTCCTTCCAACCAATAGAGAGAAACCAAAGCTAGTGCTCGTGATTTGTGAACAAAAGCTCTCAGGGAGTTTTCAGATGCTCACTAGAAGAGTACCACTCTTAATCTCTCAAATTGATCTGAGTAAATCATGAGACTCACTCCCTTTATATAACTATTGGTCCTGGGGTCAGTCCGTATCAGATTAGGTCTCAAAAACTCGAAACAGAATCAAGTTCGGATCAATATCTAATAAGATCTGTGTGAAAATGTGTAATCTTATCTCCGCTGATCGGCAGGCCGAACACGTTATCCGACAAGCCGAACTCCTGAGAAAAAATCTCAGAGAATCTTTTATTTTCCACCCGAGATTCTAAAGGATAAAGTCTCAGTTTTGATTCAAATAACCCAATAGAGAAGTTATCTAATCAAAACAAACTTTATCAAGATAATCTCGAAGAAAATAAATCAATTCACAATAATTCTTCTTGTTCTAATTTTGTCCAAAATTAAAACAACCGATAAACAGACAAGAATTATCTGATCGCAATAATTTAACAAGTTTATCTTGAACTAATTTCTTACAAAATTAATTCAATTGATAAACAGACATGAATTAATTGATTCTTACAAATTTTAAACCAATCTGATAAATCTGACATAAGTCACCAATTATTGGAAAAGCACGTCGTGTCGTTACAGGATTTTGTGAGCTAGCAAAGGGGACCAAAATGGACCTATAAAGTTCAAGCTCATGATAATTATGAAACCCAATATCCCAGATATAAATTTCACAATTATCAACTCCAACGCTACTCCACTAAAAGCTTGGAGCTGCACTCTCGAACTTTATAGAATTACGAAGCTCGTGTAGCTAAGTCTCCATGACATATCATAGTGTATCGTATCCCCATATGATCATCCATAATCGGCTTAAGGACAAGTTCTGTCTTACCTTTCCGATTATTTTTATCTTACGTTCCATTGTCTCACTATCAGAAAACTTACCATCCAAAGATAGTATACCATTCGGTTACACATATGTATCCAAATGGTTAAACGCTCTAGTTTTCCAATTACAGGACAACGCATATAAGAGGATATCATTACTCCTAAAGAGGAGCTATGGATTCCATATCTATGAATAATAAGTCTACGCTATCAAGAGTCATGCCTCCAACGTACCGGCATGCATACCACTATAGAGATGTGGGAGTCACCTATTGGTACATCAAAAGACACAAGTCGAGACAACGGGCCCACTATTCATCTCAGGATTAAGATACAATACAAATGACTGTTTAAAGTGAATCGATTTGCCAAGACAAAATTATTAATCCAAATCAATTCACTTTATGTCTCGATCCAACACATCGTCACATATGACAACGTGCCAATGTTTCTATTCACAGAGTCCAACTCCGATGGCCAAGACAAACCATCTCCCAAAAGGGATATAGACAACATAACAATCTTTACATGAATAAAGCGCCCAACTTTATTCCCTCGATTGCGGATCATATGTTTTAGACCATCACCTTAAGAATCGTGTCTACCGCATAATCATCCCATCATATGCTCAATTCTTAAGGTTTAGACTGACAGTCTCAGACTACTGTTTGCTTATCATACATTCAACAAATATGAATGTAAAGAGGACAAGATTTGGTATATATAGATGAATAAATTCTTTATTGATAAAAATGTCTCCAAAAACGTATTACATTTTTACTCCTTAGGGCATACATGTCTAACACTATCGGTCTAAACCTTTAAGAATTGCGCATATGATGGACAGATTATGCGAAAGACATGATTCTTAAGGTGATGTTTTAAAACATAAGATCCGCAATCGAGGGAATAAAGTTGGGCGCTTTATTCATGTTAAGATTGTTATGTTGTCTATATCCCAATTGGGAGATCGTTTGTCTTGGCCATTGGAGGTGGACTCCGTGAATAGAAACATTGGCACATTGTCATAAGTGACAATGTGTTGGATTGGGACATAAAGTGAATTGATTTGGATTAATAATTCTATCTCGGCAAATCGATTCACTTGAGACAATCATTTGTATTGTATCTTAATCCTAAGATGCATAGTGCACCCGTTGTCTTGACTTGTGTCTTTTGATGTACCAAAGGGTGACACCCACATCTTAATAGTGGTATGCATGCCAGTATATTGGAGGCATGACTCTTGATAGCATAGACCTGTTATTCATAGATATGGAATCCATAGCTCCTCTTTAGGAGTAATGATATCCTCTTATCTGCGTTATCTTGTAATTGAAAAACTAGAGCACTCAACCATTTGGATACATAGGTGTAACCGAATGGTATACTATCTTTGGATGGTAAGTTTTTCGATGGTGAGATAATGGAACGTAAGATAAAAATAATCGAGAAGGTAAGATAGAACTTGTCCTTAAGCCGATTATGGATTATCATATGGGGATACGATACACTATGATATGTCATGGAGACTTAGCTATTCGGGTTCGTAATTCTATGTAGTTCGAGAGTGCAGCTCCAAGCTTTTAGTGGAGTAGCATTGGAGTTGCTAATTATGAAATGTATATCTGGGATATTGGGTTTCATAATTATTGGGAGCTTGAACTATATAGGTCCATTTGGTCCCCTTTGCTAGCTCACAACATCCTGTAACGACACGGCGTGCTTTTCCAATAATTGGTAACTTATGTCGAATTTATTAGATTAGTTGAAATTTGGAAGAATCAAATAATTCATGTCTATTTATCGGTTGAATTAATTTTGTTATAAAAATTATTTCAAGGTAAACTTGTTGAATTGTAAGGATCGGATAATTCTTGTCTGTTTATCGGTTGATTTGATTTTTGGATAAATTAGATCAAGATAAACTTGTAGAATTATTGGGAATTCATTTATTTTCTTAGAGATTATGTAGATAAAGTTGTTTTAATTAGATAACTTTTCTATTGGGTTATTTGAATTAAAACTAAGACTTTATCCTATAGAATCTCGGGTGAAAAATAAAAGATTCGCTGAGATTTTTTTATCGACAGTTCGGCCTGCCGATGGGGCAAGTTTGGCCTGCCTATGGTACAGTGAGAAAATCACACATTTTCACGCAAATTTCATTTGATATTGATTCGAATTTGATTCTGATTTGAATTTTTAAGACCTAATTTGATAAGGAGTGACCCTAGACCCAACCTCTATAAATAGGGGGTTAGTCACACAAGTTATTTAGATCAATTGAGAGATTAAGAGTGATACTCTGCTAGTGAAAATCTAAAAACTCCTTGAGAGCTTTTGTTCACAAATCACAAACACTTGGTTTGGGTTCTATCGATTGGTTAGAAGGAGAGTCACCTAGTGGAAGAGCTGTACGTGTGAGCCCACACTCACTCCAGTAGTGGAAAGAGAGTAGCAAAGAAGACCAGTTAGTTGAGGCTCTTCTAGAATGTTACTTCTCTTCACGTTTTGCGAGGGTTCTTCGGCACACAAAGGTTAGTAAGATCTAGTTAATTTATACATATAGCATGTCAAACTTATGTTTTGGAAATTCCTCTAATGTAAAATTTTTAAAATTCCGTTGCGTACTATTTTTCCAACACACCAAGCTTGTCAACCGGTCATACTGATCTCCCATAGGATGACTACAGCATGAAGGAACTTGTAATAAGCTTTCGCTTAGTAAGTTCAAACATAAACTCATAAAATATTAAAAACAATTATTTATAAAACATTGCTTTTAATCTTCTCTCATAAACTTTCTTCTTAAATAATACTCCTAAACTTTTCTTATAAAATTTTCTTCATAAGCCTTTTCTTGAAAACATTTTTCATAAAATGTTTTTCATGACGTTCCTCATAAAAATTTCTTCGAGTGTTTTTCATAAAAGAAAAAAAACTCTCATAAACATATCATTAAAAGGAATGCAAGCAAGGTCACTATGCATAATTTCCACTTATGCTTATTTATGAATATTTAATTATGTACTTTTTATTATCATTTATAACTTACTTGAACTTTTATCATCGTTCTTATCTTCCTTATCTTGTGGGCTTTAGTGTCGTACCAACATCTTCGATCATGAGATCGCGACTTTAACATAGCATAATGCTTCCCTTGTGGAAGACTTAGGACCATCGAACAATGAGGACATAACTGTAACATAACTTATATACCTCACATCAAGGAGGCCGGTATGATACTTAATTTACATCTTTGATTTACCTTCTTGCATTTTTAGTGAGCATATCAAATGCTAAACGTACCATGTGCTATAACTTAGCATTAAAATATTAAACATAACAATTGCAAACTCATTGCAAATCATGACTTGAACTTTAAAACATGATGCATAACATATGTAAAAACAATATTGTAATGCCCAAAAAAAAATCATTTATTTAATTCTAAAATTTATTTGGATTTTAATAATGAAGCTTCCTCGATAAATCATATTTCTGTAAAAATTATGATAAAATGAAATTATTATGGATATTACTAATGATGATTATGTATGTGAATTCTGTGCAAATTGGAGTATCTTAATATACAAATTTTGTGAGTATGATTCCTCAAAAAATCTGTAATATACTCCCAAGATGGAATTTATATCACAATAATTATAAATTTTGTGATATAAACTAGTAAAGAGAAATACATATAAAATAAAGAAAATAATCATAAAATAGTCCAGGCAGTATAAAAATGCTTAGTTGTCGTTCAGAAAAGAAAAACTGGTAAAAGATTTTTATTCTATAATTCATTAGTTGATGAATACAGTGTAAAAAGGCATAAATTAGTAAAAAAGAGTACACAGTATAGCAAAAATGGAACTAATAAAGTACAAATACAGATATAAGAAATATTGTATTGGGGATAATCAGTATGGGAATAGGGGAGTCAATGAATTTTAGACTGATAAAGATAATATCTATACAAAATTTTATGCCAACAGTATAAGAAAAATACAGTATAGTGTAAATTTATAATGTGTAAAAAGGTTGTAGGATCTACTTACTTTAACATAAAATGTTCAAGTTTTGCCACCCACTATATTGGGACACTTGACAGCCCTTGGTGGTAGAGACAAAAAAAATTCTAGTTCAATTTTTGCCCCAAAGTTGTGAAAAATTGCAAAAAAAGTCCAAAAAGTAAGCTTTTTAAACGAAAAAGGTAGTTAAAAATTAGAAAAAAAAAAGTGCCCTTTTTGTCTCCCAAGACACTGGAGGTGCTAACCCATTCTATCAAAGTTTTCTATCAAATTTATCAAAGAAACCACTTCCAAGAAAGTCCAAGAGCAAAATTAAGTTTCAATTTAAGGTAAAACCTTAATTTTCTTTCTTCCTTTGAGTTTTTCTTATTGGTTTTTGGAAGGGATTTTGATGAGAAATTTCCCATGGTTCATGCTAAAGATAGTGCCAAGAACAAGTTTTGGTGGAGGACCTTAAAGTTCATCAAGGAAACTTTGGGTAAACCCTATACTTAACGCTAAAAAAAATTATGTTTTCCATTGGTAGCTTGTAATGTAATAACAAAATAGGGACTATGGCATGTTTATGAGATACTATGAGATGTTTATGTGATTTATATTGTGCCTTATGGTGATGTCGGTTTTGCATAAACTAGGGTATACATACTTAAAAACCCTAAGTTTGAAAAACTTAGTTAAAACACAATTTTTTGGTGTTTCAATGAAACCAATGGTTTTAATGGATTTTAAGGCAATTGAATTTTTGGGAAAGATTTTGTTTGGGGAAAGATTTTAAGGCAATGGATTACAATGGATATGACAATTTTTGTAAACAAAAGTTTGTAAAATTCTTTGGGGATAAAATTATAAAGTTTTTATTTAAGGGGTAGTTTTGAAAAATGGCCTAAAACACCCCTGTAGGCTCCGAATTTTAAGAAAGTTAAAACATGAAAGTTGTAGAATTAATTGAAATGGTTAAACAGCACTTAACAGTTGGCGAAAATTCTACTTGGCTTGTGAGATATGAATTTTTCAAGTTTTAAAACAATAAAATTTCTTTGAAAGAATGATAATTTTTTTTTTAAAGGTCATGGACTCTAGAACTTGGGGCTTTTAAACCTCATTTGGGGAAAAAATTATTTGAATCCAAGAATGCAAAATGATCTATTTTGATTTTTGGGGGCAAAATTGTCAAATTTCCACAAAATGGGGGTAAAATCACAAAGTTCAATCATAATGGATTTTTATAGCAAAACGGGCATTGGTGTCTCAAGCTCATCATCATTGTTTTAAAAATAGCAAAATGTAACTTTTAAATAATGAATGTAAGCTCAAAAAGTTTAAAAGACCCGTTGAGGACAAAAATGTCATTTTCTTTGCAAAAATGGCCAAACGGGCCTTAAAGTGCTCGATGTAGGAAAAAATGCCCATAATGGAAAATTGTTCCCTAGCTTTGAGGGTGACGAGAAGGCATTTGTAGATAAGCAAGTAAGTTCCGTTATGCCTATGTTTAAAAAAAAAAAAAAAACCCGCTAATAACTAAAGTTGGTAGTTAATGTTTATGTTTAGTTGTCGACAAAGGGGTCGATTTTAAGTAAGCTAATAGCAAAAGATTGTCCAAATAGGACTTGAAGGCGATTCCTAAAGGGGACAAAGAAAATAGATTTAAATACAGTACAATTAACTGGTACGTATGAAATCCCACCTACAATGTGGATAGCAATAACTTTTTCTTAAAGAAAAAGTTTATCATAAAAAATAAAATAAAAGAAAAGAAGAAAGGTTATTTTGATAGAATACTCAATTTAAATTAGTTAAGCTTCATGCATGGTATGACCTTATAATCTAAAGAATAGGTAAATGATGCACAAAAGTACATAAGGAAGTATTGGACCAACCTCCTGATGCAAAGGGAGTTCCAAAAAATGATACAATCTCGACGTTACGATGACCATTATATGCATTTGTTACTAACACTTGGGCCCTAGATAAGTTAAGTATAAATCATAATGAAAGATCATAAATGAGCATAACTGGATCATGCAAGTAGTAGGAAGTTCATCTTATGGGCTAAGTTTGGACTTATTAAGCAATAGCTCACTTAGGTGTTCATGCTATAGAAAATCTAACCAAAAGGCTAGAATAGTACCAATGTGAAGTTGGCCATGGTGGATGGACAATTGTGTAGATAGGGTATGGATGTCGCTGTAGTAAAACACACGCGCACACACACACACACATATATATATATATTTGGTATTGATGAATATTATTGAAAAAAAAAATACCGGTCAAGTTATGTTATGGAATGTTAGTTAAGTGAATGTAATGAAAACTTAGTAAATAACTACAGTTAAATAGATTATACTATTTCAAACTTGAAGTATAATTACGATTTTAGATTTTATAAAAAAATTTGTGTGTATGTTTTAGACTTTAAGCAACACTTAAAATGAGAAAAAGAATGCTTAGTTACAATCTAAAAAAGGCGGGTCGTGACATATATAAAGCATTTGAAAATCAATTTCATCATGCCATAGGTGAGATTTGAGACTTACTTAGATAACGCTCTTGCATTCTAATTCTATCCTTTTCCCTTCTATTAGTTGGCTTTGTGTCCTGTTCAAATGACAACAAACTATTAACTAACCTTTCTCATTATCGATTTACTCAATCGATAACAGAACTTAAACTTTAACCTTTTATTCCTTTTACTTAACTTCATGACTTAGCGATTTATCTTTCCTTTGCTTAACTTGAAAGCCCCTTAATCAAATTTCCTGACTTAGTTGATGGTTTTATTACTTAATAGGATACAAATCATTTTCTGTCTAATGGCATTTTGCCCAACTCAAAGTGCTCGACTCTGTTTTGGCTGTTTTATAAAAAATGATAATTTTACTCTTAACGGGTTTTTTGTGAGTCTCGTAACTTTATTAAACCTCTTGTTTTATTGTACCATTCTGTTACTTATAGGGTATAGAGAAATACTAGCTCAGGGGCATTTTCTTAATTCGGCCGTTTCAGGGTTAGTTTTGACAATTTTGTAAAAAGTGACCATTTTGCCCTTGATGAGTTTTAGAAAACTTTCGGAAGCCTTTTAACTAAAAATTATCTTTCTTTACTTCTCATTATATTATGGAAAACAAAATAACAGTTTTCCTTTTGATGAAATCTATTTTAGCAAAACTTTATAGTTTTGACACGTAATTCGAAAATATTTATGAATACGCCCTTGGCGCATTTTTCTTTCTTTTCTTGATAAAAACTCTTAATCCTTCAAACTTGGAATTTGTGGCTACTCACTGCCTATAGCAGTGTAGGAAACTAACATTTTCTTGGTGAAAATCCAATTTCACATGGTTTTATAGTTTTGACCCAAAACACAAAAATATTAATACTTTTGCCCCTAGAACAAAAAAATGATTTCCTTATACTAAAATGTTCAGGTTTTATAGCGTTTAAAACTTCCTTAAACTCCTTGGCCTAATTAAAGCCATTTCATAACACCTTCTCTTTTTTTACGAAATTTTGTGCTTAAAATCTCGTAAAATTCATAACTTAAAATTGATATAGAATTTTCATGAACTGTCTACTATTTCTACTTGTTTCAATGAGATCTACAACTTTTGTGTTTTAACTTTCCTCAAAATCATTTTTCTTAATGGCGCTCTTAGAATGGAAGAACAGAAATCAACTTGTTTTAGCTCATTTCAATTGGAATTTGAGTAGAATTTCTTCACAGAAGTTGTTCAGATTAATATTTTCAATAAATCTTATATTAAAATCAAAAAATAATTCGGCCTTTAAGGGACTCAAACATTAAAATCCCCAAAAAATACCCTTTAAGCACTTTTATGACATAATTGTTGCATAATTTGTCGTGATAAAGTTTAATCCCACTTTATCCTTCTTTAACATATTTTTAGGCATTTAAGACTATAATCATGCCATAACATCTATTTAACATGCCATAGTCCATAAACATTATTACAAGCACTTGTTGTACATAATAAAACATAAACTTTTCAAGCTAGAGTTTAGAATTTTACTAAGGTTTTCTCAAGTTTCTTAGTCCTCCACTAGAGTGCTCGATCTTGGCTAAAATTCCTTGACATAACCATAGCAAAAACCCCTATCAAACCCTACTTAAATCTTCAAGAGAAAACACAAAATTCAAAGTGAAAAGCTTAGGTTTTACCTTAAAAGTTGCTCAACCTTACTCTTGGACTCTTGAACTTGCTTCTAAGCTTGATTAAGAGTTAAGTTTTTGAAAAATATATGATAGAATGTGGTGAGGGGCTGCTGATTTTACTTATAGCGAATATGGCTTTTTTTAAAAAAAAAGTTTTGAATGAAAATGATGGAGACCACTTTTTTTTTTTATCTTAATCTTCCCTCCAATTGAGTAGAACTAGTGCAATTAGGTGGGGTGTGGTGGCTTTTTTCACCACCTTAAAGGTATCGAAGAGCACAATGATGTTAAGAGATTAAAAAAATTGAAACAGTTGTTGAGATCTGTTGTAACGCCCCGTAATTTATTTAATGTTATTGTAATATAAATGATGAATTAGTGTGCCATAATTAATGTTTCTACATTAATTTGATTACTTGGTTGGATTTTGAATTTTTGGTTGTTTTGTTAATTTGATGAATTCAAATGATTTCTTATTGTTTTAAAATGATGTTTTGAGTTTTAAAACACAACAATTTGTAAAATGTTAAGAATCTTTCGTTTTACAAAACCGTGGGTGGCATTTGGTTTTCACACAGTAAAACCATCCACCGTTTCTCTCAATTTATTCTCTCTCTCCCTCTCTCTTCACTCTCTCATATCTCTCTCCTC
This sequence comes from Artocarpus heterophyllus, assembly GCA_025403435.1. Taxonomy (NCBI): domain Eukaryota; kingdom Viridiplantae; phylum Streptophyta; class Magnoliopsida; order Rosales; family Moraceae; genus Artocarpus; species Artocarpus heterophyllus. The sequence goes on along the minus strand of CM046354.1, from coordinate 27,932,820 downwards.
TCTCTTCCCGTGGCTCTCTCACTCTCTCTCTCTCTCGATTTCCCCTCTCTCTCTCTCAATTTCTCCTTGAATTTTTGAATTAAATTTGAATCCAAGCTTCGGGTTAGCAAGGAGGAAGCTCGGGAACGTGATTTGGCAACCGAGAACGCGTATTGAAGCTTTGATTCGAGCTTAGTTTTGAAATTTCTAAACTTTTTCCAAAATTTTCAATTTTGTGCATTTTTGAAATCTAGGTTTGCTTGAGCTTAGAAAATCTTTTATTTGAGTTAAATGAACTTAGAACAACTAGAATCTAAGCTTAGATTGAAGAAAAACGGATTGGATTCAAGATTTTTCATTTTTCTCCCCATTTTCTAATTTTCAGATTTTTGAGTTTAAATCTTGTTTAAAGGAGTTCAAATGTGTTCTAGTATGTTTTTCTATCAACTATGATTGTTTTCCATGCCTGGGATTTGAGAAAAATAGGTTAAAATCAAGATTTAGATTTTGGGGGAATCGAAAACCCGTGGCTAGATTTCTGGGTTTTTCCAGTTCGACAGGCTAAATCAAGGGATCGGTAGGCCGGTGTTCATCTGTCTGGTAGGCCGAACCTGGGAATGTCCGGCCGACCAGACTTGGTTTTCGACAGGCCGAACTGTACTGTTCGGCCGGCCGTAGCAGGGAGTCCAGCAGGCCGGCCGAGCATGGAGAATTTTGTGATTTTTCACCCATTTTCACTGTTTTGAACCCCGATTTAAATTCCAGCCTTATAGAATGATTTTAAAGATATAAATGGCACACTAGGACATCATGAAATGGTTTAGTAACATAGAATGTCTTGAACTAGATATTGATCGACTTAGTGCGTATCTACGATCGTTCGTGGTTCCGCGGAGCTAACGTATAGCTGACCAAGATTACAGTGTGGGGCACCGGCACGAGTATTGAGGTAGGACTTCTACACCATTCCTTGGTAGCCTAGTTTCAAAATGATTTGGCTTTGAAAAGGATTTCTATTAAAATGTTTTCAACGGTTGTTTGAAAATGAATTCATCGGTTACATTTTAATATACCGTGAACTGAAATGGACTTCATAATAAATGTAAATGACAATACTTGATAATTGGGTTTTGAATGATGATGGAAATAAACACATAGGCATGATGCCATATCAGAGATCGGGTCGTGTAGCGATCGACCTTGGGGGCAGGTCCCGAAACCCAACTGGGCCACTACGGTGGTGATATTCTTATGGTTTGTCTAGGAAAGGAAAATGATATTTCTGGTTGTACGAGTAAACTATTCTAGGTAAGAACGGTTTTACTCAAATTTATTTATTTATTTATTCAAGGTTTCTTTTAAATAATTCTTGAATAATGAAATGTTTCTTTAAATTAAATTATTTTATAAAAATATAGTCCTACTAGGCCTTTCGCTCACATTTTATTTGTTTTAAATTTCCTCCCCTTCCAGGTGGTTTTCCATTTAGGTTTGGAGAGGATTCAACGGACAGGACCTAGGAGCAATAGAGGGACTAGTAAATTTATTTGTACTATTTAAATCAAGGCATGTAAGATTTTAACTTTATTTGTACTTGGACTGTGATTGTATTTATGATATTGTCAGTACCATGTGTGTGCACAAGTAGTGGGTCTGTGGGACCCATACTCGCTATGTTTACTCTTTAATATTAATTATTCATGCTATAGCTTTCTTTAAATTTTTACATTTTATATTTAACTCAAACCCTTAAACTCCTTATTTTATTTAAATTCTCCTGTAATTAATTTAAATAATCCACCACGTCACCTCCCGTACTCCGAGGCGCGACAAAATGGTATCAGAGCTCATGGTTATGAACCTTGGGAATTGTGCACACATAGGTTCGACAATGAAATACCTCTGACAGTTCAAATTTTGTTTTCAGAAGTGAGAGAATGGCACCTAGACGTCATTCGACATCTGACGCCGAGTTCAAAAACGATGAGGGCATGATGAGGTCTATGTTTGTAGCTTTTTGGCAGATGGCAGCCAAGGCTAGACCAGAAGATTCTGATGTTGGTCGTCGGCATGCATACTTTAAGGAATTCCGACGTGCGTCTATTCTAACTTTTGATGGTAATGGGGATCCGCAGTTAGCAGAGTATTGGCTGGATTCGGTCTTGAAGCATTTGGATACCCTTGGTGTGCTTGAGGAGTATCGTGTGGAGTTTGCTGCGTATAAGCTCAAGGGTGGCGCTAACACTTGGTGGAAACAAGCTAAGCATTTGGAGCGCGGTGGTGATATCAATTGGGACAGGTTCGAGGAGCTGTTCTATGATTGATATTTTCTGCAGGGGTATAGAGATCAGAAGGCAGCTGAGTTCTACAGGTTGCAGCAGGGTGATTTGTCAGTCCAGGAATATGAGGCAAGGTTTAATGAGTTGGCCAGGTTTGCTCCATTAGCTGTGGCATCAGAGCGTGAGAAGTGTATTAAGTTTTAGGAAGGGCTTAAGGCTCCTATTCGGTGACAGTTGGTTGCTCTGCGGCTTAGGAGTTTTGAAGAGCTTGTGTCATCGGCGATATCCGTGGAGAATGATTATGTGCATTATTGTGAGGACCGAGCCAAGACTTCAGGAGGACCATAGAGGAGCGGTAGGAAAAGCACCAGTAGCCGTCCGACTCCAAGGAAGAGCAAGCAAGGTGGCACAAATAGTGTTAGCAGCAGTTCGTTTGGTAGTGGGCGCAACAATCCCTACAGCTTCCATTGTCATTTTTGTCAGCAGCCCGGACACATCAAGAGGAATTGCCCAATTAGGAGTGCCCGTCTTGGATCTCAGACCGGGGAGGATGCCAGTCGTCAGTCTCAGCCTCAAACCCTACCTCCGCCTCAGCAGTACCTGTAGTTGTAGTATCCCCAGTTCTCTCCTCAGCAGTTCTCATATCCAGCACAGGGGTAGTAGCCGTAGCATTTCCAGCGTAGCGTCCCTCAGTATCGAGCATCGAGTACAACTAGTGTGCAGTCGTCTCCATCCCAGCTGCATCGATAGAATAATCTTGGACCCAGCAATGTTGGTAGAGGAAAAGGGAAGGCTCCAGTGCAGGTTCATGCAATGGCATCTGGAGGTTCAGATTCTCATGTTGGTAATGCGGTTGTCGATGGTACGATCTTGGTTTCTAGATCTTTAGCTCGCGTTTTATTTCATACCTGTGCCTCTCATTCTCTCATTTTGAGTTCCTTTATACATGCCTTGGGATTAGAGATAGAAGAGTTTAATGAACCCCTAATCATAACTTCTCCCTTGGGGCAGGTGTGTGTAAATTGTATGTGTAAATCTTGTAAAATAAAGATTAGGGATGAGATTTTGAAAAGTGATTTGATTATACTCCCCTTGAGCTCCTATGATGTAATTCTAGGGATGGACTGGTTGTCCAGGTATAATGTAGTTGTGGACTGCCAACTTAGAAAAGTGACCCTAGTGTCTGATAGGGGGACGATGATCACTTACCAGGGTGGTGGTAATTGGTTAATGAGTGAGCGTCTCATGAAATCGTGTCTAGGAGGGCGAAGGAATCTAGGTTGTTGTGCTTTTCTTGCCAATCTAGATTGCGAGCCCTATGCTTTGAGAGGCAGTGTGGCGATTTCGGTGGTTGATGAGTTCGAGGATGTCTTCCCCAATGAGTTGCCGGGATTACCACCGCATCAGAAAATTGAGTTTGGTATCGAGTTGTTTTTGGGGACAGCACCGATTTCTATGGCACCTTATCGGATGGCGCCGGTAGAAATGAAAGAATTGAGGAAGCAACTTTAGGAGCTTGCTGATAAAGGGTATATTCGGAATAGCACATCTCCGTGGGGAGCACCGGTTTTGTTTGCTAAGAAGCATGATGGGACTCTCAGGTTGTGTGTGGATTATCGACAGCTGAATTGTGTTACGGTGAGGAACAAGTATCCCCTGCCTAGGATTGATGAGTTGTTTGATCAGTTGGGAGGTTCGCGGTACTTCTCAAAGATTAATTTATGGTCGGGTTATCAACAACTCAGGATTAAGGAAGAGGATATTCCCAAGACAGCTTTTAGAACTCGGTATGGGCATTTTGAGTTCTTGGTTATCTCGTTTGGGTTGATGAACGCTCCAACAGCTTTCGTGGATTTGATGAACAGGATATTTAGGCCGTATCTGGATCAGTTCGTGATCGTGTTCATCGATGATATTCTTGTGTATTCTAAGACTTGGGAGGAGCATGAGCAGCATCTCTGGATCGTGCTTCAGACTCTACGGGAGCACCAGTTGTATGCTAAGAGGGAAAAGTGCAAGTTTTGGTTGACTGAGGTAAATTTTCTAGGTCATGTCATCTCGGAGCATGGTATTTCTGTGGATCCGTCCAAGATTGAAGCCATAGTGGAGTGGGAACAACCAAGGAATGTGGCGGAGATTCGCAGCTTCTTAGGTCTTGCTAGTTATTACAGGAAATTTGTAAAGGATTTTTCGAAGATTGCATCTCCATTGACGAGATTGATCAAGAAAAATGTCAGGTTTGTATGGAATGAAGATTGTGAGCTTGCTTTTCAAGAATTGAAGAACCGGTTGACTTAAGCTCCAGTGTTGGTTATTCCTAGCAGTGACGAGCCATATGAGATTTATGCAGATGCTTCAGGGTGCGGACTTGGATGCGTGTTGATGCAGTATGGACGTGTGGTTGCATACGGATCAAGACAGCTACGACCTCACAAGCGAAATTATCCTACTCATGATTTAGAGCTCGCGGCGGTGATTTACGTGCTGAAGATTTGGAGGTGTTACTTGTATGGAGCGTCATTTCAAGTCTTCTCCGATCATAAGAGTTTGAGGCATTTGTTCACTCAAAGGGATCTTAATTTGAGGCAGCGTAGATGGATAGAGTATATGGAGGATTATGATTTTACGTTGCAGTATCATCCCGGGAAAGCTAATGTGGTCGCTGATGCGCTTAGTAGGAAGTCTTCAGGGATTCTTGCTTGTTTGGCTTTTGAGGACTTGAGCAGGGATGCGACAGTGAGCGAGTATAGGGTACGGTATCATGAAGACTGTGATCGAGTTTCGGTATATCATGTGGAAGCAACCCCAGCTCTTGTTCGGATGGTGAAGCAAAGTATGTGACAGGATCGGCATTTGCAGGGGATTTGGTCGCAGATTCAGGATGGGGAGCAGTTTGAAGAATGGAGCGTGCATGCAGATGGATCGTTGTATTTTCGGGAGCGTCTTGCAGTTCCAGCTATCGTCGAGGTGACGAAAGCCATTTTGGATGAAGCTCATAGGTCTCAGTTCGCTATTCATCTGGGGAGCACAAAGATGTATCGCGATTTGAAGAGGCAGTATTGGTGGAGAGGCATAAAGAAAGATGTTTGAGAGTACGTGGCCAAGTGTTTGACATGTCTTCAGGTGAAAGCCGAGCATCAGAAGCCTACAGGTCAGCTTCAGCCGCTTCCTATTCCAGGGTGGAAATGGGAGCATGTGACGATGGATTTTCTCACAGGTTTACCGAGGACGGAGCAGCAGCATGATGTAGTTTGGGTCATGGTCGACAGGTTGACAAAATTGGCGCATTTCATTCTGTTTAGGTCGACGTGTTCGAGGAAGGTTCTCGGGGATTTGTATCTGCAGAACATTGTGAGGTTGCATGGAGTTCCCTTGTCCATCACTTCTGATCGAGACACCAGGTTTAATGCTAAGTACTGGAGGAGTTTTCAGGAGGCTTTGGGTACGGATTTGAACTTCAGTACGGCGTTTCATCCTCAGACTGATGGGTAGTCTGAGTGGGTTATTCAGATTCTTGAGGGTATGTTGTGTGGCTGTACATTGGACTTTGGCGAAAATTGGAAGCAATGTTTGCATCTGGCGGAGTTCGCATACAACAATAGCTATTAGGCGAGTATTGGTATGGCGTCGTTTGAGGCATTATATGGGCGACCGTGTCGGTCACCTGTGTGTTGGGCTGAGCCAGAAGATAGGGTTATTCTTGGGGCGGATGAGATCCGTGATAGCAACGAGAAAGTCACGGTGATTCGAGATCGATTAAGGGCAGCTCAGAGTCGATAGAAGAGTTACGCGGATAGGAGACGTAGACCCTTAGAGTTCGCGGTTGGAGATTTCGTTCTCTTGAAGGTATTGCCTCGTAAGGGAACTATGTGGTTCGGAGTGAGTGGGAAGCTCGCTCCGAAGTATATTGGGCCGTTTGAGATCACTCAGCGTGTTGGTGTGGTTGCTTATCAGCTTGATCTTCCACCCAAACTTTCTCATGTTCACGATGTGTTTCATGTGTCGATACTTAGGAAGTGTCCGCCTGAGCAGGGTAAGATAGTTTCATTTTGCGATGTGCAGGTTCAGGAGGATACGACGTACGAAGAAGTGCCGATTCAAATCATCAACCGGAAAGTAATTAGTTTGCGTCGTCGTGAGAAACCGTTGGTAAAGGACGTGTGGCAGCATCACAGGGTTGATGAAGCCACCTAGGAACTAGAGTCGAGTATGCGGGAATTGTATCCACATTTGTTTTGTTTTTGAAATGAGATGTAAATTTCGAGGGCGAAATTTCTTTTAGGGGTGGAGAGTTGTAACGCCCCATAATTTATTTAATGTTATTGTAATATAAATGATGAATTAGTGTGCCATAACTAATGTTTCCACATTAATTTGATTACTTGGTTGGATTTTGAATATTTGGTTGTTTTGTTAATTTGATGAATTCAAATGATTTCTTATTGTTTTAAAATGATGTTTTGAGTTTTAAAACACAACAATTTGTAAAATGTTAAGAATCTTCTGTTTTACAAAACCGTGGGTGGCATTTGGTTTTCGCACAGTAAAACCATCCACCGTTTCTCTCTATTTATTCTCTCTCTCTCTGTCACGCCCCAGAGTACGGGAGGTGACGTGGCGGATTGTTTAAATTAATTAAAAGGGAATTTAATTAAAAATCAAGAGTTTAAGTGTTGGATTAAGTGAAAATGTGGGGTTCATTAGAACACCTTATAAAGAGTTCATATACATTAGGCAATTTGAAACATTAAACGACTAATAATTAAGACAATAAAGCTGCAAGTATGGGTCCCACAGACCCACAACTTGTGCACACACATGGTATTGACAATATCATAAATACAATCACAGTCCAGATACAAATAAAGTTAAAATCTTACATGCCTTGATTAAATGATACAAAAGATAAATTAATTCTTCTATTGCTCCAGAGTTCGGTCTGAAGAATCTTATCCAAACCTAAATGGAAAACCACCTAGAGAGGAAATTTAAAACAAATAAAACGTGAGCGAAAGGCTCAGTAGAACTATGTTTTATAAAATAATTTAATTTAAAGAAACAAGACACTATTCAGGAGTTATTTAAAAGAAACCTTGAATAAATAAATAAATAAATAAACAATTTTAAGTAAAACCATTCTTACCCAGAACAGTTTACTTGGGTAACCAGAATTGTCATTTTCTTTTTCCTAGGCAAACCATAATAATATCACCACCGTAGTGGCCCAGTTGGGTTTCGGGACCTACCCCCAAGGTCGATCGCTACACGACCCGATCTCTGATATGGCATCATGCCTATACGTTTATTATCATTATCATTCAAACCCAATTACCGAGTGTTGTCATTTACATTCATTATGAAGTTCATTTCAGTTCACGGTATATTAAAATATAACCGATAAATTCATTTTTGAAACAACCGTTGAAAACATTATAATAGAAATCCTTTTCAAAGTCAAATCATTTCAAAACCAGGCTACCAAAGAAATGGGGTAGAAGTCCTTCCTCAATACTCGTGCCGGTGCCCCACACCGTAATCCTGGTCCGCTATACGTTGGCTCCACGGAACCACGAACGATCCTAGATACAAACTAAGTCGATCAATATCTAGTTCAAGACATTCTATGTTACTAAACCATTTCATGATGTCCTAGTGTGCCGTTTGTACCTTTAAAATCATCCTATAAGGTTGGAATTTAAATCAGGGTTCAAAACAGTGAAAACGGGTGAAAATCACAAAATTTTTCCATGCCTCAGCCGGACTGCCGAACTCCCTGCTTCGGCCGGCCGAACTGCACAGTTCGGCCTGCCAGAAGCAAAGTTCGGTAGGCCGAACATCCCAAGGTTTGGCCTGCCGGACTGAAGAACACCGGCCTGCCAATCCCTATTCCGGCTTGCCGAACACGTGATCCGGCCTACCAAACTGGGAAAACCCAGAAATCCAGCCACGGGTTTCTCGATCCCCAAAACACAAATCTTGATTTTAACCTGTTTTTCTCAAATCCCAAGCATAAGAAAATCATAGTTGATAGAAAAACATACTAGAACACATTTGGACTCATTTAAACAAGATTTAAACTCAAAAATCTCAAAAATCCAAAAATGAGAAAATAGGGAGAAAAATGAAAAATCTTAAATCCAATCTGTTTTTCTTCAATCTAAGCTTAGATTCTAGTTGTTCTAAGTTCATTTAACTCAAATCCAAGGTTTTCTAAGCTTAAACAACCCTAGATTTCAAAAATGCATAAACTTGAAAATTTTGAAAAAAGTTTAGAAATCTCAAAACTAACCTCGAATCGAAGCTTCAATCCGCGTTCTCGGTTACCAAATCACGTCCCCGAGCTTCCTCCTTGCTAACCCGAAGCTTGGATTCAAATTTGATTCAAAAATTTTGAGAGAGATAGAGAGAGGAGAAAGTGACCAAGAGAGAGATCAAGAAAGAGAGAGAGAGTGAGTGAGCAGAGTGAAGAGAGATGGAGGGAGAGAAAGAGAACAAATAGAGAAAATCGGTGGGAGGTTTTACTGTGCAAAAACCATGTGCCGCCCATGGTTTTGTAAAACGGAGTATTTTTACATTTTACAAATTGTTGTGTTTTAAAACTCAAAACATTATTTTAAAACAATGAGAAACCATTTGAATTCATCAAATTAACAAAACAACCAAAAATTCAAATTCCAACCCATTAATCAAATTAATATTGAAACATTAATTATGGCAAACTAATTCATCATTTATTTTACATTTACATTAAATAAATTTCGGGGCGTTACAACTCTCCACCCCTAAAAGAAATTTCACCCTCGAAATTTACATCTCATTTCAAAAACAAACTAAATGCAGATACAATTCCCACATACTCGACTCTAGTTCCTAGGTGGCTTCATCAACCCCGTGATGCTGCCACATGACTTTTACCAACGGTATCTCACGACGACGCAAACTAATCACTTTTCGGTCAATAATCTGAATTGGCACTTCTTCGTATGTCGTATCTTCCTGAACCTGCACATCGCGAAACGAAACTATCTTACCCTGCTCAGGTGGACACTTCCTAAGCATCGACACATGAAACACATCATGAACATGGGAAAGTTTGGGCGGAAGATCAAGCCGATAAGCGACCACACCAACACGTTGAGTGATCTCAAACATCCCAATATACCTCGGCGCGAGCTTCCCACTCACTCCGAACCGCATAGTTCCCTTACAAGGCGATACTCTCAAGAGAACGAAATCTCCAACCGCGAACTCTAAGGGTCTATGTCTCCTATCCGCGTAACTTTTCTGTCGACTCTGAGCTGCCCTGAACCGTTCTCGAATCACAGCGACTTTCTCGTTACTATCATGGATCTCATCTGGCCCAAGAATAACCCTATCTTCCGGCTAGGCCCAACACACAGGTGACCGACACGATCGCCCATACAACACCTCAAACGGTGCCATACCAATACTCGCCTGATAGCTATTGTTGTATGCGAACTCCGCCAGATGCAAACATTGCTTCCAATTCCTGCCGAAGTCCAATGCACAGGCACGCAACATATCCTCGAGAATCTGAATAACCCACTCAGACTGCCCATCATTCTGAGGATGAAACGCCATACTGAAGTTTAAATCCGTACCCAAAGCCTCCTGAAAACTCCTCCAATACTTAGCGTTAAACCTGGTGTCTCGATCAAAGGTGATGGACAAAGGAACTCCATGCAACCTCACAATGTTCTGCAGATACAAATCCCTGAGAACCTTCCTCGAACACGTCGACCTAAACAGAATGAAATGCGCCAATTTTGTCAACCTGTCGACCACGACCCAAACTGCATCATGCCGCTGCTCCGTCCTCAGTAAACCTGTGAGGAAATCCATCGTCACATGCTCCGATTTCTACCCTGGAATAGGAAGCGGCTGAAGCTGACCTGCAGGCTTCTGATGCTCGGCTTTCACCTGAAGACACGTCGAACACTTGGCCACGTACTCTCGAACATCTTTCTTCATGCCTCTCCACCAATACTACCTCTTCAAATCGTGATATATCTTTGTGCCCCCCGGATGAATATCGAACTAAGACCTATGAGCTTCGTCTAGAACAGCTTTCGTCACCTCAGCGATAACTGGAACTGCAAGGCGCTCCCAAAAGTACAACGATCCATCTGCATGCACGCTCCATTCCTCGAACTACTCCCTGTTCTAAATTCGTGACCAAATCCCCTGCAAATGCTGATCCTGCCACTGACTTTGTTTCACCATCCAAACAAGAGCTGGAGTCGCTTCCACATGATATACCGAAACTTGATCACAGTCTTCATGATACCGTAGCCTAAACTCGCTCACTGTTGCATCCCTGCTCCAATCCTCAAAAGCCAAACAAGCGAGAATCCCTAAAGACTTCCTGCTAAGCGCGTCCACGACCACATTAGCTTTCCCGGGATGATACTGCAACGCAAAGTCATAATCCTCCATATACTCGATCCATCTACGCTGCCTCAAGTTAAGATCCCTCTGAGTGAACAAATACCTCAAACTCTTGTGATCGGAGAAGACCTGAAACAACGCTCCATACAAGTAACACCTCCAAATCTTCAGCGCGGAAATCACCGCCGCGAGCTCTAAATCATGAGTAGGATAATTTCGCTTGTGAGATCGTAGTTGTCTCGATCCATACGCAACTACATGTCCATGTTGCATCAACACGCAACCAAGTCCGCGCCCTGAAGCATCCGCATAAACCTCATACGGCTCGTCACTGCTAGGAATAACTAACACTGGAGCTGAAGTCAACCGGTTCTTCAATTCCTGAAAAGCAAGCTCACAATCTTCATTCCACTCAAACCTGACATTTTTCTTGATCAATCTCGTCAACGGAGCTGCAATCTTTGAAAAATCCTTTACAAATTTCCTGTAATATCTAGCAAGACCTAAGAAGCTGCGAATCTCCGCTACATTCCTTGGTCATTCCCACGCCAATATAGCTTCAATCTTGGACAGATCCACAGAAATACCATGATCTGAGATGACATGACCCAGAAACTTGACCTCAGTCAACCAAAACTCACACTTTTCCCTCTTAGCATACAACTGGTGCTCCCGCAGAGTCTGAAGCACGATCCGAAGATGCTGCTCATGCTCCTCCCAAGTCTTAGAATACACAAGAATATCATCGATGAACACGATCACGAACTGATCCAAATACGGCCTGAATATCCTGTTCATCAAATCCATGAAAGCTGCCAGAGCGTTCGTCAACCCAAACGACATAACCAAAAACTCAAAGTGCCCATACCGAGTTCTAAAAGCTGTCTTGGGAATATCCTCTTCCTTAATCCTGAGCTGATGATAACCTGAACGCAAATCAATCTTTGAGAAGTACCGCGAACCTCCCAACTGATCAAACAACTCATCAATCCTAGGCAAGGGATACTTGTTCTTCACCATAACACGATTCAGCTGTCGATAATCCACACATAACCTGAGAGTCCCATCATGCTTCTTAACAAACAAAACTGGTGCTCCCCACGGAGATGTGCTATTCTGAATATACCCTTTATCAGCAAGCTCCTGAAGTTGCCTCCTCAATTCTTTCATTTCTGCCGGCGCCGTCCGATAAGGTGCCATAGAAATCGGTGATGTCCCTGGAAACAACTCGATACCAAACTCAATCTCCTGATGCGGTGGTAATCATGGCAACTCATCAGGGAAGACATCCTCGAACTCATCAACCACCGAAATCGCTACACTGTCTCTCAAAGCATAGGGCTCGCAATCTAGATTGGCAAGAAAAGCACAACAACCTAGATTCCTTCACCCTCCTAGACACGACTTCATGAGACGCTCACTCATTAACCAATCACCACCACCTTGGTAAGTGATCATCGTCCCCCTATCAAACACTAGGATCACCCTTCTAAGTTGGCAGTCCACGACTGCATTATACCTGGACAACCAGTCCATCCCTAGAGTTACATCATAGGAGCTCATGGGGAGTATAATCAAATCACTATTCAAAACCTCATCCCCAATCTTTATTTTACAGGTTTTACACATACAATTTACACATACCCGCCCCAAGGGAGAAGTTATGACTAGGGGTTCATTAAACTCTTCTACCTCTAATCCCAAGGCACGTACAAAAGAACTCGAAATGAGAGAATGAGAGGCACCGGTATCAAAAAAAACGCGAGCTAAAGATCTAGAAACCAAGATCATACCATCGACAACTGCATTACCAACATGAGAATCTGAACCACCCGATGCCATTGCACGAACCTACGCTGGCGCCTTTCCTTTTCCTCTACCGACATTGCTGGGTCCTGGATTACTCGACCGATGCTGCTGAGATGGAGACAACTGCACACTACCTATACTCGACGCTCGATACTGAGGAACACTGAGCTAAAAATGCTGCGGCTGCTGCCCCCGTGCCGGATATGAGAATTGCTGAGGAGAAAACTGGGGATGCTGCAACTGCGGGTACTGCAGAGGCGGAGGTAGGGTCTGAGGCTGAGACTGATGACTGGCATCCTCCCCGGTCTAAGATCCAAGACGAGTACTCTTTATTAGGCAATTCCTCTTGATATGTCCGGGCTTCTAACAGAAATGACAATGGAAGTTGTAGGGATTGCTGCGCCCACTGCCAGACGAACTACTGCTACCGCTGGTCGTGCCACTTTGCTTGCCTTTCCCCGGAGCTGGACGAGTACTGGTGCTCTTCCTACCACTCCTCTGCGGTCCTCCTGAAGCCTTGGCTCGGTCCTCACAATACTGCACATAATCATTCTCCATGGAGATCGCCGACGACATAAGCTCTCTAAAACTCCTAAGCCGTAGAGCAAACAACTGCCGCCAAATAGGAGCCTTGAGCCCTTCCTGAAACTTAATACACTTTTCATGCTCCGATGCCACCGCTGATGAAGCAAACCGAGCCAACTCATTAAACTTTGCCTCATACTCCCGAACTGACAGATCACCCTGCTGCAACCTGTAGAACTCAGCTGCCTTCTGGTCTCTATACCCCTGCAAAAAATATCGATCATAGAACAGCTCCTTGAACCTGTCCCAATTGATATCACCATCGCACTCCAAACACTTAGCTTGTTTCCACCAAGTGTTAGCGCCACCCTCGAGCTTATACGCAGCAAACTCAACACGATACTCCTCAGGCACACCAAGAGTATCCAAATACTTCAAGATCGAATCCAACCAATACTCTGCTAACTGCGGATCCCCATTGCCATCAAAAGTCAGAATTGACGCCCGTTGGAATTCCTTAAAGTACGCATGCCGACTACCAACATCAGAATCTCCCGATCTAGCCCTGGCTACCATCTACCGAAAAGCCACAAACATAGACCTCATCATGCCCTCATCATTTCCGAACTCGACGTCAGCTATCGAATGACGTCTAGGTGGCATTCTCTCACTTCTAAAAACAAAATTTGGATTGTCAGAGGTATTTCATTATCAAACCTATGTGTGCACAACTCCCAAGGTTCATAACCTTGAGCTCTGAAACCATTCTGTCACGCCCCGGAGTACAGGAGGTGATGTGGTAGATTGCTTAAATTAATTAAAAGGGAATTTAATTAAAAATCAAGAGTTTAAGGGTTGGATTAAGTGTAAAATGTGGGGTTCATTAAAACACCTTATAAAGAGTTCATATACATTAGGCAATTTAAAACATTAAATGAATAATAATTAAGACAATAAAGCCGTGAGTATGGGTCCCACAGACCCACAACTTGTGCACATACATGGTACTCATAATATCATAAATACAATCACAGTTCAGATACAAATAAAGTTAAAATCTTACATGCCTTGATTAAATGATACAAAAGATAAATTAACTCTTCTATTGCTCCTGAGTTCGGTCCGAAGAATCCTCTCCAAACCTAAATGGAAAACCACCTAGAGGGGGAAATTTAAAACAAATAAAACGTGAGCGAAAGGCTCAGTAGGACTATGTTTTATAAAATAATTTAATTTAAAGAAACAAGACACTATTCAGGAGTTATTTAAAAGAAACCTTGAATAAATAAATAAACAATTTTAAGTAAAACCATTCTTACCCAGAACAGTTTACTTGGGTAACCAGAATTGTCATTTTCTTTTTCCTAGGCAAACCATAATAATATCACCACCGTAGTGGTCCAGCTTGGTTTCGGCACCTGCCCCCAAGGTCGATCGCTACACGACCTGATCTCTGATATGGCATCATGCCTATATGTTTATTATCATTATCATTCAAACCCAATTATCGAGTGTTTTCATTTACATTCATTATGAAGTTCATTTCAGTTCACGGTATATTAAAATATAACCGATAAATTCATTTTTCAAACAACTGTTGAAAACATTTTAATAGAAATCCTTTTCAAGCCAAATCATTTCAAAACCAGGCTACCAAAGAAATGGGGTAGAAGTCCTACCTCAATACTCATGCCGGTGCCCCACACCGTAATCCCGGTCCGCTATACGTTAGCTTCATGGAACCACGAACAATTCTAGATACAAACTAAGTCGATCAATATCTAGTTCAAGACATTCTATGTTACTAAACCATTTCATGATGTCCTAGTGTGCCATTTGTACCTTTAAACTCATCCTATAAGGTTGGAATTCAAATCAGGGTTCAAAACAGTGAAAACAGGTGAAAATCACAAAATTTTTCCATGCCTCAGCCGGCCTGCCGAACTCCCTGCTTCGGCCTGCCGAACTGCACAATTTGGCCTGCCGGAAGCAAAGTTCGGTCGGTCGAACATCCCAAGGTTCGGCCTGCCGGACTGAAGAACACCAGCCTGCCGAACACGTGATCCGGCCTGCCGAACTGGGAAAACCCAAAAATCCAACCACGGTTTTCTCGATCCCCAAAACACAAATCTTGATTTTAACCTATTTTTCTCAAATCCCAAGCATATAAAATAATCATAGTTGATAGAAAAACGTACTAGAACCCATTTGGACTCATTTAAACAAGATTTAAACTCAAAAATCTCAAAAATTCTAAAATGAGAAAATAGGGAGAAAAATGATAAATCTTGAATCCAATCCATTTTTCTTCAATCTAAGCTTAGATTCTAGTTGTTCTAAGTTCATTTAACTCAAATCCAAGGTTTTTTAAGCTTAAACAACCCTAGATTTCAAAAATGCACAAAATTGAAAATTTTGAAAAAAGTTTAGAAATTTCAAAACTAACCTCGAATCGAAGCTTCAATCCGCGTTCTCAGTTACCAAATCATGTCCCCGAGCTTCATCCTTGCTAACCCGAAGCTTGGATTCAAATTTGATTCAAAAATTTTGAGAGAGATAGAGAAAGGAGAAAGTGACCGAGAGAGAGATCAAGAAAGAGAGAGAGTGTGAGTGAGCAGAGTAAAGAGAGAGGGAGGGAGAGAAAGAGAATAAATAGAGAAAATCGGTGGGTGGTTTTACTGTACGAAAACCATGTGCCGCCCACGGTTTTGTAAAATGGAGTATTTTTAACATTTTACAAATTGTTGTGTTTTAAAACTCAAAACATTATTTTAAAACAATGAGAAATCATTTGAGTTCATCAAATTAACAAAACAACCAAAAATTCAAATTCCAACCCATTAATCAAATTAATGTTGAAACATTAATTATGGCACACTAATTCATCATTTATTTTACATTTACATTAAATAAATTTTGGGGCGTTACACTCTCCCTCTCTCTTCACTCTCTCATATCTCTCTCCTCTCTCTTCCCGTGGTTCTCTCACTCTCTCTCTCTCAATTTCTCCTTGAATTTTTGAATTAAATTCGAATCCAAGCTTCGGGTTAGCAAGGAGGAAGCTCGGGAATGTGATTTGGCAACCGGGAACGTGATTTGGCAACCAAGAACGTGGATTGAAGCTTTGATTCGAGGTTAGTTTTGAAATTTCTAAACTTTTTTCAAAATTTTCAATTTTGTGCATTTTTGAAATCTAGGTTTGCTTGAGCTTAGAAAACCTTTGATTTGAGTTAAATGAACTTAGAACAACTAGAATCTAAGCTTAGATTGAAGAAAAATGGATTGGATTCAAGATTTTTCATTTTACTCCCCATTTTCTAATTTTCAGATTTTTGAGTTTAAATCTTGTTTAAAGGAGTACAAATGTGTTCTAGTATGTTTTTCTATCAGCTATGATTGTTTTCCATGCCTGGGATTTGAGAAAAACAGGTTACAATCAAGATTTGGATTTGGGGAGAATCGAAAACTCGCGGCTGGATTTCTGGGTTTTCCCAGTTCGGTAGGCCGAACTACGTGTTCGGTAGGCCGGATCAAGGGATCGGCAGGCCAATGTTCATCTGTCCGGCCGACCGGACTTGGTTTTCGACTGGCCGAACTGCACAGTTCGGCCGACCGAAGCAGGGAGTCCGGCAGGCCGGCCGAGCATGGAGAATTTTGTGATTTTTCACCCGTTTTTACTATTTTGAACCCTGATTTAAATTCCAACCTTATAGAATGATTTTAAAGATATAAATGGCACACTAGGACATCATGAAATGGTTTAGTAACATAGAATGTCTTGAACTAGATATTGATCGACTTAGTGTGTATCTAGGATCGTTCGTAGTTCCGCGGAGCTAACGTATAGCGGACCGAGATTACGGTGTGGGGCACCGACATGAGTATTGAGGTAGGACTTCTACCCTATTTCTTGGTAGCCTAGTTTCAAAATGATTTGGCTTTGAAAAGGATTTCTATTAAAATGTTTTCAACGGTTGTTTGAAAATGAATTTATCGGTTACATTTTATTATACCGTGAACTGAAATGGACTTCATAATAAATGTAAATGACAATACTCGGTAATTGGGTTTTGAATGATGATGGAAATAAACACATAGGCATGATGCCATTTCAGAGATCGGGTCGTGTAGCGATCGACCTTGGGGGCAGGTCCTGAAACCCAGCTGGGCCACTACGGTGGTGATATTCTTATGGTTTGCCTAGGAAAGAAAAATGATATTTCTGGTTGTACGAGTAAACTATTCTGGGTAAGAATGGTTTTACTCAAATTTATTTATTTATTTATTGAAGGTTTCTTTTAAATAATTCCTGAATAATGAAATGTTTCTTTAAATTAAATTATTTTATAAAAATATAGTCCTACTGGGCCTTTCGCTCACGTTTTATTTGTTTTAAATTTCCTCCCCTTCTAGGTGGTTTTCCATTTAGGTTTGGAGAGGATTCGACGGACAGGACCCAGGAGCAATAGAGGGACTAGTAAATTTATTTGTATTATTTAAATCAAGACATGTAAGATTTTAACTTTATTTGTACTTGGACTGTGATTGTATTTATGATATTGTCAGTACCATGTGTGTGCACAAGTTGTGGGTCTGTGGGACCCATACTCGCTATGTTTGCTCTTTAATATTAATTATTCATGCTATGGCTTTCTTTAAATTTTCACATTTTATATTTAACTCAAACCCTTAAACTCCTGATTTTTTTTAAATTCTCCTTTAATTAATTTAAATAATCTGCCACATCACCTCCCGTACTCTGGGGCATGACAGAATGGTTTCAGAGCTCAAGGTTATGAACCTTGGGAATTGTGCACACATAGGTTTGATAATGAAATATCTCTGACAGTCCAAATTTTGTTTTCAGAAGTGAGAGAATGGCACCTGGACGTCATTCGATAGCTGACGCCGAGTTTAAAAACGATGAGGGCATGATGAGGTCTATGTTTGTGGCTTTCTGGCAGATGGCAGCCAGGGCTAGACCAGAAGATTCTGATGTTAGTCGTCGGCATGCGTACTTTAAGGAATTCTGGCGTGTGTCTATTTTGACTTTTGATGGTAATGGGGATCCACAGTTAGCAGAGTATTGGCTAGATTCAGTCTTGAAGCATTTGGATACCCTTGGTGTGCCTGAGGAGTATCGTGTGGAGTTTGCTACGTATAAGCTCGAGGGTGGTGGTAACACTTGGTGGAAACAAGTTAAGCATTTGGAGCGTGGTGGTGATATCAATTGGGACAGGTTCGAGGAGCTGTTCTATGATCGATATTTTTTGCAGGGGTATAGAGATCAGAAGGCAGCTGAGTTCTACAGGTTGCAGCAGGGTGATTTGTCAGTCTGGGAATATGAGGCAAGGTTTAATGAGTTGGCCAGGTTTGCTCCATCAGCTGTGGCATCGGAGTGTGAGAAGTGTATTAAGTTTCAGGAAGGGCTCAAGGCTCCTATTTGGTGATAGTTGGTTGCTCTGCGGCTTAGGAGTTTTGGAGAGCTTGTGTCGTCGGTGATATCCGTGGAGAATGATTATGTGCAGTATTGTGAGGACCGAGCCAAGGCTTTAGGAGAACCGTAGAAGAGCGGTAGGAAAAGCAACAGTAGCCATCCGACTCCGGGAAAGAGCAAGCAAGGTGGCACAAACAGTGGTAGCAGCATTTCGTCTGCCAGCGAGCGCAGCAATCCCTATAGCTTCCATTCTCATTTCTGTCAGTAGCCCAGACACATCAAGAGGAATTGCCCGATTAGGAGTGCCCGTCTTGGATCTCAGACCGAGGAGGATGCCAGTCGTCAGTCTCAGCCTCATACCCTACCTCTGCCTCAGCAGTACCCGCAGTTGTAGTATCCCTAGTTCTCTCCTCAACAGTTCTCATATCCAGCACAGGGGCAGCAGCCGTAGTATTTCCAGCGTGGCGTCCCTCAGTATCGAGCACCGAGTACAGCTAGTGTGCAGTCGTCTCCATCCCAGCAGCATCGACAGAATAATCCCAGACCAAACAATGTTGGTAGAGGAAAAGGGAAGGCTCCAGTGCAGGTTCATGCAATGGCATCTGGAGGTTCAGATTCTCATGTTGGTAATGCGGTTGTCGATGGTACGATCTTGGTTTCTAGATCTTTAGCTCGCGTTTTATTTCATACATGTGCCTCTCATTCTCTCATTTTGAGTTCCTTTATACATGCCTTGGGATTAGAGATAGAAGAGTTTAATGAACCCCTAATCATAACTTCTCCCTTGGGGCAGGTGTGTGTAAATCGAATGTGTAAATCTTTTAAAATAAAGATTGGGGATGAGATTTTGAAAAGTGATTTGATTATACTCCCCATGAGCTCCTATGATGTAATTCTAGGGATGGACTGGTTGTCCAGGTATAATGCAGTTGTGGACTGCTAACTTAGAAAAGTGACCCTAGTGTCTGATAGGGGGATGATGATCACTTACCAGGGTGGTGGTGATTGGTTAATGAGTGAGCGTCTCATGAAGTCATGTCTAGGAGGGCGAAGGAATCTAGGTTGACATGTATGCTCTAAGGAGTAAAAATGTAATACGTTTTTGGAGACATTTTTATCAATAAAGAATTTATTCATTTATATATACCAAATATTGTCCTCTTTACGTTCATATTTGTTGAATGTATGATAAGCAAACAGTAGTCTGAGACTGTCAGTCTAAACCTTAAGAGTTGGGCATATGATGGGATGATTATGCGGTAGACACGACTCTTAAGGTGATGGTCTAAAATATATGATCCGCAATCGAAGGAATAAAGTTGGGCGCTTTATTCATGTAAAGATTGTTATGTTGTCTATATCCCTTTTGGGAGATGGTTTGTCTAGGCCATCGGAGTTGGACTCCGTGAATAGAAACATTGGCACGTTGTCATAGGTGACGATGTGTTGGATCGGGACATAAAGTGAATTGATTTGGATTAATAATTCTGTCTTGGCAAATCGATTCACTTTAGACAATCATTTGTATTGTATCTTAATCCTGAGATGAATAATGGGCCCGTTGTCTCGATTTGTGTCTTTTGATGTACCAATGGGTGACTCCCACATCTCTATAGTGGCATGCATGCCGGTACGTTGGAGGCATGACTCTTGGTAGCGTAGACTTGTTATTCATAGATATGGAATCCATAGCTCCTCTTTAGGAGTAATGATATCCTCTTATATGCGTTGTCCTGTAATTGGAAAACTGGAGCGCTCAACCATTTGGATACATAGGTGTAACCGAATGGTATACTATCTTTGGATGGTAAGTTTTCTAATGGTGAGACAATGGAACGTAAGATAAAAATAATCGGGAAGGTAAGACAGAACTTGTCCTTAAGCCGATTATGGATGATCATATGGGGATGCGATACACTATGATATGTCATGGAGACTTAGCTACACGAGCTTCGTAATTCTATAAAGTTCGAGAGTGCAGCTCCAAGCTTTTAGTGGAGTAGCGTTGGAGTTGATAATTGTGAAATGTATATCTGGGATATTGGGTTTCATAATTATCATGAGCTTGAACTTTATAGGTCCATTTTGGTCCCCTTTGCTAGCTCACAAAATCCTGTAACGACACGGCGTGCTTTTCCAATAATTGGTGACTTATGTCGGATTTATCAGATTGGTTTAAAAGAATCAAATAATTCATGTCTGTTTATCGGTTGAATTAATTATGTAAGAAATTAGTTCAAGATGAACTTGTTGAATTATGGCGTTCGGATAATTCTTGTCTGTTTATCGGTTGTTTTAATTTTGGACAATTAGAACAAGATAAACTTGTAGAATTATTGTGAATTGATTTATTTTCTTAGAGATTATCTTGATAAAGTTTGTTTTGATCAGATATCTTTTCTATTGGGCTATTTGAATCAAAACTGAGACTTTATCCTTTAGAATCTCGGGTGGAAAATAAAAGATTCGCGGAGATTTTTTCTCGACAGTTCGGCCTGCCGATCAGAAAGTTCGGCCTGCCTATCTCACAATTCGGCATGCCGACCGCGACAGTTAAGATTACGCGTTTTTCACGCGTATCTTATCAGATATTGATCCGAACTTGATTCTGTTTCGATTTTTGAGACCTAATCTGATATGGACTGACCCCAAGGACCAATAGGTATAAAAAGGGAGTGAGTCTAATGATTTACTCAGATCAATTTGAGAGATTAAGAGTGATACTCTTCTAGTGAGCATCTGAAAACTCCCTGAGAGCTTTTGTTCACAAATCACGAACACTAGCTTTGGGTTCTCTCTATTGGTTGGAAGGAGAGTCACCGGTGGAAGAGCTGTACGTGTGAGCCCACACTCACTCCGGTTGTGGATAGAGAATAGCAAAGAAGACCAGTTGGTTGAGGCTCTTCTGGAACGTTACTTCTCTACACAGGACGCGGAGGTTCTTCGGCACACTGAGGTTAGTAAGATCTGTTTAATTTATACATATAACATGTCAAACTTGTGTTTTGGAAATTACTCTGATGAAAAATTTTTAAAATTCCGCTGCGCACTTTGTTTCCAACAGTTGTGCTTTTCTTGCCAATCTAGATTGCCAGCCCTATGCTTTGAGAGGCAGTGTGGCGATTTCGGTGGTTGATGAGTTCAAGGATGTCTTCCTCGATGAGTTGCCGGCATTACCACCTCATCAAAAAATTGAGTTTGGTATCGAGTTGTTTCCGAGGACAACACCGATTTCTATGGCACCTTATCGGATGGCGTCGGCAGAAATGAAAGAATTGAGGAAGCAATTTCAGGAGCTTGCTGATAAAGGGTATATTTAGAATAGCACATCTCCGTGGGGAGCACCGGTTTTGTTTGCTAAGAAGCATAATGGGACTCTCAGGTTGTGTGTGGATTATCGGTAGCTAAATCGTGTTACGGTGAAGAACAAGTATCCCTTGCCTAGGATTGATGAGTTGTTTGATCAGTTGGGAGGTTCACGGTACTTCTCAAAGATTGATTTGCGGTCGGGTCATCATCAGCTCAGGATTAAGGAAGAGGATATTCCCAAGACAGCTTTTAGAACTCGGTATGGGCATTTTGAGTTCCTGGTTATGTCGTTTGGGTTGACGAATGCTCCGGCTGCTTTCATGGATTTGATGAACAGGATATTTAGGCCGTATCTAGATCAGTTCATGATCGTGTTCATCGATGATATTCTTGTGTATTCTAAGACTTGGGAGGAGCATAAGCAGCATCTCCGGATCGTGCTTCAGACTCTACGGGAGCACCAATTGTATGCTAAGAGGGAAAAGTACAAGTTTTGGTTGACTGAGGTCAAGTTTATAGGTCATGTCATCTCAGAGCATGGTATTTCTATGGATCCGTCCAAGATTGAAGCCATAGTGGAGTGGGAATAACCAAGGAATGTGGCAGAGATTAAATTTGTAAAGGATTTTTCAAAGATTGCATCTCCGTTGACGAGATTGATCAAGAAAAATGTCAGGTTTGAGTGGAATGAAGATTGTGAGCTTGCTTTTCAGGAATTGAAGAACCGGTTGACTTCAGCTCCAGTGTTGGTTATTCCTAGCAGTGATGAGCCATATGAGGTTTATGCAGATGCTTCAGGGCGTGGACTTGGATGCGTGTTGATGCAACATGGATGTGTGGTTGCGTACGGATCGAGACAGCTACGACTTCATGAGCGGAATTATCCTACTCATGATTTAGAGCTCGCGGCGGTGATTTACGCGCTGAAGATTTGGAGGTGTTACTTGTATGGAGCGTCATTTCAGGTCTTCTCCGATCATAAGAGTTTGAGGTATTTATTCACTCAGAGGGATCTTAATTTGAGACAACGTAGATGGATAGATTATATGGAGGATTATGATTTTGTGTTCCAGTATCATCCTGGGAAAGCTAATGTGGTTGCAGATGCGCTTAGTAGGAAGTCTTCAGGGATTCTCGCTTGTTTGGCTTTTGAGGACTGGAGCAGGGATGCGACAGTGAGCGAGTATAGGCTACGGTATCATGAAAACTGTGATCGAGTTTCGGTATATCATGTGGAAGCGACCCTAGCTCTTGTTCGGATGGTGAAGCAAAGTTAGTGGTAGGATCGGCATTTGCAGGCGATTTGTTCGTGAAATCAGATCAGGGAGCAGTTTGAAGAATGGAGCGTGCATGCAGATGGATCGTTGTATTTCGGGAGCGTCTTGCAGTTCTAGCTATCGCCGAGGTGACGAAAGCCATTTTTGACGAAGCTCATAGGTCTCAGTTCGCTATTCATCCAGGGAGAACAAAGATGTATCGCGATTTGAAGAGGCAGTATTGGTGGAGAGGCATGAAGAAAGATGTTCGAGAGTACGTGGCCAAGTGTTCGACGTGTCTTCAGGTGAAAGCCAAGCATCAGAAGCCTGCAGGTCAGCTTCAGTTGCTTCCTATTCCAGGGTGGAAATGGGAGCATAGGACGATGGATTTTCTCACAGGTTTGCCAAGGACAGAGCAGTGGCATGATGCAGTTTGGGTTGTGGTCGACAGGTTGATAAAATCGGCGCTTTTCATTCCGTTTAGATCAACGTGTTCGAGGAAAGTTCTCAGGGATTTGTATCTGCAGAACATTGTGAGGTTGCATGGAGTTCCCTTGTCCATCACTTCTGATCGAGACACCAGGTTTAATGCTAAGTACTAGAGGAGTTTTCAGGAGGCTTTGGGTATGGATTTGAACTTCAGTACGACGTTTCATCCTCAGACTGATGGGCAGTCTGAGCGGGTTATTCAAATTCTCAAGGATATGTTGCATGCCTATGCGTTGGACTTCGACAGAAATTGGAAGCAACGTTTGCATCTGGCAGAGTTTGCATACAAAAACAGCTATCAGGCGAGTATTGGTATGGCGCCGTTTGAGGCATTGTATGGGCGACCGTGTCGGTCACCTGTGTGTTGGGCCGAGCCAGAAGATAGAGTTATTCTTGGGCCAGATGAGATCCGTGATAGCAACGAGAAAGTTGCGGTGATTCAAGATCGATTGAGGGCAGCTCGGAGTCGACAAAAGAGTTACGTGGATAGGAGACGTAGACCCTTAGAGTTCGCGATTGGAGATTTCGTTCTCTTGAAGGTATCGCCTCGTAAGGGAACTATGCGGTTCGGAGTGAGTAGGAAGCTCACGCCGAAGTATATTGGGTCGTTCGAGATCACTCAGCGTGTTGGTGTGGTTGCTTATTGGCTTGATCTTCCGCCTAAACTTTCTCATGTTCACGATGTGTTTCATGTGTCGATGCTTAGGAAGTGTCCACCTGAGCAGGGTAAGATAGTTTCATTTCGCGATGTGCAGGTTCAGGAGGATACGACGTACGAAGAAGTGCCGATTCAGATCATCGACCAGAAAGTAATTAGTTTGCGTCGTCGTGAGATACCGTTGGTAAAGGTCGTGTGGCAGCATCACGGGGTTGATGAAGCCACCGGGGAACTAGAGTCGAGTATGCGGGAATTGTATCCGCATTTGTTTTGTTTTTGAAATGAGATGTAAATTTTGAGGGCGAAATTTCTTTTAGGGGTGGAGAGTTGTAATGCCCCGGAATTTATTTAATGTTATTGTAATATAAATGATAAATTAGTGTGCCATAATTAATGTTTTTACATTAATTTGATTACTTGGTTGGATTTTGAATTTTTGGTTGTTTTGTTAATTTGATGAATTCAAATGATTTCTTATTGTTTTAAAATGATGTTTTGAGTTTTAAAATACAACAATTTGTAAAATGTAAGATTTTAACTTTATTTGTACTTGGACTGTGATTGTATTTATGATATTGTCAGTACCATGTGTGTGCACAAGTTGTGGGTCTGTGGGACCCATACTCGCTATGTTTACTCTTTAATATTAATTATTCATGCTATGGCTTTCTTTAAATTTTCACATTTTATATTTAACTCAAACCCTTAAACTCCTGATTTTATTTAAATTCTCCTTTAATTAATTTAAATAATCTACCACGTCACCTCCCGTACTCCGGGGCGTGACATCTGTTTGTTATCATTTTGAGGGGAAAAAAGGATTTGTTGTTGATTATTGTTGTTGTTGTAGATTGCTAAAGGCTTTGTTGTTATTTTGATTAAAAAACACAAAAGAAGATTTCTTGTTGTTGTTGTGAGACTTGGTATTGTATGCTTGTTTTTTTTTTCTTTCACTGTTTTTGGACATTTAGTGGTATTTGCCGGTTACCAGGGACGTCGCCCATGTCGATGGTGCTCGGCGACATCGTTGGTGGTCTATCGAAGTCGCCGGTAAATTTTTGTATTTATACGGTAATATAATATTATAGAGTAATATTGTATTTTTTAGCCACCAGTGGTTTGACGACTGAATTTTTTGTATTTACAAGATAATATAGTACTAGCATAGTAATATTACATTTCTCAGCTGTTAGCGGTCCGGGGAAGTCACCAATCAATTTTTTGTATTTACACAATAATACAACATTAGTATTTGCTAGCCACCGGCAGTATGGCAAAATTGTCGGTGAATTTTTGTATTTACACCGTAATATAGTATTACTAGAGTAATATTGTATTTTCCATCCACAAGTGATTCGGTGAAGTCGTCGGTGAACTTTTTGTATTTACACTATAATACAGTATTACCAGAGTAATACTTTATTTCTTAGAGGGTGGTAGATATAGAGGAGAAAAAAGTAGAGGTATTTTGGGGTTTTTGTTCTAAATTTCTCGTAAGATGTTATTTAATTTCTTATGATATGCTATTTATTATACATTTTAAAACTATATAAATTATTTACTAAGTTCGTATCTAAATATAGTATTTTGATCTTTCTCTTTTTTATATACATTATGCAAATCTTTTTTTTTGTTTTTGGAGGAGTTACTATTAAATTACTTACAATAAATTGTCATATGTAAATCTTTGATTAAATAAATTTCTAATTGTAGATATACATTTTCTGCATTTCTATGATTAAACTAATAACTATAGATATCCATTTTCTACCTATCTTTGATTAATTTACGTACCATAGTTATGTATTAATTTTCTGCGTATCTATGATTAGTTGCTTACTATAGATATCAATTTCTCCACATCTATATTAAATCACGTGCTATAGGCGTGCCATCTCAATTAGATAAAAATCCAATGAAAACAAAAGAAATCTTTAGGACAAGGGAGAAAAAAGTTGAAGTCAAACTCCAACAAAAATAAAAAGGTTCATAAATTCATCATGGTCATAAAACAAAACAAAATATAACAAAGACTAAAGAGAAAATGAGAGACAAAACAATTTCTATACTTTTACATGTAAGGGATAAACATACAAGTTTAGCACAACCTCTATTTATAGGCCAAGAATCATACCTAAAGGTAGTAGTAATAGACAAAACTTACACAGGTTACATATACAATTAAGGAAGACATAATGCATAATATTATGAGGGATTCAATAGTGAGATAATGTGGTCTAAATGTGAATTATAAATTTGCAATGATACCTTTGCATGTAACTCATGGAATACCAAGAGATGGCATCTATGCATACACACATTTGATTCATAACACTTCCCTTAGATGTCACCATACAAAGAATATGCCTCATTAAAAACCTTACTAAGAAAAAATCCAATGGGAAAAAAATCTTTGTGAAGGAAGAAAGAGTACAAAATTCTTATATGCTCTGCATTTAGGATTGCTTCATTAAAAATCTTACTAGGAAAACCCAACGGGACAAAAACTTAGGCTAACAGAAAAAGAGTACAAAATGTAGTGTCTTCCCCTTATGTCAACATCTCTTCTTCAAAGATTTGTTGGGCAATACAGGCTACATTATCTTCATACAACATAGATGGACTTTCTTTGTTGAATGAAAGATTACATGTTTCTCTTATATGTTGCACTAGGAATTAACCATACACATTCTCGACTTACCTCATGAATTGCTAATATCTCAACATGATTCGAAGATATGGTGTTTAGGGTTTGCTTTGTCAAGTGCCAAAATATAACTGTACCACCATATGTAAACAAATAATCTATTTGTGATCTTACTTTATATGGATCAGACAAATTTTCTGCATCCGCATATCCAATCAATTCTGACTTGAAATCTTAAGCATAATAGAAACCCATATCTATTGTACCATGAAGATAACTAAGTATTTGTTTGACACCATTCCAATGTCTTCGAGTTAGTGAAGAACTATATCTCGCTAGTAAGTTAACAGAGAATGATATGTCAGGTAAGCTGACAGATAATAATATGTCAGGTCTTGTGCAGTTAGCAAGATACATTAATGCACTAAGATGTGGTACTTCTAGACCATGAATTTCTTCAACGTCATCTCGAGGACAAAAACGATCCTTTTTCACATCAAGGGATTGTACAACCATGGGAGAATCGTACAACCATGGGAGAACTCATTGGATGAGATTTATCCATATTAAAATGCTTTGATATCATGTCAATATATATTGAATGATGAACAAAAATCCCTCTTGATAAATGCTCGATCTGTAAGCTAAGACAAACTTTTGTTTTTCCTAAATCCTTCATTTCAAATTCATTTTTCAAATATGTTATCGTATTTGTAAGCTCTTCATGAGTCCGAATGATATCCAAATCATCAACATAAACCACAATAATAGCAAATCTAGACTTTAACCTTTTAATAAAAACACATGGGTATATTGAATTGTTAATATATTCTTCTTTCAAAAGATATTCACTGAGATGCTTTTACTACATGCGTCCAAATTGCTTTAATCCATATAAAGATCTTTGTAATTTAATTGAATACATTTCTTGAAATTTTGAATTGCATACTTCAAGCATTTTTAGCCCTTTAGGGACTTTCATGTAAATGTTATTTTCAAGTGACCCATACAAATAGGCCATTACAATATCCATCAGACACATATGAAGTGCTTCTGAAACTGCCAGGCTAATCAAAAATCTAAATGTAATTGCATCCACCACTAGGGAATATGTCTCCTCATAATCAATACCAGGTCTTTGCGAAAACCTTGTGCTACAAGTTGTGCTTTATATTTGGCAACTTCATTTTTCTCATTACGTTTTCACACAAAACCCACTTGTAGCCTATAGGTTTTACACCTTCAGGTGTTTGGACAATAGGCCCAAAAGCTTGACATTTTTCAAGTGAATTTAATTCTACCTAGATTGCGTCTTTCCATTTTGGCCAATCGTTTCTACATTGACATTCTTCAATAGACTTTGGTTCAAGATCCTCATTTTCTTCCGTAATATCAAGAGCTATTGCATATGCAAATATGTTGTTGACAATAATTTCATTTCAGTTCTATCTCTTTCTTGAAGTGACATAGCATATTGAGATCTTTTCATTAACATCATTTTCAGGTATCGGAACCTCTTCTGGAGTTACTTCTTCAGCTATGTCAATTGTTTTTGTACTGGGCTCTTTAAGGACATTAATAACCTTTGAAATGTCAACTTGCTTATTATTTAGCTCCTTTTTCTTTCTTGGATTTTTATTCTTGGAACCGATGGGTCTACCACACTTCTAGCATGCCTTAAAGATTTTTTTGTAGGAACATCAATTTGAATAGGAGCATTTTCAACAGGTATATGTAATTTTGTCACTTTCTTAAATCGATAAAAGCATCTGGTAACTGATTTGCAACCTTTTGCAAATCAAAAATCTTTTGGACTTCTAATTCATATTGATTTGTACGAAGATTGAAGTGAGATAACAATAATGCATTCCATGAAATTTCCTGTTTTTCCAGCTTTTGTTTATCTCCCCTAATGCTAGGAAAACCGTCACATCAAATTGACAATTGGCAAACAAGGCCGTAAAGAGATCACTCATCAAGGGTTCAAGATATTTAATTATTGACGGGGTTCAAATCCAACATGAATTCCTAATCTCCTTTGAGGACCTATCTTAGTGCGTTGTGGTGAAGCAATTAGGACATATACTGTGCAACTAAAAATACTTAGATGGGAAATATCTGGCTCTTTACTAGAAACAAGCTATAATGGGGAGTATTTATGATAGGCAGTTGGCCTTATGCGAATAAGCACTGCAACAAGTAATATGGCATGTCTCCAAGCAGAGCTAGGCAATTTTGTTCTCATAAGTAAAGGCCTAGCAATTAATTTCAGCCTTTTAATAAAAGATTCTGCAATCCATTTTGCATGTGCACATGAGCAATAGGATGCTCAATAATAATCTTAATTGACATATAGTAATCATTAAAGGCTTGGGATGTAAATTCTCTTATATTATCCAGACGAATTTTCTTGACTATATACTCTAGGAATTACGCCCGTAATTAGATTATTTGAACAAAGAGTCTTGCAAATGCAATATTTGTTGAAAAAATAATACACAACGGAACTATAAAAATTTTATATCAGTGTATTTTTCAAAACACAAGTTTGACATGCCATATGCATAAATTAACCAGATCTTACTAACCTTTGAATGCCGAAGAACTCCCGTAATCCGTGAAGAGAAGTAACGTTCCAGAAGAGCCTCAACCAACTGGTCTTCTTTACTATCTCTATCCACGATCGGAGTGAGTGTGGGCTCACACGTACAACTCTTCCTCCAAGTGACTCTCCTTCCAATCAATTGAGAGAACCCAAAGCTAGTGTTCGTGATTTGTGAACAAGAGCTCTCAAGGAGTTTCAGATTCTCACCAGCAGAGTATCACTCTTAATCTCTCAATTGATCTAAATAACTTATGAGACTTGCTCTCTATTTATAGAGGTTAGGTCTAGGGTCAATCCATATTAGATAAGGTCTCAAAAATTTGAATCAAAATCAAATTCGGATCAATATCTAGAAATCCGTGTAAAAACACATGATCCTTTTATCGCACATCGACAGGCCAAACTTGCCCCATCGGCAGGCTGAACTTAAGGATCAGCATGCTGAACTGTCGAAAAAATCTAAAAGAATCTTTTTATTTTTCACCCAAGATTCTATAGGATAAAGTATCAGTTTTAATTCAAATAACCCAATAGAGAAGCTATCTAGTTAAAACAACTTATCTAGATAATCTCTAGGAAAATAAATGAATTCCTAATAATTCTACAAGTTTATCTCGATCTAATTTATTCAAAAATTAAATCAACCGATCAACAAACAAGAATTATCCGATCCCAATAATTCAACAAGTTTATCTTGAATTAATTTTATCACAAAATTAATTCAACCGATAAACAGACATGAATTATTTAATTCTTCTGAATTTCAACCAATCTAATAAATCTGACATAAGTCACCAATTATTGGAAAAGCACGTCGTATCGTTATAGGATGTTGTGCCTTAGCAAAGGAGACCAAATGGACTTATATAGTTCAAACTCCTAATAATTACGAAACTCAATATCTCAGATATACATTTCATAATTATCAACTCCAACACTACTCCACTGAAAGCTTAGAGTTACACTCTCAAACTATAGAGAATTATGAAGCCCGTATAGCTAAGTCTCTATAACATATCATAATGTATCGTATCCCCAATAGGATTATCCATAATCAGCTTAAGGACAAGTTCTGTCTTACTTTCCTGATTATTTTTATCTTACGTTCTATTATCTCACCATCGAAAAACTTACCATCCAAAGACAGTATACCATTCGGCTACACCTATGTATCTAAATGGTTGAGTGCTCTAGTTTTCCAATTACAGGATAACGCATATCAGAGGATATCACTACCCCTAAAAAGGAGCTATGGATTCCATATCTATGAATAATAGGTCTACACTATCAAGAGTCATGCCTCCAATGTACCGGCATGCATACCACTATTAAGATGTGGGTGTCACCCTTTGGTACGTCAAAAGACACAAGTCAAGACAATGGGCCAATTATTCATCTTAGGATTAAGATACAATACAAATAATTGTCTAAAGTGAATCAATTTGCCAAGACAGAATTATTAATCTAAATCAATTCACTTTATGTCCCAATCCAACACATCTCACCTATGACAACGTGCCAATGTTCTATTCATGGAGTCCACCTTTGATGGTAAAGACAAACTATCTCCCAATTGAGATACAGACAACATAATAATCTTTACATGAATAAAACGCCCAACTTTATTCCCTCAAATGCAGATCTTATGATTTAGACCATCACCTTAAGAATCGTGTCTTCCGTATAATCTGTCTATCATATGCCCAATTCTTATAGGTTTAGACCGACGGTCTCAGACTTTTATTTGCTTAACATACATTCAACAAATATGAACGTAAAGAGGACAAGATTTATTATATAAACAATAAATAAATTCTTTATTGATAAAAATGTCTCCAAAAACTTATTACATTTTTACTCCTTAGGGCATACATGTCTAACAATCTCCCACTTGCACTAAGTGAGTAAATATGATAACTCTTGCTTCCCCATAGCTTCCACATGACTCTTGAAGACTCTCCCAGTAAATGTTTTCATAAATGGATTAGCTAAATTGTCCTCTGACGCGATCTTGCATACCGTGACATGCCCACCCTCAATGAAGTCCTTTATCACATGATACTTCTGATCAATATGCTTACTCTTTTTGTGAAATCTTGGTTCCTTAGCATTAGCTACCGCCGCACTGTTATCACAGTCTAGTGATACCGCCTTATCCATACCAGGAACTACCTTAAGATCCCCAAGGAACTTGCAGAGCCACACTGCTTCTTTTGAAGCATCACTAACTGCCACATATTCAGTCTCCATCATTGAATCTGAAGTGCAATCTTGCTTCACATGTCTCCAATAGATGGCACCGTTGCCCAGAGTAAACACAAAACCCAAAGTCGATTTCCTAGAATCCAGATAGGATTAAAAATCTGAGTAAGTATATCCTAGAGGAGTCAAGTCCTCACCCAAATATACAAGCATATACCCTTGAGTCCTTCTCAAGTACTTGAAAATATGCTTAACTGCAACCCAGTGGTTCGGTCCTAGATCCGCCTAAAATCAACTTACAATCCCAACCACATAACAAATATTTGGTCTTGTGCAAAGCATGGCATATATGAGACTACCCACTGCCGAAGCATAAGGCACCTTCTTCATGTATTCTCCTTAACTCCTCAAGCACCACTTTGCTTCGAGGCTTAAAGTCGTCCATGTAACTCTCCTCAAGGAAAGTTGTATTGGTTGAAACCACAACTTTATTTTCCTTTGGGTTATAGAAATAACCCCCTTTAGTCCCTTTTGGATATCCTATAAACACGCAAACTTTCGAACATGCTTCCAACTTATTCGCATCCTTAAATAGGACATGAGCCAGACATCTCCATATGCAAATATGGTTTAAGCATGTCTTTCTGTCTGTCCATAACTCGTGAGGAGTTTTAGGGACCGATTTTGAAGGCACATTGTTCAAAAGATAACATGCGGTTTGTAGTGTATATCCCCAAAAGGATAAAGGCAATGATGAATAACTCATCATGGACCTTACCATGTCTAATAAAGTCCTATTCCTTTTCTCCGCTATGCCATTCTACTACGGAGTGCCGGGCGCAGTTAAATAGGATAAAATCTCATTCTCTAATAATTGTCCTAAGAACTCATTAGAAAGGTATTCTACACCACGATCGGATTGAAGTGCCTTTATGGCTCTACCCAATTGCTTTTCCACTTTAGCCCGAAACTCCTTGAACTTGTCAAAAGTTTCGCTTTTGTGGTGCCGATCCAAAGCATGGCATACATGGGACTACCCACTGCCGAAGCATAAGGCACCTTCTTCATGTATTCTCTTT
This sequence comes from Artocarpus heterophyllus, assembly GCA_025403435.1. Taxonomy (NCBI): domain Eukaryota; kingdom Viridiplantae; phylum Streptophyta; class Magnoliopsida; order Rosales; family Moraceae; genus Artocarpus; species Artocarpus heterophyllus. The sequence continues at coordinate 27,900,137 of CM046354.1, read as the reverse complement.
CTTCCTCAGAATTTGGAGAGTCTTCCTTAGAAAGAGTAATTCCAAACCTAGATGGTTGCCCACCTTTCTTGGAATCCTGCATTGCAAACCTCCTACAAATTTTATCTATATAGTTGGCTTATGACAAAGCTATCATTTTGTTCTTCCTATCCCGAAAGATCTAGATACCGAGAACAAATTAGCCTCACTCAAGTCCTTCATGTCAAAGCAGGATACCGAGAACAAAATTAGCCTCACCCAAGTCCTTCATGTCAAACTGCTTGGTCAACCATAATTTGACCGACGGCAATGCCCCAATGTCATTGCTAATTAGCAGAATGTCATCAACATAGAGTAGTAGAAAAACCATCTTCCTAACCTTAATGTGTTTGTAAATACATGGCCCATCCACATTTTATAAGAATCTTTAAGTATTGATCACCTGATCAAATCTTATGTTCCAAGAACGGGAAGCCTGCTTAAGTCCATAAATTGACTTTAGCAGCTTATAAACCTTACCCTTTTGACCCTTGACCTTGAACCCGTCTGGTTGCTCCATATAAATGGACTCATCAAGATAGCCATTTAGAAAAGCCATCTTGACATCCATTTGCCAAATCTCGTAATTGAGAGCGACAGCTATGGACAAGAGAATTTGGATGGATTTAAGCATGGCTATAGGCGAAAAGGTTTCCTCGTAATCGATTCCCTCCTTTTGCATGTAACCCTTAACTACTAATCTAGCCTTAAAGGTTTTGACCTTTTCATCTACTCTTCTTTTCCTCTTGTAGATCCACTTACACCCTATGGGTTTTACCCCTTCAGGAAGATCCACAAGCTCCAAGACCTGATTAGTCTCCATAGACTTCATCTATGTGTTCATGGCCTCTGTCCAGAGTTTTGAATCAACATCCTCTATAGCCTCTATGTAAGTATAAGAATCTCTATCATGTTCATTTGGTTCAAACAAGAAGGCCTCCTTATTAAACATATACCTCTCGGGTTGAGGCCCGATCCTCCCACTACGCCAAAGCCCCTTAGGTTGTTATTCAGGTTTGTTTGGTTTTTATACACTGATTGGAACAGTTTCATTCGAAACCTCCAGAGTGATTGGACCACTCCTTAACTCCTTAAGCACCAGTTTGCTTCGAGGCTTAAAGTCGTCTATGTAACTCTCCTCAAGGAAAGTTGTATTAGTTGAAACCACAACTTTATTTTCCTTTAAGTTATGGAAATAACCTCCTTTAGTCCCTTTTGGATATCCTACAAACATGCAAACTTCTGAACGTTCTTCCAACTTATTCACATCCTTAAGCAGGACATGAGCCGGACATCCCCATATGCGAATATGGTTTAAGGATGTCTTCCTGCCCGTCCACAACTCGTGAGGAGTTTTAGGGACCGATTTCGAAGGCACATTGTTCAAAAGATAACATGCAGTTTGTAATGCATATCCCCAAAAGGATAAAGACAATGATGAATAACTCATCATGGACCTTACCATGTCTAATAAAGTCCTATTCCTTCTCTCCGCTATGCCATTCTGCTGCGGAGTGCCTGGGGCAGTTAAATAGGATAAAATCCCATTCTCTCATAAGTGTCTCAAGAACTCATCAGAAAGGTATTCTCCACCTCTATTAGATCGAAGTGCCTTTATGGGTCTACCCAATTGCTTTTCCACTTCAGCCTAAAACTCCTTGAACTTGTCAAAAGTTTCACTTTTGTGGTGCACCAGGTGCACATACTCATACCTTGAGTAATCGTCTCTAAAAGTGACAAGGTACACATACTCTCCTCGTGCCTGGATGTTCATCAGTCCGCAAACATCACTATGCACAAGTTCTAGAACCTCTTCGGCCCTATTGCCCTTGGACCTGAATGGTCTTTTGGTCATTTTACCCTCCAAACAAGATTCACATTGAAGTATAGATTCCACCTTTAAGTGACTTAAAGGTCCATCCCTTACCAACCTTTGAATCGTATTTAGGTTAATATGACCAAGGCGCAAATGTCACAGATAAGTCTTATTAGAGTGAGAAGTTTTATGTCTTTTAGAGTTATTATCATTCATCTCAACATTAAGCAGTAAGTCCATCTTAGGTTTGATAAAATACAGATTATTTTGCATCCATCCAAAACAGATAAAAGATTTATTTTTACGAATCACCACTTTATTATTAAAAGAAACCAAATAGGAGTCTTTAAATAAACAAGCTACAGAAATTAAATTCCTTTTAAATTTAGGAACATAAAAACAATCTCGCAAAATTAAATTCCTATAATTATCAAAATAAAGATGGACATCTCCCATTGCTTCCACCAAGACCAAGGATCCATCACTCATCCAAAGTGTGAAGTCTTCATAAAGCAGACTTTCGTTTCTTTGAACCCTTTCTGAGAAACACAAACTTGATTGGTTGCACTAGAATCTATGACCCAAATGTCATTGGATTCCTCAACAAAACAAGTTTCTAAATACAGGAGATCACACCTACCTCCTTTGGAAGGGAAGTCCTTGTAATGCTTCTTGATGTGCCCGACCTTCCCATTCTTGGCCCATTACTTCTTTCCATTCCCAAAATTGAGATTGAAACTAGAAGCAATCGCCAAGTTGGCCTCTCCACCAGCAGGAGACTCCTTGATCAGCAGTTTGAACTCCTGTAACTGTTTTATTAATTTTGTTAAGGTCATATTTCGCCTATTGCTTAAACTAAAAGTAGCTCTAAATAGAATAAATTCCTTTGACAGAGACTCAAAGACCATAGTCATTTGAGTTTCAGCATTGATATCAGCTCCATTGATTTGTGCCTTAGCGAGGTAACCCATGACCAACATCATGTGCTCCTTTATAGACGTCCCTGTTCTCTGTTTATAGTTCAAGAGTTTCTAAAGCGCCCCATGCCGCTTTGTTATGGCCTGGCCTCCAAACATGTCTTCTAGATTATCCAAGATTTACTTAGCAGTCTCATAATCCTCATGTTGAGCCTGCAGCACATTATTTATGCTAGCCACAACATAGCAGCTAGCCTGATCATTTGCATCTTTCCAGCGATCCTACGCTTGGAATTGCTCATTGGTGGAATCTCCTATAGGATCAGGAGGACAAGGGGTTGTCAACACAAATTTTATTTTCTCAAAAGGAGAGGACGCTATCCAAGTTCTATTTTCAATCATTATAATTCTCTCCTGTTAGTAGGCTTTTGTCAAGTATCGAAGATAAAACATTTTTAGACATTTTTAATCTACAATAAAGAATCATATACCAAAAATAAGTAAACATGCAATAATAATTTAGTAAGATAACACAATCATACAAATGTGTTTATGTGTCAAAACCTTGAAAATATCACAACCTTATAACAATAATTCCCAACTCAGAATTCAACAAGCTCCTAGGGGAGTCATACCAAACTCAATTAGGAACACGGATCCTCTTCTGATTAATATATGTCATCTAGGACCCATATGATCTAGCATATATTAATAATTGTTTCTTTGGCAATTAATTTTATTAATAGAGCTCCTATGGGAGGTTAATAATAAAATTAACATGAGTGTATAACCATCATTTTAATATTTTATCCACAATTTATAATCACCACCTAGGGTGTGCAACCATAAATCATGCTAAAATACCTTATCCTTTCAGAGATCCAATCTGGTACATGATAGAAATCTCTTCCTAAGGGTTGGGACCACCATGTTCTTCCTATGGACCAATGATGGAGGCCTTAGGTCCTCTCTTCGAAAACCTTCTCCCACTCATTCTTTTGAAATCAAGGTTTTATTTTAAAAAGACATGCATGAACAATTTTAATATGAGCGGCACTCCCTATTCTACATGACATGTTGTCAATATACATGGGAAATTATATTATAATGTAGACAAGCAAAGCTACAAGCAAAATAATAATAACCGTAATATTATGGTTCCACCCTAGAGAATAGAAAATAGAGATTACAAGAGAATAATCAAAACATATTATTGATTATTCATCCTTGAATCCTCAAGCTGTATCCTTCTTCATGTAATGCCCATCTTCAAGTCTTCAATCCTGTATGAATCGAATACTTCATATTTTTGATCATATCTAAATTTAATATTTCTGAAAAAAAATTTAGCTCTCTACTGGCAAGCCGATCTGAATGATCAACCTACCGGTCATGACCCACCGGTCGGCCGAACTAGAAGTTCAGCTAGCCACCAGAGCCATCTGCTTTCTACCATGCTAACGGCCTACAGAACCTTACTTCCAGTCTGTCGATCTACAACCATCGGCCTACCGAATTAGAGGGTTCGGCATGCCAACCGAGTAGAAATCACCCTTTCCAGAAAATACAATTTTTTAATGCAATTCATCAATTTGATTTTCAACAATTCAAAAACATAAAATTAGAGACTCAGGAAATACCTAGGAGCGTCATCATTCATCTTCGAGATCCGCTTCTAGATCCGTCTTTTTCGAATGATTATTTAATTACAAAATTCTTACAAATTTAAAATTAAATAATAATTCCTAGACGAAGATGATAGTCTGTCATCTAATCACATGAAAAAATTATATACACATTCTAGTCTCTAAGGAACCATAACTGGTATTAATTAATTAATTAATTAATAATTAAATAATAATTTAATCAACGATAATTAATTAATAAACTTCACCATATAATCCATGTCAACATATAAAATATATAGAAACCTAGAGTGCCAACTTTCTATAAAATTAAATTCAAGCATAGGAGAGATCAAGATCATATAATTTATACATATAGCATGATCACAAACTCGTAAATTTATGTTAAAACCATGGGTCTGATACCAATTGTTGGAAAAATAGTACGCAATGGAATTTTAAAAATTTTATAATAGAGTATTTTTTAAAACACAAGTTTGACATGCTGTATGCATAAATTAATCGGATCTTACTAACCTCTGTGTGCCGAAAAGCTCCTGTAATCAGTGAAGAGAAGTAACATTCCAAAAGGACCTCAACCAACTGGCATTCTTTGCTATTCTCTATCCATGATCGGAGCGCATATGGGCTCACATGTATAGCTCTTCCTCTAGGCGACTCTCCTTCCAACCAATTTGAGAGAACCTAAAGCTAGTGTTTCTGATTTGTGAACAAGAGCTCTCAGGGAGTTTTCAGATTCTCACCAGTGGAGTATCACTCTTAATCTCTCAATTGATCTAAATAACTTACGAGACTCACTCCCTATTTATATATGTTAGGTCTAGGGTCAGTCCTTATTAGATAAGGTCTCAAAAATTCGAATCAAAATCAAATTTGGATCAATATCTGATGAAATCTGCGTGAAAACACGTGATCTTTTTTTCACGTATAGGCAGGCCGATCTTTCTAATAGGCAGGCTGAACTTGCCCCATCGGCAGGCCGAACATACCCCATCAGCAGGCCAAACTTACCCCATCTGCAGGCTGAACTTAAGGATGGGCATGTTAAACTGTCGATAAAAAATCTCAACGAATCTTTTATTTTCCACTCGAGATTCTATAGGATAAAGTCTCAGTTTTAATTCAAATAACCCAATAGAAAAGTTATCTAATTAAAACAACTTTATCTAGATAATCTCTAGGAAAATAAATGAATTCCAAATAATTCTACAAGTTTATCTTGATTTAATTTATTCAAAATTAAATCAACTGATAAACAGACAAGAATTATTCGATCCCAATGATTCAACAAGTTTATCTTGAATTAATTTTGTCACAAAATTAATTCAATCGATAAACAGACATGAATATTTGATTTTTTCAAATTTCAACTAATCTAATAAATCTAACATAAGTCACCAATTATTGGAAAAGCATGTTGTATCGTTACATGATTTTGTGAGCTAGCAAAGGGGACCAAATGGACCATATAGTTCAAGCTCCTGAAAATTATGAAACCCAATATCCCAGATATACATTTCATAATTATTAACTCCAACGCTACTCCACTAAAAGCTTGGAGCTACACTCTCGAACTATATAGAATTACGAAGCCCGTATAGCTAAGTCTCCATGAAATATCATAGTGTATTGTATCCCCATAGGATTATCCATAACCGGCTTAAGGACGAGTTCTATCTTACCTTTCTGATTATTTTTATCTTACGTTCCATTATCTCACTATCGAAAAACTTACCATCCAAAGACAATATACCATTCGGTTACACCTATATATCCAAATGGTTGAGCTCTCTAGTTTTTCAATTATAGGATACCGCATATAAGAGGATATCACTACTCCTAAAAAAGAGCTATGGATTCCATATCTATGAATAACAGGTCTACGCTATTAAGAATCATGCCTCCAACGTACCGGCATGCATACCACTATTAAAATGTGGGTGTCACCCTTTGGTATATCAAAAGATAAAGTTAAGACAATGGGCCCACTGTTCATCTCAGGATTAAGATACAATACAAATGATTGTCTAAAGTGAATCGATTTGCAAAGACAAAATTATTAATCCAAATCAATTCACTTTATGTCCCGATCTAACACATCGTCACCTATGACAACGTGCCAATGTTTCTATTCATAGAGTCCACCTCCGATGGCCAAGACAGACCATCTCCCAATAGGGATATAGACAACATAACAATCTGTACATGAATAAAGCATCCAACTTTATTCTCTCGATTGCAGATCTTATGATTTAGATCGTCATCTCCCAATAGGGATATAGACAACATAACAACCTGTACATGAATAAAGCGTCCAACTTTATTCTCTCGATTGCGGATCTTATGATTTAGACCGTCACCTTAAGAATTGTGTCTTTCGTATAATTTGTCCATCATATGCCTAATTCTTAAAGGTTGGAACTGACAGTCTCAGGCTATTGTTTGCTTAACATACGTTCAACAAATATGAACGTAAAGAGAACAAGATTAGGTATATAAATAATAAATAAATTCTTTATTGATAACAATGTCTCCAAAAACATATTACATTTTTACTCCTTAGGGCATACACGTCTAACAGTAATAGCAATAGACATAACTTACATAGATTATATAAACAATTAAGGGAGACATAGTGCACAATATTAAGCTAAGTGTCCTAGGAACTCATTGGAGAGGTACTCTTCACCTCGATCGAATCGAAATGTCTTTATTGGTTTACTTAATTACTTTTTTGCTTTAGCTCAAAACTCCTTGACCTTGTCAAAAGCTTTGCTTTTATCATGCATTAGGTAGTCATACCCATATCTCGAGTAGTCATCCATAGAAGTGACAAAATTCTCATACCTTTCTCGTATCTTGATGTTCATGGGACCACAAACATCACTATGCACAAGTTCTAGAACCCTTTGGGCTCGATTGCCCTTTGGACCCAAATGGTCTTTTGATCATTTTGCCCCCCAAACATGATTCACATTGCGGTATAGATTTCATCTCTAAATGACTTAAAGGTCCATCTCTTACTAACCTTTGAATCCTATTCAGGCCAATATGACCTAAGTCTTATTAGTGTAAGAAGTTTTAAATCTTTTAGAGTTATCATTAACCTTAGTTTTTAGTAGTGAGTCCATCTGAGGTTTGATAAAATATAGGTTGTTTTGCATTCATCCACTAGAGATAAAAGATTTGTTTTTACGGATCATAACTTTATTATTAAAAGAAACTAAATGAAAATCTTTAAATAAACTAGCGATAGTAATTAAATTCCTTTTAAATTTAGGAACATAAATACAATCTCTCAAAACTAAACTCATATAACTATGAAAATAAAGATGGACATCTCTCACTGCTTCAGTCAGCACTAAGGATCTATCACCCATTCGTAACGTGAAGTGTTCATATAGCAAACTTCTTATTTCCTTAAACCTCTATAGAGAAACACAAACATGGTTAGTTGCTTTAGAATCTATGACCTAGATGTCACTTGATTCTTCAACTAAATAAGTCTTAACAACTAGAAGTTCGCACTTACCTCCTTTAGTTTGGAAGTCCTTGCAATTCTTTTTGATGCGTTTGATCTTCTCGTAGAAGAAATATCTTAGTTTCTTTGTGTTCCTCGTCTTTTTCTTCTTATCCTTGCCCTTTGTAAGAATAGAAGACTTTATGTTCTTGTCCTTTTGCTTCTTTCTATTCCCAGAATTGGAATTGGAACCAAATGCAACCGCTAAGTTCATCTTGCCACTAGCCAGAGCTTTTCTAATCAAGTTTTCAAACTCCTGCAACTACTTCATTAACTCAATTAAGGTCAGATCCTATCGATTGCTCAAGTTATAAGAAGGTGTAAGCTGAATGAACTTCTTAGAAAAAGTCTCAAAACCTATAGTCATTTGTGACTCAGCATCAATGTCAGCTCCATAAACTATAGCATTTACGAGGTAATACATGATCAATATGATATGCTCCTTCATAGGCATCCCCGATCTTTGCTTGCAGTTAAAAAGCTTCCGGAGAGCCTCTTGCCACTTCGTCAAGGCTTGGCCTCCAAACATGTCCTCAAGATTATCCATGATCTACTAAGCAGTTTCATGATCTTCATCTTGAGCCTGTAGCATGTTACTCATGCTAGTCATTGTTAGACATATATGCCCTAAGGAGTAAAAATGTAATATGTTTTTGGAGATATTTTTTATTAACAAAGAATTTATTCATCATTAATATACCAAATCTTGTCCTCTTTACATTCATATTAGTTGAATGTATGTTAAGCAAACAATAGTCTAAGACTATCAGTCTAAACCTTTAAAAATTAGGCATATGATGGACAGATTATGCGGAAGACACGATTTTTAAGGTGTCGATCTAAATCATAAGATCTGCAATCGAGGAAATAAAGCTGGGCACTTTATTCATGTAAAGATTGTTATGTTGTCTATATACCTATTGAGAGATTGTTTGTCTTGACCATCGGAGGTGGACTCCATGAATAGAAACATTGGCACGTTATCATAAGTGACGATGTGTTGGATCGGGACATAAAGTGAATTGATTTGGATTAATAATTTTGTCTCGGCAAATCGATTGACTTTAGAAAATTATTTGTATTGTATCTTAATCTTAGATGAATAGTGGACCCGTTGTCTTGACTTGTGTCTTTTGATGTACCAAAGGGTGACACCCATATCTTAATAGTGGTATACATGCCGGTACGTTAGAGGCATGACTCTTGATAGCGTAGACCTATTATTCATAGATATGAAATCCATAGCTTGTCTTTAGGAGTAGTGATATCCTTTTATATGCGTTATCATGTAATTAAAAAACTAGAGCGCTTAATCATTTAGATACATAGGTGTAACCGAATGGTATACTATCTTTGGATGGCAAGTTTTTTGATGGTGAGATAATAGAACGTAAGATAAAAATAATTAGGAAGGTAAGACAGAACTTGTCCTTAAGTCGATTATGGATCATCCTATCTGGATACGATACACTATGATACGTCATGGAGACTTAGCTATACGTGCTTTGCAATTCTATGTAGTTTGAGAGTGCAGCTCTAAGCTTTTAGTAGAATAGCGTTGGAGTTGATAATTATGAAATGTATATCTGGGATATTGGGTTTCGTAATTATTAGGAGCTTGAACTATATAGGTCCATTTGGTCCCCTTTGCTAGCTCATAAAAAATCTTATAACGATACGGCATGCTTTTCCAATAATTGGTGACTTATGTTAAATTTTCAGATTGGCTGAAATTTTGATAGGATTAGATAATTCATGTTTGTTTATCGATTGAATTAATTTAGTGATAAAATTAATTCAAGATAAACTTGTTGAATTATTAGGATCGTATAATTCTTGTCTGTTTATCGGTTGATTTAATTTTGAATAAATTAAATTAAGATACACTTGTAGAATTATTAGGAATTTATTTATTTTCTTAGAGATTATATAGACAAAGTTGTTTTGATTAAATAACTTCTCTAGTGTGTTATTTGAATTAAAACTGAGACTTTATCTTATAGAATCTTGGGTGAAAAAGAAAATATTCACTGAGATTTTTTATCGATAGTTCAGCATGCCGATCATCAAGTTCGGCCTGCTAATGGGGTAAGTTCAGCCTGCTGATTAGGTAGATCAGCCTACCAATGCCCGAAGAGAAAGATCACGCATTTTATGTAGATTTTATTAGATATTGATTAGAATTTGATTCTGATTCGAATTTTTAAGACCTAATCTGATAAGGACTGACCCTAGACCCAACCTCTATAAATAGGGAGTAAGTCTCAAGTGTTATTTAGATCAATTGAGAGATTAAGAGTGATACTCTACTGGTGAGAATTTGAAACTCCCTGAGAGCTCTTGTTTACAAATCACAAACACTAGCTTTGGGTTTTCTCACTTGGTTGGAAGGAGAGTCACCTAGAGGAAGAGCTGTACATGTGAGCCCATACTCACGTCGATCTTGGATAGAGAATAGCAAAGCATGCTAGTTGATTGAGGTTCTTCTAGAACGTTACTTCTCTTCACGGATTGCGGGAGTTCTTTGGCATTCAAAAGTTAGTAAGATTTGGTTAATTTATGCATATAGCATGTCAAACTTGTGTTTTGGAAAATACTCCAATATAAATTTTTAAAATTTCACTGCGTATTATTTTTCCAACAATTGGTATCAGAGCCATGGTTTTTATATAAATTTACGAGTTTGTGATCATACTATATGTATAAATTTTGTGATCTTAATCTCTCCTATGCTTGAATTTAATTTTATAGAGAGTTCGCACTCTAGATTTCTATATAATTTTATGTTGTCATGGATTATGTGGTGAATATGCATTAATTAATTATAGTCGATTAGATAACCATAAAATGGTTAATTAATTGATTATTAATTAATTAATTTATATCGGTTATGGTTCCTTAGAGGTTAGAATGTGTGTCTCAGTTTTTCATGTAATTAGATGGCTGACTATCATCTCCGTCTAGGAATTATTATTTAATTTTAAATCATTCAAAGAAGGTGGATCTAGAAGATGGATGATGACATTCCCAAGTATTTCCTAAGTCTCTAATTTTATGTTTTGAATTGTTGAAAATAAAATTGATGAATTGCATTAAAAATAGTATTTCTTGGAAAGGGTGATTTATGCTCGGTCGACATGCCGAACCATCCAGTTCGGTAGGCCGATGGTCGCAGATCGACAGGCCAAATGTGAGGTTTGGTAGGCCAACAGCGGGGTAGAAATCAGGTGGCTTTGGCAGCAAACTGAACTTCTAATTTGGCAGGCCGATCTATCATGAATCGGCAGGTCGATCTGTGAAGATCGACAGGCTAATGGGTCATGACCGGTAGGCCGATCACCCAGATCATCTTGCTGGTAGAGAGCTGAACATTTCTCCTGGAAAAGGTACAATTTTTCAATTTAGTTTTAATTTTATTTTTGGGACAATTCTGAGAGACATTGAATTTGGATATGACCAGAAATATGAAGTAATCGATTCATACGGGATTGAAGACTTGAAGGTGGACATTACATGATGAAAGATACAACCTAAGAATTCAAGGATGAAGAATCGATAATATGTTTCGATTATTCTCTTGTAATCTTTCTTTTCTACTCTCTAGGGTGGAGCCATAATATTACAGTTATTTATTATTTTGCTTGATTGCTTTGCTTGTCTGTATTATAATATGATTTGCCACGTATATTGATAACATGATATATAGAATAGGGAGCGCCATTCATATTAAAATTGTTCATGCATCTCTTTTTTAAAATAAAACCTTGACTTCAAAAGATTAAGTAGGAGAAGGTTTCCAAAGAGAGGACTAAGGCCTCCATCGTTGGTCCATAAGAAGAACATGGTGGTCTCGATCCCTAGGAAGGGATTTCTATCATGTACCAGATTGGATCTCTGAAAGGATAATGTATTTTAGCATGATTTATGGTTGCACACCCCTAGGTGGTGATTATAAATCATGGATAAAATATTGAAATGATGGTTATGCACTCACGTTAATTTTATTATTAACCTCCCCTAGGAGCTTTGTTGATAAAATTAATGGCCAAAGAAATGATTATTAATATATGCTGGATCATACGGTCCTGGATGGCATATATTAATCAGGAGGGGATCCGTGTTCCTGATTGAATTTGGCATGACTTCCCTAGGAGCTTATTGAATTCTGAGTTGGGAATTATCATTGTAAGGTTGTGATATTTTCAAGGTTTTGACACATAAACACATTTGTATGTTTTTACATGATTGTGTTATCTTACTAAATTATTATGATATGTTTACTTATGTTTGGTATATGATTCTTTATTGTAGATTAAAAATGTCTAAAAATCCTTTATCTTCGATACTTGATAAAAACCTATTAACCGGAGAGAATTATAATGATTAGAAACGAAACTTGGATATCGTCCTCTCCTTTGAGAAACTAAAATTTGTGTTGACAACACCTTGTCCTCCTGAGCCTATAGAAGACTGCACTAATGAGCAATTCCAACCATACGATCGCTGGAAAGATACAAATGATCAGGCTCGCTGCTATATTATGGCCAGCATGAATAACGTACTGTAAGCTCAACATAAAGATTATGAGACTATGAAGCAGATCTTGGATAATCTTAAAGATATGTTTGGAGACAAAGCCATAACAAATCGGCAAGGGGTGTTTTGAAAACTTCTTAACTGTAAGCAAAGACTGGGGACATCTGTAAAGGAGCACATGATGTTGGTCATGTGTTACCTCGCTGAGGCTCAAACCAATGGAGCCAACATCGATGCTAAAACTTAGATGACTATGGTCTTTGAGACTCTATCAAAGGAATTTATTTTGTTTAGAGCTACATTTAATTTAAGCAATAAGTGGGATATGACCTTAACAGAATTAATGAAACAGTTACAAGAGTTTGAACTGCTGATCAAGGAGTCTCCTGTAGGTGGAGAGGCCAACATGGTAGCTGCTTTTGGTTCCAATCCCAACTCTAGGAATGAAAAGAAGCAACGGGCCAAGAATGGGAAACTTCTACTCTTGCTAGCACCAAGAGCAAGAAAAAGAAGAAGAAGAAGAACCCGAAGAAGCTTAAGTGCTTCTTATGTGGGAAGGTCGGGCACATTAAGAAGCATTGCAAGGACTTCCTTTCCAAAGGAGGTAGGTGTGATCTTCTGCATTTAGAAACCTGTTTGGTTGAGGAATCCAGTGACATTTAGGTCATAGATTCTGGTACAACTAATTATGTTTGTGTTTCTCTATAGGGGTTCAAAGAAACTAGAAGTCTGCTATATGAAGACTTCACGCTTCAGATGGACGATGGATCCTTGGTCTTAGCAAAAGCAGTGGGAGATGTCCATCTTTATTTTGATAGTTATAGGAATTAAATTCTGCGAGATTGTTTTTATGTTCCTTAATTTAAAAGGAATTTAATTTCTGTAGCTTGTTTATTTAAAGAGTCCTATTTGGTTTCTTTTAATGATAAAGTGATGATTTGTAAAAACAAATCTTTTATCTGTTCTGGATGGATGCAAAATAATCTATATTTTATCAAACCAAAGATGGACTTACTGCTTAATGCTGAGATGAATGATAATAACTCTAAAAGACTTAAAACTTCTCACTCTAATAAGACTTATCTTTGGCATTTGCGCCTTGGTCATATTAACCTGAATAGGATTCAAAGGTTGGTAAGGGATGGACCTTTAAGTCAGTTAAAGGTGGAATCTATACCCCAATGTGAATCTTGTTTGGAGGGTAAAAGGACCAAAAGACCATTCAGGTCTAAAGGCAATAGGGCTGAAGGGGTTCTAGAACTTGTGCATAGTGGTGTTTGAGGACCAATGAACATCCGAGCACGAGAAGGGTATGAGTACTTCATCACTTTAATTGACGATTACTCAAGATATGGGTATGTGTACCTGATGCACCACAAAAGTGAAACTTTTGACAAGTTCAGGGAGTTTCAGGCTGAAGTGGAAATGCAATTGGGTAGACCCATAAAGGCACTTTGATCCGATCGAGGTGGAGAATACCTTTTCGATGACTTCATGGGACACTTATTAGATATTGGGATTTTATCCCATTTGACTGCACCAGACACTCCGCGGTAGAATGGCGTAGCAGAGAGATGGAATAGGACTTTATTAGATATGGTAAGGTCCATGATGAGTTATTCATCATTGCTTTATCCTTTCGGGGATATGCACTACAAACCTCATGTTATCGTTTGAACAATGTGCCTTCAAATCGGTCCCTAAAACTCCTCACGAGTTGTGGATGGGTAGGAAGACATCCTTAAACCATATTCGTATATGAGGATGTCTGGCTCATGTCCTATTTAATGATGCGAGTAAGTTGGAAGCACGTTCGAAAGTTTGCGTATTTGTAGGATATCCAAAAGGGACTAAAGGGGGTTATTTCTATAACCCTAAGGAAAATAAAGTCATGATTTCAACTAATGCAACTTTCCTTGAGGAGAGTTACATGGACGACTTTAAACCTCGAAATAAAGTGGTGCTTGAGGAGTTAAGGAGTGATCCAATCACTCCGGAGGTTCCAAATAAAACCATTCGGATCAGTGTAGAAAAACCAAACAAACTTGAACCACAACCTAAGGGGTTTCGGCGTAGTGGGAGGATTGGGCGTCAACCTGAGAGGTATATGTTCAATGGGGAGGACTTCTTGGCTGAACTGGATGAACATGACAGGGATCCTTATACTTACGTAGAGGCCATGGAGGATGTTGATTCAAAACTCTAGACAGAGGCCATGAACATTGAGATGAAGTCTATGGAGACTAATCAAGTCTGGGAACTTGTGGATCTTCCCGAAGGGGTAAAACCCATAAGGTGTAAGTGGATCTACAAGAGGAAAAGAGAAGTAGATAGGAAGGTCGAAACCTTTAAGGCTAGACTGGTAGCTAAGGGTTATATGCAAAAGGAAGGAATCGATTATGAAGAAACCTTTTTGCCATAGCCATACTTAAGTCCATTCGGATTCTCTTGTCCATAGCTGCCACTCTCGACTATGAGATTTGATAAATGGATATCAAGACGGCTTTTCTAAATGGCTATCTTAATGAGTCCATTTATATAGAACAACCAGACGAGTTTAAGGTCAAGGGTCAAGAAGGTAAGGTTTGTAAGCTGCTAAAGTCAATTTATGGAGTTAAGCAGGCTTCTTATTCTTGGAACATAAGATTTGATCAGGTGATCAAGACTTATGGGTTCTCACAAAATATGGATGAACTGTGTGTTTACAAACACATTAAAGATGGGAAGGTGGTTTTTCTACTACTCTATGTAGATGACATTCTGTTAATTGGCAATGACATTGAGGCATTGTCATCAGTCAAATTATAGTTGACCAAGCAGTTTGACATGAAGGACTTGGGTGAGGCTAATTTTGTTCTTGATATCTAGATCTTTCAGGATAGGAAGAACAAAATGATCGCTTTGTCCCAGGCCGACTACATAGATAAAATTCTCAAGAGGTTTGCAATGCAAGATTCTAAAAAAGGTAGGCAACCATCTAGGTCTGGAATTACTCTCTCTAAGAAAGACACTCCAAAGTTTGATGAAGAAAGAGAATACATGAAGAAGGTGCCTTATGCTTTGGCAGTGGGTAGTCTCATGTATGCCATGCTTTGCACATGACTGGATATTTATTATGCAGTCGGGATTGTAAGTCGATTTTCGGCGGATCCAGGACCAAACCATTGGGTTGCGGTTAAGCATATTTTCAAGTACCAAAGAAGGACTCGAGGGTATATACTTATGTATTCGTGTGAGGACTTGACACCTCTAGGATATACTAACTCAGATTTTCAATCTTGTCTGGATTCTAGGAAATCGACTTCGGGTTTTGTGTTGACTTTGGGCGGCGGTGCCATCATTTGGAGAAGTGTCAAGCAAGATTGTACTTGAGATTCAACGATGGAGGCCGAGTATGTGGCAGCTTGTGATGCTTCGAAAGAAGTAGTGTAGCTCCATAAGTTCCTTGGGGATCTTGAGGTAGTTTCTAGTATGAATAAGGTGGTATCACTATACGTGATAACAGTGCGGCGACAGCTAATGCTAAGGAACCAAGATTTCACAAGAAGAGTAAGCATATTGATCAGAAGTATCATGTGATAAAGGACTTCGTTGAGGGCGGGCATGTCACGGTGTGCAAGATTGCATCAGAGGACAATTTAGCTAATCCATTTACGAAGACACTTACTAGGAGAGTCTTCGAAAGGCATATGGAAGCTATGGGGATGCGAGATTTGTCATATTTACTCACATAGTGCAAGTGGGAGATTGTTAGACATGTATGACCTAAGGAGTAAAAATGTAATATGCTTTTGGAGACATTTTTTATCAATAAAGAATTTATTCATTATTAATATACCAAATCTTGTCCTCTTTATGTTCATATTTGTTGAATGTATATTAAGCAAACAATAGTCTAAGACTGTCAGTCTAAACCTTTAAGAATTGGGCATATGATCGACAGATTATGCGGAAGAAACGATTCTTAAGGTGACAGTCTAAATTATAAGTTTCGCAATCGAGGGAATAAAGTTGGGCGCTTGATTCATGTAAAGATTGTTATGTTGTCTATATCCTTATTGGGAGATGGTTTGTCTTGGCTATCGAAGGTGGACTCCATGAATAGAAACATTGGCACGTTGTCATAAGTGATGATGTATTGGATCGGGACATAAAGTGAATTGATTTGGATTAATAATTCTGTCCTGGCAAATTGATTCACTTTAGACAATCATTTGTATTGTATCTTAATCTTGAGATGAATAGTGGGCCCATTGTCTTGACTTGTGTCTTTTGATGTACCAAAGAGTGACACCCACATCTTAATAGTGGTATGCATGTCGGTACATTGGAGGCATTACTCTTGATAGCGTAGACCTATTATTCATAGATATGGAATCCATAGCTCCTCTTTAGGAGTAGTGGTGTCCTCTTATATGCATTATCTTGTAATTGAAAAACTGGAGTGCTCAACTATTTGGATACATAGGTGTAACCGAATGGTATACTGTCTTTGGATGGTAAGTTTTTTGATGGTGAGATAATAGAATGTAAGATAAAAATAATTAGGAAGGTAAAACAGAACTTGTCCTTAAGCCGATTATGGATCATCCTATGGGGGTACGATGCACTATGATATGTCATGGAGACTTAGCTATACGTGCTTCGTAATTCTATGTAGTTTGAGAGTACAGCACCAAGCTTTTAGTAGAGTAGCGTTGGAGTTGGTAATTATGAAATGTATATCTGGGATATTGAGTTTCGTAATTATCAAAAGCTTGAACTATATAGGTCTATTTGGTCCCCTTTACTAGCTCATAAAATCCTGTAACGATACGACTTGCTTTTCTAATATTTGGTGACTTATGTCTGATTTATTAGATTGGTTGAAATTCAAAAAAATCAAATAATTCATGTCTGTTTATCGGTTGAATTAATTTTATGACAAAATTAATTCAAGATAAACTTGTTGAATTATGGGATCAGATAATTCTTGTCTGTTTATCGGTTGATTTAATTTTGAATAAATTAAATCAGGATAAACTTGTAGAATTATTAGGAATTTATTTACTTTCTTAGAGGTTATCTAGATAAAGTTGTTTTGATTAGATAACTTCTTTATTGGGTTATTTGAATTAAAACTGAGACTTTATCCTATAGAATCTCTGGTGGAAAATAAAAGATTTGTTGAGATTTTTTTTGGCTGTTTGGCATGCCAATCATGCCGATCATCAAGTTCGGCCTGTCGATGGGACAAGTTTGGCCTACCGATTTGGCAAATCGGCCTGCCGATGTGCGAAGAAAAAGATCACGCGTTTTGCGTAGATTTTATCAGATATTGATCTGAATTTGATTCTGATTCAAATTTTTGAGTCCTAATCTAATAAGGACTGACCCTAGACCCAACCTCTATAAATAGGGAGTAAGTCTCAAGAGTTATTTAGATCAATTGAGATATTAAGAGTGATACTCTACTGGTGAGAATCTGAAACTCCCTGAGAGCTCTTGTCCACAAATCACAAACACTAGCTTTGGGTTCTCTCAATTGGTTGGAAGGAGAGTCACCTGGAGGAAGAGCTGTACGTGTGAGCCCACACTCACGCTGATCGTGGGTAGAGAATAGCAAAGAAGACCTGTTGGTTGAGGTTCTTCTGGAACGTCACTTCTCTTCACGGATTGCAGGAGTTCTTTGGCATTCAAAGGTTAGTAAGATCTGGTTAATTTATGCATATAACATGTCAAACTTGTGTTTTAGAAAATACTCTAATATAAAATTTTTAAAATTTTGTTGTATATTATTTTTCCAACAGTCATGATATAGTTGCAGGCCTAATCATCAGCATCCTTCCAACGATCATATGCTTAGATTTGTTCATTATTGGATTCGCCAATAGGCATAGGAGGACCCGATGTGGCTAGCACAAATTTTAGTTTCTTAAAAAATAGGACGATATTCAGGTTCCATTTCCAATCATTATAGTTCTTACCAGTTAAAGTGTTTTTTTCAAGTATTGAAGAT
This sequence comes from Artocarpus heterophyllus, assembly GCA_025403435.1. Lineage (NCBI taxonomy): Eukaryota > Viridiplantae > Streptophyta > Magnoliopsida > Rosales > Moraceae > Artocarpus > Artocarpus heterophyllus. Next base: position 27,881,686 of record CM046354.1, on the reverse strand, counting down.
AAAAGTGTTTTTAGACATTTTTATCTACAATAAAGATTCATATATCGAACATAAGCAAACATTCAATAACAATTTAGTAAGGTAACACAAACAAGTAAGCATACAATGTGTTTATGTGTCAAAACCTTGAAAAAATCACAATCTTATAACGATGATTCTTAACTTAGAATTCAACAAGCCGCCTAGGGGATACTTGCCAAATTTAATTAGGAATACGGATCCCCTCCGATTAGTATATGCCATCCAAGACTCTTCTGATTTAGCATATACTAGTAGTCGCTTTTTCTTTGACCATTAACTTTATTAATAGAGCTCCCTGGGAGGTTAATTATAAAACTAATCTTGAGTGTTTAACCATCTTTTCAACTGCTTTATCTATGGTTTATAATCGACACCTAGGGGTGAACAATGAAAAAAATGCTAAAGCAAATTATTCTCTTGAAGATCCAACCCAGTACATGATGCATCCCTTCCTAGGTGTCGGAACCACCATATGTTACCTATGGACCAATGATGGAGAACTTAGGTCCTCTCTTCGAAAACCTTCTCTCACTAAATATTTAGAATTCAAGGTTTTATGTTAACATGCATGAACAATTTTTGATAAGCGACACTCCCTATTCTACATGACATATTATCAGCATACATAGAAAAACATATTATAATACAAACAAGCAACACAACAAGCAACTCAACAAGCAAAGCTACAAGCAACATAACAAATAACTTTAATATTACAGTTCCACCCAAGAGAAAAGAAAATAAAATTACAAAAATTAATCGAAACTTTTTATCGATTCTTTATCTTGTATCTTTTAGTAGTATCCTTCTTCAAGTAATGTTTGTCTTTAATTTCAATCTTATATAGATCAAATTTTATTCTTTGATTATCATAAAATCTTGTTTGTTTTTCTCAAAATTGTTCCATAAAAGAAAAACCTCATAAAAATAACAAAAAACAACTTTCTACCACCCCGCGGTCAACCAAAGTATATATATCCCAGTCAACTGCGCCGTCGCAGTCTAGAATCCAAGAAGCTTTTTTCTTCATTATTTTTTTTAAATTTTTAATAACAATTCAAAAACTCATGAAAATTTTATAAACAGAAAATAAATAATCCAGCAATCAATTCTATCTTCTAGATTTGTCATTTCTTCGAATAATTATTTTAATACAAATTTACAAACCAAAATTAAAATAATAAACCCTAGACGATGATGATAGAACTACATCTAATTACGTGAAAAACCTAAATGCACATTCTAATCTCTAAGGAACTATAACCGGCAAAATTAATTAATTAATATAATAACACAAACAGAAATTTAATTAACAATAATTAATTAATAAACATTCACCATATAATCTCATGAGAACTTGTAATTATATAATAACCCTAGAGTGTCAACTCTCTAAAAAATATAGTTCAAGTATATGAGAGATTAAGATCATATAATTTATATAAATAGCATGGTCACAAACCCATAAAAACTCTATAAAACCATGCTCTGTTACCAATTGTTTGAAAACAATTATGTAGCAGAATTTTAAAATTTTTTAATTAAAATGTTTTTTCAAAAACAAGTTACACATGCTATGTATATAAATTAATAAAAGATCTTTTGTACCTCTTAGTAGACTGAAAAAACTGTAGGAACTATAACTAGAGAAATCTACCAGAAGAGTTTCAACCAACTGGTCTTCCTTGCTATTATCTTTCTATGATTGGAATGTGGGTAGTCGAACATCATTCAATTTTTCCTAAACTAACCTCCCCTTCCAATCACTTGAGAGAAACCAAGAGCTAAGGTTCAGGAAGTTAAATAATAGACCTATGAGAGTTTTAGAGTTTCTCTCCCTAGAATATTCTCTCTCTAAACTTCTTAAGTGATCTAAGAAACAATAGAAAATCATTCCCTTTATATAGTGGTCGGATTGGAGCTAATCCTTATCAGATTTGACCTCAAAATTCAAGTTTGGATAAACTCTTGAGTAAATTGCATAAGACACATGATCCTTGTGTTGGAAAAATAGTACACAATGAAAATTTCAAAATTTTTATACCAGAGTATATTCTAAAACACAAGTTTGACTCGCTATATATACAAATTAACTAGATCTTATTAACCTTATTTGTTGAAGAGCTCCTACAATCAATGAAGAGAAAGTCATTCCAAAAGAGCCTCAACCCAATGGTCTTTTTTGCTATTCTCAATCCACGATCGGAGTGTATATGGGTGCACAATGTACAGTTCTTCCCCAGTGACTCTCCTTCCAACCAATTGAGAAAACCCAGAACTAAGGTTTATGATTTGTGAACAATAGCTCTCAAGCGAGTTTCAGAGACTCATAGACAGAGTGCTCACTCTAGATTTCTCAACTGATCTAAATAACTTATGAGTCTCACTCCCTATTTATAAAGGTTGGCCCAAGAGTTAGTCCTTATCAGATAAGGCCTCAAAAATTCAAATCTAAATCAATATCTAAAAAAATAGCGTAAAACACGTGATCAGATTATCGTTCGATCAACAGGCCAAACTGATAGATAGACCTACCGAACTTACTCCATCTGTAGGCCGAACCTGAAGATCGGCCTACCGAACTTACGATAAATGATCCCTGCGAATCTTTATCTCCCACGCAAGATTCTTAAGATAGAGCCTCAATTTTAAGTCAAATAACCCAATAGAAAAGTTTTCTGATTAAAACAGTCATATTTAGATAATCTTTAGGAAAATAAATATTCTTGATAATTCAATAAGCTTATCTTGAACTAATTTACACAAAATTAATTCAATCGATAAACAGACATGAATTATCTAATCTTATCGAATTTTAGCCAATCGGATAATTTAACATAAGTCATCAATTTATTAAAAAAGCATGCTGTATCATTACAAGATTTTTATGAGCTAGCAAAGGGGACCTAATGGACCTATATAGTTCAAGCTCCTGATAATCATGAAACTTAATATCCCAGATGTACATTTCATAATTATCAACTCTAATGCTACTCCACTAAAAGCATAGAGTTGCACTCTCGAACTATATAGAATTACGAAGCTCGAATAGCTAAGTCTTCATGGCATATTATAATGTGTCATATCCTTATAGGATAATCCATGATCGGCTCAAGGATAAATTATGTCTTACTTTTCTGATTATTTTTATCTTACATTCCATTATCTCACCATCAGAAAACTTACCATCTAAAGACAGTATACCATTTGGTTACACCTATATATGCAAATGGTTGAGAGCTCCAAATTTCCAATTACAGGATAATACATGTAAGAGGATATTAGCGACTCCTAAAGAAAGCTATGGATTCCATATCTATGAATAACAAGTCTACGCTATCAAGAGTCATGTCTCCAATGTACCAACATGCGTACCAACATAAAAATGTAGGTGTCACCCTTTGGTACATCAAAAGACATAAGTGAAGATAACGGGCCTACTATTCCTCTCAAGATTAAGATACAACACATATAATTGTCTAAAGTGAATTGATTTGCTAAGACAGAATTATTAATTCAAATCAATTACACTTTATGTTCTGATCTAATGTATCGTCACCTATGATAATGCACCAAAGTTTCTATTTGCGGAGTCTGCCACCGATGGCCAAGACAAACTAACTTCCATTAAGGATATAGACAACATAATAATCTTTGCATGAATAAAGTACCCAATTTTATTCCCTCGATTGCGGATCTTATAATTTAGACTGTTACCTTTAGAGTCATATCTTCTGTATAATTTAGACTACAGTCTCAGACTTTTGTTTGTTTATCATACATTCAACAAATATAAATATAAAGAAGACAACATTTTGGAATGTGAATAATACATAAATTCTTTATTAATAAAATTATCTCCAAAAACATATTGCATTTTTACTCCTTAGGGCATACATGTCTAACAATCTCCCACTTGTACTAAATGAGTAAATATGACAAATCTCGTATTCCCATAGTTCCACATGCCTCTCGAAAACTCTCACAGTTAGTGTATTCATGAATGGATTAGCTAAATTGTCCTCGGATGCGATTTTTCACATAGCAACATGCCCTGCCTCTACAAAGTCTTTTATCACATGATACTTTCGATCAATATGCTTACTCTTCTTGTGAAATCTTGGTTCCTTAGCATTAGCTACCGTCGTACTATTATCACAATACAGTGCTACCGCCTTATTCATACCAAGTACTACCTCAAGATCCCTAAGGAACTTACGGAACCATACTGCTTCTTTCGAAGCATCACTAGCTGCCACATACTCGGTCTCCATTGTTGAATCTGAAGTGCAATCTTATTTCACACTTCTTCAAGCACTGGCACCGCTGCCTAGTAAATAGAAAACCCAAAGTCGATCTCTTCAAATCTAGACAATCCTGACCGCATAACAAATATCCTGTTGTGTGCAAAGCATGGCATAGAGACTACCCACTGCCGAAACATAAGGCACCTTCTTCATGTATTCTCTTTCTTCATCAGACTTTAGTGAGTCTTTCTTAGAAAGAGTAATTCCAGGCCTAGATGGTTGCCCACCTTTCTTGGAATCCTACATTGCAAACCTCCTGAGAGTTTTATCTATGTAGCCCGCTTAGGGTAAAGCTATCATTTTGTTCTTCCTATCCTAAAAGATCTGAATATCGAGAACAAAATTAGCCTCACCCAAGTCCTTCATGTCAAACTACTTGGTCAACCATAATTTGATTGATGACAACGCCCTAACGTCATTGCTAATTAGCAAAATGTCATCTACATAAAGTAGTAGAAAAACCACCTTTCCATCCTTAATGTGTTTGTAAACACATGGTTCGTCTACATTTTGTGCGAACTCATAAGTCTTATTCACTTGATCAAATCTTATATTCCAAGAACAGGAAGCATGTTTAAGTCCATAAATTAACTTTAGCAGCTTACAAACCTTACCCTCCTAACCCTTAGCCTTGAACCCGTCTAGCTGCTCCATATATATGGACTCATCAAAATTGCCATTTAGAAGGCTGTCTTGACATCCATTTGCCAAATCTCATAATCAAGAGCAATAACTATTGACAAGAGAATGCGGATGGAATTAAGTATAGCTACCGGTGAAAAGGTTTCCTCGTAATGGATTCCTTCTTTTTGTGTGTATCCTTTAGCTACTAGTCTAGCCTTCTAGGTTTTGACCTTTCCATCCATTCCTCTCTTCCTCTTATAGATCCACTTACACCATATGGGTTTTACCCCTTTAGGAAGATCCATAAGCTCCTAGACCCAATTAGTCTTCATAGATTTCATCTCTATGCTCATGGCCTCTGTCCAGAGTTTCGAATCAACATCCTCTATAGCCTCTACGTAAGCATAAAAATTCCTATCATGTTCATCCGATTCAGCCAAAAAGGCCTCACCATTGAACATATGCCTTTTGGGTTAACATTTGATCCTCCCACTACACTAAAGCCCCTTAGGTTGTTATTCGGGTTCAGCTGGTTTTTCTACACTGATTGAAACGGTTTCATTTGGAACCCTTAGAGTGATTGGATCACTTGCTTGCCAACTCCTCGAGCATCACTTTGTTTTGAGGCTTAAAGTCGTCCATGTAACTTTTCTTAAAGAAAGTTGCATTAGTTGAAACCACAACTTTATTTTCCTTTGAGTCATAAAAATAACCCCCTTTAGTCCCTTTTGGATATCCTACAAGCACACAAACTTCTGAACGTGCTTTCAACTTATTTGCATCTCTAAACAAGACATGAACCAGACATCCCCATATGCAAATATGGTTTAAGGATATCTACTTGCCCGTCCACAACTCGTGAAGAGTTTTAGGAATTGATTTTGAAGGCACATTGTTTAAAAGATAACATGCGGTTTATAGTGCATATCTCTAAAAAGACAAAGGCAATGATGAATAACTCATCATGGACCTAACCATGTCCAACAAAGTCCTATTCTTTCTCTCAGTCATGCCATTCTGCTGTGGTGTGCATGGCGTAGTCAAATGGGATAGTATCCCATTCTCTAATAAGTGTCCTAAGAACTCATCAGAAAGGTATTCACCACCTCGATCAGATCAAAGTATCTTTATGGGTCTACCCAATTGCTTTTCCACTTCAGCCTAAAACTTCTGAACTTGTCATAAGTTTCACTTTTGTGGTGCATTGGTACACATATCTATATCTTGAGTAATCATCAATAAAAGTGATGAAATACTCATACCCTCCTTGTGCCTGGATTCATAGGTCTACAAACATCGCTATGCACAAGTTGCCTTATTGCCCTTAGACCCAAATGATTTATTGGTCATTTTACCTTCCAAACAAGATTCACATTGTGGAATAGATTTTATCTTTAAGTGACTTAAAGGTCCATCCCTTACCAACTTTTGAATCCTATTCAGGTTAATATGACCTAGTCGCAAATGCCAAAGATAAGTCTCATTAGAGTGAGAAGTTTTAAGTCTTTTAGAGTTGTTCTCATTAATCTCAGCAATAGGCAGTAAGTCCATCTTAGGTTTAATAAATATAGATTATTTTGCATCCATCCATCACAGATAAAAAATTTGCTTTTACGAATCACTACTTTATTATTAAAAGACACTACATAAGATTCTTTAAATGAACAAGCTACAGATATTAAATTCCTTTTAAGTTTAGGAACATAAAAACAATCTCGCAAAAATAAATTCCTAAATTATCAAAGTAAAGATGGACGACTCCCACTGCTTCAGCTAAGACCAAGGATCGATCACCCATCCGGAGCGTAAATTCTTCACGAAGCAAACTTCTCGTTTCTTTAAACCCCTATAGAGAAACACAAACGTGATTAGTTGTTTCGAAATCTAAGTGTCACTGGATTCCTCAATCAAACAAGTTTCGACAAAAAAAGATCACACCTACCTCCTCGGGAAAGGAAGTCCTTGCAATTCTTCTTTATGTGCCTGACCTTCCCACACAAAAAGCACTTGACATTCTTCGGGTTTTTCTTTTTCTTCTTCTTGTTCTTGCTATTTGTAGGAATAGAAGACTTCTCATTCTTGGCCTGTTGCTTCTTTCCCTTCCCTAGATTGGGATTGGAACAAGAAGGAGCCACCAAGTTGGCCTCTCCACCAGCAGAAAATTCCCTAATTAGAAGTTCAAACTCCTATAACTGCTTCATCAACTTAGTTAAGGTCATATCCTGTCTATTACTTAAATTAAACATAGCACTAAACGGAATAAATTCCTTAGACAGAGTCTTAAAGACCATAGTCATCTATGTTTCAACATCAATGTCAGCTCCATTGGTCCTCAGCGAGGTAACCTTTGACTAACATCATATGCTCCTTCACAGATGTCCCCAGTCTTTGTTTGTAGATTAAGAGTTTTTGAAGCGCCCCTTGCAACTTTGTTAAGGCCTAGCTTCCAAACAAGTCTTCTAGATTATCCAAGATTTGCTTAGTAGTCTCATAATATTCATGTTGAACCTTTAGCATGTTATTCATGCTGGCCATAACATAACAGTGGGCCTGATCGTTAGCATATTTCCAGTGATCATACGCTTGGATTTGCTCATTAGTGGAATCTCCCGTAGGCTCGGGAGGACACGGTGTTGTCAGCATAAATTTTAGTTTCTCAAGGGGCAGGATGATATTCAGGTTTTGTTTCCAATCATTATAGTTCTCACTGGTTAATTGGTTTTTGTCAAGTTTCAAAGATAAAGCGTTTTTAGACATTTTTAATCTAAAATGAAGAATCATATACTAAACATAAGCAGACATACCAGAATATTTTAGTAAGATAACATAATCATGTAATATATAAAATGTGTTTATATGTCAAAACCTTAAAATATCACAACCTTACAACAATAATTTCCAACTCAGAATTCAACAAGCCACCTGTGGGAGACTTGCCAAATTCAATTAGGAACACATTTTTCCTCCTAATTAATATATGCCATCCAAGACCCGTTTGATCTAACATATATTAATAATCGTTTCTTTGGCCATTAATTTTATTAACAGAGCTCCTAGGGGAGGTTAATAATAAAATTAACATGAGTATATAACCATTGTTTCAATATTTTATCCATGATTTATAATCACCACCTAGGGGTGTGCAATGATAAATCATGCCAAAATACCTTATCCTCTAGGAGATCCAACGTGGTACATGATGAAGTTTCTTCCTAGGGGTTGGAACCATCTTGTGCTGCCTATGGACCAACGATGGAGGCCATATGTCCTCTCTTCGAAAACCTTCTCCCACTCAATCTTTTGAAATCAAGGTTTTATTTTAAAAATTATGCATTAACAATTTTAAATGAGCGGCACTCCCTATTTTATATGACATGTTATCAATATACATGGCAAAATCATATTATGATGCAAACAAGCAAAGCATTCATGCAAAGCCACAAGCAAAATAACAATAAATAATCGTAATATTATGGTTCCACCCTAAACAATAGAAAATAAAGATTACAAGAGAATAATCGAAACATATTATCGATTCTTCATCCTTGAATCATAAAGTTGTATTCTTCATGTAATGTCCATCTTCAAGCCTTCAATCCCGTATAGAATGAATACTCTATATTTCCAATCATATCAAAATTTAATGTTTCAAAGAATTGTCCAAAAAAAAATCAAAACTACACCAAAAAAGCACCTTTTTTGAACTATTTACAACTCTCTGCTAGCATGCTTATTTAAGCAATTAGCCTGCCAGTCATGACCTTTCGACCTGCCGATCCTTTCAGGTCGAGCTGCCAGTCATGCCAAATTAGCCTTCAGAACCTGAAAGTTTGGCTTGCAGCCAGAACCGTCAAAATTCTGCCCCGCAAACGGCCTATCGATCTTGAGGTTCAGCCTACCGGTCTGCGAACATCGACCTGGCGAACTCAACGGTTCGACCTACCGACCGAGCAAAAATCACGTTTTTCCAAAAAATACACTTTTAATGTAGTTTTTCAATCTTATTTTCCACAATTCAAAAACATAGAAGATTTAGAGACTTAGAAAATACCTATGGAACAATATCGTCCATCTTCTAGATCCGTCTTCTATGAATGATTATTTAATTATAAAATTCTTATAAATTTAAAATTAAATAATAATTCCTAGACGGTGGCGATAGACCGCCATCTGATTACAAGAAAAAGTCTAAATACATATTCTAACCTTTAAGGAACCATAACCAGCATTAATAATTAATTAATTAATTAATTATTAAATAATAATTTAATCAACCATAATTAATTAAAAAGCATTCATCATATAATCCATGACAATATAAATATATAGAAACCCTAAAGTGCCAACTCTTTTAAAAATTAAATTCAAGCATAGGAGAGATGAAGATCACATAATTTATATATATAACATGATCACAAACTCGTAAAACTTACGTAAAAACCATGGCTCTGATACCAATTGTTGAAAAAATGATACATAGTAGAAATTTTAAAATTTTTAATCAAAGTATTTTCTAAAACATAAGTTTGATATGTTATATGTATAAATTAACTAGATCTTACGAACCTTATTTGTTGAAGAACTCCTGCAATCGATGAAGAAAAAGGCATTCCAGAAGAGCCTCAACTAATTGATTTTCTTTGCTATTCTCTATCCACGATAGGAGTGTTGTTGAAGAAATATTAAGAGCGAAATTTTAAAAATTTTATATCAGAGTATTTTTCATAACAAAAGTTTGACATGCTATATGCATAAATTAACCAGATCTTACTAACCTTTGTGTGCCAAAGAACCCTCGCAAAACATGAAGAGAAGTAACGTTTCAAAAGAGCCTCAACCAACTGGTCTTCTTTGCTATTCTCTATCCACGACTGGAGTGAGTGTGGGCTCACACGTACAGCTCTTCCACCAGGTGACTCTCCTTCCAATCAACCGAGAGAACCCAAAGCAAGTGTTCGTGATTTGTGAACAAAATCTCTTAGGAAGTTTTTAGATTCTCACCAGTAGAGTATCACTTTTAATCTCTCAATTGATCTGAATAACTCCTAAGACTTATTCCCTATTTATAGAGGTTGGGTTTAGGGTCAATTCTTATTAGATTAGGTCTCAAAAACTCAAAACAGAATCAAGTTCTGATCAATATCTGATAAGATCCATGCAAAAATGCATGATCTTATCATTCGCTCATCGGCAGGCCGATCAAGATGATCGGCCCATCGGTAGGCTGAACACGATGATCGGCAGGCCAAACTGTCGAATAAAAAATCTTAATGAATCTTTTATTTTCCACCTAAGATTCTATAGGATAAAGCCTCAGTTTTAAATCAAATAACCCAATAGAGAAGTTATCTGATTAAAACAACTTTATCTAGATAATCTCTAGTAAAATAAATGAATTCCTAATAATTCTACAAGTTTATCTTGATCTAATTTATCCAAAATTAAATCAACCGATAAACAGACAAGCATTATCCAATCCTAATAATTCAACAAGTTTATCTTGAATTAATTTTATCACAAAATTAATTCAATCGATAAACAGACATGAATTATCATATTCTTCCAAATTCTAAACCAATATGATAAATCAGACATAAGTTACCAATTATTGAAAAGCACACCGTATCATTATAGGATTTTGTGAGCTAGCAAAGGAGACTAAATGGACCTATATAGTTTAAGCTCTCGATATTTATGAAACCCAATATCCCAGATACACATTTCATAATTATCAACTATTAGACATGTATGCCCTAAGGAGTAAAAATGTAACACGTTTTTGGAGACATTTTTATCAATAAAGAATTTATTCATTTATATATACCAAATCTTGTCCTCTTTACGTTCATATTTGTTGAATGTATGATAAGCAAACGGTAGTCTGAGACTGTCAGTCTAAACCTTAAGAATTGGGCATATGATGGACTGATTATGCGAAAGACATGATTCTTAAGGTGATGGTCTAAAACATATGATCCACAATTGAGGTAATAAAGTTGGGCGTTTTATTCATGTAAAGATTGTTATGTTGTCTATATCCCTTTTAGGAGATAGTTTGTCTTGACCATTGTAGTTGGACTCCGTGAATAGAAACATTGGCACGTTGTCATAGGTGACGATGTGTTGGATCGGGACATAAAGTGAATTAATTTGGATTAATAATTCTGTCTTGGCAAATCGATTCACTTTAGACAGTCATTTGTACTGTATCTTAATCCTGAGATGAATAATGGGCTTGTTGTCTCGACTTGTGTCTTTTGATGTACCAATGGGTGACTCCCACATCTTTATAGTGGTATGCATGCCGGTACGTTGGAGGCATGACTCTTGATAGCGTAGACTTGTTATTCATAGATATGGAATCCATAGCTCCTCTTTAGGAGTAATGATATCCTCTTATATGCGTTGTCCTATAATTGGAAAACTAGAGCGCTCAACCATTTGGATACATAGGTGTAACCAAATGGTATACTAACTTTGGATGGTAAATTTTCTAATGGTGAGACAATGGAACGTAGATAAAAATAATCGAAAAGGTAAGACAGAACTTGTCCTTAAGCCGATTATGGATGATCATATGGGGATACGATACACTATGATATGTCATGGAGACTTAGCTACACGAGCTTTGTAATTCTATAAAGTTCGAGAGTGCAGCTCCAAGCTTTTAGTGGAGTAGCGTTGGAGTTGATAATTGTGAAATGTATATCTGGGATATTGGGTTTCATAATTATCATGAGCTTGAACTTTATAGGTCCATTTTGGTCCCCTTTGCTAGCTCACAAAATCCTGTAAGACACGGCGTGCTTTTCCAATAATTGGTGACTTATGTCAAATTTATCAGATTGGTTTAAAATTTGTAAGAATCAAATAATTCATGTCTGTTTATCGGTTGAATTAATTTTGTAAGAAATTAGTTCAAGATAAACTTGTTGAATTATTGTGATCAGATAATTCTTGTCTGTTTATCGGTTGTTTTAATTTTGGACAAATTAGAACAAGATAAACTTGTAAAATTATTGTGAATTGATTTATTTTCTTAGAGATTATCTTGATAAAAAGTTTGTTTTGATCAGATAACTTCTCTATTGGGTTATTTAAATCAAAACTGAGACTTTATCCTTTAGAATCTCGGGTGAAAAATAAAAGATTCATGGAGATTTTTTCTCGGGAGTTCGGCCTGCCGGATGACGTGGTCGGCCTACCGAACTGGGCTATTCGGCCTGCCGAACTGGACTGTTCGGCCTGTCGATCAAAGTATTCGGCCTGCCGATCAGCAGAGATAAGATTACACATTTTCACGCGGATCTTATCAGATATTGATCCAAGCTTGATTTTGTTTCATGTTTTTCAAACCTAATCTGATATGGACTGACCCCAGGACCAATAGCTATAAAAAGGGAGTGAGTGTCATGATTTACTCAGATCAATTTGAGAGATTAAGAGTGATACTCTTCTTGTGAGCATCTGAAAACTCCCTGAGAGCTTTTGTTCACAAATCACGAGCACTAGCTTTGGGTTCTCTCTATTGGTTGGAAGGAGAGTCACCGGTGGAAGAGCTGTACGTGTGAGCCCACACTCACTCCGGTTGTGGATAGAGAATAGCAAAGAAGACTAGTTTGTTGAGGCTCTTCTGGAACGTTACTTCTCTACACAGGTTGCGGAGGTTCTTCGGCACACTGAGGTTAGTAAGATCTGTTTAATTTATACATATAACATGTCAAACTTGTGTTTTGGAAATTACTCTGATGAAAATTTTTTAAAAATTCCGTTGCGCACTTTGTTTCCAACATCAACTCCAATGCTACTCCACTAAAAGCCTGGAGCTGTACTCTCAAACTACATAGAATTACGAAGCCTGTATAGCTAAGTCTCCATGACATATCATAGTGTGTCGTATCCCCATATGATTATCCATAATCGGCTTAAGGACAAGTTTTGCCTTACCTTTTCAATTATTTTTATCTTACATTCCATTATCTCACCATCGAAAAACTTACCATCCAAAGATAGTATACCATTCGGTTACACCTATGTATCCAAATAGTTGAGCGCTCCAGTTTTTCAATTACAATATAACGCATATAAGAGGATATCACAACTCCTAAAAAGGAGCTATGGATTCCATATCTATGACTAACAAGTCTACGCTATCAAGAGTCATGCCTCCAATGTACCGGCATGCATACCACTATTAAGATGTGGGTGTCACCCTTTGGTACATCACAAGACACAAGTCAAGACAACGGGCCCACTATTCATCTTAAGATTAAGATACAATACATATGATTGTCTAAGTGAGTTGATTTACTGAGACAAAATTATAAATCTAAATCAATTACACTTTACGTTCTGGTCTAATACATCATTACCTATGACAATGCACCAATGTTTCTATTCACAAAGTCTACCTCCGATGGCCAAGACAAACCATCTCCTGCTAGGGATATAGACAACATAACAATCTTTGCATGAATAAAGCACTCAACTTTATTCCCTCAATTGTGGATCTTATAATTTAGACTGTCACTTTTAGAATCATATCTTCCGCATAATCTGTCCACCATATTGTTTGAAATGTATGCCCTAAGGAGTAAAAATGTAATAAGTTTTTGGAGACATTTTTATCAATAAAGAATTTATTCATTGTTTATATACCAAATCCTGTCCTCTTTACGTTCATATTTGTTGAATGTATGTTAAGCAAACAATAGTCTGAGACTGTCAGTCTAAACCTTAAGAATTAAGCATATGATGGAAGGATTATGCGAAAGACACGATTCTTAAGGTGAAGGTCTAAATCATATGATCCGCAATCAAGGGAATTAAGTTGGGAACTTTATTCATGCAAAGATTGTTATGTTGTCTATATCCCTTCTAGGAGATGGTTTGTCTTGACCATCGGAGGTGGACTCCATGAATAGAAATATTGGCACGTTGTCATTGGTGACGATGTGTTCGATCGGGATATAAAGTGAATTGATTTAGATTAATAATTCAATCTCGGAAAATTGATTCACTTTAGACAATCATTTGTGTTGTATCTTAATCCTGAGATGGATAGTGGGCCCGTTGTCTTGACTTGCATCTTTTGATATACCAAAGGGTGACACCCACATCTTAATAGTGGAATGCATGCCGGTACGTTGGAGGTATGACTCTTGATAGCATAGACCTGTTATTCATATGGAATCCATAGCTCATCGTTAGGAGTAGTGATATCCTCTTATATGCATTATCATGTAATTGGAAAACTGGAGCGCTCAACCATTTGGATACATAGGTGTAACCAAATGGAATACTGTCTTTGGATGGTAAGTTTTCCGATGGTGAGATAATGGAACATAAGATAAATATAATCAAGAAGGTAAGACAGAACTTGTCCTTAAACTGATTATGGATAATCATATGGGGATACAATACACTATGATATGTCATGGAGACTTAGCTATACGGGCTTTGTAATTCTATGTAGTTCGAGAGTGCAGCTCCAAGCTTTTAGTGGAGTAGCATTGGAGTTGATAATTATGAAATGTATATCTAGAATATTGGGTTTCATAATTATCAAGAGCTTGAACTATATAGGTCTATTTGGTCCCCTTTGCTAGCTCACAACATCCTGCAACGACACGGCGTGCTTTCCTAGTAATTGGTGGCTTATGTTGGATTTATCAGATTGGTTAAAATTTGGAAGAATCAAATAATTCGTGTCGGTTTATAGGTTGAATTAATTTTATGATAAAATTAATTTAAGATAAACTTGTTGAATTATTACGATTGGATAATTCTTGTCTGTTTATCGGTTGATTTAATTTTGGATAAATGAGATCATGATAAACTTGTAGAATTATTGGGAATTGATTTATTTTCCTAGAGATAATCTGAGATAAAGTTGTTTTGATCAGATAACTTCTCTATTGGGTTATTTGAATTAAAACTGAGACTTTATCCTATGGATTCTCGGGTGGAAAATAAAAGATTTGTGGAGATTTTTTATCGACAGTTTGGCCTGTCGATCCACATGTTCAGCCTGCTGATGGGGACTGTTTGGCCTGCCAATCAACCTATTCGGTCTGTTGATGAGCGAAGGATAAGATTACGCGTTTCCATGCGGATATTATTAGATATTGATCCGAACTTGATTCTGTTTTGAGTTTTTGAGACCTAATCTGATAAGGACTGACCCATAGGCCCAAACCTATATAAAGGGAGTAAGTCTAAAGAGTTAGTCAGATCAATTGAGAGATTAAGAGTGATACTTTGCTAGTGAGAATCTGAAAACTCCCTGAGAGCTTTTGTTCACAAATCACGACCACTTGCTTTGGGTTCTCTTGATTGGTTGGAAGGAGAGTCGCCTTGGTGAAGAGCTATACGTGTGAGCCCACACTCACTCTAATCGTAGATAGAGAATAGCAAAAAAGACCAGTTGGTTGAGGCTCTTCTGAAACGTTACTTCTCTTCACATTTTGCCAGGGTTCTTCGGCATACAAAGGTTAGTAAGATCTTGTTAGTTTATGCAAATAACATGTCAAACTTGTGTTTTGAAAAATAATCTGATGTAATATTTTTAAAATTTCTACTATGCACTCTTTTTCCAATAATTGGTATCAGAGCCATGGTTTTTACATAAATTTACGAGTTTGTGATCATGTTATATATATAAATTTTGTGATCTTAATCTCTCATATGCTTGAATTGAATTTTTTATAGAGAGTTGGCACTCTAGGTTTCTATATAATATTTTATATATTGTCATGGATTATATCGTGAATGTTAATTAATTAATTATGGTTGATTAAATTGTTATTTAATTGTTTATTAATTAATTAATTTATGTCGGTTATGGTTCCTTATAGGTTAGAATGTGTATCTAGGTTTTTCATGTAATTAGACGGCGGACTATCATCTCTATCTAGGAATTATTATTTATTTTTAATTTGTAAGAATTTTGTAATTAAATAATTATTTGGAGAAAACGGATCTAGAAGAATGACGATGGCGCTCCCAGGTATTTCCTGAGTCTTTAATTTTATGTTTTTGAATTGTTGAAAATAAAATTGATGAATTGCATTAAAAATTGTATTTTCTAGAATGGAAGATTTCTACTCGGTCGGCATGCCGAACATCACAATTTGGCAGGCCGATGGTCACAGATCGGCAGGCCGGACGTGTGGTTCAGCAAGCCATCAATGGAGCAGAAATAAGGCGGCTCTGGCAGCAGACCAAACTTTCATGTGTTGGCAGGTATTTTAGCATGTACCAGATTGGATCTTTGAGATGATAAGGTATTTTAGCATGATTTATGATTGCACACCCCAGGTGGTGATTATAAATCATAGATAAAATATTAAAACGTTGGTCATACACTCATGTTAATTTTATTATTAACCACCCCTACGAAATCTGTTAATAAAATTAATGGCCAAAGAAATGATTATTAATATATGCTGGATCATACGGGTCTTGGATGGCATATATTAATCAGGAGGGGATCTGTGTTCTTGATTGAATTTGGCATGACTCCCCTAGGAGCTTGTTAAATTTTGAGTTGGGAATTATCGTTGTAAGGTTGTGATATTTTCAAGGTTTTGACACATAAACACATTTGTATGTTTTTACATGATTGTGTTATCTTACTAAATTATTATGATATGTTTGCTAATGTTTTGTATATGATTCTTTATTGTAGATTAAAAATGTCTAAAAACGCTTTATCATCGATACTTGACAAAAACCTATTAACCGATGAAAACTATAATGATTGGAAACGAAACCTAGATATCGTCCTGTCCTTTGAGAAACTAAAATATGTACTGACAACCCCCCTCCGAGCCTACAGGGGACTCAACTAATGAGCAATTCCAAGCGTATGATCGCTAAAAACATGCTAATGATCAAGCCTACTGCTATGTTATGGCCAGCATAAATAATGTCCTGTAGTCTCAGTATCAAGATTATGAGACTACGAAGCAGATCTTGGATAATCTTGAGGAAATGTATGGAGGCAAAGCCATAACAAAGCGGCAAGGGGCGCTTCAGAAACTTCTAAATTGTAGACAAAGGCTTGGGACATCTGTAAAGGAGCATATGATATTGGTCATGGGTTACCTCGCTGAGGCTCAAACTAATGGAGCTGACATTGAAGTTGAAACTCAGATAACTATGGTCTTTGAGACTCTGTCAAAGGAATTTATTCTGTTTATAGCTATATTTAATTTGAGCAATAGGCACAATATTACCTTAACAGAATTGATGAAACAGTTACAGGAGTTTGAACAACTTATCAGGGGGTCTCCTGTGGGTGGTGAGGCCAATTTGGTAGCTGCTTCTAGTTCCAATTCCAATTCTAGGAATGGAAATAAGCAACGGGCCAAAAAGGGGAAGCCTTTGATTCCTACTAGCACCAAGAGCAAGAAGAAGAAGAATAAGAACCCCGAAGAAGCTTAAGTGCTTCTTCTATGGAAAGGTTTGGTATATCAAGAAGCATTGCACGGACTTCCTTTCCAAAGGAGGTAGGTATGATCTTCTATATTTAGAAACTTGTTTGGTTGAGGAATCCAGTGACATTTAGGTCATAGATTCTGGTGCAACTAATCATGTTTGTGTTTCTCTACAGGAGTTCAAAGAAACGAGAAGTCTGCTACATTAGGACTTCACGCTTCAGATGGGCGATGGATCCTTGGTCTCAGCGGAAGCAGTGGGAGATGTCCTTCTTTATTTTGATAATTATAGGAATTTATTTTTGCAAGATTGTTTTTATGTTCCTAAATTTAAAAGGAATTTAATTTCTATATCTTGTTTATTTAAAGACTCCTACTTGGTTTCTTTTAATGATAAAGTGGTGATTTGTAAAAACAAATCTTTTATCTGTTCTGGATGGATGCAAAATAATCTATATTTTATCAAACCTAAGATGGATTTATTGCTTAATGCTAAGATGAATGATAATAACTCTAAAAGATTTAAAACTTCTCACTCTAATAAGACTTATCTTTGGCATTTGAGACTTGGTCATATTAACTTGAATAGAATTCGAAGGTTGGCAAGAGATGTACCTTTAAGCCACTTAAAGGTAGAATTTATACCTCAATGTGAATCTTGTTTAGAGGGTAAAATGACCAAAAGACCATTCGGGTCTAAGGGCAATAAGGTCGAAGGGGTTCTAGAACTTGTGCATAGTGATGTTTGCGAACCAATGAACATCCGGGCACGAGGAGGGTATGAGTACTTCGTCACTTTTATTGACGATTACTCAAGGTATAGGTATGTGTACCTGATGCACCACAAAAGCAAAACTTTTGACAAGTTCAGGGAGTTTCGGGCTGAAGTGAAAAAGCAATTAGGTAGACCCATAAAGGCACTTTGATCCGATCGAGACGAAGAATACATTTCTAATGAGTTCTTGTGACACTTATTAGAGAATGGGATTTTATCCCATTTGATTGAGCCGGGCACTCCACAGCATAATGGCGTAGCAGAGAGAAGAAATAGGACTTTGTTGGACATGGTTAGTGTTGTAAAAATAGTACACAACGGAATTTTAAAATTTTTTTTCATCAGAATAATTTCCAAAACACAAGTTTGACATGCTATATGCATAAATTAACCAGATCTTACTAACCTTTGTATACTGAAGAACCTCCACAATCTGTGAAGAGAAATAACGTTTTAGAAGAGCCTCAACCAACTGGTCTTCTTTGTTATTCTCTATCCACGAATGGAGTGAGTTTGGGCTCACATGTACAGCTCTTCCACCTGTGAGTCTCCTTCCAACCAATCAAGAGAACCCAAAGCAAGTGTTTGTGATTTGTGAACAAAAGCTCTCAGGGAGTTTTTAGATTCTCACTTAGCAGAGTATCACTCTTAATCTCTCAATTGATCTAAGTAACTTGTGAGAATCACTCCCTATTTATAGAGGTTGGTCCTAGGGTCAGTCCTCATCAGATTAGGTCTCAAAATTCTGATCAGAATCAAATTTGGATCAATATTTGATAAGATCCGCATGGATATGCGTGATCTTATCCTTTGCTGATCGGTAACCCAAACAGGTCCCATCGGCAGGTTCGAACACGTCCATCGGTAGGCCGAACTGCCCAAAAAAAAAAAATCTCGCGAATCTTTTATTTTCCACCCGAGATTCTATAGGATAAAGTCTCAGTTTTAATTCAAATAACCCAATAGAGAAGTTATCTGATCAAAACAACTTTATCTAGATAATCTCTAAGAAAATAAATTAATTCCCAATAATTCTACAAGTTTATCTTGATCTAATTTATCCAAAATTAAATCAACCGATAAACAGATAAGAATTATCCGATCCTAATAATTCAACAAGTTTATCTTGAATTAATTTATTACAAAACTAATTCAACCGATAAACAGACATGAATTATTTGATTCTTTCAAATTTTAACCAATCTGATAATTCCGACATAAGTCACCAATTATTGGAAAAGCACGCCGTGTCGTTATAGGATGTTGTGAGCTAGCAAAGGGGACCAAATGGACCTATATAGTTCAAGCTCCTAATAATTATGAAACCCAATATCCCAGATATATATTTCATAATTATCAACTCCAACACTACTCCACTAAAAGCTTAGAACTATATAGAATTACGAAGCCTGTATATCTAAGTCTCCATGACATATCATAGTGTATCATATCCCTATATGATAATCCATAATCGGCTTAAGGACAAGTTCTATCTTACCTTCCCTATTATTTTTGTCTTATGTTCCATTATCTTGCCATCAGAAAACTTACCATCCAAAGACAGTATACCATTCGGTTACACCTATGTATCCAAATGGTTGAGCGCTCCAGTTTTTCAATTACAAGATAACGCATATAAGAGATATCATTACTCCTAAAGAGAAGCTATGGATTCTATATCTATGAATAACAAGTCTACGCTATCAAGAGTCATGCCTCCAATGCACTGGCATGCATACCACTATTAAGATATGGGTGTCACCCTTTGTACATCAAAAGACACAAGTCAAGACAACAGGCCCACTATTCATCTCAGGATTAAGATATAATACAAATGATTGTCTAAAGTGAATCTATTTGCTGAGATAGAATTATTAATCGAAATCAATTCACTTTATGTCCCAATCCAACACATCGTCACTTATGACAACGTGCCAATGTTTCTATTAACAGAGTCCTCCTCCAATGGTCAAGACAAACCATCTCCTAAAAAGGATATAGACAACATAACAATCCTTGCATGAATAAAGCGCCTAACTTTATTCCCTCGTTTGCAGATCGTATGATTTAGACCATCACCTTAAGAATCGTGTCTTTCGCATAATCCGCCCATCATATGCCCAATTCTTAAGGTTTAGACTAACAGTCTCAGACTATTTTTTGCTTAACATACATTTAACAAATATGAATGTAAAGAGGACAAGATTTGGTATATAACTAATGAATAAATTCTTTATTGACAAAATGTCTCTAAAAACTTATTACATTTTTACTCCTTAGGGCATACATGTCTAACAATTAGGTCCATGATGAGGTATTCATCATTGCCTTTATCCTTTTGGGAATATGCACTACAAACTGCATGTTATCTTTTGAACAATGTGCCTTCAAAATCGGTCCCTAAAACTCCTCACGAGTTGTAGACGAGTAGGAAGACATCCTTAAACCATATTTGTATGTGGGGATGTCTGGCTCATGTCTTGTTTAAGGATCCAAATAAGTTGGAAGCACGTTCGAAAGTTTGCGTGTTTGAAGGATATCCAAAAGGGACTAAAGGGGGTTATTTTTATAACCCAAAGGAAAATAAAGTCGTGGTTTCAACTAATGCAACTTTCCTTGAGGAGAGTTACATGGACGACTTTAAACCTCGAAGCAAAGTGGTGCTTGAGGAGTTTAGGAGTGATCCGATCACTCCGGAGGTTCCGAATGAAACCGTTCCGATCAATGTAGAAAAACCAAGCAAACCTGAACAACAACCTAAGGGGCTTCGGTATAGTGGGAGGATTAGGCGTCAACCTGAGAGGTATATGTTCAATGGGGAAATCGTTTTGGCTAAACCGAATGAACATGATAGGGATCCTTATACTTACGCAGAAGCTATATAGGATGTTGATTCAAAACTCTGGACAGAGGCCATTAACATAGAGATGAAGTCTATAGAGACTAATCAAGTATATGAGCTTATGGATCTTCCCGAAGGAGTAAAACCCATAGGGTGTAAGTGGATCTACAAGAGGAAAAGAGGGGTGGATGGAAAGGTCGAAACCTTTAAGGCTAGACTGGTAGCTAAGTGTTATACGCAAAAGGAAGGAATCGATTATGAGGAAACCTTTTCGCCTGTAGCCATGCTTAAGTCCATTCGGATTCTCTTGTCCATAGCTGCCACTCTTGACAACGAGATTTGGCAAATGGATGTCAAGACGGCTTTTTTAAATGGCTATCTTGATGAGTCTATTTATATGGAACAACCAGACAGGGCAAGGTCATCGATCAAGAGGGTAAGGTTTGTAAGCTGATAAAGTCAATTTATGGACTTAAGCAGGCTTCCCATTCTTGGAACATAAGATTTGATCAAGTGATCAAGACTTACGGGTTCTCACAAAATGTGGATGAACCATATGTTTACAAACACATTAAGGATGAGAAGGTGGTTTTTCTACTACTCTATGTAGATGACATACTGTTAATTGGCAATGACATTGGGGCGTTGTCATCGGTCAAATTATGGTTGACCAAGCAGTTTGACATGAAGGACTTGGGTGAGGCTAATTTTGTTCTCGGTATCTAGATCTTTCGAGATAGGAAGATCAAAATGATAGCTTTGTCCCAAACCAGCCGCATAGATAATATTCTCAGAAGGTTTGCAATGTAGGATTCAAAGAAAGGTGGAAAACCATCTAGGTCTGGAATTACTCTTTCTAAGAAGACTCTCCAAAGTCTTATGAAGAAAGAGAATACCTGAAGAATGTGCCTTATGCTTCGACATGGGTAGTTTCATGTATGTCATGCTTTGCACACGACCGGATATTAGTTATGCCGTCGAAACTGTAAGTCGATTTCAGGTGGATCCAGGACCAAACCATTGGGTTGTAGTAAAGCATATTTTCAAGTACCTGAGAAGGACTAGAGGGTATATGCTCGTATATTCGGGTGAGGACCTGACTTCTCTAGGATATACTGATTCAGATTTTCAATCCTATCTAGATTCTAGGAAATTGACTTTGGGTTTTGTGTTTACTCTAGGCGACGGTACCATCAGTTAGAGAAGTGCTAAGCAAGATTACACTTCAGATTCAACGATGAAGGCCGAGTATGTGGCAGCTAGTGATGCTTCGAAAGAAGTAGTGTGGCTCTGTAAGTTCCTTAGGGATCTTGAGGTAGTTCCTGGTATGGATAAAGCGGTATCACTGTACTGTGATAACAGTGCAGCGGCAGCTAATGCTAAGAAACCAAGATTTCACAAGAAGACTAAACATATTGATCGAAAATATCATGTGATAAAGGAATTTGTTGAGGGTGGGCATGTCACAGTGTGCATGATCGCGTCAGAGGATAATTTAGCTGATCCATTTATGAAGACACTTATTGGGAGTCTTCGAGAGGCATGTAGAAGCTATAGGGATGTGAGATTTGTCATATTTACTCACTTAGTGCAAGTGGGAGATTGTTAGACATGTATGCCCTAAGGAGTAAAAATGCAATAAGTTTTTGGAGACATTTTTATCAATAAAGAATTTATTCATTGTTTATATACCAAATCTTATCCTCTTTACGTTCATATTTGTTGAATGTATGTTAAACAAATAATAGTCTAAGATTGTCGGTCTAAACCTTAAGAATTGAGCATATGATGGACGGATTATGCGGAAGACACGATTCTTAAGGTGATGGTCTAAATCATACGATCTGCAATCGAGGAAATAAAGTTGGGCACTTTATTCATGCAAAGATTGTTATATTGTCTATATCCCTTCTAGGAGATGGTTTATCTTGACCATCGGAGGTGGACTCCATGAATAGAAACATTGGCACGTTGTCATAGGTGATGATATGTTGGATCGAGACATAAAGTGAATTGATTTGGATTAATAATTCTGTCTCGGCAAATCGATTCACTTTAGACAATCATTTGTGTTGTATCTTAATCTTGAGATGGATAGTGGGCCCGTTGTCTAGACTTGTGTCTTTTGATATACCAAAGGGTGACACCTACATCTTAATAGTGGTATGTATGTCGGTACGTTGGAGGCATGACTCTTGATAGCATAGACTTGTTATTCATAGATATGGAATCCATAGCTCCTCTTTAGGAGTAATGATATCCTCTTATATGCATTATAATGTAATTGAAAAACTGGAGCGCTCAACCATTTGGATACATAGGTGTAACCGAATGGAATACTTTCTTTGGATGGTAAGTTTTCTGATGGTGAGATAATGGAACATAAGATAAATGTAATAGGGAAGGTAAGGCAGAACTTATCCTTAAGCCAATTATGGATAATCATATGAGGATACAATACACTATGATATGTCATGGAGACTTAGCTATACGGGCTTGGTAATTCTATCTAGTTTGAGAGTGCAGCTCCAAGCTTTTAGTGGAGTAGCGTTGGAGTTGATAATTATGAAATATATATCTGGGATATTGGGTTTTGTAATTATCAAGAGCTTGAACTATATAGGTCCATTTGGTCCCCTTTGCTAGCTCACAACATCCTGTAATGACACGACGTGCTTTTCCAATAATTGGTGACTTATGTCGGATTTATTAGATTGATTGAAATTTGAAAGAATCAGATAATTCATGTTTGTTTATCGGTTGAATTAATTTTGTGATAAATTTAATTTAAGATAAACTTGTTGAATTATTAGGATTGGATAATTCTTGTCTGTTTATCGGTTGATTTAATTTTGGATAAATTAGATCAAAATAAACTTGTAGAATTATTGGGAATTGAATTATTTTCCTAGAGATAATCTAGATAAAGTTGTTTTGATCAGATAACTTCTCTATTGGGTTATTTGAATTAAAACTGAGACTTTATCCTATAGATTCTCAAGTGGAAAATAAAAGATTCGTGGAGATTTTTTATCGACAGTTCGGCCTGCCGATCAGCTTGTTCAGACTGCCGATGAGCAAAGGATAAGATTACGCGTTTCCACGCGGATTTTATCAGATATTGATCCGAACTTGATTCTATTTCTAGTTTTTGAGACCTAATCTGATAAGTACTGACCCTAGGCCCAACCTCTATATAAAGGGAGTAAGTCTAAAGAGTTACTTAGATCAATTGAGAGATTAAGAGTGATACTCTGCTAGTAAGAATTTGGAAACTCCCTGAGAGCTTTTGTTCACAAATCATGAACACTTGCTTTGGGTTCTCTCGATTGGTTGGAAGGAGAGTCACATTGGTGAAGAGCTGTACATGTGAGCCCACACTCACTCCGGTCGTGGATAAAGAATAGCAAAGAAGACCAATTGGTTGAGGCTCTTTTGAAACGTTACTTCTCTTCACGTTTTGCGAGGGTTCTTTGGCATACACAAGTTAGTAAGATCTGGTTAATTTATACATATAGCATGTCAAACTTGTGTTTTGGAAAATACTTTGATATAAAATTTTTAAAATTCCCGCTGCACACTCTTTTTCCAACACATATGCCTAATTCTAAAGGCTCAGACTAGTAGTCTCAGACTTTTGTTTGCTTATCATACATTCAATAAATATGAACGTAAAAATGACAACAATTTAGCATATGAATAATAAATAAATTCTTTATTGATAAAAATGTCTCCAAAAATATATTATATTTTTACTTCTTAGGGCATATATGTCTAACACCCTGACGTGGTAGGTCCGGTCAACCGGCCTACACTGTGTTCGGTAGACCAACCCATTGTGGCAGCACTCCCACGACGCGTTCTTGGCTCCTAAGATTTATTCCATTAATTTAAACCAAACCTAATGGATAAATCATACTTTATTTGACCCAGGTATTTTTTATAGAGCCTCAATTTTAATTGAAATAATCCAATAGAGAAGTTATCTAATTAAAACTGTCATATACAGATAATCCCATACAAATAAAATCTATTTTAAATAATTCAACATGTTTATCTTGAATTAATTTATAAAATTAATTCAACTAATAAATCTACATAAATTATTAAGTCTAATCTATCAAATTTTAGCCAATCTAATAAATAACTTAGGTTATCAATCTGTAGGAAAAAACATATTGTATCATTACAGGAAATATTATGAGCTAGCAAAAGGAGCTTGATGGACATATATAGATCAAACTCCTATAATTATAAAATAACATATCCCTGATACGTATATTTTATAATTATCAACTCTAAAACTATTTCACTAAAAGCTTTAAGCTACATTCTTGAACTATATAAAATTACGAAACTCCAATAAGTTTATGACATATCATAATGTATAACATCCTTATAGGATATTCATAATCAATTTAAGGATAAATTTCATTTTACCTTCCCGATTATATGTTCCATACCCATATTAGAATACTTATTATTCATAAATAGTATATCATTTAGTTTCACATATACATTCAAATAGTTGAGCGCGTCAGTTTTCTAATTACAGGATAATGCTTATAAGAGAATATTATTAACTCTACAAAAGAGCTATGGGTGTTTCATATCTATGAATAATGTGTCTATATCAATCAAGAGTCATGTCTCCAACGTACCGTCATCTAATTCAAGATGTTATCCTTTGGTATATAAAAGACGCAAGTCAAAAATACGGGCTCATTAATTTATTTTAGGATTAAGATATTATATATATGATTGTCTAAAGTGAAATGATCTAAATAAACAGAATTATTAATCAAATCAATTCATCTTTAGTCCCGATATAATATATCATCACTTATGACAGTAAACCAATGTTTCTACTCGTAGAGTCCAACTCCGATGACCAAAGTCATCTCCTATTAAGGATGTAGACAACATAATAATCTTAACATGAATAAAACGAGCGCCCAACTTTATTCCCTCGGTTGTGGATTTTATCATTTAGACTATTACTTTTAAGATTCATGTCTCCCGTATAATCTATTCATCATATGTAAGATCTTGAAGGTTTAGATTGACAGCTCAGACTTGTGTTTGCTTTTCATATACTCAACATAAATAAACATTAAGAAGACAATATTTGATATACGAAAATAAATAATAAACCTCTTTATTGGTTAAATGTCTCTAAAAACTATTGCATCATTCAATCTTTATGACATTTAATCTAACAAAGATACTTTAAAAAAAATAAGTTTCCTTTGAGTGGTACCCACGAAAGAGGGGGAAAAGAAAGATAAAAGAGAAGCCCCCTGAAAAATGAAGAGAAAAGAAAACACAAATATTTACATGTACATTCTATCCAAATCCTTCGGCGGCTAACACAAAAATAAACAAATACTTATTCAGGGTATATCTACCCTCCATTAATTAGGGAATTGGGTTCTTTTAACGACCACTTGGAATTTTGGGTTACGACTCTCTTTTTCCCTTGAAAAGTTTTGTCGGCAGTGAACAATTAACTCAAAATCTAATGTACTGTGGGCCACTTTTCAAACAAGATAAGTTTTAATAATTAATGAAATGGACATGAAATGGAAATAAAAAAAAAATGAGATAGATTTTGGGTCTTTTACGTTGTTCGTGAAAAAGAGGCTATTGTTGTTTTCATGATCCAAGTCAGTATTGGTTCGCTAATGAGTCATGCCCATGTGGAAAGGACCTGGTAATTAAGCATATCAAAGCTTTGAAGTGCATATTTATATTCCAACGGTATGTACCATGAAAAAGGTGTGTGCTTTTGGATTTTTTATTCGGAAAATTTGAAGTTGAGAGCTTCTATTTTATTTTTAAAGAGAAAATTTTGCTCTAATATTCTCTCAGAACCAGTGTCCAGAGCACATAATCTCCAAACATGTGCAAGCCCTCTCATCCAACATAGCATAGCATACTGTAACGCCCCAAAATTTATTCAATGTTGATGTAATATAAATGATAAATTAGTATGCCATAATTAATGTTTTAACATTAATTAGATTATTTGGTTGGATTTTGAATTTTTGGTTGTTTTGTTAATTTGTTGAATCCAAATGATTTCTTATTGTTTTAAATTGATGTTTTGAGTTTTAAAACACAACAATTTGTAAAATGTTAAAAATACTCCGTTTTACAAAACCGTGGGCGGCACATGGTTTTCGCACAGTAAAACCGCCCACCGATTTTCTCTATTTATTCTCTCTCTTCCTCCTCTCTCCTCACTCTCTCCCGTGGCTCTCTTCTCTCTCTCTCTTGATCTCTCTCTTGGTCTCTCGTTCTCTCTCTATCTCCTTCAAAAAAATTTGGAAACCAAATTCGAATCCAAGCTTCGGGTTAGCCAGGAGGAAGCTCGGGGACGTGATTTAGCAACCGAGAACGCGGATTGAAGCTTCGATTCGAGATTAGTTTTGAAATTTCTAAACTTTTTTTCAAAATTCTTAATTTTGTGCATTTTTGAAATCTAGGTTTGTTTAAGCTTAGAAAACCTTAGATTTGAGTTAAATGAACTTAGAACAACTAGAATCTAAGCTTAGATTGAAGAAAAACGGATTGAATTCAAGATTTTTCATTTTTCTCCCTATTTTCTCATTTTTGGATTTTTGAGATTTTTGAGTTTAAATCTTGTTTAAATGAGTCCAAACATGTTCTAGTATGTTTTTCTATCAACTATGATTATTTTCTATGCTTGGGAATTGAGAAAAACATGTTAGAATCAAGATTTAAATTTTGGGGATCGAGAAACCCGTGGCTGGGATTTCTGGGTTTTCCCAGTTCGGCCTGCCGAACTACGTGTTCGACAGGCCAGAATAGGGATCGGCAAGCCGAACCTGGGGAAATGACCGACCGATCGAACCTGACTTCCGGTAGGCCGAACTGTACAGTTCGGCCGGCCGAAGCAAGGAGTCCGGCAGGCCGACCGAGGCATAGAAAATTTTGTGATTTTCACCCGTTTTCACTGTTTTGAACCCTAATTTAAATCCCAACCTTATAGAATGATTTTAAAGATACAAATGGCACGCTAGGACATCATGAAATGATTTAGAAACATAGAATGTCTTGAACTAGATATTGATCGACTTAGTTTGTATCTAGGATCATTCGTGGTTCCGCGGAGCTAACATATAGCGGACCGAGATTACTATGTAGGGCACCGGCATGAGTATTGAGGTAGGACTTCTACCCCATTTCTTTGGTAGCCTGGTTTTGAAATGATTTGGCTTTGAAAAGGATTTCTATTAAAGTTTTTTCAACGGTTGTTTGAAAAATGAATTTATCGGTTATATTTATATATACCGTGAACTGAAATGAACTTCATAATGAATGTAAATGACAACACTCGGTAATTGGGTTTGAATGACAATGATATTAAACTCATAGGCATGATGCCATATCAGAGATCGGGTCGTGTAGCGATCGACCTTGGGGGCAGGTCCCGAAACCCAGCTGGGCCACTACGGTGGTGATGTTATTATGGTTTGCCTAGGAAAAAGAAACTGATATTTCTGATTGTCCAAGTAAACTATTCTGGGTTAGAACGGCTTTACTCAAATTTATTCATTTATTTATTTATTTATTCATTTAAGGTTTCTTTTAAATAACTCCTGAATAATGACCTGTTTCTTTAAATTAAGTTATTTTTATAAAACATAGTCCTACTGAGCTTTTCGCTCACGTTTTATTTGTTTTAAATTTTCCCTCTCTAGGTGGTTTTCCATTTAGGTTTGGAGAGGATTCTTGTCACGCCCCGGAGTACGGGAGGTGACGTGGCGGATTATTTAAATTAATTAAAAGAGAATTTAATTAAAATCCAGAGTTTAAGGGGTTGAATTAAGTATAAAACGTGAGGTTCATTAAAACACTTTATAGCGAGTTCATATACATTAGACAATTTAAAACATTAAACGGATAAATATTAAAATAATAAAGCTGCGAGTATGGGTTCCACAACCCACAACTTATGCACACACATGGTTCTGACAATATCATAAATACAATCACAGTCCAGATACAGATAAAGTTAAATCTTACATGCCTTGATTTAAATAATACAAAATATAAATCAATCCTCCTAATGCTCCTGAGTTCGGTCCGAAGAATCCTCTCCAAACCTAAATGGGAAACCACCTAGAAGGGGGGAAAATTTAAAACAATAAAACGTGAGCGAAAGGCTCAATAGGACTATGTTTTATAAATAATTGAATTTAAAGAAACAGTTCATTGTTAGGAGTACTCAAAAGAAAACTTAAATAAATAAATAAATACAAAATTTGAGTAGAGCCGTTCTGACACAGAACAGTCTACTCGTACAATCGAAAACACCATTTTTCTTTTACCTAGGCAAACCATGACATCACCACCGTAGTGGCCCAGCTGGGTTTCGGGACCTGCCCCCAAGGTCGATCGCTACACGACCCGATCTCTGATATGGCATCATGCCTTTGTGTTTGTTATCATTATCATTCAAAACCCAATTACCGAGTGTTGTCAATTACGTTCATTATGAAGTTCATTTCATAATCACAGTATATTAAAATATAACCGATAAAACCATTTTCAAACAACCGTTGAAAACATTTTGATAGAAATCCTTTTCAAAGCCAAATCATTTCAAAACCAGGCTACCAAGGAAATAGGATAGAAGTCCTACCTCAATACTTGTGCCGGTGCCCCACACCGTAATCCCGGTCCGCTATACGTTAGCTCCACGGAACCACGAACGATCCTAGATACAAACTAAGTCGATCAATATCTAGTTCGAGACATTCTATGTTACTAAACCATTTCATGATGTCCTAGTGTGCCATTTGTACCTTTAAAATCATCCTATAAGGTTGGAATTTAAATCAGGGTTCAAAACAATGAAAACGGTGAAAAATCACAAAATTTTCCATGCCTCGGTCGGCCTGCCGGACTCCCTGCTTCGGCCGGCCAAACTGCACAGTTCGGCCTGCCGGAAGCAAAGTTCGGTCGGCTGAACACTTCCCCAGGTTCGGCCTGCCGGTCGGAAGAACACCGGCCTGCCGATCATCACTCTGGCCTGCCGAACTGGGAAAATCCAGAAATCCCAGCTACGGGTTTCTCGATCCCCAAAATTCAAATCTTGATTCTAACCTGTTTTTCTCAAATCTCAGGCATAGAAAACATTCATAGATGATAGAAAAACATACTAGAACATGTTTGGACTCATTTAAACAAGATTTAAACTTGAAATCCTCAAAAATCTGAAAATGAGAAAATGAGGAGAAAAATGAAAAATCTTGAATCCGATTTGTTTTTCTTCAATCTAAGCTTAGATTCTAGTTGTTCTAAGTTCGTTTAACTCAAATCCACGGTTTTCTAAGCTTAAACAAACCTAGATTTCAAAAATGCACAAAATTGAAAATTTTGGAAAAAGTTTAGAAATTTCAAAACTAACCTCGAATCGAAGCTTCAATCCGTGTTCTGGTTGCTAAATCACGTCCCCGAGCCTCCTCCTTGCTATCCCGAAGCTTGGATTCGAAATTGAGTTTAAAAATTTGAGAGAGAGATATAGAGAGAGAGAGTGCCGAGAGAGAGATCAAGAGGAAGAGAGAGAGAGATGCGTGAGAGTGAGGAGAGAGAGAGAGAGGAAGGAAATAAATAGAGAAAATCGGTGGGTGATTTTACTGTGCGAAAACCATGTACCGCCCACGGTTTTGCAAAACGGAGTATTTTTAACATTTTACAAATTGTTGTGTTTTAAAACTCAAAACATCATTTTAAAACAATAAGGAATCCTTTGAATGCATCAATTTAACAAAACAACCAAAAACTAAAAATCCAACCAAGTAATCAAATTAATGTTAAAACGTTAATTATGGCACACTAATTTATCATTTATATTACATTAACATTAAATAAATTTCGGGGCGTTACAATTCTTCAGACCGAACTCAGGAGTAATAGAAGGACTAGTAAACTTATTTGTATTATTTAAATCAAGGCATATAAGATCTTAATTTGATTTGTATCCTGGACTGTGATTGTATTTATGATATTGTCAGTACCATGTGTGTACACAAGTTGTGGGTTATGGAACCTATACTCGCGGCTTTATTATTTTAATATTTATTCGTTTAATGTTTTAAATTGTCTAATGTATATGAACTCTTTACAAAGTGTTTTAATAAATCCCACCTTTTATACTTAATTCAACCCCTTAAACTTTAGATTTTAATTAAATTCTCTTTTAATTAATGTAAATAATCTGCTACGTCACCTCCCGTACTTCGGGGCGTAACACATACAATAAGAGGAAAATGACTGTATCATAATGTTGTTGGAAGATTATTAGTTTTAGCCAGATTTGATTTAAGAAGGGAAAATCGACCTTGAAAATACGCTTGATATAACTAATTAAGAAGGAATTTGGAAGTAGATGACTTTTTTTAATGATAGTTTATTGAAATGGTAAATTAGTGATTTATTGATCTGTGGTTTTTCATTATTTAACTTTAGTTAATAACTAATCAACTTATTAGTTTATCATTAATTAATTGATATCAATAAGTGATTAACCTATTTCACTCAATAATTTATCAATTTTTAAAGATAAATTATGTGTAAATCAATGATAAACCAATTGATCAACGAAAAACTATGATTTATCATGGATTAATCACTGTAAAAAAAAATCAGTGATTTCCTTTAAAAAAAAAGTTTGGTCATTTGTGTAAAAAAATCAACGATTTATTAAAAAAGTGGCCAAAACCAAATGTTTGCCTAATTTTTCCAATTAAGTATCTGGGAATGTAGTTTCCTTTTAAAGACCAATACGAAATTGATGGTCTAGATATCTTTCTTTTTTTTGTTTTTTTCCCTTTTTCTCCTTTTAATCTGGGATGAGGGAGTTCAAATATAAAAAGCAAAGAGAAATTGCATCATATAGTAGTCATTAGTAAACAATGTCAAGTATTTTAAAAATATATAAATAATAGCAGATTTAGTATTAATCAGTTTTGTAAAAGCATATAAGCACCAAACTATCTTCAAAAGCCACAAAATTGATATGTTTTGAAAACATAATTTTCTTTCTTTCTCCTTCTCTCTCTACTCTTTCTCTCTTCCTCTCATCATGGTTTCTCTCCTGCTTCTCTCTCTCTCTCCTCTCTCTGTCTCTCTCCCTCCCTCTTTCTTGCCTTGTTCCCCGGCCAACTTTAACTCGTCGATTCTTCACCATTGCCTAGGTACGCCGTTCGAGGCCGCTGATGTTAGGACGTCGTTCGTTCGAGGTTGCCCATGGATGCCATCAGCCACGATCATCTTCTCAGTCGCCGTCAACATATTGTAAGATCGCAAATGACAAATAGATGACAAAGCGACAAAGAAATTTGCAGAGCTAATCTGTAGGCCCATGACAGAGAACGATTCGTGCTGGCCAAGATCTGACGAGTTCCAACCGAGATTGCGAGTTTGAGGTGCTGTTTGTGGCAAAAAATGGTCCAACATGACGACAACTATGCTGTGTAGATCGAATGATGGCGAGTCCTTCTCAGGTGGCTGTGTTGTCAGATGGGGGTGACGTATGGGCGAAGCAGTGGCGCAATGACAGCTCTTGTTCTGGCCAAAAAAATAGTATTTTTTTCATTTTTTCTCTGAAAATGTTGCTATGAAGAAATGTTGATCTTGTTCTGGTTAGGAGAAATAGTGAATGAGGTTTCTTTGTGCTGTGAAATTTTATGGGCTCGTTTATTTCGTGGTTTGAATCACTGTTTGAATTATTTTACTATAATATTTTCTTTTACAAAAATTTAAATCTTCATTTAAATATTCTATTCAAATACTCAAACCAAACAGGCTCTATATTTTTTGACTACTTGCAATGTTGTTGGTGACATTGATGCTCGTCAATGTCGCCGATGATTTTTTTATATAAAATATTGTATTTCTATATAAATGTAGTATTTTTGGCTGCCACCAATGTCATCGCATCAAGTGATATATGACGATGTCGTTGATAAATTTTTACATTTATATAGAATTATAATTTTTACAGGTAAAAGCTGTATTTCTCCACCGTCAGTAATCCGACAAAGTCGCCAGTTAATTTTTTATATTTATATGTATATAAAGTATTTATTAAATACTGTATTTTTTGGCCGCTAAAGGTCCTGTGAAATGCCAAATTTTTTTTGTATTTATAGGTAAATATCGTATTTTTCGGCCACTGGTGGTCCCGCGAAGTCTTAGTAATTTTTTGCATTTACATGTAAATGTAGTATTTACGAGTAAATATTGTATTTTCTAGCAACCCCTGGTTTGATAAACTCACTGGTGATTTTTTTCATTATTTAAAAATATAATATTTTCATGTTAATACAGCATTTCCTAGCCACTGTCAATACCAGTAAGGAAGAAGAGTGAAAGATGTGAAAGAGAAAGATGTCAAAGTATTTTAAGATAGTTGCTCTTAATCTCACCATATATTTTTTTTACTAGACATTTTGAAAACATATAACATTATCTTGTGAGTTTTAACTAAAATCAGCTATTTTACGCTCTCCCAAAAGCAAAAGAGTGAATTAGAATAAGCCTATGCCCATAGTAACTTTTACAAGAGTTTAAAGATATTCAGGTAAAGTTGAAGGAATTAGTTAAATACGTGATCTTAAATAGCTATTTTAAGAAACAACTGACACATGAGCGAGAATCTAATGCTCTTTGACAAATATTTTGACAAACAATAGACATTACACTTTCCAAAATTGATTCAACAAAAATCAGGCGTCGCCATTTCAATGGATTGGGTTTTGGATTCTACTGTTATTTTGTGTCATTTTGAAAGTTTGAAATTAATATACAGACACACAGATAAATAGGTAGAGCTTCAATTTCAAACTTTCTAGTTTATGTACTCGAGTGGGGATAAGACGAGTTGCACAAAATTCGTCGCTTTGGACAGATTGTTTCTTCATATTGTTATTTTTTAAAGTCCCTCTTTTTTACCATAGGTTGCATTTACAAACATTAATTATAGCATCAATATCTATTATCTTATTTTTTTATTCTTTTAACTGTCTTCTAATTAAATTTTAACGCCTAAATAAATTATACAATTACTTTTAATGTTTAGGTTCTATTTATATATTTAAGTTGTTAAGATCGAATAATATGCCGAATAAATAACGAAGAGACAACCAAAAAAGACAAAAAAATAAAAACAACATGACTCTATTTTGACATAAATAGAAGTGAGGGAATAGTGTATAATTGGTAATATTTTCTTAACAAAATCCAGCTGGAAATTAGGAGGGGAAAAATGAAGAAGCAAAAATACTAACTATTAGTTATTGTCAAAAAAATAAAATAAAATCACACACGCAACCTAATTGTTCGTAAAAAGTAACATTGTTTACTTTATCATTGAGCTTCAAACAATCCCCCTCAACAATTTTAAAATACTAGCTCAAAAATTACAAACATAAGAAAAATTTTGAACAAAAAGCACCCAAAATGCAGAATGCTCGCTCAAAAAATTGTTATGTGATTTAGCTAAATTTAGGTGCTGCATGTACGATGTTAAAAAAAATGCGCTTGTTTTATAATATCAGAGCATCTTCGATGCATTACTACATTAATATCTAAATGTTAAATTTTACTATTTGAGTGTAAAAAACAATTTCTAATGCAATATTATTTTTATGCCAAATTTGTTAAAATAACAAAGTTTTGATTTAATTCATATTGATTAATATATTTTCTATTAATCATTACAATATTGTGACTTTTAAAGTATTTTAGCTTATATTGGATAATCAGTTAAAATATATGTTTTAGGTTTAAAACCGTAGCATGTGAAAGCTTTATATTATAATAATTTTTTATTTTTTTACTATAGCTGATGAAAGCTTTATACTTTTCACCGTTGTAACTGATGGGTTGAAACTGATATTCCAAACATTCTAAATATTCAAGGTTTGCTTTTATAACTTCCAAGACTTAAAAATTATTACAAAAAATAAATATAGTATTATTATGCATAAGCACAAAATATTTAAGCATATTAAATATATTAATTTTATACTTTTTATAATAAATATGACAATGACATTCTCATCTAGATTGGCTCTATATTTACATGCGGCTCTACAGCTCCAACAATTTTTTAAAAAAAAATTTTAATAAAATGAAATAAAACCAACAATTAAGAAAAAGAAGAAATAAGAAAACCCAAAACAAGCAAAAACGTGTTGAATAAGGACTCTGTATGGCCCAGCGCCTATCAAAACCCCAAAACGCCCCAATTTTAAAACGTCCTATTCACAATACAACTCTGTCGTTCTGTCCTTCTCCCTCTATATCTGTGTGTATGCGTGTGTGTGTATTAAGCCCAAGGCAATCGAAATCTCCCACCAAACCCCAAACGCGAAATCTCCAAGAAACTGCAGCACTTCGTTCTTTCTTTCTCCTTTGTGAGAAGAGAAAACACCAAACCCACCCAAAAACAAAAAAAGAAAAGAAAAGAAAAAAGAAAAAAAAGGAAAACATAGAAACTGTAAAGAACGAGGATGTTCCAAGACGATCCGCGCTGGGCAGTAGCTCAGGCCGCGTCGACTCGGTGGAGTCGTGAGGAGGACAAGGTGTTCGAGCAGGCGCTGGTGAGCATCCCTGACGGAGCCCCCGATCGGTGGGAGATGATAGCCCTACGCCTCCCCGGAAAGTCCGCCGCCGACGTGGCGGTGCACTACCACGACCTCCTCCACGACGTTAGGGAGATCGACGCCGGTCGAGTCGAGCTCCCGAGTTACACCGACGACTCGGCGATGACTCCGCAACCCGCCTGCGGTGGCGGCGGAGGCTGGGACTCGGCCAATCAGATCTCGTTTGGGGCGGCGAAGCCTAAGCAGGAACCGGAGAGGAAGAAGGGAACTCCTTGGACTGAACAAGAACACAAGTAATTTTCGATTTCTTCTCTCTCTTCTTGATTTTGTCTCTTGTTTTTGAATTCTCTTTTGTCATTTCATGGCGATTTTTCTTTCGGTTCTTCGGAAAATCAGCTTGTTTTCTGACTCTTTCATTTTTCCTTTTTTAAAAAATTTGCACCTTAAAAAAGGATAATTCTGGTTATTGGGGAAAATAGAGAAGCATCGAGTTCATAGCGTTTTATTTATTTTTTGTCCTATTTTTCCTTTTATCTTCAGGTGAAGAAACCTAGTTTTTCTTGGAATTTCAGATTTGTTTTTTTTTTCTTTGATGTTTTTTCCTATTTACTATTGAAAATCTTTTCTCCAGAAAAGGGAGGACATTGAGATTGAAAACTAAATAGTTGTTGTAACGCTTCTTCGTAACATTTCCCAACGTTTTCTCTTGGTTTATTTTATTGTCTGCCAAATGTTGCCCATTGGAATCTTTTTTGCATTTACTTTTTTTTTTTCTTTTTGTTTGATAAATTTTGTCCGAAGTCTCCAACGAGGAAAAACAGTTTATGGTTAATATACGGAGAGTTGATAGGTTCGGTTTTAGTGGTGTATATGCCTCCTTTTGCTAGAGTTGGATAGCCTTTTTTTCTTTTTTCTTTTCCCTTTTTTTTATTTGCCAAAAGATATCGGAAAACAAGGGCTTTAGCAGGATTGAAGTGGTCTGGTAAGCCGGCAGAATTTAAGATTCGAGGGTTTTATTTGTCTTAATTTATCATTTCAACTTTATCTGGTAAATTTGGTCAAAGATTTTCTCAGGTCACATCCCATTGGGCTTATCCGGTTCCTATGCGTCTTTTTCTTTGAAACTTCTGAAATTATCTTACCTAAGACTTTTTTAAGGGAAGGATTACAAAAAACCTTGTCGAGTCGAAAATATGTTAAATTCTGAATACAAAGCTTGTAAACAGAAATTAATTTACAAAAACCGTATGATCCTCAGGACAGCTTATGGAGTTGCCATTATTAGAATACAAACCATCTCAAAATTTTGTTTTCGACTGCAGTGGAATTTATGGTTTTACTCGTTCTTGTAGATCCTTATTTGGCCATTCAACCAATTGAGGTTTTTATTTTTTCCTTGGTATGAAAATCTTCTACAGGTTTCACATTGCAATTAGACTTGTATAGAGACACTTTTTCTAGTGAGAAAAATCAGCTGATAGATTTTTTTTTTTTTATATATATATATACACATCAGATTATTTCTCAAGGGACTTCAGCAATATGGCAAGGGCGATTGGAGGAGCATTTCGAGGAATGTGGTGATCACAAGGACACCAACCCAAGTGGCGAGCCACGCCCAGAAATACTACATTCGTCAAGGCGCTGGGAAGAAGGAAAGGAAGAGATCAAGCATCCATGACATCACGACCGTTGACTCCAACCTGGTTCCTGCGCCGCCGTCTGCTGAGCAAAAGAACTTCATTCAGCCACCTGCTGCTAATCCTTCACCTCCAATGCCGATGTTGACCAACAACTCACAGCCAACAAGCCTGATGCCCAAACAGAGAGGTCAACGGGGATACCACACTTACGGTTTCCCAATGTGAAAAATGTATGACAATTTGCAACAATTAGAATAATCCTGTCTGTATATATGATAGAATAGAGAAATACGCTGTCTGTGGACAGTACAATCTGTATAGTACAGTGTCTGTAGAGGTTAGGATTGGCAGACTAGATTATTGTCTTTTTTCCTAGTCATTTGTGAAGTATTGGATAAATCAGTTTTAGGGAGTCTTGATTATCAGCGGACGCTATAATCGATTAATTGAAAAGCCATAGGAATTCTTTCTATTTCTTTTGCCCATTTACTTATTTTGTTGGAATTTTTTTTTTTTTATGAAACTTTTGTTGTAAATTTGTCGTAAAGTTGTTTTATTTCCAATTTTAATTTTATTTTTTAGCTCTATATGCCTCCTAGGGGAAATCCAATGTCTTCTCTCAAAGCATGTGTCTGCATTCGTCCATTGCCGCCCCCCACCCCCATTCCTAAAAAAAAAAAAAAAAAAAATGCCAAATTGCTCTAGTTTTGTCCGTTCTTATCTCCATGTGCAGAATCAGTGCTCTCTTTTTCTGTGTCAACTAGGGAATAACTGATCTCAAAAGTAACTAGCGAATTCGAACTAGGTTGGTTAAATTCGTTACTCAAAAATATTATAAATAGAAGAAAAATGTACAAGTAAATGACAAATAAGAATAACCAGAGGTAAAAGTTAAGTTACAACTCTCAACTTGAAGTGAAAACCTAATTGGAAAACACTCGATGAAAAAAAGAATACATATCTACTCACAGAATTGGTTAATTACAAAAAGAAAGCAGGGACAAATCTTCTATGGATGTTGTCTAAAAAAAAAAGCTTGTCGTCTATATGATTGCTTTACCTTATTGTGAGAAGTCCAATAAAAAACACTCCAAGAAGCAAATGGCAGTAGTCCAACGTGCACAAAAGTGCAAGGGAACCGTGTGGTTCTTTTTTTAAAAATCAATAAATCAACCACATAAGTAGAATCTCATGCCATCATCGGACGCAAGTTTCTCATTTTTCGTTCGATTTAGTGAGTTTCTTTACCAAATAAACTATTATGTTTTCAAAAATGATGATTTTTATTGTTTGATAATTGATATGTTGTTGTGCTTGTGAATTTCAGAATGTGATCTTTTTTGAATGACTGAGGATGTTTATTAGGTCAAATTTGTGTTGGATTAATTTTGTTAGACAAAAAATTATTGTTAGTTTCATTGTTAGACGCTAGTGGTAACTGTTTCAGATTAAAAATAAAAATCAGCCAAGTTGCAGTTGTTAAAAACCAAAAATCAGTCGGTTAGGGTTTTTTTCTTTAACACTATAACAAACACAAGAACCGAAGTTTTGAAAAAAAAAACAGTGAAAATTGTAGGAAACATCATTTTAAAAAAAAAAAATTAAAAAGGCAAATAGCATATTTTAAAAAAATTTGAGATAAATAGCATATCACGGTGCATATAATTTCTTTATTCATGTATCTACGGAGTAAATAACTTTTTATATAAGGTGTAAATACGTTATTTACCTCAAATATTTTAAAACATGTTATTTACTCAAAAAGTAAAAATATATATATATATATTATTATTTGAAATTTTGTAATTTTTGTTTTGATTTTTATTCCTTTGAACCTATGTGGGTTCTAGAGCATGTATTTGATGAAATTTCATGGATATGTGATGTATGGCATGTTGAAGTTGTGAAATTTTGGTTTATGGTGCAAAACGGTAGTTTTTGCAAAAAGAATTATTTTTTGTAATTTTGATATTAGTCTTAGTAAAAGTGATGTTTGAGCATGAGAATAATTTAAACAAAGGATGAAACGTTTGCTGCAAGGTAGATATGCAATTTTGACATGGATTTTTACAAAAACGCCCTAAGGACTAAATTGTAATAAAAAGTTCTTTCAGTGCATCGTAAGAAGACATACTGCCATCATATGCATGAGAGCTTCTTATTGGGGTTTGGACATGTCTCTATGAGAACCGCTGAGCTCAGGGCTCGGGTTGAATTCTTCAGATTTCAAATTGGCGTAGCCCTGGTGAACACTTCTTTGAGGTGGCTTAAGTTGTTCACTATGAGAAGATACAAGAGTATTTACTAGACTGTCCCTCAGTGGCAGAGGAGCAGAGGAACTTGAACCGTTTTCCATTGCAGCAACTGAGCTGACAGCATTAGAGCTTCTAACATCAGAATGAATATCACTCTTCTTGTCGGTATCTATTGTACTTGCTTCTGCTAATGGTGAGCTGTCATGATTGACTGGTACTTCTAAATCTGCTTCCGCTAGAGGGAGCGGCTCATTCTGATTATGAACAGGATCCTCACCTTCATTTTGATTGGATTCCTCCTTTTCGTCATGAGAAGTTTCCTGAGTGAATTCGTCATCTTCCTCATGAGCAAATTCCTCAGTTTCATCATGGGCAAACTCTGCACTCTCATTTTGAGCAATCTCCTCCTCCTCATTATCAGCTATCAAGTCCAGCTTCTCATCATGAGCCAACTCCCCGTTCCAATTACCAACAAAGCTCGTGTTCCCATTAGCAGGCTCTTCATTCTCTTCAAGAGCAAAATCCCCGTTCTTATGATCAACAAAGTCAGTTGGTGAAAAGACTTCGTTGGAAACTTCAGACCCTTCATTGTCACAATCTGAAGAATCGCCTTGATAACTCCCGTTCTTCTGGTTTTCAGTTGATAAATTTGCTCCCCCAAGCTGCTCATCTTCACAAACCTCAGATCCACTTTGATCCCTCTCGTTGTCTTCACATGGAGGGCATTCTCCCAAGCCTGGAACAATGACGTCATCACTTGAACTGAGTTCGTCTTTATCTTCATGAACGCAATCCATTCCATCCTCCAGAATAGCATCTGCATCAGTTAAACTAGATCCCATGCTTCTGGCATTATTTACTCGATTCTTGGCTGTATGCAGAAAAATGGTGGAAAGAAATAAATCAAGAGGAATTAGGGAGCTTTGATCTACAAATCGTCATTTTGAACAACAGAGGCTCTACGAAATAGATTACTGAACTTATATCAGAGAGAAAATTTTGACCCGGTAAGAGGTTTTTGCAAAGTAAATACAACACACTTCTGCAAAATCTCGTTCTTAAACTTTTAAAACATTGCAAGGAAAGTCAAAACATACTTGTTATGTATTATCACTGTGCAAAATCAAATATTAAAACTCATTACAAATTCAGCTACTGAAGAACTAATGCTTTCCGTATGCTAATTGTGGCTCGAAAATAACAAAAGAACAACTCTTCGTGCAAATCATATCATACTTGTTACGTGCACTAAAAATTCTTAAAAGATTTAGTACCTTGGAGAGTGGCACCACATCCACCGCACTTGTACACATTAAATTCTGGCAACTCAGGAAGAACCTTCCGACATTTGGGACATCTAACTAGCCGAACTCTAGTTGTAAATTCACCAGCCATGATCATCCAAGTACGAAAGCTCAATCAGCCAAAAATCGAGTTCCTTCTCAAAACTTGATGAGATCAATACAAGTGTCTTCTCTCAAGTAAAAAACTATGATGCTCATATAACCTGCATCGTGATAGAAAAAAAAAAAAATGTATATAAGCATTCATTAGAGACAAACATAAAAATTTAACAAAACCCAGATTTTGCACATAGATAAAATCACTTTCAAATCAAAGAAAATTCCAACTAATCCATTTAGAAAACACAATTACAATAATCACACCCTAGGATGAAGGTAAGACCAAGTAGGGACTATCATCCCCACTCACCTTTTAAAAGTTAAAATGTGACCCCTTAAAATTTTCTAACTTTTTTATTAACCCCACTAAGATTTAACATTCTCATACGTGCCCCCACTAATCTTTATCCTTTTCAATTTTATTCTTAAATTTTTTTAATAAACAAGTTTATGCACTTTTACTGATAAGCTATTGTAATATGTTTATTAATACCTTATATTTTGAATAAGATCACATTTTCCCATTCTTGTTAAATCCTTAACTTTCTTCCATTAAATATTGATTTTGACTATGAAAAAGACCTAAATACCCTTTACATTTTATAATTTTATTTTTTCTATTTCTTTTCATTTTTTAAGGGCATTTAGATTTGTTTTGTGGTTAAATTGCACATGAACAAAGAAAAGAAAAGAATGAAGTATAATTTTGAAATCTAAAAGTATAAATATGATGCAATTCAAAGTATAAGGAATAGGCTTTTATATCCTCAAAATACAAGGTATAAAATAAAAAAAAATAATAACAATAATTCTACCGTAATATATCTTTATTAGTAGTGCACGTTTTTGACCTCTAGATCAGACTAAAACCATGTCAAAATAAAAAAAAATCATGCAAAACAATAAATTTTTGTTATAATATCTAATGTTTTACGACAAAACACTATTGATAGAATATTTTTTAAACGTAAAATTCTCAATTAGGGTGTTTGGAAGAGTAGTTTAAACTAATGGTTTGAACTGTGAACAGTGTAAAGCACTTACATG
The DNA here is from genome assembly GCA_025403435.1 of Artocarpus heterophyllus. Lineage (NCBI taxonomy): Eukaryota > Viridiplantae > Streptophyta > Magnoliopsida > Rosales > Moraceae > Artocarpus > Artocarpus heterophyllus. Next base: position 27,839,687 of record CM046354.1, on the reverse strand, counting down.
TTACAATAAAAAGTTACAGTGTAAAGCTCTTGCATGCTAGACTTCTTAAACCCAAACTAATGGTTTAAACTACTTTCCCAAACATCCTAAAAAGTAGTTGGCACTTATTAATATGTAGATACAATTTTTTATGTTATTTATTTCTAAAAAAATAATGCATGCCTACAGTGACCCTTCTAAAGGGGAAGGTTGGCTTCGACATTGATGACACTCGTTAAGGTGTTTTTTTTTTCTTTTGTGATACAATATAAAAGTTCCTAGAAAGAACTCAGGGCCAGACTCAACAAAGGAATCCCTTTTCGTCTTCTACGATGCTGATTTAGAATTTCTATTTTTAAGTAATGGCAAGGAGGACCATAGCCACAATGGACTAACGACAATGGTCTCATAACAGATGGTGAGGACTCTCAAGACGATGGTTCTTAAGATGGCTACAACCTTTGGTTTCTTGGCCCTAGGGTTTGAGATTTTTGGTGAAGATAATGAAGAACCACCACGGCCCTTCTTTAGGGTAGAATTTTATTTTCCAGCCCAAGTTTTCACTATTGTTTTACTTTAAAAAAATTTACATATTTCTCTCCAAGCGAGGAACAAGGTTATAACATTGGATGGGATTTGAAATTGAAGGGAATAAAGGAAGGGATATCGAATAAATGAGAGGGAACAAAATAGTTTTGTTTCATACCCATTTGAAATTCAAATCAATTTTCCTTCAATAAATCTTAAACCAAAGTAAGAAAATTAAAGTAAAACAACTTGTCATTTAACCATTTGCCAAAAAATACCACTTATTCCAAGATTTGTTGCAACAATAACTAGTTGATGATATCTAAAACAAAACATAACAAAAAAGAAAAACAAATATTTTTGCCTCTTTTTTTTAAATGCATACACTAAATCTTACATGTAAACTGAAATAACATTGAGCAACCTTCACAAATTCATAATTTTTCACCTCTATAACATGCAATAGTCAGGATTAAAATAGTATTTGCCTGAAATTAGAACCAAATAGATTAAAGTTATGAGCCAAAGTGTGTGTGAGAATAAACATACCGTACCTGAATAGAACTTTTGGAACTTTGTAACCTGTTATTTGAAAAATTTTCAAAAACCTATTTTAACTATCCTAATAATCTAAAAAAGCACAATATGCAAATATATTTTCTATTATAACATTATTATATTTAACTTTATTACACTTAGGGGGCTTTCATCTTATGATAAATCGTTCTCTACATATTGGTGATACATAGACCTAGATTACTTATGAAAAGCTTTTTCCCTTTGGTTGGCCTCCAGATTCCTAACCCGTAGGTGGGTTCCAACATGATATTATAATGGAGGATTTGGCTGGAAATCCAATATGATGGGGCAACACTATGAGGCTGAAGGGGTATCTATATAGGTGTTAGGATTGGTTCTCTAAGGAATAAGTACTTTAATTATATTTATGACATTTTGATTGAAATAAATAATAATGCAAATATTTCGTGTATTGGTAGTGGTCCTTATATTACTTTCATAATAATGATTGTATATTAGCAAACATGTAATCCATGGCTATTAGAACCGAATCTTGAAATTGGGCATATGTGGATCTATATGTAGATAGATTCGATTCAAAGATTAATAATATAAATTGTATAGTTCGCAGTCTATGGATAAGGCTAGGCACTTTATTCATGATAAGGATGTAATGGAGATCTACATCCAAAAGGTGACACAAACATCTTGACTGTCAGAGCGGTTTGATTCCATGGTAGACACATTAGTGTAGTAAACCTAGTGTTGGTCATACATGTTAGACATGTATGTCCTAAGAAGCAAAAATATAATATATTTTTGAAGATATTTTTATCAATAAAGAATTTATTTATTATTTATATACCAGATCTTGTCCTCTTTACATTCATATTTGTTGAACGTATAGTAAGCAAACAATAGTCTGAGACTGTCAGTCTAAACCTTTAAGAATTGGGCATATGATGGATAGATTATGCGAAAGACAAAATTTTAAGGTAACGGTCTAAATCATAAGATCTGCAATCGAGGGAATAAAGTTGGGCACTTTATTCTTGTAAAGATTGTTATGTTGTCTATATCCCTATTGGAAGGTGGTTTGTCTTGGCCATCGGAGGTGGACTCCGTGAATAGAAACATTGGCACATTGTCATAGGTGACGATGTGTTGGATTGAGACATAAAGTGAATTGATTTGGATTAATAATTCTATCTTGGTAAATCGATTCACTTTAGACAATCATTTGTATTGTATCTTAATCTTGAGATGAATAGTGAGCCCGTTGTCTTGACTTGTGTCTTTTGATGCACCAAAGGGTGACACTCATATTTTAATAGTGGTATGCATGCCGATATGTTTGAGGCATGACTCTTGATAGCGTAGGCTTGTTATTCATAGATATGGAATTTATAGCTCCTCTTTAGGAGTAGTGATATCCTCTTATATACGTTATCCTGTAATTGGAAAATTAGAGCAGTCAACATTTGGATACATAGGTGTAAACGAATGGTATACCGTCTTTGGATGGTAAATTTTTTGACGGTGAGATAATGGAACGTAAGATAAAAATAATCAGGAAGGTAAAACAGAACTTGTCCTTAAGCCAGTTATGTATAATCCTATGGGGATACGATAAACTCTGATATGTCATGGAGACTTAGCTATATGGGCTTCGTAATTCTATATAGTTTGAGAGTGTAGCTCCAAGCTTTTAGTGGAGTAGCGTTGGAGTTGATAATTATAAAATGTATATCTGGGATATTAGATTTTATAATTATCGAGAGCTTGACTTATATAGGTCCATCAGGTCTCCTTTGCTAGCTCATAAAATCCTGTAATGATACGGCGTGCTTTTTCAATAATTGGTGACTTATGTCAATTTATTAGATTAGTTGAAATTCGAAAGAATCAAATAATTCATGTCTGTTTATCGGTTGAATTAATTTTGTGACAAAATTAATTGAAGATGAACTTGTTAAATTATCGAGTTCAGATAATTCTTGTTTATTTATCAGTTGATTTAATTTTGAATAAATTAAATCAAGATAAACTTGTAGAATTATCAAGAATTGATTTATTTTCCTAGAGATTATCTAGATAAAGTTGTTTTGATTATATAACTTTTCTATTGGGTTATTTGAATTAAAACTGAGACTTTATCCTATAGAATCTCGGGTGGAAAATAAAAGATTTGCTAATATTTTTATCGATAGTTTGGCATGCCAATCTTCAAGTTTGGCGTACCGATGAGGCAAGTTCGGCCTGCCAGTTAGATAGATAGGTTTGCCTATGTGCAATAAAAAGATCACACGTTTTCACGTGGATTTCATCAAATATTGATCCGAATTTGATTCTGATTTGAATTTTGAGGCATTATTTAATAAGGACTGACTCCGGGACCTAACCTCTATATAAAGGGAGTGAATCTTCTTATTATTTAGATGAATTGAGAGATTAAGAGTGATACTCTACTGATAAGAATCTAAAAACTCCCTGAGAGCTCTTGTTCACGAATCACGAACACTAGCTTTGGGTTCTCTCAATTGGTTGGAAGGAGAGTCACCTAGAGGAAGAGCTGTACATGTGAGCCCACACTCACTCTGATCATGGATAGAGAATTGCAAAGAAGGCTAGTTGGTTGAGGTCCTTCTAAAACGTTACTTCTCTTTATTGATTGCAGAAGCTTTTCGGCACACAGAGGTTAGTAAGATCCGGTTAATTTATGCATATAGTATGTCAAACTTGTGTTTTGAAAAATACTCTGATATAAAATTTTAAAAATTTTTGTTGCGTACTATTTTTTCAACAATTGGTATCAAAGCCATGGTTTTTACGTAAATTTATAAGTTTGTGATCAAGCTATATGTGTAAATTATGTGATCTTGATCTCTGCTATGCTTGAATTTAATTTTATAGAGAGTTGGTACTCTAGGTTTCTATATAATCTTATATGTTGTCATGGATTATATGGTGAATATTTATTAATTAATTATGGTTGATTAAATTATTATTTAATTAATTATTAATTAATTAATTTATACCGGTTATGGTTCCTTAGAGGTTAGAATGTTTATCTAAGTTTTTTCATGTAATTAGACAGCGGACTATCATCTTCGTCTAAGAATTATTATTTAATTTTAAATTTATAAAAATTTTGTAATTAAATAGTCATTCGGAGAAGACGGACCTAGAAACGGATCTAGAAGATGGATGATGGCGCTCCCAAGTATTTCCTGAGTCTCTAATTTTATGTTTTTAAATTGTTGAGAATAAAATTGATAAATTGTATTTTCTGAAAAGGGTGATTTTTGCTTAGTCGGCATGCCGAACTCTCCGATTCGGCAGGCTGATGGTCGTAGATCATCGGGCCAGACGTGAGGTTCGGTAGGCTGTCAACGGGACAGAAATCAAGTGGCTTTGGCGGCAAGCCGAACTTTTGGTTTGGCAAACCGATTAGTCATGAGTCGACAGACCAATCTGAAAAGATCGGCAAGCCGGTGGGTCATGACCGGCAGGCCAATCATATAGATCGGCTTGTCGGTAGAGAGCTGGAAATTTTTCTAGAAAAGGTGTAGTTTTTTTATGCAGTTATAATTTTATTTTTGGGACAATTCTTAGAAACATAAAAATTTGGATTTGACCAGAAATTTGGAGTGTTCGATTCATACATGATTGAAGACTTATCGATGGGTATTACAAGAAGAAGGATACAGCTTGGAGATTCAAGGATGAAGAATCGATAATATGTTTTGATTATTCTCTTGTAATTTTTGTTTTTTATTCGCTAGGGTGGAATTATAATATTACAGTTATTTATTATTTTGCTTGTAGCTTTGCTTGATTGCTTTGCTTGTCTACATTATAATATGATTTGCCATATATATTGATAACATGTCATATAGAATAGGGAGTGCTGCTCATATTAAAATTATTCATGCATGTCTTTTTAAAATAAAACCTTGATTTCAAAAGATTGCATGGGAGAAGGTTTTCGAAGAGAGGACCTAAGGCCTCCATCGTTGGTCCATAGGAAGAACATGGTGGTCCCAACCCTTAGGAAGGGATTTCTATCATGTACCAGATTGGATCTCCGAGTGGATAAAGTATTTTAGCATGATTTATGGTTGCACACCCCTAGGTGGTGATTATAAATTATGAATAAAATATTAAAACGATAGTTATACACTCATGTTAATTTTATTATTAACCTCCCCTAGGAACTCTGTTAATAAAATTAATGGCCAAAGAAATGATTATTAATATATGCCAGATCATACGGGTCTTGGATGACATATATTAATCAAGAGGGGATCCGTGTTCCTGATTGAATTTGGCATGACTCCCCTAGGAGCTTGTTGAATTCTAAGTTGGGAATTATCGTTGTAAGGTTGTGATATTTTCAAGGTTTTGACACCTAAACACATTTTTATGATTGTGTTATCTTACTAAATTATTTTGATATGTTTGCTTATGTTTAGTATATGATTCTTTATTGTAGATTAAAAATGTCTAAAAACGCTTTATCTTTGATACTTGACAAAAACCAATTAATCGGAGAGAATTATAATGATTGGAAACAGAACCTGGATATTGTCCTTTCCTGTGAGAAACTAAAATTTATATTGACAACCCTTTGTCCTCCCGAGCCTACGGGAGACTCTACTAATGAGCAATTCCAAGCGTACGATCGCTGGAAAGATGCAAATGATCAGGCTCGCTGCTATGTTGTGGTCAACATGAATAATATGCTGCAGGGCGCTTCAGAAAACATGGAGCACATGATGTTGGTCATAGGTTACCTCGCCGAGGCATAAACCAATGGAGCCGACATTGATGCTGAAGCTCAGATGACTATGGTCTTTGATACTCTGTCAAAGGAATTTATTCCATTTCCATTTAGAGCTACTTTTAATTTGAGCAATAGATGGGATATGACCTTAAAAGAATTAATGAAATAGTTACAGGAATTCGAACAGCTGATCAGGGAGTCTCATGCGGGTGGGGAGGCCAACTTGGTAGCTGCTTCTAGTTCCAATCCCAATTTTGGGAATGGAAAGAGACAATGGGCCAAGAATGGGAAGCCTTCTATTCCTATTAACAACAAGAACAAGAAGAAGAAGAAGAAGAAGAAGAAGAAGAATCCAAAGAAGCTTAAGTGCTTCTTCTGCGGGAAGGTCGTGCACATCAAAAAGCATTGCAAGGACTTCCTTTCTAAAGGGGGTAGGCGTGATCTTCTGTATTTATAAACTTGTTTGGTTGAGGAATCTAGTGACATTTGGGTCATAGATTCCGGTGCAACTAATCATGTTTGTGTTTCTCAGCAGGGGTTCAAAGAAACAAGAAGTTTGCTTCATGAAGACTTCACGCTTCGGATGGGCGATAGATCCTGAGTCTTAGTGAAAGCAGTGGGAGACGTCCATGTATTTTGATAATTATAGGAATTTAATTTTACAAGATTGTTTTTATGTTCCTAAATTTAAAAGGAATTTAATTTCAGTAACTTGTTTATTTAAAGACTCCTATTTGGTTTCTTTTAATAATAAAGTAGTTATTCGTAAAAACAAATCTTTTATCTGTTCTAGATGAATGCAAAATAATCTATATTTTATCAAACCTAAGATAGACTTACTGCGTAATGCTAAGATGAATGATAATAACTCTAAAGATTTAAAACTTCTCACTCTAATAAGACTTATCTTTGGCATTTGCGCCTTGGTCATATTAACTGTTTGAAAAACCTTGCGCAACAAAATTTTAAAAATTTTACATCATAGTATTTTTCAAAACACAAGTTTGACATGCTATATGCATAAATTAATCAGATCTTACTAACCTTTGTGTGCCGAAGAACCCTCGCAAAGCGTGAAGATAAGTAACGTTCCAAAAGAGCCTCAACCAAATGGTCTTCTTTACTATTCTCTATCCACGACTAGAGTGAGTGTGGGCTCACACATACAGCTCTTCCACCAGGTGACTCTCCTTCCAACCAATCGAGAGAACTCAAAGCTAGCATTCATGATTTGTGAACAAAAGCTCTCAGGGAGTTTTCAGATTCTCACCAGTAAAGTATCACTCTTAATCTCTCAATTGATCTAAGTAACTCTTAAGACTTACTCCCTATTTATAGAGGTTGGTCCTAGGGTCAGTCCTTATCAGATCAGGTCTTAAAAATTCAAACCAGAATCAAAATCAGATCAATATCTGATAAGATCTGCATAAAAATGCGAAATCTTATCCTTCGCTCATCGGCAGGCTGATCAGGATGTTCGGCAAGCCAAACAACCCCATCGGCAGGCCGAACTATCGAATAAATATCTCCACGAATTTTTTATTTTCCACTTGAGATTCTATAGGATAAAGTCTCAATTTTAATTGAAATAACCCAATAGAGAAGTTATCTGATCAAAACAACTTTATCTAGATAATTTTTAAGAAAATAAATGAATTCCCAATAATTCTACGGGTTTATCTTGATCTAATTTATCCAAAAATTAAATCAACCGATAAACAGACAAGAATTATCCAATGCCAATAATTAACAAGTTTATCATGAATCAATTTTATCACAAAAATTAATTCAACCGATAAACAGACAAGAATTATCTGATTCTTCCAAATTTTAACCAATCTGATAAATTCGACATAAGTCACCAATTATTGGAAAAGCACGCCGTATCGTTACAGGATATTGTGAGCTAGTAAAGGGGACCAAATGGACCTATAGTTCAAGCTTTCGATAATTATGAAACCCAATATCCCAGATATACATTTCATAATTATCAACTCCAACGTTACTCCACTAAAAGCTTGGAGCTGAACTCTCGAACTACAGAGAATTACGAAGCCCGTATAGCTAAGTCTCCATAACATATCATAGTGTATCGTATCCCCATATGATTATCCATAATCGGCTTAAGGACAAGTTCTATCTTACCTTCCCGATTATTTTTATCTTACGTTCCATTATCTCACCATCAGAAAACTAACCATCCAAAGACAGTATACTATTCCATTACACCTATGTATCCAAATGGTTGAGCACTCCAATTTTTCAATTACGGGATAACGCATATAAGAGGATATCATTACACCTAAAGAGGAGCTATGGATTCCATATCTATGAATAACAGGTCTACGCTATTAAGAGTCATGCCTCCAACGTACTGGTATGCATACCGCTATTAAGATGTGGGTGTCACCCTTTGGTATATCAAAAGACACAAGTCAAAACAACGGGCCCACTAGTCATCTCAACATTAAGATACAATACAAATGATCGTCTAAAGTGAATCGATTTTCTGAGACAGAATTATTAATCCAAATCAATTCACTTTATATCCCGATCCAAATCGTCTATTAAGAGTCATGCCTCCAACGTACTGGTATGCATACCGCTATTAAGATGTGGGTGTCACCCTTTGGTATATCAAAAGACACAAGTCAAAACAACGGGCCCACTATTCATCTCAAGATTAAGATGCAATACAAATGATCGTCTAAAGTGAATCGATTTACCGAGACAGAATTATTAATCCAAATCAATTCACTTTATATCCCGATCCAACACATCGTCACTTATGACAACATGCCAATGTTTTTATTTACTGTGTCCACCTCCAGTGGTCAAGACAAACCATCTCCTAATAGGAATATAGACAACATAACAATCTTTACATGAATAAAGTACCCAACTTTATTCCCTCGATTGTAGATCTTATGATTTAGGCTTTCACCTTAAGAATCGTGTCTTCCGCATAATCTATCCATCATATGCCCAATTTTTAAGGTTTAGACCGACAGTCTCAGGCTATTGTTTGCTTAACATATATTCAACAAATATGAATATAAAGAGGACAAGATTTGGTATATATAAACAATGAATAAATTCTTTATTGATAAAAATGTCTCCAAAAGCTTATTACATTTTTACTCCTTAGGGCATACATGTCTAACAATCTCTCACTTGCACTAAGTGAGTAAATACAACAAATCTCGCATCCCCATAGCTCCCACATGCTTTTCAAAGACTCTCCAGTAAGTGTCTTCGTAAATGGATAAGCTAAATTGTCCTCTGACGCGATCTTGCACACTATGACATGCCCACCCTCAATGAAGTCTTTTATCACATGATACTTCTGATCAATATGCTTACTCTTCTTATGAAATTTTGGTTCCTTAGCATTAGCTACCGCCGCACTGTTGTCATAGTACAACGATACCGCCTTATCCATACCAGGAACTACCTCAAGATCCCTAAGGAACTTGCGGAGCCACACTGCTTCTTTCGAAGCATCACTAGCTGCCACATACTCGCCCTCTATCGTTGAATCCAAAATGCAATCTTGCTTGGCACTTCTCCAACTGCATGCACCACCACCCAGAGTAAACACAAAACCCAAAGTCAATTTCCTACAATCCAGTCAGGATATCCTAGAGGAGTCAAATCCTCACCCAAATATATAAGCATATACCCTCGAGTCCTGCTCAGGTACTTGAAAATATGCTTTATTGCAACCCAATGGTTCAGTCCTGGATCCGCCTGAAATCGACTTACAATCTCAATCGCATAACTAATCTCCGGTCATGTGCAAAGCATGGCATACATGAGACTACCCACTACCGAAGCATAAGGCACCTTCTTCATTTATTCTCTTTCTTCATAAGACTTTGGAGAGTCTTTCTTAGAAAGAGTAATTCCAGACCTAGATGGTTGCCACCTTTCTTGGAATCCTACATTGCAAACCTCCTGAGAATTTTATCTACGTATCCGGCCTGGGACAAAACTATCATTTTGTTCTTCTTATCCCGAAAGATCTGGATACAGAGAACAAAATTAGCCTCACCCAAGTCCTTTATTTCAAACTGCTTGGTCAACCATAATTTGACCGATGACAATGCCCCAATGTCATTTCTAATTAGCAGAATGTCATCTACATAGAACAGTAAAAAAACCACCTTCCCATCCTTAATGTGTTTGTAAACACATGGCTCATCCACATTTTGTGAGAACCCATAAGTCTTGATCACTTGATCAAATCTTATGTTTCAAGAACGAGAAGCCTGCTTAAGTCCATAAATTGACTTTAGCAACCTACAAACCTTCCCCTCTTGATTCGTGACCTTGAACCCCTCTAGTTGTTCCATATAAATGGACTTATCAAGATAGCCATTCAGAAAAGCCGTCTTGACATCCATCTGTCAAATTTCAAAGTCGAGAGCGGCAGCTATGGACAAGAGAATTCGGATGGACTTAAGCATGGCTACAAGTGAAAAGGTTTCCTCATAATCAATTCCTTCCTTTTGCATATAATCCTTAGCTACCAGTCTAGCCTTAAAGGCTTCGACCTTTCCATCCACTCCTCTTTTCCTCTTGTAGGTCCACTTACACCCTAGAGTTTTACCCCTTCGGGAAGATCTACAAGCTCCCAGACCTGATTAATCTCCATAGACTTCATCTCAATGTTCATGGCCTCTGTCTAGAGTTTTGAATCAACATCCTCCATAGCCTCTGCGTAAGTATAAGGATTCCTGTCATGTTCATCCGGTTGAGTCAAAAAGACCTCCCCATTGAACATATACCTCTCAGGTTGATGCCCGATGCTCCCACTACACCGAAGCCCCTGAGGTTGTTGTTCAGGTTTGCTTGGTTTTTCTACACTAATCGGAATGGTTTCATTGGGAACCTCCAGAGTGATCGGATCACTCCTTAACTCCTCAAGCACCACTTTGCTTCAAGGTTTAAAGTCGTCCATGTAACTCTCCTCAAGGAAAGTTGCATTAGTTGAAACCAAGACTTTATTTTCCTTTGGGTTATAAAAATAACCCCCTTTAGTTCCTTTTGGATATCCTACAAACACGCAAACTTTCGAACGTACTTCCAACTTATTTGGATCCTTAAACAAGACATGATTCGAACATCCCCATATGCGAATATGGTTTAAGGATGTCTTCCTACCCGTCCACAACTCGTGAGGAGTTTTAGGGACCGATTTTGAAGGCACATTGTTCAAAAGATAACATGCGTTTTGTAGTGCATATCCCCAAAAGGATAAAGGTAATGATGAATAACTCATCATAGACCTAATCATGTCTAACAAAGTCCTATTCTTTTTCTCCGCTATGTCATTCTACTGCGGAGTGCCCGACGCAGTCAAATGGGTAAAATCCCATTCTCTAATAAGTGTCCCAAGAACTCATCAGAAATGTATTCACCACCTCGATCAGATTGAAGTGCCTTTATGGGTCTACCTAATTGCTTTTCCACGTCAGTCTAAAACTCCCTGAACTTGTCAAAAGTTTCACTTTTGTGGTGCATCAGGTACACATACCCATACCTTGAGTAATCGTCAATAAAAGTGACGAAGTACTTATACCCTCCTCGTGCCTGAATGTTCATTGGTCAGCAAACATCACTATGCATAAGGTCTAGAACCCCCTCGGCCCTATTGCCCTTAAACCCGAACGGTCTTTTGGTCATTTTATCCTCCAAACAAGATTCACATTGAGGTATAGATTTCACCTTTAAGTGACTTAAAGGTCCATCCCTTACCAACCTTTGAATCCTATTCAGGTTAATATGACCAAGGCACAAATGCCAAAGATAAGTCTTATTAGAGTGAGAAGTTTTAAGTCTTTTAGAGTTATTATCATTTATCTCAGCATTAAACAATAAGTCCATCTTAGGTTTGACAAAATATAGCTTATTTTGTATCCATCCAGAACAGATAAAAGATTTGTTTTTACAAATCACCACTTTATCATTAAAAGAAACCAAATAGGAGTCTTTAAATAAACAAGCTACAAAAATTAAATTCCTTTTAAATTTAGGAACCTAAAAACAATCTTGCAAAAATAAATTCCTATAATTATCAAAATAAAGATGGACGTCTCCCACTGCTGCCGCCGAGACCAAGGATCCATCGCCCATCCAAAGCATGAAGTCTTCATGCAACAGACTTCTCGTTTCTTTGAACCCCTGCAGAGAAACACAAACATGATTAGTTGCACCGGAATCTATGACCCAAATGTCATTGGATTCCTCAACCAAACAAGTTTCTAAATATAGAAGATCACACCTACCTCCTTTGGAAAGGAAGTCCTTGCAATGCTTCTTGATATGCCCGACCTTTCCACAGAAGAAGCACTTAAGCTTCTTCGGGTTCTTCTTCTTCTTCTTCTTGCTTTTGGTGCTAGCAGGAGTAGAAGACTTCTCCTTTTTGGCCCGTTGCTTCTTTCCATTCCCAAAGTTAGGATTGGAACTAGAAGCGGCTACTATGTTGGACTCTCTACCTGCAAGAGACTCCCTGATCAGCAGTTCGAACTCCTGTAACTGTTTCATTAATTCCATCAAGATCATATCCCGTGCATTGCTTAAATAAAAAGTAGCTCTAAACAAAATAAATTCCGTAGATAGGGTCTCAAAGACCATAGTCATCTGAGTTTCAGCATCGATGTCGGCTCCATTGGTTTGAGCCTCAGCGAGGTGACCCATGACCAACATCATGTGCTCCTTTATAGATGTTCCCGGTCTCTGCTCACAGTTTAAGAGTTTCCAAAGCGCCCCTTGCCACTTTGTTATGGCTTGGCCTCCAAACATATCCTCAAGATTATCCAAGATCTACTTCATAGTCTCATAATCCTGATGTTAAGCCTGCAGCACGTTATTCATGCTAGCCATAACATAGTAGTGGGCTTGATCATTAGCATCTTTCCAACGATCATACGCTTGGAATTGCTCATTAGATGAGTCTCCCGTAGGCTCGGGAGGACAAGGGGTTGTCAGTACATATTTCAGTTTCTCAAAGGAAAGGACGATGTCCAGGTTTTGTTTTCAATCATTATAATTCTCTACGGTTAATAGGTTTTTGTCATGTATCGATGATAAAGGTTTTTAGACATTTTTAATCTACAATAAAGAATCATATACCAAACATAAGCAAACATATAATAATAATTTAGTAAGATAACACAATCATGTAAAAACATACAAATGTGTTTATGTGTCAAAACCTTGAAAATATCAAAACCTTACAATGATAATTCCTAACTCTGAACTCAACAAGCTCCTAGGGGAGTCATGCCAAATTCAATTAGGAACACGGATCCCCTCCTGATTAATATATGCCATGCAGGACCCGTATGATCCAACATATATTAATAATTATTTCTTTGGCCGTTAATTTTATTAACAGAGCTCCTAGGGGAGGTTAATAATATTATGGTTCCACCTTAGAGAATAGAAAACTAAGATTACAAGAGAATAATCGAGACATATTATCGATTCTTCATCCTTGAATCTTCAAGCTGTATCATTCTTCATGTAATACCCATCTTCAAGTCTTCAATCCCTTATAAATTGAATACTTCATATTTCCGGTCATATCCAACTTTAATGTCTTGTAGAATTGTCCCAAAAATAAAATTAAAACTGCACCTTTTTTGAAAATTTTCCAGCTCTCGGTCGGCAGGCCGATCTAGGTGATCGGCCTGCCGACATGCTGCATTGACCTGCCAATCAAAAAGACCGGCCTGCCGACTCATGAAAGTTTGGCCTGTCGCCAAAGTCACCTGATTTCTGTCCCACTAACGGCCTACCGAACCTCACGTCTAGCCTACAGGTATGTGACCATCGGCCTGTCAAACTGTGAGGTTCGGCATGCCGACCGAGCAGAAATCTCCCATTCCAAAAAGTTCAATTTTTAATGCAATTCATCAATTTTATTTTCAACAATTCAAAAATATAAAATTAGAGACTCAGGAAATACCTAGGAGCGCCATCATCTTTCTTCTACATCCGTCTTCTCCGAATGATTATTTAATTACAAAATTCTTACAAATTTAAAAAAAATAATAATTCCTAGACGAAAATGATAGTCTGCCATCTAATTACATGAAAAACCTAGATATACATTCTAACCTCTAAGGAACCATAACCAGCATTAATTAATTAATTAATTAATAATTAAATAACTATTTAATCAACCATCATTAATTAATAAACATTTACCACATAATCCATGACAACATATATAATATATAGAAACCTAGAGTGTTAACTCTCTATAAAATTAAATTCAAGCATAGGAGAGATTAATATCACAAAATTTATGCATATAGCACGATTACAAACTTGTAAATTTATGTAAAAACCATGGCTTTGATACCAATTGTTGAAAAAACGTTGCGTAGCAAAATTTTAAAAATTTTACATCAGAGTATTTTCTAAAACAGAAGTTTGACATGCTATATACATAAATTAATCAGATCTTACTAACCTTTGTGTGCCGAAGAACCCTCGCAAAGCGTAAAGAGAAGCAACGTTCCAAAAGAGCCTCAACCAACTAGTCTTCTTTGCTATTCTCTATCCACGACCGAAGTGAGGGTGGGCTCATATGTGCAGCTCTTCCACCAGGTGACTCTCCTTCCAACCAATCGAGAGAACCCAAAGCTAGTTTCGTGATTTGTGAACAAAAGCTCTCAGGGAGTTTTCAGATTCTCACCAACAGAGTATCACTCTTAATCTCTCAATTGATCTAAGTAACTCTTAAGACTTACTCCCCATTTACAGAGGCTGGTCCTAGGGTCAGTCCTTATCAGATTAGGCCTTAAAAATTCAAACCAGAATCAAAATCGGATCAATATCTGATAAGATCCACGTAAAAAACACGTAATCTTATCCTTCGCTCATCGACAAGCCGATCAGCCCCATCGACAGGCCGAACTGCCGAATAAATATCTCCGCAAATCTTTTATTTTTTACCCAAGATTCTATAGGATAAAGTCTCAGTTTTAATTCAAATAACCCAATAGAAAAGTTATCTGATCAAAACAACTTTGTCTAGATAATCTCTAAGAAAATAAATGAATTCTCAATAATTCTACAAGTTAATCTTGATCTAATTTATCCAAAAATTAAATCAACTAATAAACAAACAAGAATTATCTAATCCCAATAATTCAACAAGTTTATCTTGAATCAATTTTATCACAAAAATTAATTCAACCAATAAATAGACAAGAATTATCTGATTCTTCCAAATTTTAACCAATCTGATAAATCTGACATAAGTCACCAATTATTGAAAAAGTACGCCGCATCGTTACAGGATGTTGTGAACTAGTAAAGGGGACCACATGGACCTATATAATTCAAGCTCCTGATAATTACGAAACCCAATATCCTAGATATACATTTCATAATTATCAACTCCAACGCTACTCTACTAAAAGCTTGGAGCTAAACTCTCGAACTACATAGAATTACGAAGCCCGTATAGCTAAGTCTTCATGACATATCATAGTGTACCGTATCCCCATATGATTATCCATAATTGGCTTAAGGACAAGTTCTGTCTTACCTTCCTGATTATTTTTATCTTACGTTTCATTATCTCACCATCAGAAAACTAACCATCCAAAGACAGTATACCATTCGGTTACACCTATGTATCCAAATGGTTGAGTGCCCCAGTTTTTCAATTACAGGATAACGCATATAAGAGGATATCATTACTCCTAAAGAGGAGCTATGGATTCCATATCTATGAATAACTGGTCTATGCTATTAAGAGTCATGCCTCTAACGTACCAGCATGCATACCACTATTAAGATGTGGGTGTCACCCTTTGGTACATCAAAAGACACAAGTCTAGACAACGGGCCCACTATTCATCTCAGGATGAAGTACAATACAAATGATTGTCTAAAGTGAATCGATTTGCCGAGACAGAATTATTAATCCAAATCAATTCACTTTATATCCCGATCCAACACATCGTCACTTATGACAACATGCCAATGTTTCTATTTACGGAGTCCACCTCCGATGGTCAAGAGAAACTATCTCCCAATAGGGATATAGACAACATAACAATCTTTATATGAATAAAGTGCTCAACTTTATTCCCTCAATTGCGGATCTTATGATTTAGACCATCACCTCAAGAATCGTGTCTTCCGCATAATTTGTCCATCATATGCCCAATTCTTAAGGTTTAGACCTACAGTCTCAGATTATTGTTTGCTTAACATACATTCAACAAATATGAACGTAAAGAGGACAAGATTTGGTATATATAAACAATGAATAAATTCTTTATTGATAAAAATGTCTCCAAAAACTTAGTACATTTTTACTCCTTAGGGCATGCATGTCTAACATTAACGTGAATAGGATTCAAAGGTTCATAAAGGATGGACCTTTAAGTCACTTAAAGGTAGAATCTATACCTCAATGTGAAACTTGTTTGGAGGGTAAAATGACAAAAGACCATTTGGGTCTAAGGGCAATAGGGCCAAGGGGGTTCTAGAACTTGTACATAGTGATATTTGCGGATCGATGAACATCCGGCCACAAGGAGGGTATGAGTACTTCGTCACTTTTATTGATGATTACTCAAGATATGGGTATGTGTACCTACCGATGGGGCAAGTTCAGCATACCGGTTAGACAGATCGGCTTGCCTATGTGCGATAAAAAGATCACATGTTTTCACGCATATTTCATCGAATATTGATCTAAATTTGATTCTGATTCAAATTTTGAGGCATGGTCTGATATGGACTACTCTTGGACCCAACCTCTATATAAAGGGAGTGAATCTCATTATTATTTAGATCAATTGAGAGATTAAGAGTGATACACTGTTGGTCAGAATTTGGAAACTCCATGAGAACTCTTGTTCACAAATCACGAACGCTAGCTTTGGGTTCTCTCAATTGGTTAGAAGGAGAGTCACTTAGAGGAAGAGCTGTACGTGTGAGCCCACACTCACTCCGATCGTGGATAGAGAATAGCAAAGAAGGCTAGTAGGTTAGGATCCTTCTAGAATGTTACTTCTCTTCACTGATTGCAGGAGCTTTTCGACACATAGAAGTTAGTAAGATCTGGTTAATTTATGCATATAGTATGTTAAACTTGTGTTTTAAAAAATACTCTGATATAAAATTTTTAAAATTTTCACTGCGTATTATTTTTCCAACAATACACTAGATTGGAATCAAATTAAATTGATTTAATAATAATTCTGATGTGTCGCCCTAAATGTTTCATTAAACGTAGTCACTTGTAATACAGTAAGGGTAGTTGTATCCACAGAGATGTAAGAATTTGAAAGATTTATAATTTAACGGTTTAAAAGGACAAGGGTTTTTCAAACAAAATTTAAAAGAAAATAATATTTTCAACCAATTTAAGCAAGATTTTAAAAATAAAATTAAAAAGACGAAGCTTCGAGAATCACTAATGTGGTTTCGTAACTAGTATGAAATTTAACTCTAATTATAAATTATCTAAGGAATTTGATTTATTAAATCTTTTCTCATTAATTACAAGCACATATACTATTTCTATAAATCAACCTAAAGTGACAATATAGCAAACTATAATGCAGTAAGGAATTTTCTATGAAAAGTAACAAAATAACCACCTCTCACCAATGATTAGACACATTAATTATGAAAATTATAACCGTTGTCATTATAATTATAATTATCATATAATTTTAATATAGAAAAGATGATAACATAATTTTAATGGAATAAATTTTTGCATTAATTTCGACAAAACTTGTCTTATGAAATATCTAAAATCGACAATATAATAAGTCGTGTTGCAGTAAAAGATATTCCATAAATTAAGTATTATTTTATTATTATTAATATTAATTATGTAACACAATTAAATTACATAAAGAAAGCGTACCTGAATTTATGTAAAAATAGGCAACATAACAATATTAACAATAATTATTAAAAACATGAAAAATATAATTTATTCCATAAAAATATAAACATCACAGCATAGATATAGAATTAAAAACCATACAAGAGTACTATGCATATAAAATCATCTTTCTACCTCATTAGATTCTCTACACTAATTTAGATATTATTTTATTATTTTTAGTGAAGTCAGAAGAGTGCTCTAATAGCATCTCCTCCTAAAAAAGAAAACTGAGCTAAGCAAGAGGCTCAGCTTCAAAAGGAAGAAGAAGATGGGGTGACGAATGAAGGGGTTGCATCCCCTATTTATAGTAATTTATCAATATTTAAATAATATTTTATTTATTTATTTATTAGACTCAACTTGCGGGTGCAAGTTGTTATTTTTGTTATTTTTTTCTTTGTTTCCATGTGGATAAGGCCACTTCATTGTGCTGATTTCAGCATTTATTCGTTGCTTCACTACTTCAGTAGCACAAAAACGCACACATTTTAGGCTATCAGATGTGTAGATTTGACTTGCTCGAATGGCTTGGATTGAAGAATGGTAGAGGGACTGCTGGGACCGAGTGTCAATATTGGGACCGTTGGATCAAATCAATGAACGGCTGAGATGAGGAGTTGATCGAGCTCATGTGAGGACAGCTGCACCAGCTCTAGCGATTGACACAACTGCTGCCGATAGGTGTCTTGCACACACCAATCGCGTCTTGACATATGTACTCCACTAAGACAAAATTTGGATTCTTTTGATTTTTTTAATGCATTTATTGTCCAATTTTACCTATTTTGATACCGTTTTGTTCTGTTTTTCTTCTAGAATTCAAATCTAAAAACAAATAATTAAAATAAAATTAATTATTTTACAAACTTAAGATTTACAATAATTTTAAAAATATTTATTTTACATTACAACACATAAAATTCACTAAAAATAAACAAAACTTCTAAAATTCTAAACCTTTTCGATTGGACACTGATATAATTTTTAAGACTCAAAAATATTATAAAACATATTTACAAAATTAAAACTCTCTATGAAACACATTAAGACTCAAAATAAAATTACCACATATTATTTTTATGTTTTTAATTATTTATAAACTAGTTAATTATTAAACACACAAAAATGATTCTAAAAATTATTAAAAATATTATTAAATATAAAAACACACTAAAAAATAATTAGACACATTTACAAAATAAGGTACAAAAATATTAATTAACACAAAAATGCTATTAATTAGATGATTTAACTAGATATAAAAGCTTAAATTGATGATTTTAACCTTAAGATAATGTATACTTTTACAGTCTCATCAAATTCCATTTCACTTTTTTTTTTTTTTTGTGAAACCCCCAGTATTTGGGCCCACCACAAATGGTACGAACCCTTAAGGCCCCTCAACGTTCGAGGGATTTAGCCCGACTAATCTGGAGTCGACCCATGGAAAGACCCAAAGGTGACAAAAGTCTTCCAACACCAGTAGCTGCGTTCACAAGAACTCGAATTCGAGATGCTTGCTTAAGCAGAATAGCCTCTTGCCAACTGAACCAGCCAGATGTTGGTTCCATTTCACTTAATTTATTAACCAGATGTTGGTTCCATTTCACTTAATTTATTAATCATTTATGCTTCATCTTAATCCTGAAGTAGATTTATGAGTCCATAGTTATAGCTTGTATCTTTTGATATGCTAAAGGTATGAGTTCTAATGAATAAAGGCTTAATCATTAGTATGTTAGAGATGCAACTTATATTTGACAAAAACATAATTTACATAGACACGAAATCTGTAGGTCTCTAATAAAGAGTCAATGATATCCTTTAAAAAGCATTATTCGAGTATTGAAAAATAGAATGAGGCCTCAATCCTTTGGTTACATACAGTAACTAGATGATATTCTATTTGTATGTGTTACAAAAGGAATGAATTTTGCGATAGTGAAAGAATAAAACTTTGTGATAAAATAATCAGAAGGTAAAACAGAAGTAAGTCTTTCATCCAATTATAGATAATCTATGGGGATACACATAATATTACAGATCACAGACAAGGCTTAAATTTCAAGAGTCTCATAATACAGTACATTATCAAGAGTGAAGCTTCGGGTCTATAGTGGAGTGATATTGAAGTTAATAATTAAATGTAATTAATTGGGGATTAATTTATCTATTATTATTGGAGCTTGATAATATATGTCCATCGAGTCCCAATGCTTGCTTACTACTTCCTTTACAACAGATCGACAAACATAGATTACCACGGGTAAGACCAAAGTATGCGCGAGTTGGACCATTAGATTGGATGGGATGGATGGCACACAATTTGGGATTGGTTTGATAGTAGGCACGGGCTTACACGGTATGGCACCAAATCTGCTTATTTTTTGAAACAATTAATTATTTAATTAATTCTAAAAAGTAATTGTTTAAGTTAGTAACTAGGATTTTGGATTACTAATTATTTAAATTTAGTATTTCAATAATTAATTTAAATCCTAGTTGAATTTGAATTATGGACAATTATTCACAATTATTAAATTAGATTATTATTTTAATAATGAAATTCTAATTTAGATTAGAATTGTTTGAATTGAAATTATCCTAAATGATGCAGATAATAACATATCTCTATATTATGATTGGCTGAAAAATTTTAAAATCTTCTCTAGTAGATGGCACCAACTTCATATAAGGATGGAGAAAATTTATCTCTGAATTTTGATAGCCTTCTAGCTCCCCCTCCTACTTCGATAAACAGAGAGATATTTATTCTTAAAGTGCCTAAGTGTAAATTAAAGAGTGAAACTTATATTACTCATCTTTAGTAATCCTACCTCAACACTTGAGTGGTTGGAAGGAGCGTAGCTATGGTGGAGATTTGTTGAGTTGTACGTACACACACAACGATATGAAAGAAGAGAATAACATTGAATATTTGACAGTAGAGATTCGTTCTTAAAGAATTATTCAGTCAGAAATGTTGTTTTTGGTTTCCAATTGGTATATTAAACTAGATTTAAGTTATTGTTTACAGCATTAAGAGCTAGTTTCTCGGTGATTGAATACAAATTTTTAAAATTTTGCTGCGTAATCAAATTATTTTTCTAACAGTGAGCTAGGTTGATTCTAATCATGTCTAGAGTTTAGCAACCCCCCAAGGCCCATCTAGTGTAGTGGTGTAAGACCAGAAGTGGTGGGGTTGCTTCCCTCTTTGCGGATTGAAGACACTTCGAAGGTCAGAGATCATGGGCTTAAGCTCATGCATCACGGGAGTGTGTGACAGCAGTCGATACAACATGGTTGTGGCTTCATGATGTTCAGGCAATGTTCTAAATCCTGATTGGCCTCCCTTTAGCACACTGACTATGTCAGGGCTCCTTTCTCCCTTCTATGTGGTGACCAGTTCCTCTTCGAATCATTCATTGGTATCACATGGGCCTTACCTTCTTGCTTTAGTTTTAGTGTTGGTCAATACATATGGTGAGTTGTTCGCCGTTTAATTTTAATGTATTTTTGTTATTTTGATGGCTTTTTACTATAATAAGTGAAGTGGTCTCTCCACCTTATGGTGTTGTTTTTGTTAGGATTGGTGTTTTTAAAGTATGTCATTTTTCCAAATTGGATATTATGAGAAATAAAGTATTGTATTATTAATAAATAATATTCCTTCTTGTTCTCCACGATATATATGTGTTGATATATATATGTATAGAAATATCATAAAGGTTCCAATACCTGTAGAAGTCCATAATCAAAGATCTAAAGTGTTCATAATATGAAGAATATGATTATGTGTACTTAGCATAAATTTTGGTATACAATCAGTAGATGAAGCTAGACACTTTATCTTGCTTAAGATTGTGATGTTGTCTATTTTCATATCGATAAAATAATCTTATCTGAATTATAGTAATGGTAATTACTGGATAGAGACATTAGTGTGTTTAAAACACATTAAACTTGAACTAAATAGAATTTAATTTCTTGTGTAATTCTGTAATGAGAAATTATAATTCTATCATTTTGATTATTTTATGGATCTTACCTTAATCTAGAGGTGATTAATAGACACATCAATTTACTGTGTCTATTTGATTGTCAATGAGTGAGATTTATAACATTTATGATCAACAACTTAGTATATTAAAGACATACTAATATAGGTATCATGCAACATTACTCACAAATATGGAATCCATAACTCCTACAAGATAGGAAGTTAATATAATATTCCCATGAGTATTAATTCGAGAACTTGGATGTAGAGATCTTGTTGTTTGATATGGCATATCGAACATTACCTTAATCCTTGTTTATGGTTTGTTCATAAAAAGGTCATCCATTAGAGAATTAACAGAACTTATAGACAAAAAAGTGATTGTAGAGTTTTCACAGAAAACTATGAACCTGGCTCTAATTATAAATATTATTGTAGAGGGTATTATCACATGGCAAATGATTATATTATTGGACAACCTTATTATCAATATCTAAATTTAAGGTTCCATATTATTCAATATATAATTTATGAGTGCAACCTTGGTTTTCGATAGTAACACAAACCGAAGTTAATGTTTATTATTAATTTAATTATAAGATAATTAATGTTGGAAACAAAGTGCGCAGCGGAATTTTTTAAAATTTTTCATCAGAGTATTTTCCAAAACACAGGTTTGACATGTTATATGTATAAATTAAACAGATCTTACTAACCTCAGTATGCCGAAGAACCTCCGCGACCTGTGTAGAGAAGTAACGTTCCAGAAGAGCCTCAACCAACTGGTCTTCTTTGCTATTCTCTATCCACAACCGGAGTGAGTGTGGGCTCACACGTACAGCTCTTCCACCGGTGACTCTCCTTCCAACCAATAGAGAGAACCCAAAGCTAGTGTTCGTGATTTGTGAACAAAAGCTCTCAGGGAGTTTTTAGATGCTCACTAGAAGAGTATCACTCTTAATCTCTCAAATTGATCTGAGTAAATCATTAGACTCACTCCCTTTTTATACCTATTGGTCCTTGGGGTCAGTCCATATCAGATTAGGTCTCAAAAATCGAAATTGAATCAAGTTCGGATCAATATCTGATAAGATACGCGTGAAAAACGCGTAATCTTAGCTGTCGCGGTCGGCATGCCGAACTGTGAGATAGGCAGGCCGAACTGGCCAGTTCGGCAGGCCGAACACGTCATCCGGCATGCCGAACTGCCGAGAAAAAATCTCCACGAATCTTTTATTTTCCACCCGAGATTCTAAAGGATAAAGTCTCAGTTTTGATTCAAATAGCCCAATAGAAAAGATATCTGATCAAAACAAACTTTATCAAGATAATCTCTAAGAAAATAAATCAATTCACAATAATTCTACAAGTTTATCTTGTTCTAATTGTCCAAAATTAAAACAACCGATAAACAGACAAGAATTATCCGAACGCCATAATTCAACAAGTTCATCTTGAACTAATTTATTACATAATTAATTCAACCGATAAACAGACATGAATTATTTGATTCTTATAAATTTTAAACCAATCTGATAAATCCGACATAAGTCACCAATTATTGGAAAAGCACGCCGTGTCGTTACAGGATTTTGTGAGCTAGCAAAGGGGACCAAAATGGACCTATAAAGTTCAAGCTCATGATAATTATGAAACCCAATATCCAAGATATACATTTCACAATTATCAACTCCAACGCTACTCCACTAAAAGCTTGGAGCTGCACTCTCGAACTTTATAGAATTACGAAGCTCATGTAGCTAAGTCTCCATGACATATCATAGTGTATCGCATCCCCATATGATCATCCATAATCGGCTTAAGGACAAGTTCTGTCTTACCTTCCCGATTATTTTTATCTTACGTTCCATTGTCTCACCATTAGAAAACTTACCATCCAAAGATAGTATACCATTCGGTTACACCTATGTATCCAAATGGTTGAGCGCTCCAGTTTTCCAATTACAGGACAACGCATATAAGAGGATATCATTACTCCTAAAGAGGAGCTATGGATTCCATATCTATGAATAACAAGTCTACGCTACCAAGAGTCATGCCTCCAACGTACCGGCATGCATGCCACTATAGAGATGTGGGAGTCACCCATTGGTACATCAAAAGACATAAGTCGAGACAACGGGCCCATTATTCATCTCAGGATTAAGATACAATACAAATGATTGTCTAAAGTGAATCGATTTGACAAGACAGAATTATTAATCCAAATCAATTCACTTTATGTCCCGATCCAACACATCGTCACCTATGACAATGCGCCAATGTTTCTATTCACGGAGTCCAACTCCGATGGCCAAGACAAACCATCTCCCAAAAGGGATATAGACAACATAACAATCTTTACATGAATAAAGCGCCCAACTTTATTCCCTCGATTGCGGATCATATATTTTAGACCATCACCTTAAGAGTCGTGTCTACCGCATAATCATCCCATCATATGCCCAACTCTTAAGGTTTAGACTGACAGTCTCAGACTACTGTTTGCTTATCATACATTCAACAAATATGAACGTAAAGAGGACAATATTTGGTATATATAAATGAATAAATTCTTTATTGATAAAAATGTCTCCAAAAACGTATTACATTTTTACTCCTTAGAGCATACATGTCTAACAATCTCCCACTTGCACTAAGTGAGTAAATACTGCAAATTTCGCATCCCCATAGCTTCCACATGCCTTTCGAAGACTCTTCCAGAAAGTGTCTTCGTAAATGGATCAGCTAAATTGTCCTCTGACGCGATCTTGCACACCGTGACATGCCCGCTCTCAACGAAGTCCTTTATCACATGATACTTCCGATCAATATGCTTACTCTTCTTGTGAAATCTTGGTTCCTTAGCATTAGCTACCGCCGCACTGTTATCACAGTACAGTGATACCGCTTTATCCACACCAGGAACTACCTCAAGATCCCCAAGGAACTTGCGGAGCCACACTGCTTCTTTCGAAGCATCACTAGCCGCCACATACTCGGCCTCCATCGTTGAATCCGAAGTGCAATCTTGCTTCGCACTTCTCCAACTGATGGCACCGCCACCTAGAGTAAACACAAACCCTGAAGTCGATTTCCTAGAATCCAGGCAGGATTGAAAATCCGAATCAGTGTATCCTAGAGGAGTTAAATCCTCACCCGAATACACAAGCATATACTCACGAGTCCTTCTCAGGTACTTGAAAATATGCTTTACCGCAACCCAATGGTTTGGTCCTGGATCCGCCTGAAATCGACTCACAATCCCGACCGCATAGCTAATATCTGGTCGAGTGCAAAGCATGGCATACATGAGACTACCTACTGCCGAAGCATAAGGCACCTTCTTCATGTATTCTCTTTCTTCATAAGACTTTGGAGAGTCTTTCTTAGAAAGAGTAATTCCAGACCTAGATGGTTGCCCACCTTTCTTGGAATCCTGCATTGCAAACCTCCTGAGAATTTTATCTATGTAGCTGGCCTGTGACAAAGCTATCATTTTGTTCTTCCTATCCCGAAAGATCTGGATACCGAGAACAAAATTAGCCTCACCCAAGTCCTTCATGTCAAACTGCTTGGTCAACCATAATTTGACCGATGACAACGCCCCAACGTCATTGCCAATTAGCAGAATGTCATCTACATAGAGTAGTAGAAAAACCACCTTCCCATTCTTAATGTGTTTGTAAACACATGGTTCATCCACATTTTGTGAGAACCCATAAGTCTTGATCACTTGATCAAATCTTATGTTCCAAGAACGAGAAGCCTGCTTAAGTCCATAAATAGACTTTAGCAACTTACAAACCTTACCCTCTTGACCCGTGACCTTGAACCCGTCTGGTTGTTCCATATAAATGGACTCATCAAGATAGCCATTCAGAAAAGCCGTCTTGACATCCATCTGCCAAATCTCGTAGTCGAGAGCGGCAGCTATGGACAAGAGAATCCGGATGGACTTAAGCATGGCTACAGGCGAAAAGGTTTCCTCATAATCGATTCCTTCCTTTTGCGTATAACCCTTAGCTACCAGTCTAGCCTTAAAGGTTTCGACCTTTCCATCCACTCCTCTTTTCCTCTTGTAGATCCACTTACACCCTATGGGTTTTACCCCTTCGGGAAGATCCACAAGCTCCCAGACCCGATTAGTCTCCATAGACTTCATCTCAATGTTCATGGCCTCTGTCCAGAGTCTTGAATCAACATCCTCCATAGCTTCTGCGTAAGTATAAGGATCCCTGTCATGTTCATTCGGTTCAGCCAAAAAGACCTCCCCATTGAACATATACCTCTCAGGTTGACGCCCGATCCTCCCACTACGCCGAAGCCCCTGAGGTTGTTGTTCAGGTTTGTTTGGTTTTTCTACACCGATCGGAATGGTTTCGTTCGGAACCTCCGGAGTAAACGGATTACCCCTCAACTCCTCAAGCACCACTTTGCTTTGAGGTTTAAAGTCGTTCATGTAACTCTCCTCAAGGAAAGTTGCATTAGTTGAAACCACGACTTTATTTTCCTTTGGGTTATAAAAATAACCCCCTTTAGTCCCTTTTGGATATCCTACAAACACGCAAACTTCTGAACGTGCTTCCAACTTATTCGGATCCTTAAACAGGACATGAGCTGGACATCCCCATATGCGAATATGGTTTAAGGATGTCTTCCGTCTTGTCCACAACTCGTGAGGAGTTTTAGGGACCGATTTTGAAGGCACATTGTTCAAAAGATAACATGCGGTTTGTAGTGCATATCCCCAAAAGGATAAAGGCAATGATGAATAACTCATCATGGACCGAATCATGTCCAACAAAGTCCTATTCCTTCTCTCTGCTACGCCATTCTGCTGCGGAGTGCCCGGCGCAGTCAAATGGGATAAAATCCCATTCTCTAACAAGTGTCCCAAGAACTCATCAGAAAGGTATTCCCCACCTCGATCAGATCGAAGTGCCTTTATGGGTCTACCCAATTGCTTTTCCACTTCAGCCCGAAACTCCCTGAACTTATCATAAGTTTCGCTTTTGTGGTGCATTAGGTACACATACCCATATCTTGAGTAATCGTCAATAAAAGTAACGAAGTACTCATACCCTCCTCGTGCCCGGATGTTCATCGGTCCGCAAACATCACTATGCACAAGTTCTAGAACCCCTTCGGCCCTATTGCCCTTAGACCCGTATGGTCTTTTGGTCATTTTACCCTCCAAACAAGACTCACATTGAGGTATAGATTCCACCTTTAAGTGACTTAAAGGTCCATCCCTTACCAACCTTTGAATCCTATTCAGGTTAATATGGCCAAGGCGCAAATGCCAAAGATAAGTCTTATTAGAGTGAGAAGTTTTAAGTCTTTTTGAGTTATTATCATTTATCTCAGCATTAAGCAACAAGTCCATCTTAGGTTTGATAAAATATAGATTATTTTGCATCCATCCAGAACAGATAAAGGATTTGTTTTTACGAATCACCACTTTTTCATTAAAAGATACCACGTAGGAGTCTTTAAATAAAGAAGATACAGAAATTAAATTCCTTTTAAATTTAGGAACATAAAAACAATCTCGCAAAATTAAACTCCTATAATTATCAAAATAAAGATGGACATCTCCCACTGCTTCCGCTGAGACCAAGGATCCATCGCCCATCCGAAGCGTTAAGTCTTCACGAAGTAGACTTCTCGTTTCTTTGAATCCCTGCAGAGAAACACAAACATGATTAGTTGCACCAGAATCTATGACCCAAATGTCACTGGATTCCTCAACCAAACAAGTTTCTAAATATAGAAGATCACACCTACCTCCCTTGGAAAGGAAGTCCTTGCAATGCTTCTTTATATGCCCGACCTTACCACAAAAGAAGCACTTAAGCTTCTTTGGGTTCTTCTTCTTCTTCTTCTTGCTCTTGGTAGCAATAGGAATAGAAGACTTCCTACTCTTGGCCCGTTGTTTCTTTCCATTCCCAGAGTTAGGATTGGAACCAGAAGCAGCTACCAAATTGGCCTCTCCACCAGCAGGAGACTCCCTGATCAGCAGTTCAAACTCTTGTAACTGTTTCATCAGTTCTGTCAAGGTCATATCCCGTCTATTGCTTAGATTAAAAGTAGCTCTAAACGGAATAAATTCCTTAGACAGAGTCTCAAAGACCATAGTCATCTGAGTTTCAGCATCGATGTCGGCTCCATTGGTTTGAGCCTCAGCGAGGTAACCCATGACCAACATCATGTGCTCCTTTACAGATGTCCCCGGTCTCTGTCTACAGTTTAAGAGTTTCCGAAGCGCCCCTTGCCGCTTTGTTATGGCCTGGCCTCCAAACATGTCCTCAAGATTATCCAAGATCTGCTTCGCAGTCTCATAATCCTGATGTTGAGCCTGCAGCACGTTATTCATGCTAGCCATAACATAGCAGCGGGCCTGATCATTAGCATCTTTCCAGCGTTCGTACGCTTGGAATTGCTCATTACTTGAGTCTCCCGTAGGCTCGGGAGGACAAGGAGTTGTCAGAACATATTTCAGTTTCTCAAAGGAAAGGACGATGTCCAGGTTCCGTTTCCAATCATTATAGTTCTCACCGGTCAATTGGTTTTTGTCAAGTATCGATGATAAAGCGTTTTTAGACATTTTCAATCTACAATAAAGAATCATATACCAAACATAAGTAAACATATATAATAATTTAGTAAGATAACACAATCATGTAAAATTATACAAATGTGTTTATGTGTCAAAACCTTGAAAATATCACAACCTTACAACGATAATTCCCAACTCAGAATTCAACAAGCTCCTAGGGGAGTCATGCCAAATTCAATCAGGAACACGGATCCCCTCCTGATTAATATATGCCATCCAGGACCCGTATGATCCAGCATATACTAATAATCGTTTCTTTGGCCATTAATTTTATTAACAGAGCTCCTAGGGGAGGTTAATAATAAAGTTAACGTGAGTGTATAACCACCGTTTTAATATTTTATCCATGATTTATAATCACCACCTAGGGGTGTGCAACCATAAATCATACTAAAATACCTTATCCTTTCAGAGATCCAATCTGGTACATGATAGAAATCCCTTCCTAGGGGTTGGGACCATCATGTTCTTCCTATGGACCAACGATGGAGGCCTTAGGTTCTCTCTTCGAAAACCTTCTCCCACTCAATCTTTTGAAGTCAAGGTTTTATTTTAAAAATTATGCATGAACAATTTTAATATGAGCGGCACTCCCTATTCTATATGACATGTTATCAATATACATGGTAAATCATATTATAATGCAGACAAGCAAAGCAATCAAGCAAAGCTACAAGCATAATAATAATAACCGTAATATTATGGTTCCACCCTAGAGAATAGAAAAAAATAAGATTACAAGAGAATAATCGAGACATTTATCGATTCTTCATCCTTGAATCCTCAAGCTGTATCATTCTTCATGTAATGTCCATCTTCAAGTCCTCAATCCCGTATGAATCGAACACTTCATATTTCCGGTCATATCCAAATTTAATGTTTCTCAGAATCGTCCCAAAAATAAAATTAAAACTGCACTTAAAAAATCGCACCTTTTCTGGACACCTGGCAGCTCTCGGTCGGCAGGCCGATCTGGGTGATCGGTCTGCCGATCATGGTGGTTCGGCCTGCCGAACATGAAGGTTCGGCCTGCCGAACATGAAGGTTCGGCCTGCCGGCAGAGCACCAAAATTTCTGCCCCACTGTCGGCCTGCCGGACCGTACGTCCGGCCTGCCGATCTGTGACCTTCGGCCTGCCGAACTGTGAAGTCCGGCATGCCGACCGAGCAGAAAACCCTCAATCCAGAAAATACAATTTTAATGCAATTCATCAATTTTATTTTCAACAATTCAAAAACATAAAATTAGAGACTCAGGAAATACCTGGAGGCGCCATCATCTATCTTCAAGATCCGACTTCTCGTTCCGTCTTCTCCGAATAATTATTTAATTACAAAATTCTTACAAATTAAATAATAATTCCTAGACGGAGATGATAGTCCGCCATCTAATTACATGAAAAACCTAGATACACATTCTAACCTCTAAGGAACCATAACCGGTATTAATTAATTAATAAATAATTAAACAACAATTTAATCAACCATAATTAATTAATAAACATTCACCATATAATCCATGACAACATATATATATTATATAGAAACCTAGAGTGCCATCTCTCTATAAAATTTAATTCAAGCATTGGAGAGATTAAGATCACAAAATTTATGCATATAACATGATCACAAACTTGCAAATTTATGTAAAAACCTCGGCTCTGATACCAATTGTTGGAAACAAAGTGCGCAGCGGAATTTTTTAAAATTTTTCATCAGAGTATTTTCCAAAACACAAGTTTGACATGTTATATGTATAAATTAAACAGATCTTACTAACCTCAGTATGCCGAAGAACCTCCGCGACCTGTGTAGAGAAGTAACGTTCCAGAAGAGCCTCAACCAACTGGTCTTCTTTGCTATTCTCTATCCACAACCGGAGTGAGTGTGGGCTCACACGTACAGCTCTTCCACCGGTGACTCTCCTTCCAACCAATAGAGAGAACCCAAAGCTAGTGTTCGTGATTTGTGAACAAAAGCTCTCAGGGAGTTTTTAGATGCTCACTAGAAGAGTATCACTCTTAATCTCTCAAATTGATCTGAGTAAATCATTAGACTCACTCCCTTTTTATACCTATTGGTCCTTGGGGTCAGTCCATATCAGATTAGGTCTCAAAAATCGAAATTGAATCAAGTTCGGATCAATATCTGATAAGATACGCGTGAAAAACGCGTAATCTTAGCTGTCGCGGTCGGCATGCCGAACTGTGAGATAGGCAGGCCGAACTGGCCAGTTCGGCAGGCCGAACACGTCATCCGGCATGCCGAACTGCCGAGAAAAAATCTCCACGAATCTTTTATTTTCCACCCGAGATTCTAAAGGATAAAGTCTCAGTTTTGATTCAAATAGCCCAATAGAAAAGATATCTGATCAAAACAAACTTTATCAAGATAATCTCTAAGAAAATAAATCAATTCACAATAATTCTACAAGTTTATCTTGTTCTAATTGTCCAAAATTAAAACAACCGATAAACAGACAAGAATTATCCGAACGCCATAATTTAACAAGTTCATCTTGAACTAATTTATTACATAATTAATTCAACCGATAAACAGACATGAATTATTTGATTCTTATAAATTTTAAACCAATCTGATAAATCCGACATAAGTCACCAATTATTGAAAAAGCACGCCGTGTCGTTACAGGATTTTGTGAGCTAGCAAAGGGGACCAAAATGGACCTATAAAGTTCAAGCTCATGATAATTATGAAACCCAATATCCAAGATATACATTTCACAATTATCAACTCCAACGCTACTCCACTAAAAGCTTGGAGCTGCACTCTCGAACTTTATAGAATTACGAAGCTCATGTAGCTAAGTCTCCATGACATATCATAGTGTATCGCATCCCCATATGATCATCCATAATCGGCTTAAGGACAAGTTCTGTCTTACCTTCCCGATTATTTTTATCTTACGTTCCATTGTCTCACCATTAGAAAACTTACCATCCAAAGATAGTATACCATTCGGTTACACCTATGTATCCAAATGGTTGAGCGCTCCAGTTTTCCAATTACAGGACAACGCATATAAGAGGATATCATTACTCCTAAAGAGGAGCTATGGATTCCATATCTATGAATAACAAGTCTACGCTACCAAGAGTCATGCCTCCAACGTACCGGCATGCATGCCACTATAGAGATGTGGGAGTCACCCATTGGTACATCAAAAGACATAAGTCGAGACAACGGGCCCATTATTCATCTCAGGATTAAGATACAATACAAATGATTGTCTAAAGTGAATCGATTTGACAAGACAGAATTATTAATCCAAATCAATTCACTTTATGTCCCGATCCAACACATCGTCACCTATGACAATGCGCCAATGTTTCTATTCACGGAGTCCAACTCCGATGGCCAAGACAAACCATCTCCCAAAAGGGATATAGACAACATAACAATCTTTACATGAATAAAGCGCCCAACTTTATTCCCTCGATTGCGGATCATATATTTTAGACCATCACCTTAAGAGTCGTGTCTACCGCATAATCATCCCATCATATGCCCAACTCTTAAGGTTTAGACTGACAGTCTCAGACTACTGTTTGCTTATCATACATTCAACAAATATGAACGTAAAGAGGACAATATTTGGTATATATAAATGAATAAATTCTTTATTGATAAAAATGTCTCCAAAAACGTATTACATTTTTACTCCTTAGAGCATACATGTCTAACAATTAAATTATAAATAATTATTAGACTTAAATTATATATGTCTATTGGGTTTCCTTGCTAGCTCCATAACATTCTTTCAGATAGATCAATGAAAATTTTCTTAGATTTATTTTGTCTACAGGGGCAAAATAGTAAATTCACACAACATTACACCTAGACTGTGTGTGGCACCACATACTAAAACTCTAGGAGTCTAGTTGGTGCCACATCCATGATTTTAGGAGACAAATATCTTGCATGATTTTAAAGTAATCTATTTATTATCTTGTTGCACGAAAATATCTTTTTCAAAAGTTGAAATAGATTTTGCAAATAATTATTTGAATTATAAGATAATTTAAATAATTGAGAAAATCATGAAAGATATTTATTTTAAAAAGTTAAAATAAATAATATCTCAATTTAAACTAAAATCGGATCTCAGATAAATATTAAATAGATACAGAATCATACTAAATCTAGTAGTTGGGACACGTGTCATTCTTCTACTGGAGAGATAATAGATCATGCCCAACCACCCTAGTGGTGGGCATAATTCTCTTCTAGAAAATCTTTCAGGAGATTTCGTTCTAATTATCTAGTAGTGCATCTATAATAGGCCTTAGAGATTCTATTTTCTACAGGCTTTTCTTTGGCCTCCATCTAGTGTTCTTTTGCTCTCTCTTTTAGAGTTTAAAGAATCTCTGCCAAGAAGAAAGATTAGAAAGAGATATTGAAGAGATAATCCATGACATCTCACTAGTGTCTACACATCAGTTGATCCAAAAGGAGGAGAATAACAAGGAAGATCTGAAAGTTTTTGAACGCTTGAACATCCAAAGCTATTGCCAACCCATAAGTTTGTGTTTTATTCAATTATTGTATGTAGCATCATGAGAACGATCTTGAAGGTGTAAAGAAAAATTTTAAAATCTTATTCTGTTGCGTTTTACATGCTTTTTTAGGGCCCAACCCTACAGTTTGTTTCTTTAGCTTGTGTATCATTGTTGTTGTGATTGGCTTTGGTGCTTTTAGTGTCTCGTTCTTGATTGATTGGAATAGCGAACCATTTATAGTGGTGTCTTGTAAATAGCCTTTTTTGTGCTACCCATTCAGTTTCCCCTTATTGGAACTTCGTATTTATGTTACCCTTTTAAGCGTTTCATTTAAATGTACAGGTGGTTTCAATATATGGTCAAGGTTGAGTCACTAAATGTGTTGTGGTTTATCACGTCTGGATTAGTGACTATATTGTTCTAATTTGAAACGCAATTACCATTTAACAAAAACAACCTTTTGTAAAGGTTTACTAATTTTGTGACAATCTCATGTAAACTTTAGAAGAAGAAAAAAAATGAAAAAAAAAAAAAGAGTCGCTAGAACTTGGAATCAATGCTAGAGAAAAAAAAATAGATAAGAAAGTACTTTAATATATTATTTACGATTTTTTTTAGGCTATGTAAATTGTCACATGACTGTTAACTTACAACCCTTTTTGTAAAAGCAATATAGAAATAATTTAAAAGAACGTACTAAAAAGGTATTTCATGGTTTTTAAAAAATACTATTCTAGTAACCATGTGTTTTAAGATATGAAATGTCTAACTTACCATTTTACGATAAACCTCAAAGTAATTTCTTTAAGCTACTAAACAATAAAAGCATAAATAACAACAACAACACCACCACCATCACCACCAAATTCATAGTGTAGACGGTGAATCTACAATCAAATATGAAAATGTTAATTTGGATTGTTTGAATTTCGTTCAAGGAACTTGGGCCCTCAAATCATCGTTAATTAGACATACTAGCTTAAGTAAATGTGCAAGATCAAATTGTAATGGACAAAATAAAATAATGCTGTAAAAATTAAAATACCACACGTAGGATTTATAATGGTTCACTTTATTAAAAGAGCTACGTCCACTGTATTTCACTAGAATATGATTTCTAAGTATAGATTACAAGAGAGCAAAAAGAAAAGATAATGATAATTCCTAGTGGGTCCACACATAGTTACTAAATATCCCTATGTTAGTAAGATAATGATAATTTCTAGTGGGTCCACAAAATAGAGGACAAGGAACCCACTTTATGCCCTATAAATAGACCTTAAAGAAGAGTCTAGATACACAAATTTATGCCTAAAAATTTTATACTCTCCCCTCTCTTTCACATGGTTGGCTTGTGGAATTTTGTAAGTGTTCTCGGAATTCTCACACACTATGAACGAAGATTTCCACAACATGGAGTATCATGAGACTTAGATGCATTCTAGGCCTGTGCCGATTAGTAGACTTGACTCGGCACTCATAAATGCTTCCAACACCATATAAATTAAAGCAATTTATTTCTTGTAAAAAAGATTAACATATGCAACCGGCTTCTTTGTAATTATAACATTTACTTTCGTTGCGCATCAAACATCTTAGGATCTTCCTAAAAAACCATCTCAAAAATTGAATATCGTGCCAGGACTAGACAACACAATTCAAATTCCTTTTTTTACCAAAATTAAGCGTTCGTGCCAACAGCTACATGATGACATCTATCTCAAAAATTGAATATCGTGCCAACAGCTACATGATGACATCTATCTCAAAAATTGAATATTGTGCCAACAGCTTTGTTCTTAAACAAAAATTGAGCATTGAGAACTGCCTTTTTGATATCATAACTTCACCGTATGCTTCCGTGAAAGAGCACATGCTTAAGATGACAAGTCTCTTAATCAATGCAGATATCAATAGTATTATAATTAGCGACAAATAAGCTGACCATACCTCCCAACACCTTGACCATATCCAAAAGCAATGATATG
Organism: Artocarpus heterophyllus; assembly: GCA_025403435.1. Classification (NCBI taxonomy): domain Eukaryota; kingdom Viridiplantae; phylum Streptophyta; class Magnoliopsida; order Rosales; family Moraceae; genus Artocarpus; species Artocarpus heterophyllus. The sequence continues at coordinate 27,804,808 of CM046354.1, read as the reverse complement.
ACCAAGATAGATTTGTTATTGACCGAACTCACGAAGAATTACAAGCCTTCGAGGGTATTTCGAAGACTAGTGGTGGGGAAACAACTATTGTTTTTCCTAGTTCTTCTGAGGACAGGAAGAAGAAAAAGAGCAACAAGCATAAGTTACTTGAGACTCCAAACAAAAATGTCAAGATGTAAAGACCATTCAACCGAAAAAGAAAAGAAAGATACAGTACTTTTCTTTGAAACTTATATTATGAAGACACTGGTAATATAGACCATAATTAAAACGTTTGGTATATATAATTTCAAGGATGAAAATGAAAATACGTAAGATTCATTTGTTTAGTACAAAAATTGTAATTTTTACATTCCCAAAAAATTTAATCATGCAAGATTTACTTTTTTTTTTATTTAGAGTAACTAAAACCCACTCAACATGACCATATTTATTTTCTTTATAATATAAATACCATAGAAAAAACATTAAAAGTCAACCTAAAAACAAACAAACATCAGTTTTTATTTAGCCCCACCAAGACCAAAACAGCGTCGCCGAACTCAACCACACCTCGCTGGACTCTGACGCTGAACCCAGCCCCTTGTTGAACTCCATTGCTGAACCCAACCGAGTTTAGCATCGTCCTATATTGCGCGAGCCCAACGTCAGTTTTAGCCTCTCCCTTTGCGCCAACCAATACAAGTCTGCACCGCATGAGATCGCCCGAGTCTTTATCTTATCCAATGAGTCTCCCAGCCATGGAACACCTTGCAACACCGCCAAAGCCCGTCAAAAATCAACTAAACCACTGCCCAATGTTCACGTTAGATCTGCTCCTCATTAATCAACTTTGCCCTGTCAATGTCGTTGTTCATCTCGATTTGTTCAAAATAATTTCGTAAAAGGATCCATCTTGAGTTGCTGCATAAAATATATTTAAAAAGTCAATTAAAAGAAGGGCATTTTTAATTTTTACACCCTGTATCTCTATATTTTAAGTGTATTAAAAAACTATACCTTGTATTTTGAACCATTACACATTTATAAATTGAGATTTCAAATTTATGTTTGATTTATTTTTCAGTTAGAGATGTGAATTATGACCACTAAAAAGACTTCTATGCCCTTACAAAAGAAGAAGAAAATTTTCAAAATAAAAACCAAATCTCCTCTGCTATATGCAAATACTTCAAAATCATCAGTACTAATTAGTCATTCATGTAATATTCGATGTATCACAATTCAATTTTTTTACATGATATATAACAATGCATATTAAAAAATTATGAACATAATGCGCATAAGAACATTTATATGGATCTCTAGAGCTTTGGCGATTTAAAAAGCAAAATAGGATAATTGGAAATAAAAATAAAAATAAAACTCCAAAAAAGAAAAGAAAAGCAAAAACGTGTTCAAATTTCAAATAGAACTCTGTTTTCTTTCCTTTTTTTAATGTTGAAGCAGAATTTTATTGTGTTTCTAGTTGGTACCCCAAATCCAATTTTTAAAAGTCCTATTCACAATACAACTCTGCCACTCTCTCTCTATATAAAGCCCGGAGCAACTGAAGTCTCCTACCAAATTTCCAAACGCGAAACGAGGAAACATTACAGTTCTTCTCAGTCTTAGAAAAACCAATTCCAAAAATAAATAAATTAATAAAGAAGCTTGAACAACGACGATGATAATACGAGAGGATCCGCATTGGAGACACATCGGGGCGACTGATGAGTCCGCGCGTGCTCAGTGGAATTGGATAGAGGACAAGGTGTTCGAGCAGGCGCTGGCGGACATTCCCGACGACGTTCCCCATCGGTGGGAGATGATCGCCCTCTACCTGCCTGGAAAGACGGCCAACGACGTGGCCATGCGCTACCACGGCCTTGCCCGCAATGTTAGAGAGATTGACGCTGGCCAAGTTGAGCTCCCGAGTTACGCCAAAGACTCCACGGTGAGTCCGCAAGAAGGCAGAGACAGCAGCCGTGACTTGGCGGTTATTCACCACGACAGCGGCCGGGACTCGTCAGCCAATAAGAATTTGTTTGAAGGGGCGGAGCCCGAGAGGAAGAAGGGGACTCCTTGGACTGTCGAAGAGCACAAGTAATTTTCACTTTCTTCTCTCTTTCATGCATGGTAACAGATTTTTTTTGAAACTTTATTTTGCTACGTACGTTATATATACATATATATATATATATATATATATTTATTTATTTAACATATCCAGAAAGGATTTAGTAGGGTTAAAGTGGCCTGGCACAAGCATAAGCCTGTGGAATTTACTTATCACATTATTTGTTAAATTTTTATTTTATCGTATAGCACATAAATTTAATCAACGATTTTCTCAGGTTGTAACGTTAGGCTTATCCGGGTTTTTTTTTTTAATTCTTTTCTTTTGCAACTTCTAAAAATAGATTAACTGAGACTTTTAAGGGAAGAATTATCATAAATGGCATTGTTTAGAAAACCCTAGTCGAGATTTTCTTGATGACTTCCATAAAACAATAAACTAATTATATCATGCAATGCCAACGTGTTAGATTATTAACAATACAAAGCTTATAAAACAGGCAATAATCTTTTGCAGGTTGCATTACAATTATAGTGTGTGTTTGCCTAGTACTTGTCCTTCATTGAATAATAATAATAATCATAATAATAAACTTTATTTTCTAGTGAGAAATCCAACTGATTGTTCTTTTTTCCTCTGTGCATCAGATTATTTCTGAAGGGACTTCAGCTATACGGTAAGGGCGATTGGAAGAGCATTGCAAGGAATGTGGTCCTCACAAGGACACCAACCCAAGTTGCAAGCCATGCCCAGAAGTACTTCCTGCGCCAAGCCTCTGCAGGGAAGAAAGAAAGGAAGAGAGCAAGCATCCACGACATTAACACCGTTGATTTAGACTGGCTTTCTGCGCCATCTTCTGTTGATGAAAAGGACTTTATTCAGCCACATTCTGCTAATTATCAACCACCTGATAAACAGATGCTAATTTCGATGAACCAACCACAACCACTAAGATTTATCCCTAATCAGGAAGATGCATTGGGATCCCAGACTTATTATTCCAACCCGGTTCCTGTACCGCAGTTTGATGATCAAAAGAACTTCTTTCAGCCACATGATCAGCAGTTGCCAATGTTGATGAACCAACCACAGCTGCTAAGATTTATCCCTAATCAAGGAAATCAATTGGGATTCCAGCCTTATGATTCCGACCTGGTTCCTGCGGCGCTGTCTGATGATCAAAAGAACTTCATTCAGCCACCTGCTGCTAATCTAGCTGCCTCATCAGCAGATGTCAATATTGCCGATGTACCACAACCACTAAGCTTTATCCCTAACGAGGGTGGTCCATTGGGATACCATATTTACGATTCTCACCCAGTTTCTATGCCGCCTTTTGATTATCAAACAAACTTCATTCAGCCACCTGCTGCTAATCCTGCTGCCTCATCAGCAGATGTCAATATTGTTGATGTTCCACAACCACTAACCTTTATTTCTAACTAGGGTTGTCCATTGGGATACCATAATTACGATTCTCACCCAGTTCCTATGCCGCCCTTTGATGATCAAACAAACTTCATTCAGCCACCTGCTTCTAATCCAGCTGCCTCATCAGCAGATGTCAATATTGTTAATGTACCACAACCACTAAGCTTTATCCCTAATGAGGGCGGCCCATGAGGATAACAGACTTATGGTTTTCCAAATCTAGTGTGAAACATGCATGGCAATATACAACAATTAATATAGTCTTGTATAAATGATACATAGAGCAATGCCCTGCGTTTGAAAAGTCCAATCCGTACAATACAGTTTTTGGCAGTCTAGATAAATCAATTTTGTGTATTTTGATGCGAATGCTACATAGATTTGTTGAAAAGCAATAGGAATTCTTTCTATAATTCTTTTGCCTATAATAATTTGCTTCTTTTATTGAAAGTTTGCTTTTTATCTTTATCTGCCTCCGAAGGATTTCAGAAAAGCTTGCCAATACTGTGCTCTGATTTCGTCTGTTATAATTGTCTCGTCCATTTAATTGGTTCAAATTTCAAAACCCTAAACCGAACATATATTCTCCGAGAAGCACTGCTCTCAAAATTAACTAGCGGTGCCCTGATTCTGATCATGTAACTAAAGTTGGTACTCATCTAAATTTGTCAAGCAATAATTGTTGGAAAGTTAAATTTTGGGTGGTAATGTTGGAAATACGTACTAACGTTTGTGTGCTCCTCAGCAAGGGCGTGCAAGGAATTGGAATTGGATACCTTAATTTTATATTACCAAGAGTAATAAAATCGCACAAGAAAATAAAACAAGTAAGAACACGTAAGACATATAGTGGTCTATTTTTAAGATGAGAGTTATGTTTAGTTTCATTAGCTTTAGAAAATTATTATGATGAAGTAGAAAATTACAAGAGAAAATTGTACACCCTTACCGCTAATGTATTTTTTCATCTTTCTCTTAACTGTAGAAACAATGGTCCTTGTGATTGTAGGTATAGCCTAATGGTAAATTTACAGTCAACTCTATCAGAAAGTAGAGAGTTTAAATTCTCCCACTCAAGCTCAAAAAAAAAAAATTATGTGTGAAATTTTTGAAGTGTCCATGAAATATTGCTCTATGGTTCTCTGGCCCTAACACCTACTATGATGTTACCCTTAAGGTTGATTCGCATGTTGTTTCTGTGTTAGGACGATAACTTATTCCACAATTTAACAACACAGACCATATTAAATATTTTTTTTATAACGTACTAAATATTATTTTGAGCACGGTGTTTATACACCGAATAAACCAAGTACTAAGCACTATTTGGTGGCCGCATAGAAAATAGGAAGATGAAAAAAAATAGGAAAATACATACCAATTCTCAGCATCGTACTGCAGCCCCAAGTTACTGGAAAACATGTGCTCAATAAACATTCAATTCAACCTCTATCCTCAAACGAATGCTCAAAAGTATTAAATGTGAACCGATTTCTAAAATCGAATATTATAAGAGGCATATTAAAGATCTAGTATGTACATGGGTCTTTAAGCGGATTCGTCATCATTTAAAATATTAGAACAACTAAAAAGTCAAGAATCTCCTAGCACCAAGGTCACATAAAATGCCGCAAAAAAATAAATTTAATTGATTGAAAAACACAATCTAACACTTAAGAAAATAGTACACTAATAAGTGAGGGTAAATCCCTTTATTATTGTCAACCAAAACATAAAGAAAAACAAAAGAAACACCTTAAGCCACATTGTCAAAGCCTCGACAGTAAAATGAATGGCAAAATTGGTATTGAAAATATAATCTCTAGTGAAAAATTATTACGACATTTTAGTTGATAAATAGTTTAATTATCCTCTATAGCTATCTTTTAAGTTAAATTATATAGTATGGTTTAATACATTGTTTTTACCGTATTAGATACCATGCATAAATCTTACTAAACATTGTATTATTTCCAAAACAATACAATACAGTGAACTAGAAAGATAAAAAGCCTATAGTTTGGCTACTTACATATATGTGATTGCTAACAAGAGGGATAAATGTGGATATGATTCAGAAAAAATATCAGGAGTCATTTCTCCATTTAAAAGACATAAATTGCAGTCGATGGCCCCCTTTTCAAAGCCTAGTCTTAATTATTGTTTCTAGCTTTGTTAAGTTCAAAAAGAAAAAATAAATCTTTTTTAACAAAATTTACTTTCATGAATCATTGATTATTTCATATATATGTAATGTCTTGAATTTAATTAATTGTAATTAGTCTGCAAATTGACAATTAATGCACCTAAATAAAATTTAAAAACTATTTAATCACTTTTTACAATTTTATTTTCTAAAATTTATTTTCATTTATTTATTTACGTTATTTCTAGGATTTCTAAATAATTTTGTATACATTTTTGGTATTTTATTTTAGTGTTTTATGATTCGTTTTAATTAAATTTCACTCTTTTCCTTTAATCCATTTATTTTTTAAATAAAATAAAGCCTAAAAAATGCCAAAATTCTAAACAAGTCCCCAATACCATTCAGACTAAATGCACATGAAAATTTAAAAGCCAACCCAAAACCATGGGAAGCGCATGTTTCGCCTTGAAACCACCTCTAGACTCTAATGAAAAGAGCTAAGTTTTGCTCAGACCTTGCCCACACTCATCTCCCATTCTCTCCCTCACGTCACTCTCTCTTTCCTCTCTCACCTTGTTTCAAAGAACCAAAAAGCAAATCAAAGGCAAGAAAACCAGAATTTGATCTACCAAATCAGTACAAACTTGTCCAATCCAAGTTAGAAACGTTTACAATGATTTAGAATCTTATTATGAAGTCTTATTTTTATTTTTTGTGTCTAAATTCATGTTCTTAGATCTTGTTACAGCCATGTTAATGCCAGTTTTAGTTTTTAGAAGTTTGGTATTAAAAATGGACTTGCATGCTAAAGATTGTACTAATAATGTCAATTTTAACTTCTGGGAATGATGGAGAATGTTTAATGAAGTCTCTTTACAGTTTATGAGAAGCTTATTTGATCACTGCACTCATGAATTTGGATTAAACAAGTTCTTGAGTTTATTTTCTCTTATTTTGGTAGTGTTTGTGAAAAATAAAGTAAAATGGTAAAACTAAGTCACACGGGTGTGAAAATAAGTTAATATGATTCATATGATGACTTTAGGCCATTAGGATAGGGCTGGCAATTCGTGATTCTTGTCACAAATACGACATGATTAATAAACGTGCTCAAAATACAAACACAAAATACAAACACGAAGACGACACGCCTAAAACACATTTAACACGACACAATTAAAAAAATTTATTATATAAATTTTTACTAGATAAATTTTTTTAATTTTTGACTCAAAATTTTAAAAATTAATTTTTTTTACTGTATAATTTTTTTTACTATAAACAAAAAAATCTTTATTGATGTCCAAAATATAAAAAAGTCTTTATTGGTGTCCAAAATATAACAATATTTCATTATTGAATACTTTAAACTATATTTTCTTCCAACCTTTAAATTTTAACTAAACAAGATTGGCCAACAATTAATTGCAATGCCAACACTTAAAACACAAGGGACGCCCATGCTTGTAAAAATGGATGAATGGGTAGTGTTTATATAGAGGAAAAATGGGAGAAAGCCTCTCTTTGCTTTCGATGTGGGACTCTTTAACCGCAACCTTAAAACCATAATAAATACATTGGAAGCCCTCCTTTAACAAAAAAAAAAATCAATCCACTTGGGTGGTGGGCTGACAGCTTTCTCAACCTTGAGAGCAAGGTTTGACTCCTTGCAACCTCCAAATCCTAAAATTTTTTTATTTTAAATTTAATCGTGCTATAAACGTGTTAAACGTGTTAGCATAAATCCAGCACTTTATTTTTGTGTTATTCGTGCCAACCCATTTATGGCCTAATTAATATTCGTGCGGTTTAAACCCATTTATCTCGTGTCATCGTGTCATGTCTGAAATTGCCGGCTCTACATTAGGACATGTCTTTGATGCAATAAAGGTGATTTTGAAGTGATTGTGTAACGCCCTGAAATTTATTTAATATTATTGTAATGTAAATGATGAATTAGTGTGCCATAATTAATGTTTTAACATTAATTAGATTATTGGGTTGGATTTTGAATTTTTGGTTATTTTGTTAATTTGTTGAATCCAAATGATTTCTTATTGTTTTAAAATGATGTTTTGAGTTTTAAAACACAATAATTTGTAAAATGTTAAAAATACTCTGTTTTACAAAACCGTGGGCGGCATATGGTTTTCGCACAGTAAAACCGCCCACTGTTTTCCTCTATTTATTCTCTCTCTTTCTCCACTCTCCTCACTCTCTCTGGTTCCTCTCTCTCTCTCTCTCTCTTTTCTCTTTCACCGTGAGCCATCTCTCTCTCTCTCAAATTTTCTCTCAAAATTTTGAATCAAATTCGAATCCAAGCTTCGGGATAGCAAGGAGGAGGCTCGGGGACGTGATTTGGCAACCGAGAACGCGGATTGAAGCTTCGATTCGAGGTTAGTTTTGAAATTTCTAAACTTTTTCAAAATTTTCAATTTTGTGCATTTTTGAAATCTAGGTTTGTTTAAGCCTAGAAAACCTTGGATTTGAGTTAAATGAACTTAGAACAACTAGAATCTAAGCTTAGATTGAAGAAAAATGAATTGAATTCAAGATTTTTCATTTTTCCTCAATTTTTCCTATTTTTGGATTTTTAGGATTTTTGTGTTTGAATCTTGTTTAAATGAGTTTTAAAGTGTCTAAATATGTTTTTCTATCATCTATGAATGTTTTCCATGCCTGAGATTTGAGAAAAACAGGTTAGAATCAATATTTGGGTTTTGGGGAAATCGAAACCCATGGCTAGAATTTCTGGGTTTTCCCAGTTCGGCAGGCCAAACTGCGTGTTCGGCAGGCCGAAAGAGGGATCGGCAGGCCGGTGTTCTTCCGTCCGACAGGCCGAACCTGGGGAAATGACCGGTCGACCGGACCTGGCTTTCGGCAGGCCGAACTGTGCAGTTCGGCCGGCCGAAGCAAGGAGTCCGGCAGGCCGACTGAGGCATGGAAAATTTTTGTGATTTTTACCCGTTTTCACTGTTTTGAACCCTGATTTAAATTCCAACCTTATAGGATGATTTTCAAGGTACAAATGGCACACTAGGACATCATGAAATGGTTTAGTAACATAGAATGTCTCGAACTAGATATTGATGGACTTAGTTTGTATCTAGGATCGTTCGTGGTTCCGTGGAGCTAACGTATAGCAGACCGGGATTACGGCGTGGGGCACCGGCACGAGTATTGTGGTAGGACTTCTACCCCATTTCCTTGGTAGCCTAGTTTCAAAATGATTTAGCTTTGAAAAGGATTTTCACTAAAAATGTTTTCGATGGTTGTTTGAAGATGAATTTATCGGTTATATTTCAATATACTGTGAATTGAAATGAACTTCATAATGAATGTAAATGACAACACTCGGTAATTGGGTTTGAATGATGATGATAATAAACATATAGGCATGATGCCATATCAGAGATCGGGTCATGTAGCGATCTATCTTGGGGGCAGGTCCCGAAACCCAGCTGGGCCACTACGGTGGTGATACTATGGTTTGCCTAGAAAAGGAAAATGATATTTTTGGTTATCCAAGTAGACTGTTTTGGGTAAGAATGGTTTTACTTAAAATTGCCTATTTGTTTATCTATTTATGTATTTAAGGTTTCTTTTAAATAATTCCTGAATAATGAAATGTTTCTTTAAATTAAATTATTTATAAAACATAGTCCTACTGAGCCTTTCGCTCACGTTTTATTTGTTTTAAATTTCCCCCTCTAGGTGGTTTCCCATTTAGGTTTGGAGAGGATTCTTCGAACCGAACTCAGAAGCAATAGGAGGGATTAATTTATATTTTGTATCATTTAATCAAGGCGTGTAAGATTTAACTTTATTTGTATCTGGACTGTGATTGTATTTATGATATTTTCAGAACCATGTGTGTGCACAAGTTGTGGGTTGTGGAACCCATACTTGCGGCTTTATTATTTTAATATTTATTCGTTTAATGTTTTAAATTGTCTAATGTATATGAACTCTTTACAAAGTGTTTTAATGAATCCCACACTTCATACTTAATTCAACCCCTTAAACTCTGGATTTTAATTAAATTCTCCTTTAATTAATTTAAATAATCCGCCACGTCACCTCCCGTACTCCGGGGCGTGACAGATTGAACTTGGATTAAGTTCAAATGCTTGAAATAGAGTAGATTGTAACGCTGCGGTTGACCACGGTATATGTAACACATAGACCGTTCAATCGCGTGACATGCGGTCGACAGAGGGTAGTGTATCTTGGTCAACTGCACTGCACTAGAATGCCCAGTTTTGGGCCACTCAAACCCTTTTTTGATCCAATTGCATTTTGAGTGAGTTTATGCTTATTTTACTAATTGGAAACAATTATCTTATATATTGTTAATCTAATCTATTCTAATTATTTGATTATAAATATATAAACTATGTAAAAGCTTGAAATGTAACTCTTTTGCACTTTGACATGTGGCAGGGGAACAAAATCCTGTCATTTTTTATTTACTTTTGATTTGGGGGAATGAAAGCATTCCCTCCCTTTCTTTTTTAAATATTCATTTTTTTCCTTTTTTATCCCTTTTATTGTTTTGCTTCCCTCTCTTGCTTTTCATCCCTTTGTTTTTTACCATCTGTCTTTTTTCATTTGTATTTTTAGTACTTTATCTTTTTTTTTTTTAATTTTTCAATGCCTTTTTCCCCCCTCATATATTATATATTTACAAATTCACTTCATTCAATTTAATTTTTCATTTATCATCAAAATATTTTTTTCTTAATTCATCCTTATTTCATATTCATTTATATCTTTTAAAATATTATTTTATCAAATGTAATCCACAAGTTTTGATATTTTGGTTCTTAAATATTCTTTACTTGCTTATGTATTTTTTTTTCCGCGGTGGCACTTCAACTGCTCTTTGTTCCATTGATATCATTTCTCTAATTTACTACTACAAAAGTATTCTCTCAATACGTCCCTATTCTCTCAATACGTCCCTATTTTTATATGCGACATTTTCAACAGCTATTTTCTCATGATTATCTCTTAATTAATTTCTTATGTGATTTTTTAAACTATTATTTTTAAAGCCTTCTTTTTATTTACACATATCTACGCTTCTCTCTCTCTCACACACACACATTTAACCGAGGCATATAATATAATTGAAATATACATTTTGATCCTTTTTTTTTTTTTTTTGATCCTATGTTTTCAAGCAAACCTTATTAAGCTTTTTACTTCATAATCTATTCTTATTAAAATATTTTTCCTCAAGTGTACAGTTACCTAGATATTTATTTTGTAGTCAATTTTTTTTCTCCAGCAATGGCCACTTTAAAGTTTTTCACTAATTGCTTCATTCAAAAAATTCCTTCTAAGTATATTCCTACATAAACATTTTTGTCATGCAACCTTTCACATCTATTCTTTTATACATACTACATAAATAATTAGCTTGTGCATATCACTAGTACTATCTTAAAAGAGCCAATGGGCTATTCCTATTAGCTGACACATGTTCCTCTATAAGTTTTTTTGTTTCTTTTAGTTTTTTCATTTTTTTTCCATTTTTCTGTTTTCTGCTCTTTTTTGGTTCTCATTCCTTTTGGTCTTTTTCATTCTTTTTTGTTTTTATGTTTCTCATCCTTTTTTTTAATCATCTTTTTTCCTTTTCTTTCCTTTGTTTTTTCGTCCTTCCTTTTTTTTATTGGATTAATTATAAAAATTCTCTCTTAACTATAGCCCTTGTAACTTTATGCCCTCTGAACTTCAAAACGTAATTTGCATTGCTCCAGAACTATGAAATATTAATAAAAAAAACTCTTTTGTGATAAATCTTGGTGCATAAGACATGTGACGACTCGCCTTTTCAGGCAGTCATTTTACTTTCTTAAAACATCATCACTTAAATGGTAATCTTACTTACTTAGTAAGAAAAATACTGAAATAATTTTTTTTTCCTTTGACATCCTTTAAAACATACTTACAAGCTATTGCAACATTTGTCGTATTTTAAGTTAAGACCTCGCTCAACACTTGCCTTTAAAACCATTTCAAATCGTTTCTTAAAACTTATTAAGAAACATTTACTAAAAATTAACTTTATAAGTAAATAAAACATTTTGTAAATATATCATAAAACTTTGAAACTATATCTTAAAACTGTGATTTTCTTAAAACTTTAGAAGCACTACATTAAATAGTGGAAAACCTTTTCTTTGTGTAGCAGAAGCAAACTGTGGTGGTATCTATACCTACATCTTCGCATCTATTCTCCGTAGTACCCAACTCCTCAAAACAGGTCCTACTGATCACCCATAGGACTACCTATAGCATGAAGAAACTTTTAATGAGCTTTCGCTCAGTAAGTTCAAACAAAATCTCACAAAGCATATAAACATGCTTGAAAAACTTTTCTTATAAAAACCTTTCTCTTAAAACGCTTTTCATAAACATTTCTAAAACCCTTTTTCATAAACGTTTTTCATAAAACATTTCATAAACGTTTTCGTAAACATTCTTCATAAACTTTTTCTTAAAAAGATAAAAATATTTTTCATAAACACTTAACATAAAACATTTCTCAAAATGTTTTTCATAAGCATTTAACGTAAATACTTTATAATAAGGAATACAAGCAAATTCATAATGCATGATTCCAATTATGCTCAATTATGAACTTCAATTATGAGCATTTTATGAACATTCTTTTCTTACTTTAACTTTCTACCTTTCTTCATAAACTTTCCTTATCTTACTTTAACTTTCTATTCTTGTTCCTTATCTTTCCTTATCTTACTTTGATCATGAGATCATAAATATGACGCTTCCCTTGTGGAAGACTTGAGACCATCAAACATCGAGGTCATGTACCTCACATCTAGGAGGTCAAACTTGAACTTACTTTCAATATCTCACAACAAGGAGGCTGGTATGACATTTTTTTTTTATCTTGACGTTACCTTCTTACTAACTTTAGTGAGCATATCAAATGCAATCACATCATATGCAAACATACTTGTAAATCATAGCTTGTACTGTAAAATCTATTGTATAACAAATGCAACATAAAACGCAAACACATTTTGCAAATCATAACTTGTACTCTAAAACTTATTGCATAACAAATACAATATATAACGCAAACACATTTTGCAAATCATAACTTGTACTCTTTTAAACATTGTGCATTTCACATGCAACCATACTTCAAATACATTGAAAATCATAACTTGAACTTTTAAAAACATTATCCATATCAATATGTAAATAGACTTTAAACATAACAGTTGCAAATTCATTGCAAATCTTGTTTTGAATCTTTAAAACTTTTTGCATAATAAATGCAAGCATACTTTAAAAGAAACTTGCATAATAATTGCAGACTCATTTATAAACATATACATAAAAATTTAAAAATCATTTACTTCATACTGTAGGTGAAGTTTGAACTTACCTAAACTTAACTCTAACGTTCTCTATTCTGTTCTTGTCCCATTCCTTTTCCTTCCATTAGTCAGTTTTTGTGTCCTGATCATACAACACCCGACTAATTAGTTAACTTTTATTACCAATCTACTCGATTGATAACATAACTTAAACATTAAACATTCATTCCCCTTTTTTTTCATAATTCGATATACTATCGTTTTACCCTTTCCTTTCCTCAATTTTGTAACCCACCGAGTTACCTTTTTTTTACTTAACTTTGTAACCCACAGTGTTACCTTTATTTCACTTGAACATCCCTTATTAAATTTTCCGTCTCATGTGACGGTTTTATTACTTAACATATTAAGAACATTTTCCATCTAAGAACGTTTTGCTAAATCGGAATGTTTGACTCCGTTCTAGCCGTTTCCCTGATAATGACGATTTTATCCTTGGTGCGTTTTTCGTCAATTTCTATAACTTTATAAAACCCATTGCTTAACTTTACCGTTCTATTACCTACATATTACGAAAAAATTCCTACTAAGGAGCATTTTATCGATATTGAGCGTTTCGGGTTCGTTTTGGCCATTTTTGCAAAATGACCATTTTGCCCTTAATCTCTTTTTCTTTCATTTTTTCCTTGCCTAAACTTTAATTTCTTGATTTTTTTTCTAATTTTAAAAAATTTTGTAAAATTCATAACTTATCAACTGAGCAGAATTTAGGAAAACTGCCCATGTTGTCCTAACAGTTTAGACGAGTTCTACAACTTTCATGCTGTAAACTTTTTTAAAATTCTAACGTTTAGGGAGACTTTTTGGTTGATTTCCAAATCTACCGAGAATACCCTTTTTCTTTGCAATTTAGTCCCTTTAAAATTTCACCAAAACCCTTACTTTCTTCTTTCCATCATCATCATCATCAACATATAACATAAAACAACCATGCCATATTGTCCATATTACATGCCATGGCTTAAACATTTCATCAAACACTTTGTATACATAAAAAAAACTTAAACTTTTCAGGTATAAAGTTTAGAATTTACCTAAACTTTGCCAATCTTTTTGATCCTCCACTTGTGCAATTAAACTTGCTTAGATTCCCTTGTCATAAACCATGACAAAATCCTATTAAAAACCCATCCATCACCTTGAAAAAAAATCATTAAAATCCTTAGAAAAAGTTTGAAATCTTACCTCCAAAGTTGAAAAACTTTGCACTAAAATATTAGGGCTTGTCTTAAGCTTGATTTGGAGGCTTGGAAATCATCAAAATTTTTGAGAAGAATTACTTTGGGGTGGTGGTTTTTGGGAGGAAGAAATGGAGACTCTTTTTTTTTTCTTCCTTTCTTTCTTTCTTTCTTTTCCTTTCTTTCTTTCCTTCTTTCCTTTCCTTTTCACACTTCCTTTTTGTTTTCCCCACCGTGGAGACATTATTTGGTCTCTTATATAATGAGCTAATTCAACTTTTTTTTTTTCTTTTTCTTTTCTTTTTTTTAATAAAAAGGTGATGAGTCATCACCTTGGTAATCAATTAGGTTACTTTGGGTGGCCAAATGTGATTGGGCCACATTAGTGGATGTGGTGGTCCAACCAAAACTTTCAAGGTGTCCCACTAACTTTTTATGCAGTCCAAGTTTATACTGACAATATTTTTTCTATATTGCCGGTATTCTTTTCCATACAGTTCATGAGATCCCATAACCTGCAACACTTACCCACATCTATCACATAATGTAATTCCAATATTATCTCACTTTGTACTATCCAAATTTATACTGATAGTACTTTTTTTATACTGCCAGTATGTTCTTCATACTGCTACAGCATTGCTTATTCATCCTTATTCTTCAAAGAGTATTATTCATATACTGCTTCAACTTAAACAGTCTAAGTTCTATACTGCATGATCTTAAACAGTCCAATTCTTACACTGTGTTACTTTTACAGTGTAATTTTTATACTGCATAACTTTATCAGTGTATTTTCTTACATTGTATTATTCTAATACTATATAATTTTTCATGTTTTTATACAATATTTGTCTCCTTAAACTGTATTTTCATCTTATATAATTCTTAACTTGCTGTCTTTTTAATGTAGTAAAAATGATCGGGTGTTACAAGACAATAGTCTAATGGTTTGCTAAACTATTAAACAATTTTATTATTTGTGTAATATGTGTCATTTATGCTAAAAATCATAAGTTAGTGAGTTTTATTGTTAATATTTTATAAATCAAGAGGACAATGTTACGTTTTAAAGTTCAATATAGAACAAATATTGAGTTTTAAAGTTGGAGCCATAGCGTTATAACGACTAAAGTTAAGCGAAAATTTTTACAATTAATCATTTTTTATTTGCATTTTCGATACCTTAGATCTTTGAATCATTTTTTTTTTGTTTTTTTTTTACAAATTTTAGATCTTCATATAAAAAACATACCCCAAAAAAAAAAAAAAATGCACGCACGGGCGCATACTCATCACTAGTATTCACTGAATATGTTTTTAAAACCATCATATTTGCACATAAAAACACCCGTCCACACAGAGACACAAAAACGACATCGTTCTGCATATGAAAGCTGCTCCATCCTCCCTTGGCTGCCCAATAAAATGAGACCTTAAACTGCTCGAAGGAAGGAAAATGCTGTCTCAGGAAAATCTCTATTGTCGTGCTTTATAGAGAAACCCCTATTTGTGTGTCCAAGAAACGTTTCGTACGGAATCTCGAGAAACAAAAGCTTTGTTCTTGCTACCCATACTCATTTCTCAGAAACGTTTCGGGAACTTTCTCCATTTCCACTTCTCAAACCAGTGGATTCCACCCCTGAAGACTCTCCTCTCTCAGGTATTCTCTCTTAACCGAACTAGTTTCAAAATTTTTATTTTTATTTTCTAATTAACCGCACAGAAAAGTAGTGAATGGTCATAACAGAGTTCTGACTTGGGAATTGTGAAAAGCTTGTCTTTCTTTTGTGCTTCTAATGTTAAATTCAGTTTTGAGAAATGGGTCCTTGTCCTTGTCATTTGTTTTGCCTGTAGATATCTGAACCCCTTCGTGAAAACTAGAAATGATACGTCTTTTTTTCTTGATAATTCTGATATAAATGTTGTGTTCAGAAGTGGAGGATGTTCTGGCGAGCTACGTCATTGGCAAGAAGAAGGCCACTGAAGTTGCTCACAAGTACGTACATTTTGCTATGCCTTTTTCTTTCTTTCTTTTTTTTTTTTACAATTTTGTTCCTAGAACATTGACTGGGATAGTAAGTTGCTCTCTGAAAGATTAATAAGCTACCGTGAATTTAATAAATGTTGGAGAGTGCCCCTAAGTTGATGAATGATGTTAAATTTTGAAAGAAAATGCCCCCATGCACACGTGAGAGGACGTGGTCCAACTCATCATCTGAAATTTTAATTTGTTCCTTTAAACGATCTTATATAACATGTACAATGAAATTTTTGACTAAATTTCATTACCGGCATCAATTTGAGGAAACTCTATAATACTTTGTTAAATTGAGACGGTATTTTGTTTAGTGAGTAACTTGCCAATCAGAAAAATTTTCAGGGGCGGATGTGCAAAATATACTGTCGTATATTTGTTAAATTTTTATGTGCACCAATTGCTAGCCTTGACCGCCATTTTCTTTTGCTGCACTAGAAAGTTAGGGACTGTGTTGTGGCTACTTTGCTCACAAGAAAATTGCAACTGCAAATTGAAGAGTTTGTTTTAGTCTTTCATTTCCTTGGAAATGTAGCTGCCATGAACAGAAACAGGGCTTATCTGGTTTCACTGCATTCTCATTCATAATTCCCTATTACCTTACTTTGATCATGATGTTTGACATTGAAGCACTACTACGATCCTTAATAGGGTATGGGAGCACATGGTCTGAAAAGGAGATACGGTGATTGATGCAACTTGTGGCAATGGTTATGATACTTTTTTGTTGAAAATGGTTGCTGATGAATCTCAGCAGGGTGTTTATGGTTTGGATGTTCAGAAAGCTGCTTTGGAGAGCACATCTTCTTTGCTCGAACAGTCAGTCAGTTCAAATGAGATTGCGGACTATATTTCTCCTCTCTGAGAAAGCAGGATTTTTTTCTCCTTAACTAGTAATAGTTATGTTCCATGGGGAAGTGATGTTAAATCTTATTCTTGAGTTATTCAGCTTTAGTTATCAAATATTGGACTTCAATTACACCTTAACTCGGGCAAGTTCTAGTGGCTATTGCTGACAAAAATGGATTAATTTCTTGACTGCCTCCCGAACGATGTAACCTTAGTTCAAGCTGTCCACAAACTTTGAAAAGTTTCATTTTACCCGAGGTTGAACTATACAAAATAGTTCAAAGCACCCCATTTGCCTATAATACGAACAAAATGATGATGTAATACTACTTATAATTTCATAGTGCACGTGGAACTATTAATAATATCAAGTCAACTTGCCTCCAAACTATTTGAATTTTGGTCAACTTGGACCCAGAATCTTTAAAAATCTAGGGGGTTATTCTTTTCTGTTGTTTGAGGGGCGTGTTGAACTAGGGTACATAGTTCAAATTTAAAATTAATTGGACAACACACAGTAAGCTTAGTAACGCATGCATATGAACTTGAGCACATATATTTATGCTGATGAATAGTTTTAGTCATGTTGCGAAGATTTGATAGATTGGGAGACTTTACTTTTTGTTTGTTTTTCTGTACTCGGTATGTGTAGCGTTGTTATCATGCTCATGAACATTGCCGCAGAATAAGATGTTCATGATCATAAAGTTTTATTTACTTTACCTATACGCTATTTGAGTCTGGGTCCTAGGATGTAGGATTGTAGGACCAATTTAAATTATTTTGCATATTACGAGTTGTCGCTTTTCTGTTCCATAGGAGTGGAGCTTTATTAATGCAAGATCGATCCTTTATATAGTTTATGATATTGAGTTCATAACATTTGTGTATACCAATGGGAGGTACTAGGTTCAAATCCTTGAAATAGCTAGCATTGTATAAAAAGAAAATGTGTATATACCAAATGCTTCTGAGTTTACTTTTCTGCAGAAAGAACTCGTTAAGCTCCTCCAAAAGTGTCATAGTAAAATTGTTAATGATGCGCTCTAGGCCAATTATGTAATGATTATATTTTGACTTCGTTACATTTGCATTTTATTAATAAAGAGGCATTTTCATTATTGTTTTTTATTCTAATTCTATAAATAGTTAATCCTGCTTAAGGTCATCAAGTATGTGACTTGATAGTAAAACTCTTAGTGAAAATTGAATTCTATTCTAAATTATCCCTAGTCGGTTATTATTATTGGGATAATAATGAACGAAAACTAGTATGAAGTTTGACTGATGATTATGTTTTACTAATCATGTGTATGAGATACTAAGTCAACTCATAGATACATATTTGAGAAATGATGTATTGGATCGACCCGCTATGAGATTACTGCATACATAATTGTCACAAGTGATTCTCATCACAATAGTATTATCCTAGTCCTCTGACCTAAAATTACCCTTGTTTCCTACATGACAAGTTTTATATTTTCACACATTCTAATGTTATCTTTAACAGGATGATGGAATGGATTGTTGTTGGATATAGAGTGAATCATGTGAGGAATATGAGTGATTAAGAATGAATTTGTCCCTCATTTATTATGAGAAAGATATCTATGGGCCCCTCGATAAATTAGACTGAAGAAAAATGTATGGCCATACTGGAATGAATTGATAAAGGTTATCAATATCAGTCTACTTAAGATTGAGAAATAATATGATTGAATAGTATAAGGTTGACATAAACCATGCCTTATGTTCAATCAAGGTATCTAGTGACAAAAGGACTTTAATACTTATTGTGGATTAGGTTGTGTCGGATTATTGACATTCGCATAACTTGGGTAATCATAACGTCTTGCTAGAGGCTGCTTATGATTTGTGGGCCAAAAGCAAAATTTCAAGCCCACTACCAACGTTATGTGAACTTACAGGGTCGCATACTTAGAACAGACTAAAAACCAATTTTGGGTTTACTGTGTCTAGGTTCAATGACTCTGATAATATCCAGATTTGATGTATTAGATATGTTTAGGTTCATTGAATCTGACGTTATCTAGATTCTCTGAATCATATTTGAATTACTGATATTATCTAGATTCTCTGAATCATATTCGAATTACAGTTTACCTTAGTTAAAATCTGACTCTATCTCGAAGTCAATAGATATATTTATATATATATATGTTTTAGGGTTTCTAGCCGAATTAAAAAGAAAGAAGGCGTTCTATTATTCTAAAAGGCGAGAACATTAAAAGCCCTAAAAATTAGAGAGAGTCATTTAACACAAAGGAGAGGGTGCTAGCACACCAATTCGTTTTGAGAGAGTCTATTCGTGTGGATACTTGCAGAGGGCGTTGCTCTAAGTAACAACATCTGAATCCGATCCCGAATACAAAAAGCTCGAGTTAGGGTGTCACTGGAGTGAACCCGCTCTCTTCTTTCTAGAAATTTTGCCCCTTTTTGTTATCCTGGTAAGATTCTATGGCTTTCCTATCAATCTAATCGAATTGCATGGATCCTGTGAGGGTTTTGTGGGAAATAATTTTAATTTTTTGCTACTTATTTGAATAACAAAATCCAACAAAACCCAACAGTGGTATCAGAGTGACTTGTTAATTCGATTAAATTGATTTTATATGATTTCTGCGTATATGTGATATACATGGATACAATTTATACATTAATTAGATTAATGTGTTTGAGGTTTTATTTAATTAAATGTTTTACCGTGTTAATTTGATTAATACGTTTACTGTTTCTTGTAACTAGTTGTTGTTTATTTGATTAATATTATAATTTAACAAGAATCTAGTAATCTATTTTAAGAGAATTAAACGATATACTGTAAATCTAGTTTCGGTTTTATAAAGGTGGCGGACTGTTTAAATGTTAAACAATGATAATCTGTTTTGAACAGATCAATATATATCATAGGGTTTGTTTAATTGTTAAACAAGGATGATCAGTTTAGAACGGATCAATAAATTCCATGAATCCCTTTAAGTGTTAAACAGAGATTAATTAATTCTATTATGAACAGATTAGGTAATCTGATTAATTAAAATTAATGGATTTAGACAGTAACTCATTCAAACGAGTAAGGTAAACCATTTAACTTCCACGGGCGCTGCCCCCTTGACCCTCACCTGCTAACCGGCTTGCGGGACCGCCGCCAAGGGGCAAGGGCGCTGCCCTTGGGACCCTGACCCTGAATTGATTCGTCACATAAATCATTTTGGTCATAATAAAAATTTAACTATAATGAAATTATATTATTATGATTATGTGTTTAGTATGAATTGCATGGTGCATAGCATGGTCCTTTATACCAATATGATTGGCAGGTTTTATTTAATTTATTTTGGGTTTGTAATTTTAAATACGCCCTGCAAGTCGTTTTTCAATTTGTTGTAATTTATTTATTTATTTAGTAGAAATAGAATAGTTTAGATTGCAATTTGTAATGTAAAATTAAAGCCCAAGATCAAGATAGACGGAGGTCCAAGATGGAGGCTCAAGATGGAGTCTGTTCGTGGCAATCTAAGGAAATCCATGGAGATGAAGATTACATAGGATTGACCATTAACCTTCATATTGGCTTATGAAGATCAATCTAGATTTGGGCCATGCTATGACACGTTTATTGTGTTATTATTATGCTATGTATATGTAACGTCTTGAAATTTATTTAATGTTAATGTAATGTAAATGATGAATTAGTGTGCCATAATTAACGTTTTAACCTTAATTAGATTATTTGGTTGGGTTCTGAATTTTTGGTTGTTTTGTTAAATTGATGTGTTCAAAAGATTTCTTATTGTTTTAAAATGATGTTTTGAGTTTTAAAACACAATAATTTGTAAAATGTTAAAAATACTCCGTTTTGCAAAACCGTGGGCGGCACATGGTTTTCGTACAGTAAAACTGCCCACCGATTTTCTCTATTTATTCCCTTTCTCTCACTCTCTCTCCTCACTCTCCGGTTCTCTTTCTCTCTCGCTCTTTCTCAATTTCTCTCTCGGCAGCCCCTCTCTCTCTCTAATTTCTTCACAAATTTTGAAACCACATTCGAATCCAAGCTTCGGGTTAGCAAGGAGGAAGCTCGGGGACGTGATTCGGCAACCGAGAACGCGGATTGAAGCTTCGATTCGAGGTTAGATTTGAAATTTTCTAAACTTTTTACAAATTTTTCAATTTTGTGTATTTTTGAAATCTAGGTTTGTTTAAGCCTAGAAAACCTTGTGTTTGAGTTAAATGAACTTAGAACAACTAGAATCTAAGCTTAGATTGAAGAAAAACGGATTGGATTCAAGGTTTTTCATTTTTCTCCTCATTTTCTCATTTTCGGATTTTTGAGGATTTTGAGTTCAAATCTTGTTTAAATGAGTCCAAACATGTTTTAGAATGTTTTTCTATCAACTATAATTGTTTTTCATGCCTGGGATTTGAGAAAAACAGGTTGGAAACAAGATTTGGATTTTGGGGATCGAGAAACCCGTGGCTGGGATTTCTAGATTTTCCCAGTTCGGCAGGCCGGAGTGATGATCGGCAGGCCGGTGTTCTTCCGACCGGCAGGCCGAATCTGGGAAATGTTCGGCCGACCGAACTTTGCTTCCGGCAGGCCGAACTGTGCAGTTCGGCAGGCCGAAGCAGGGCGTCCGGCAGGCCGACCGAGGCATGGAAAATTTTGTGATTTTTACCCGTTTTCACTGTTTTGAACCCTGATTTAAATCCCAACCTTATAGGGTGATTTTAAATGTACAAATGGCACACTAGGACATCATGAAGTGATTTAGTAACATAGAATGTCTCGAACTAGATATTGATTGACTTAGTTGGTATCTAGGATTGTTCGTGGTTCCGTGGAGCTAACGTATAGCGGACCGGGATTACGGTGTGGGGCACCGGCACGAGTATTGAGGTAGGACTTTTATCCTATTTCTTTGGTAGCCTGGTTTTGAAATGATTTGGCTTTGAAAATGATTTCTATCAAAATGTTTTCAACGGTTGTTTGAAAATGGTTTTATCGGTTATATTTTAATATACCGTGATCTGAAATGAATTTCATAATAAATGTAATTGACAACACTTGGTAATTGGGTTTTGAATGATAATGATAATAAACACAAAGGCATGATGCCATATCAGAGATCGGGTCGTGTAGCGATCGACCTTGGGGGCAGGTCCCGAAACTCAGCTGGGCCACTACGGTGGTGATATCATGGTTTGCCTAGGTAAAAAGTAAATTGGTGTTTTGATTTGACGAGTAGACTGTTCTGTGTCAGAACGGTTCTACTCAAATTATTTATTTATTTATTTATTTAAGTTTCCTTTGAATACTTCTAATGATGCTATGTTTCTTTGCATTAAACTATTTTATAAAAACTTAGTCCTACTGAGCCTTTCGCTCACGTTTTATTGTTTTAAATTTCCCCCCCCCCTTCTAGGTGGTTTCCCATTTAGGTTTGGAGAAGATTCTTCGGACCGAACTCAATAGCAATAGGAGAGTTTATTTATATTCTGTATTATTAATCAAGGCATGTAAGACTTTAACTTCATTTGTACCTGGACTGTAATTGTATTTATGATATTGTCAGAACCATGTGTGTGCATAAGTCGTGGGTTGTGGAACCCATATTCGTGGTTGTTATTTAATTTTTATTACCTGCTTAATATTCATAAATTCTTGTATAAAATATGGTGGAAAATCTTCTTAATTTTTATTTAATTTGATTCTCAAACTCTCAATTTTCAATTAAATTCTCTTTTAATTAATCTAAATATTCCACCACATCACCTCCCGTACTCCGGGGCGTGACAGTATGGTATCAGAGCTCAAGGTTATGAACCTTGGGAATTGTGCACACATAGGTTTGACAATGAAATACCTCTAACAGTCCAAATTTGGTTTTCAGAAGTGAGAGAATGGCACCTAGACGTCATTCGACTGCTGACGCCGAGTTCAGAAATGATGAGAGCATGATGAGGTCTATGTTTGTGGCTTTCCGGCAGATGGCAGCTAGGGCTAGACCGGAAGACTCCAGTGTTGGTAGTCGGCATGCTTTCTTTAAGGAATTTCGGCGGGCATCTATTTCAACTTTTGATGGCAATGGGGATCCGCAGTTAGCAGAGTATTGGTTGGATTCGATCTTGAAGCATCTGGATACTCTTGGTGTGCCTGAGGAGTATCGTGTGGAATTCACAGCGTATAAGCTTGAGGGTGGCGCCAACACCTGGTGGAAACAAACTAAGCGTCTGGAGCGCGGTGGCGATATCGGTTGGGACAAGTTCGAGGAGCTGTTCTATGATCGGTATTTTTCGCAGGGATATAGAGACCAGAAGGCAGCTGAGTTTTATAGATTGCAGCAGGGTGATCTTTCAGTCCGGGAGTATGAGGCAAAGTTTAACGAGTTGGCTAGGTTTGCTCCATCAGCTGTGGCATCGGAGCGTGAGAAATGTATTAAGTTTCAGGAAGGACTCAAGGCTCCTATTCGGCGGCAGTTGGTTGCTCTACGGCTTAGGAGTTTCGGAGAGCTTGTGTCGTCGGCGATCTCCGTGGAGAATGATTACGTGCAGTATTGTGAGGACCGAGCCAAGGCTTCAGGAGGACCGCAGAGGAGTGGTAGAAAGAGCACCAGTAGTCATCCAGCTCCGGGGAAAGGCAAGCAAGGCGGTGCGACCAGTGGCAGCAGCAGTTCGTCTGGCAGCGGGCGCAGCAACCCCTACAGCTTTCATTGTCATTTCTGTCAGCAGCCCGGACACATCAAAAGGAATTGCCCGATCAGGAGTGCTCGTCTTGGATCGCAGACGGGGGAGGATGCCAGTCGTTCATCTCAGCCTCAGCCTCAGACCCTACCTCTGCCTTCGTAGTACCCGCAGTTGTAGTATCCACGGTTTTCTCCTCAGCAATTCTCATATCCGGCACGGGGGCAGCAGCCGCAGTATTTTCAGCGCAGTGTTCCTTAGTATAGAGCTCCGAGCACAGGCAGTGTGCAGTCGTCTCCATCTCAGCAGCATCGACCGAGTAATCCTGGACCCAGCAATGTCGGTAGAAGAAAAGGGAAAGCGCCAGCGCAGGTTCATGCAATGGCCTCTGGAGGGTCAGATTCTCAGACTGGTAATGCAGTTGTTGACGGTATGATTTTGGTTTCCAGATCTTTAGCTCGCGTTTTATTTGATACCGATGCCTCTCATTCTCTCATTTCGAGTTCTTTTGTACATGCCTTGGGATTAGAAGTAGAAGAGTTTAATGAACCCCTAGTCATAACTTCTCCCTTGGGACGGGTGTGTGTAAATTGTATGTGTAAATCATGTAAAATAAAGATTGGGGATGAGATTTTAAAAAGTGATTTGATTGTACTCCCCATGAGCTCCTATGATGTGATTTTAGGGATGGACTGGTTGTCCAGGTATAGTGCAGTCGTGGACTGCCAACTTAGAAAAGTGACCCTAGTGTCTGATAGGGGGACGGTAATCACTTACCAGGGTGGTGGTGATTGGTCAATGAGTGAGCGTCTTATAAAGTCGTGTCTAGGAGGGCGAAGGAATCTAGGTTGTTGTGCTTTTCTTGCCAACCTGGATTGCGAGCCCTATGTTCCGAGTAGTAGTGTAGCGATTCCAGTGGTTGATGAGTTCGAGGATGTCTTCCCCGACGAGTTGCCAGGATTACCACCGCATCGGGAGATTGAGTTCGGTATCGAGTTGTTTCCAGGGACATCACCAATTTCTATGGCACCTTATCGGATGGCGCCGGCAGAAATGAAGGAATTGAGGAAGCAACTTCAGGAGCTTGCTGATAAAGGGTATATTCGGAATAGCACATCTCCGTGGGGAGCACCAGTTTTGTTTGCTAAGAAGCACGATGGGACTCTCAGGTTATGTGTGGATTATCGGCAGCTGAATCGTGTCACGGTGAAGAACAAGTATCCCTTGCCTAGGATTGATGAATTGTTTGATCAGTTGGGAGGTTTACGATACTTCTCGAAGATTGATTTGCGTTTGGGTTATCATCAGCTCAGGATTAAGGAAGAGGATATTCCCAAGACAACTTTTAGGACTCGGTATGGGCACTTCGAGTTTCTGGTTATGTCTTTCGGGTTGACGAATGCTCCGGTAGCTTTTATGGATATGATGAACAGGGTATTTAGGCCGTATCTGGATCAGTTCGTGATAGTGTTCATCGATGATATTCTTGTGTATTCTAAGACTTGGGAGGAGCATGAGCAGCATCTTCGGATCGTGCTTCAGACTCTGCGGGAGCACCAGTTGTATGCTAAGAGGGAAAAATGTGAGTTCTGGTTGACTGAGGTCAAATTTTTGGGTCATGTCATCTCGGAGCATGGTATTACAGTGGATCCATCCATGATTGAAGCTATATTGGAATGGGAATGACCAAGGAATGTAGCGGAGATTCGTAGCTTCTTAGGTCTTGCTGGGTATTACAGGAAATTTGTAAAGGACTTTTCAAAGATTGCAGCTCCGTTGACGAGATTGATCAAGAAAAATGTCAGGTTTGAGTGGGATGAAGATTGTGAGCTTGCTTTTCAGGAATTGAAGAACCGGTTGACTTCAGCTCCGGTGTTGGTTATTCCTAGTAGTGATGAGCTGTATGAGGTTTATGTGGATGCTTCAGGGCGTGGACTTGGATGCGTGTTGATGCAGCATGGACGTGTGGTTGCATACGGATCGAGACAGCTACGACCTCACGAGCGGAATTATCCTACTCATGATTTAGAGCTTGCGGCGGTGATTTACGCGCTGAAGATTTGGAGATGTTACTTGTATGGAGCGTCGTTTCAGGTCTTCTCCGATCACAAGAGTTTGAGATATTTGTTCACTCAGAGGGATCTCAACTTGAGGCAGCGCAGATGGGTGGAGTACATGGAGGATTATGATTTCGCTTTGCAGTATCATCCCGGGAAAGCTAATGTGGTCGCGGATGCGCTTAGCAGGAAGTCTTCAGGGATTCTCGCTTGTTTGATTTTTGAGGACTGGAGCAGGGATGCGACAGTGAGTGAGTATCGGCTACTGTATCGTGAAGATGGTGATCGAGTTTCGTTATATCATGTGGAAGCGACTCCAGCTCTTGTTCGGATGGTGAAGCAAAGTCAGTGGCAGGATCAGCATTTGCAGGGGATTTGGTCGCGGATTCAGAACGGGGAGCAGTTTGAAGAATGGAGGGTGCATGCAGATGAATCGTTGTACTTCCAGGAGCGTCTTACAGTTCCAGTTATCGCCGAGGCGACGAAAGCCGTTCTAGACGAAGCTCATAGGTCTCAGTTTGCTATTCATCCGGGGAGCACCAAGATGTATCGTGATTTGAAGAGGCAGTATTGGTGGAGAGGCATGAAGAAAGATGTTCGAGAGTACGTGGCCAAGTGGTCGACGTGTCTCCAGGTGAAAGCTGAGCATCAGAAGCCTGCAGGTCAGCTTTAGCCGCTTCCTATTCCAGGGTGGAAATGGGAGCATGTGACGATGGATTTCCTCACAGGTTTGCCGAGGACGGAGCAGCGGCATGATGCAGTTTGGGTTGTGGTCGACAGGTTGACGAAATCGGCGCATTTCATTCCGTTTAGGTCGACGTGTTCGAGGAAGATTCTCGGGGAGTTGTATATGCAGAACATTGTGAGGTTGCATGGAGTTCCTTTGTCCATCACCTCTGATCGAGACACTAGGTTTAATGCTAAGTACTAGAGGAGTTTTCAGGAGGCTTTGGGTACGGATTTGAACTTCAGTACGGCGTTTCATCCTCAGACTGATGGGCAGTCTGAGCGGGTTATTCAGGTTCTCGAGGATATGTTGCGTGCTTGTGTGTTGGACTTCGGCGGGAATTGGAAGCAATGTTTGCATTTGGCGGAGTTCGCGTACAACAACAGTTATCAGGCGAGTATCGGTATGGCACCATTTGAGGCATTGTATGGGCGACCGTGTCTGTCACCTGTGTGTTGGGCCGAGCTGAAAGATAGAGTTATTCTTGGGCGAGATGAGATTCGTGACAGCAACGAGAAAGTCGCGGTGATTCGGGATCGGTTGAGAGCAGCTCAGAGTCGGCAGAAGAGCTACGCAGATAGGAGACGTAGACCTTTAGAGTTCGCGGTTGGGGATTTTGTTCTCTTGATGGTGTCACCTCGTAAGGGAACTATGCGGTTCGGAGTGAGTGGGAAACTCGCGCCGAGGTATATTGGGCTGTTCGAGATCACTCAGCGAGTTGGTGTGGTCGCTTATCGGCTTGATCTTCCACCCGGACTTTCTCATGTGCATGATGTGTTTCATGTGTCGATGCTTAGGAAATGTCCACCTGGGCAGGATAAGATAGTTTTGTTTCGCGATGTACAGGTTCAGGAGGATACGACATACGAAGAAGTGCCGATTCAGATTATCGACCGGAAAGTGATTAGCTTGCGTCGTCGTGAGATACCATTGGTAAAGGTCGTGTGGCAGCATCACGGGGTTGGTGAAGCCACTTGGGAATTAGAGTCGAGTATGCGGGAATTGTATCCGCATTTGTTTTGCTTTTGAGATGAGTTGTAAATTTTGAGGACAAAATTTCTTTTAGGGGTGGAGAGCTGTAACGTCCCGAAATTTATTTAATGTTAATGTAATGTAAATGATGAATTAGTGTACCATAATTAACGTTTTAACCTTAATTAGATTATTTGGTTGGGTTCTGAATTTTTGGTTGTTTTGTTAAATTGATGTGTTCAAAAGATTTCTTATTGTTTTAGAATGATGTTTTGAGTTTTAAAACACAATAATTTGTAAAAGGTTAAAAATACTCTGTTTTGCAAAACCGTGGGCGGCACATGGTTTTCGCACAGTAAAACCGCCCACCGATTTTCTCTATTTATTCCCTTTCTCTCACACTCTCTCCTCACTCTCCGGTTCTCTTTCTCTCTCGCTCTCTCTCAATTTCTCTCTCGGCAGCCCCTCTCTCTCTCTAATTTCTTCACAAATTTTGAAACCACATTCGAATCCAAGCTTCGGGTTAGCAAGGAGGAAGATCGGGGACGTGATTCGGCAACCGAGAACGCGGATTGAAGCTTCGATTCGAGGTTAGATTTGAAATTTTCTAAACTTTTTACAAATTTTTCAATTTTGTGTATTTTTGAAATCTAGGTTTGTTTAAGCCTAGAAAACCTTGTGTTTGAGTTAAATGAACTTAGAACAACTAGAATCTAAGCTTAGATTGAAGAAAAACGGATTGGATTCAAGGTTTTTCATTTTTCCCCTCATTTTCTCATTTTCGGATTTTTGAGGATTTTGAGTTCAAATCTTGTTTAAATGAGTCCAAACATGTTTTAGAATGTTTTTCTATCAACTATAATTGTTTTTCATGCCTGGGATTTGAGAAAAACAGGTTGGAAACAAGATTTGGATTTTGGGGATCGAGAAACCCGTGGCTGGGATTTCTGGATTTTCCCAGTTCGGCAGGCCGAACTGTGTGTTCGGCAGGCCGGAGTGATGATCGGCAGGCCGGTGTTCTTTCGACCGGCAGGCCGAATCTGGGAGAATGTTCGGCCGACCGAACTTTGCTTCCGGCAGGCCGAACTGTGCAGTTCGACAGGCCGAAGCAGGGCGTCCGGCAGGCCGACCGAGGCATGGAAAATTTTGTGATTTTTACCCGTTTTCACTGTTTTGAACCCTGATTTAAATCCCAACCTTATAGGATGATTTTAAAGGTACAAATGGCACACTAGGACATCATGAAGTGATTTAGTAACATAGAATGTCTCGAACTAGATATTGATTGACTTAGTTGGTATCTAGGATTGTTCGTGGTTCCGTGGAGCTAACGTATAGCGGACCGGGATTACGGTGTGGGGCACCGGCACGAGTATTGAGGTAGGACTTTTATCCTATTTCTTTGGTAGCCTGGTTTTGAAATGATTTGGCTTTGAAAATGATTTCTATCAAAATGTTTTCAATGGTTGTTTGAAAATGGTTTTATCGGTTATATTTTAATATACCGTGATCTGAAATGAATTTCATAATAAATGTAATTGACAACACTCGGTAATTGGGTTTTGAATGATAATGATAATAAACACAAATGCATGATGCCATATCAGAGATCGGGTCGTGTAGCGATCGACCTTGGGGGCAGGTCCCGAAACCCAGCTAGGCCACTACGATGGTGATATCATGGTTTGCCTAGGTAAAAAGTAAATTGGTGTTTTGATTTGAAGAGTAGACTGTTCTGTGTCAGAACGGTTCTACTCAAATTATTTATTTATTTATTTATTTAAGTTTCCTTTGAATACTTCTAATGATGCTATGTTTCTTTGCATTAAACTATTTTATAAAAACTTAGTCCTATTGAGCCTTTCGCTCACGTTTTATTGTTTTAAATTTTTCCCCCCCTTCTAGGTGGTTTCCCATTTAGGTTTGGAGAAGATTCTTCGGACCGAACTCAAGAGCAATAGGAGAGTTTATTTATATTCTGTATTATTAATCAAGGCATGTAAGACTTTAACTTCATTTGTACCTGGACTGTAATTGTATTTATGATATTGTCGGAACCATGTGTGTGCACAAGTTGTGGGTTGTGGAACCCATATTCGCGGTTTCTATTTAATTTTTATTGCCTGCTTAATATTTATAAATTCTTTTATAAAATGTGGTGGAAAATCTTCTTAATTTTTATTTAATTTGGTTCTCAAACTCTCGATTTTAATTAAATTCTCTTTTAATTAATCTAAATATTCCGCCACGTCACCTCCCGTACTCCGGGACGTGACAGTATATGATGTTGTGTATATGATGCTATGTATGTGATGTGACATAATAATAAACAATAAAATAAAAAAATAAAAGTAGAACCCTCACTTAATATTAAGTCATTAAAATGCCTCCCATAATTCAACAATTGTCAAGACTTGGATTGCTAAACATAGGTTCTGCCAAAGCAGGGTGTGTTAAGCCATCTAGGCAAGACAAGATGAATAATAGTGATATCCATATGTTTAAAATGGTTAGACTTAACTAGGTTATCAAAATGGTTTTGAGCCTAGGGCATTAGATGGGATTTTAATTTTCCAGGACATGTGATGTCAAATCCCATATTTATCCAAGAGTTACATAAGATGTAATTGGTAAGGTGTTACCTATCTAAATAACCATATTTTAGGTGACAAGCCAAAGCTTACTTAAAGTGAGGTAAAATAAATTACATTGTTGTGATTGCCAAATTAATATTGAGTGTTATTAATTTGATAAAATTAGTGGAATTTAAATTATGCCTCGTTAAAAATTGTTTAATAATATGCTAAGTACTCTGTGTATATATTTGTTTTAGATGATGACGTCAAACACCACATCTAACTTGTCACTACGAATGATCCTTGAGAAGGATAAGCTCAATGGGACTAACTTCCTTGACTGGTACAGAAACTTGAAAATTGTTCTTAAGCAAGAGAGGAAGGAATATGTCCTTGATCAACCTATCCCTGATGAACCAGCTGCTAATGCTCCTAGAGCTCAAAAGGAGGCTCACAGTAAGCATCTCAATGACTCTGTTGATGTCACTTGCCTCATGCTTGGAACCATGGAATCAGAGCTTCAGAAGCAACTGATGGAAATGGAGGCTTATACCATGATTGGCCATCTCAAAGAAATGTTCCAAGAGAAAGCTAGAATTGAGAGGTTTGCCACCTTAAAGGCATTACTCTCGTGCAAGTTGACTACTGGCGGTTCAATGAGTCCTCATGTTCTGAAGATGAAGGGTTATCTTGATCATTTGCAGAAACTTGGTCTTGAGATTAGCCAAGAGTTGGCTATTGACATCATTCTTCAATCTTTGCTAGATGCTTATGATGGGTTCGTTATGAACTACAACATGCATAATATGGAGAAGACTGTTTTTGAGTTGCATGGGATGCTTAAGACTGCTGAACAGAACATCAACAATACCAAAGATGTTCTGATGGTTAATAAAGGGAAAGGTATAAAAAGGAAAGGAAAGGGTAAGAGCAAGAATAAGGCTCCCAAGGACTTTAAGAAGCCCAAGCCTAACCCCAAGCCCAATCCTGAACCTCAGGCTAAACCACCAAAGGAAGGAGTATGCTTTTTCTACAATGAACCTAGTCGTTGGAAAAGAAACTGCAAGCTCTATTTGGATGATCTGAAGAAGAAGAAGAGTAGTGCGACTACTCTTTCAGGTATTTATGTTATAGAAGTCAATTTGTCTACTTATAATTCCTGAGTATTAGATACTGGATTTGGATCTTACATTTGTACTAATGTGTAGGGTCTTAAGAGGAGCAACATCTTGGCTAAAGGCGAAGTGGACCTACGAGTTGGAAATGGAGCAAGAGTTGCTGCTTTAGTTGTAGGAACATATGAGTTGACTTTGCCTGGTGAACTTGTTTGAAGTTTAGAAAATTGTTATTATGCACCTGCTATGAGTAGGAATATTATTTCTATTTCTTGTTTGGACAAAGAAGGTTTTGAGTTTATTATTAAGAATAATAAATGCTTCATTTACTGTGATAACATTTTCTATGGATATGCTCCACGAACGAATGGTCTTTATGTTCTAAACATTGAAAATATAAATGAAAAGTCCATCTATAATGTTAATACAAAGAAGTTTAAATCCAAAGATTTAAACCCTACCTATCTTTGGCACTGTCGTTTGGGCCATATAAATGAGAAACGCATTTCAAAACTCCATCAACATGGGCTTTTGAATTTATTTGATTTTGAATCATTTGAAGTATGTGAGTCTTGTTTATTAGGCAAAATGACTAAGACACCTTTTACTGGACATAGTGAAAGGGCTAATGATTTATTGGGCCTTGTACATTCTGATGTATATGGACCATTAAGTTCCACTACTAGAGGAGGTTTTCAGTACTTCATTACTTTCACAGATGATTTTAGAAGATATGGCTATGTCTATCTAATGAAACAAAAAGCTGAATCTTTTGAAAAGTTCAAAATTTTCAAAAATGAAGTACAAAAGCAACTTGGTAAAAGTATTAAAGCACTTCGATCAGATTGAGGTGGTGAATACTTAAACCAAGAATTCATTGATCATCTTAGAGATTGTGGGATAGTCTCACAATTAACTCCATCAAGAACACCACAATGGAATGGTGTGTCTGAACGGAGAAATCAAACTTTATTGGATATGGTTCGATCTATGATGAGTCAGTTAGATCTTCCAATACCCTTTTAGGGATATGCTCTGGAACCTACTGCGTTCATACTGAACAGAGTTCCATTAAAGGCGGTTCAAAAGACACCATATGAGATGTGGACTAGGAAGTCGCCTAGTTTGTCTTTTCTTAAGATTTGGGGATGTAAGGCTTATGTGAAGCATCAAATTTTGGATAAATTGGCACCCAAATCAGACAAATGCCTTTTTGTGGGATATCCTAAAGAAACTAAAGCATATTACTTCTACAATGCTTCTGAGAACAAAGTGTTTGTTGCTCGAAATGGTGTCTTTTTAGAAAGAGAATTCATTTCTAAAGGAACCAGTGGGAGTAAAGTTCAACTTGAAGAAATTCAAGAACCACAAAATAGCATTAAACCACTTGTGGAATCTCAACTAGATCAACAAGTAGTTGTTGAGCCTACACAAGTAACACAAGGCCCGAGGAGGTCTGGTAGGACATGTCAGAGCCTTAAGAGATATGGATTTCTCTTAACTGATAATAATGATGTGATGATGGTGGATCAAACGAGCCCACATCCTACCAAGAGGCCATGAATAGCCCTGACTATGATAGATGGCTAGAAGCCATGAAGTCAGAGATGAATTCCATGTATGATAATCAAGTATGGACTTTGATTGATCCGCCTGATGGTTTAAAGACTATTGGGTGCAAATAGGTTTTCAAAAAAAAAAAAGACATGGATGGCAATGTGCATATCTTTAAGGCAAGACTGGTTGCAAAAGGTTTCAAGCAAATACATGGTATATACTGTGATGAAACTTTTTCACTAGTTGCTATGCTTAAATCCATTCGGATTCTTCTCGCCATAACTGCATACTATGATTATGAGATTTGGCAAATGGATGTCAAAATAGCGTTTCTTAATAGAAACCTACTTGAGGATGTGTATATGACACAACCCGAGGGTTTTGTTAGTCTTGAGAATTCTGTAAAGGTTTGCAAGCTTCAAAGATCCATTTATGGATTGAAGCAAGCATCTCGGAGTTAGAATCTTCGTTTTGATGAAGCAATCAAAGAGTTTGGTGTCATTAAAAATGACGATGAGCCTTGTGTTTACAAGAAGGTTAGTGGGAGCACAATAGTCTTTCTAGTGCTATATGTTGATGACATATTACTCATTGGAAACGATATCCCTACTCTACAAAATGTTAAATTATGGTTAGGGAATTGTTTCTCTAT
The DNA here is from genome assembly GCA_025403435.1 of Artocarpus heterophyllus. NCBI lineage: Eukaryota > Viridiplantae > Streptophyta > Magnoliopsida > Rosales > Moraceae > Artocarpus > Artocarpus heterophyllus. The sequence continues at coordinate 27,771,325 of CM046354.1, read as the reverse complement.
GAAAGACTTAGGTGAAGCTGCCTATGTTCTAGGCATCAAGATCTATAGGGATAGATCTAAGAGGCTTATTGGCCTAAGTCAGTGTACATACATTGACAAGGTACTAAATAGGTTTAGTATGCAAGATTCCAAGAGGTGATTCTTGCCAATGTCACATGGAATTAGTCTCAGCAAGACTCAGTGTCCAATTATACAGGATGAGCGAGACCGCATGAATAAGATTCCATATGCTTCTGCCATTGGATCTATCATGTATGCAATGTTATGTACTCGACCTAATGTCTCATATGCCTTAAGCATAACCAGCAGATACCAGTCAGATCTAGGTGAAAGTCACTAGATAGTAGTCAAGAATATCCTTAAATATTTGAGAAGAACTGATGATGCATTCTTACTGTATGGTGGAAAAGAAGATGAGCTTGTTGTAAGTGGTTACACAGATGCCAGCTTCCAATCTGACAAGGATGACTTTCGATTGCAGTCAGGTTATGTGTTCTGTTTGAATGGAGGTGTAGTGAGCTAGAAAAGTTCAAAGCAAGACATCGTTGCTGATTCTACAACAAAAGCTAAGTATATAGCCGCCTCAGAAGCAGCTAAGGAAGCAGTTTGGATCAAAAAGTTTATTACTGGATTGGGTGTTGTTTCTAGTATATTTGATCTAGTAGACTTGTATTGTGATAATAACGGGGCCATAGCACAGGCTAAGGAACCTAGATCACATCAGCGATCCAAACACATACTCAGGCGTTATTATCTCATTCGAGAAATCATTGAGAGAGGAGACGTGAAGATATGCAGAGTACCTACAGATGAGAATGTTGCTGATCCACTCACTAAGCCTCTTCCACAGCCTAAGCATGAGAGTCATACTAGATCAATGGGTATTAGATACAATATTGATTGGGCCTAGTGCAAGTGGGACATTGTTAGTGATGTGCCATAGGCCAATTATATAATGATCACATTTTGACTTCGTTACATTTACATTTTATTAATAAAGAGACATTTTTATTATTGTTTTTTATTCTAATTCCATGAATAGTTAATCTGCTTAAGGTCATCAAGTACGTGACTTGATAGTAAAACTCTCAGATGAAAATTGAATTCTATTTTAAATTATCCCTAGTCGGTCATTATTATTGGGATAATAATGAACGAAGACTAGTATAAAGTTTGACTGATGATTATGTTTTACTAATCATGTGTATGAGATACTAAGTCAACTCATAGATACATATTTGAGAAATGATGTATTGGATAGACCCGCTATGAGAATACTGCATAGATAATTGTCATAAGTGATTCTCATCACAATAGTATTATCTTAGTCCTCTGACTTGAAATTACCATTGTTTCTGTGATGACCGAGGAAACGTCATCAATGAAACCTAATATTTAATTAGGTTTAATTAATGAATTTATTCTTAAAAATATGAAATTTTGTAAAAATAGTAATTTTTGTGAAAATTACAATAAAATATGAATGAGCGGCATTGATTGCAAATTTTATGGCATATGTGATGCAATGGTGGATATTGTAAAATACAAATTTTATGAGTTTGATGACTCAGAGATTTGTGCATAATATCCATAAAATGAATTTTATGTCACAATTAATTGTGAAATTGTGATATAAACGAATGGATGATTAGAATGTAAATAGGACATAGAGGTTGTCCTAACCCTAACCGGGGGTAGAAAGGAGGCCAAAGCAGTATAAGAATACTGCTAAATGAAAACGCAGATACCAAAAATGTCACGATTAGCCTCCAAAAGTGAACGAAAAGTAAGTTAAATATTTTTATACAGTCTAAGGATAGAAAGTACACTGAATTGACCATGGCAGTATAGGAAAAATACTGTGTGGTGAAAAATTACACAGTATAAATTTTTAATTCCATAAAGTGGATACTCCTTGGTTTTCTATTGGGCCACATGTCAAGAAAAGTGGCCCAATCACCATGTGACACCTAGTGGTATACTCATGGGTTACCATGAGTCACCAAATGTGATAAGAATGCATTTATAGCAAGTTTATCACAATTTTTCTTTTCTTTCCTTTCCTTCTAAGCTCTGGCAGCCATAACCAAGAGTTCTAACAAAATTTCCTAGCCCCCAAACTTTGCAAAAATATCCCCAAACAAGTTTTACAAGCAAGTACAAGGATTTTCCACAAGTTTTAAGGTAAAATCCTAAACTTTTTCATGAGTTTTAAAGGGATTTTTCATGGGTAAAGGGCAAAAATTAATCCATGGTATTTTTCCATGAAAAGGAAGTCCAAGAAGGAGTTCAAAGGAACTTTGAAGGCTAGAAATCCAAAAAGCGGTATTTGGGTAAGTTTTAAAGTTTAAAGTTTTGAATTTTGTTTTGATTTTTATTTCTTAAAACCCATGTGAATTCTTGAGCACATATTTGATAGAATTTCATGTATATGTGATGAATGGCAAGTTTAAGTTGTGAAACTTTGGTTTATAGTGCAAAACAATAATTTTTGCAAAAAGTGTTATTTTTGCAATTTTGATGTTAGACTTTGCAAAAGTGATGTTTGAGCTTGAGAATCTTTTTATTAAGGCATGGAATGGTTTCTGCAGGGGTATAATTGCAAGTTTGAAATGGATTTTTGTAAAAATGCCATAGGGACTAAATTGAAAGAAAAAGTTCCTTCTCGACAGATTTGAAAAATAGTCAAAAACGTCCCTGTACAGTGAGATTTTGGGAAAAAGTTAAAACACGAAAGTTGTAGATCTCGATAAAACTGTTAGGTCACGCGAACGGTTTGTCTAGAAACTCAATCGTTTGTGAGTTTTTTATTTTTCAAGAATATGTGAAAAGTGAAAAAAGTGTTAAATGGTAAAAATATCATTTTTCAAAATGATTTAAGGTATGGTACCTTAAGTAAAAATGATCCTTGAGAAACATAGGAAATTTTGATGCAAAGAAGTAAATTTTAGTCCCAGGGGTAAAATTGTCAAAATTTTCAGTTCGGGAACTAAACCGTAAAATTTTATGAAAATGGGACATAATTGGAAAATAAAGAGATTTGACCCACTAGGGTGTTATTTTGAAATTAGTATGTGGTTATTTTCATAAGAATAACGAAATCAAGCTCGGGTAGGTTAGTGGACCCACGAAGGGCAAAATCGTCATTTTTGTCCAAATAACCCGAACCGCTTTGAAATGTTTCCAATGAGATAAGAAAACGACTAGAAAGGTTCCCACCCTTCGTTAGAAACGATAGGGTAAAGTTAGATAGAAATAAGAAAAAACAGTGGTTTTTAAAGTTGTACATAGTAATACAACTCAATTTATTAACTAACGGATGTTTCGTATCGAAACATAGTGGAATTTAGCTAATGGCTTTGTAATTGGCCAACAGGATCCTAGGAGTCTAGGAAAAGGAAAATCAAGGTTAAGTTGCCCGACATTCGCATCAAGTAAGTACCCTTCCCACCTACAGTATGAAATGTAGGTTTAGAAAGAAATGTATGTATATGTATACCTGTGCGTATAATTAAGTGTAAACTTGTATGTTTACCATGATATGAATACCTAGGGGTATAGTCATGTATGAATAATTGTGAACATATTAATGTGTACCAGTATGTACAAGATGTTATGTACCTATGTGTACAATAATGAAAATGAGCATGTGTACCATGATTTTGTACCTGTGTGTATAATATGTTATGTACTTGTGTGTACAATAATGAAAATGAGCATGTGTATCATGATTTCGTACCTGTGTATACAATGATAAATACTTGAGTATGTATAAAGTAGGCATTTGTGTGTACATTTTATGTTAAGTACCTATGAGTACATTATGCTATATACCTGTACGTATATTAATGTGTACCAGTGTGTATAAAAAGTAAGTACCTGTGTGTACTATGCTATGCAAGAGAATTTATGTTTCATGGATAATATGTGATTATCACTTCATGCATGGTATGTCAACCATAATAAATGGACTGATAAATGTATCACCAGAAATTAAGAAAAGTGTCGTACCGACTCTTAACTTAAGGGGAGTTTAAAGGATATGTTACGGTCACGGTGTTACGTAGACCTAAATGAAATTGCGCAATGGTACGAACACTTGGGCCCTAGTAAAGATAAGAAATGATGAGGATAAAGAAAGTTTATAAGAAAGCATAATTGATTCATGCATTCATGTGAATATCCATGTGGGATTTATGGGACTTACTGGGCGTTAGCTTATTAAGTTTTCCATACTGTAGGTATTCCGACGAAAAGGTCAGAATAAATCGTAATGATGAGCTGGTGGACAGATGATGTGTGCAGACTGGGTATGGTTTCTACCACAGTATGTTTTTCGCTATATGGTGTTTTAAGGTATTTTGAAAGTAATGTTTAAAAGAAAGATGTTATAAAAGTAAAAGTATTAATTATGTAACTACAAGTATGTGAAAGTATTTTGGGAGTTATCAAAGTTAATGTAAGTAAATTATTTATTCCCGTTTAGAAAAAAAATTTCCTAAATTTTTGCCCTAAAGTAAGTAAGACAGAGTTTTATCACAGCCCGAAAAGGCGGCTTGTGACAGTTTCCTACATGACAAGTTCTATATTTTGACACATTCTAATATTATCTTTAACAGGATGATGGAATGGATTGTTGTTGGATATAGAGTGAATCATGTGAAGAATATGAGTGATTAAGAAGGAATTTGTCCCTCATTTATTATGAGAAAGATATCTATGGGCCCCTCGATAAGTTAGACTGAAGAAAAATGTATGGCCATACTGGAATGAATTGATATGGGTTATCAATATCAGTCTACTTAAGATCGAGAAATAATATGATTGAATAGTATAAGGTTGACATAAACCATGCCTTATGTTCAATCAAGGTATCTAGTGACAAAAGGACTTTAATACTTATTGTGGATTAGGTTGTGTCGGATTATTGACATTCGCATAACTTGGGTAATCATAATATCTTGCTAGAGACCGCTTATTATTTGTGGGCCAAAAACAGAATTTCAAGCCCACTACCAACGATATGTGAACCTACAGGGTCGCACACTTAGAACAGACCAAAAACCAATTTTGAATTTACTGTGTCTAGGTTCAATGAACCTGATAATGTCTAGATTCGATGTACTAGATATGTCTAGGTTCATTGAATCTGACATTATTTAGGTTCTCTGAATCATATTCAAATTACTGACATTATCTAGATTCTTTGAATCATATTCGAATTACAGTTTACCCTAGTTAAAATTTGACTCTATCTCGAAGTCAATAGATATATATATATATATCTGTTTTAGGGTTTCTAGCCGAATTAAGAAGAAAGAAGGCGTTCTATTATTCTAAAAGGTGAGAACATTAAAAGCCCTAAATATTAGAGAGAGTCATTTAAAGCAAAGGAGAGGGTGCTTGTACACCAATTCGTTTTGAGAGAGTTTGTTCATGTGGATACTTGCAGATGGTGTTGCTCTAAGTAACAACGTCTAAATCCGATCCCGAATACAAAAAGCTCGAGTTAGGATGTCACCGGAGTGAACCCGCTCTCTTCCTTTCAGAAATCTTGCCCCTTTTTATTATCCTGGTAAGATTCTATGGCTTTCCTATTAATCTAATCGAATTGCATGAATCCTGCGAGGGTTTTGTAGGCATTAATTTTAATTTTACGTTGTTTATTTGAATCACAAAATCCAATAAAACCCAACAAAAATGGCAGAAGTTGTTCCAGCAGATACTTTGGTGAGGTACTCACTACTAGAATTCCTAGATGCTTAGTCACACTTCAAATTCATTTTATCTTTTTTCCCCCTCAAAATGTTACATTTTTTGCATTTTACCCTCTTTCTCAAACTCTCTTTCTCCTGTCGAACCAGAAGAAACTAGCATGCACAGATTTAAAGCATTACATCAAAGACTTTAGGTGAAGGATATCGAGAAACTACAATTTTGCAGATATCCACTTCCTAAAGGAATTTAGAAAGGAACTTAGATTTTTATCCTGGCCAATTTGATTGCATTAATTAAGTCCAACAAGTACTAATGGTAGTCGGAATTCTTACAGAAACTAATATAAGAAGAATAATGCAACTAAACATTCTGAATACTTGACCCCATTTTTGCAGATTATATTATTCTACATCACTCATGGTCGGAAAGACAATGAATTTTGATGTTCTAGGAATCTTCAGGCTTGTGCTTTCAACCTAGGCTACCTTCCTGGTAGTGATAAAACAGTAATCACTAAGCCACAAACAACACTTGAAGCATTAAAAGTTGCAAAGGATTTCCTAATGCCTGGAGGATTGATCAGCTCGGTGCTTTATGTGGGGCATCCTGGTGGATGCTATTACTTTTTTTGCTGGATAGTTTCTGTTTTTATTGCTCTGCTTTTTGTTTCCATGCTTGTTTATCAAGAACTGGTTTTGTCTGATTCATCCATAATCAGTTTTCAAGTGAAGCCTAATTGTATGCATTGCAAAAATTTTAATATGATGGCTTTTGTTTTATTATAGATCTGATGATCTAGTCCGATGTCGTTGTGTTTTGAACAATTATATTCTATTTTGCTGTCCATTATCAGTTGAGAAGTGGATCTGCTGCAAGCTTCAGATGTTGAACCGACCATTATCTCCAGTTCCTATTTTCTTGTTCAAGAAATGCTAAACTAACCACTTCAACGATGCTATTTATTGGGTTTTTTTTTTGTATTTATTGGTATTTTTTGGTTATTTATCTTTTTATACCTTATATTTTAGGTTTAGTCAAACAATATACCTTCAGTTTTTGATCTCATTAATTTATATCTTTAGAGTATGTTTAATATAAACATTTATACATTTACCTAATTAACCTTCAATTTTGACCAATAAAATTACCAAAATACCTTTCAAAAAATGAGATAATTTCGAAAACTTAAGAAACCTTATACTAAGGATTTTACTTTCAAAAATATATAAAATACCTTCAAAAATAGGTGTTTTGTTATATGTTTTTTATTTTTGTTTTTTTTTCCTTAATTTTTGAAAGTTTTAGTTTTTTTTTTTATATTTTATTTAAAAATAATTTGGTCATTTTAAAAGTTAAAATCAACTATTGACTGAAGTAGGTATAGATTTATGTATTAAATCTAATTTAAATATATATATTTAATAGGATCGAAAATCGAAGGTATAGTTTTTTAATTATCCTAAAACTAAGGTTATAGAAAGATAAATGTTCCTTTTTTTTTTTTTTTGGGGTGACTGCACATTATCATATCGCAATCCATTCATACATGTGCCGTGCCGGTTGCTTAGAAAACGAACAATCTTTCACATGCTTACAACAAGAAACTGAAGGGTAGTTAAATGACTGCTCGCAACTCTAGCAGAACCCAATAGTCATATTTCAAGCCTTTCTTTTTCCTTTGTAAAATGTACTATATATTTTATATTTTTGTTGCAAGTAATATTTTTAATAATCTTTTCAAAAAAAAAAAAAAAACTGTTATGGTCGTATTTGTTGTTTTTTCACTTAATTTTGCGTTTCATGATTAACCTAGACAGGAAACGAACCTTTTAAATAAAATTTTAAGTGAGAACTAGACACCCTTTACCTTCCTATTGAGAAAAGCTTTTTATTTTTGTTTTCTGTTTTATAATTTTGAGCTCTATCAAATACTGTTCTTCAGAATGTAAAGTATGGAAACTTAAAAAACTGTGTAGGAGAAGGCAAACTAAAGGGCAAAAACAACCTGATTGTCACAGATGCAATAGCAACTCAATCAAAATTTTAGTGCAACAGAAACACCTTTAGTATATCAAAGAGTCACACAACAGTTTTGTCAGACGTGATATCAAACAACCACACTCCGTACAATAGAACCAGTCTTGGTCTGGCTAAGAGCTAAAACCACGTACATGTTTTATTCTTCATGATTTCACCAGCTACTACAGATGATGAGCATTTTTAGCCTCAGTGAGTCCCCTCAGGTTTCTGCAAGAGGAGAGATGACCAGGTCAATGAATTGATATCAAAGAAAAACCAGAAAATGTATAATGATGGGCACTGTAAAAAATACAAGAAAACATAAAACTGAATGAAAAAATTTGCTTTACACATCGCCCTACAGTCCTTAATCAGTAAAAAAGGATGAATAAATCGGACAGAGGTTCTTTAGAACGTTGTCGGTACACAAGCTGATGTCCAAAATTTTTCAACGTCCATTCGGTATAATTTTATATCACATCACAGGTGCTGTTATCAAGTATTAATAGGATTCCGTATACAGTATACGTTAGTTTTGCCTTTCATCAAGTTGTATGAAGGAATCGAAAGAGAAAGACAACAAAATTGCATGGCATACAAGAAGAGAGTTACGTGAAAGCAAAGCTCTACTGATAATCCAAATTGATCAAAAAAACTAAGTCAATAACTCGCATCTGGGATTATATTAACAAGGTTAATGATGGAACAACCAACAAAACAAAGTTCTTGGGTAAATTAGATAGCATAAAAATGAACGAATGAGGAAAATAGTAGACAACTCGCAAGTTGCATCAATACTGCATCCAATCCCACTCACTCAGAAAGTATATTAAGAAGCAGGACAAAACAAACCCACAAATTAATCAGCCAAAGTTTTGTTCGAAAAAGGAACTTTCTTCCTCTTAATTTTGGAGTGAAAAGCAAGTAACCTCACCTAGACACTATTACTAGAATATAAATTTCAAGAAACCTGACCTTATTTAGCTCAATGGTATCAGCAAAAACCATGAAGAAGATCGATTTATGCCCAATGAAAACCTAAATTTTATAAACCCATTTATCAGCAGCTAATCAAAGAAGAAAAGAATCTCTTTACCTTCTCAGCACTTTCTTTCTCCTTTTGTGCCTTTTCCTTTTCAGCTTTCTGCTTCAATTTCTCCAACCTCTCCCTCTCCATTTTCTTCACAAATACATAAGAATACGATCATTCGAAGAAAAAGAAAAATGAAAAACTCTAAACTAGGCTATAAAGAGTTAAGGATCAACTAGTAAGCTCTAAAGATATTTTTTATTTTGTTAAATAAATTTTCTCGGGCAGCAAACAGACAGAGGGACCTGGATATAAACGTTCTCAGCAGCGCGTTCCTCCTCGCTGAGAATCCTGCCCTTGCCCTCGCTCATGTACCGAGTAGCTCCTCGAGTCGTCTCCACGGAGCGAGTCAAAATACCACCTCGGCTCACCACGGATCTCATTGCCATTTTTCTGATTCTCTCTCTCTCTCCTTCGCTTTCTACTCAAATTTGATTAAGGTCGGTGTCACAGTGGTGTCAGTGCCCTAGAACTCTCGCCATTTTTAGTTTGGTTATTCGGGTCATCCACGGGCTCAAGTCGGGTTGTAGAATAAAAAAAATTGTCAAAATGGGTTTTTGTTAGAGGTAAACAACCGGCGGTTCGACTGTTTTTGGGTAGGTACGGGTCGGTTTTTTAAATGACGGATTGGCGATTAACCAACCTGCATATCGCTCGTGGAATGGCGAGCGGTTTCGGTTTAGGTGTGGGTGGGTGTGTCGGTTTGGGTCTATACTAATGTATGTAATTTTTTGAGGTTTTTTTTATTAAAAAAAAGTAAAGAAAATTTGTAAAAAATATAAGATAATAATGTATGAAGTATTCCCAACAACAACCAAGTTTAAAACCTAAAGACAATGACCATATTCACAACAAATTAAGAAACATAATCATTCATTGCAACAAGAAACATCAACTACAGATGAAGTTATGAACAAAGTCAAGAGTTCTTGTTCTTCCATAAAACCTGTTCATTGGGTTCGAAAATAACAAGATACTACAGATGAAATGATGAACAAAGTCAAGTATTCTTTTTCTTTTTAGGGCATTTTTCTACTAACTTACTTGATTTGAATTTTGATCACTTCACGAAATAATAGGAGACTTTCTAGTTTCCAGTATGTCAAGAGGTAGCTGTTAGACATGTATGCTCTAAGGAGTAAAAATGTAATACGTTTTTGGAGACATTTTTATCAATAAAGAATTTATTCATTTATATATACCAAATATTGTCCTCTTTACGTTCATATTTGTTGAATGTATGATAAGCAAACAGTAGTCTGAGACTGTCAGTCTAAACCTTAAGAGTTGGGCATATGATGGGATGATTATGCGGTAGACACGACTCTTAAGGTGATGGTCTAAAATATATGATCCGCAATCGAGGGAATAAAGTTGGGCGCTTTATTCATGTAAAGATTGTTATGTTGTCTATATCCCTTTTGGGAGATGGTTTGTCTTGGCCATCGGAGTTGGACTCCGTGAATAGAAACATTGGCTCGTTGTCATAGGTGACGATGTGTTGGATCGGGACATAAAGTGAATTGATTTGGATTAATAATTCTGTCTTGGCAAATCGATTCACTTTAGACAATCATTTGTATTGTATCTTAATCCTGAGATGAATAATGAGCCCGTTGTCTCGATTTGTGTCTTTTGATGTACCAATGGGTGACTCCCACATCTCTATAGTGGCATGCATGCCGGTACGTTGGAGGCATGACTCTTGGTAGCGTAGACTTGTTATTCATAGATATGGAATCCATAGCTCCTCTTTAGGAGTAATGATATCCTCTTATATGCGTTGTCCTGTAATTGGAAAACTGGAGCGCTCAACCATTTGGATACATAGGTGTAACCGAATGGTATACTATCTTTGGATGGTAAGTTTTCTAATGGTGAGACAATGGAACGTAAGATAAAAATAATCGGGAAGGTAAGACAGAACTTGTCCTTAAGCCGATTATGGATGATCATATGGGGATGCGATACACTATGATATGTCATGGAGACTTAGCTACACGAGCTTCGTAATTCTATAAAGTTTGAGAGTGCAGCTCCAAGCTTTTAGTGGAGTAGCGTTGGAGTTGATAATTGTGAAATGTATATCTGGGATATTGAGTTTCATAATTATCATGAGCTTGAACTTTATAGGTCCATTTTGGTCCCCTTTGCTAGCTCACAAAATCCTGTAACGACACGGCGTGCTTTTCCAATAATTGGTGACTTATGTCGGATTTATCAGATTGGTTTAAAAGAATCAAATAATTCATGTCTGTTTATCGGTTGAATTAATTATGTAAGAAATTAGTTCAAGATGAACTTGTTGAATTATGGCGTTCGGATAATTCTTGTCTGTTTATTGGTTGTTTTAATTTTGGACAATTAGAACAAGATAAACTTGTAGAATTATTGTGAATTGATTTATTTTCTTAGAGATTATCTTGATAAAGTTTGTTTTGATCAGATATCTTTTCTATTGGGCTATTTGAATCAAAACTGAGACTTTATCCTTTAGAATCTCGGGTGGAAAATAAAAGATTCGCGAAGATTTTTTCTCGGCAGTTCGGCCTGCCGATTAGAAAGTTCGGCCTGCCGAACTGGCCAGTTCGGCCTGCCTATCTCACAGTTCGGCATGCCAACCGCGACAGTTAAGATTACGCGTTTTTCACGCGTATCTTATCAGATATTGATCCGAACGCCAGTTCGGCCTGCCTATCTCACAGTTCGGCATGCCAACCGCGACAGTTAAGATTACGCGTTTTTCACGCGTATCTTATCAGATATTGATCCGAACTTGATTCTGTTTCGATTTTTGAGACCTAATCTGATATGGACTGACCCCAAGGACCAATAGGTATAAAAAGGGAGTGAGTCTAATGATTTACTCAGATCAATTTGAGAGATTAAGAGTGATACTCTTCTAGTGAGCATCTGAAAACTCCCTGAGAGCTTTTGTTCACAAATTACGAACACTAGCTTTGGGTTCTCTCTATTGGTTGGAAGGAGAGTCACCGGTGGAAGAGCTGTACGTGTGAGCCCACACTCACTCCGGTTGTGGATAGAGAATAGCAAAGAAGACCAGTTGGTTGAGGCTCTTCTGGAACGTTACTTCTCTACACAGGTCGCGGAGGTTCTTCGGCACATTGAGGTTAGTAAGATCTGTTTAATTTATACATATAACATGTCAAACTTGTGTTTTGGAAATTACTCTGATGAAAAATTTTTAAAATTCCGCTGCGCACTTTGTTTCCAACAGTAGCCATGCCTGTGCTTAAAGTGTTAGATTGTCCAATCATCTCTAAAATAAGAAGAAAATCAAATAAGTGATAAATTTTAAAAAATAAGCAAAATTGTAACAAACTTAAGAATTATGCAATAACCTATCTCAAGATTCTCAAAAGTCTCAAGAACCTCCTGCTCATCCATATACTCCATCACAATGATTGGTTGATGAGACTTGCTCAACCAATTCTTCAAGCAAATCAATGCCTCTACTGTCTTAGGACTTAGCGAGCTCCTAAAAGGATCAAGTATGCGGCCTCCCATAGAAAATGTAGCCTCAGATGCAACAGTTGTCACCGGCACAACAAGTACATCACGGGCAATATGAGACAAAACTTTGTAATTGACAGAATTAACCATCCACCACTTCAAAACATCAAAATCATTAATATTAGTTGTGTCTACATCTTCAGGAGGCTCGTTCAAGTACCTGTCCACCTCATTCTTTATTTTACCACTATCTTGATTTCGCCGTTGTTGCATAAAACTATCATGCCCACTAAATTTAGTAGCTCTAGTAAGCATAAAAGATGACGATAATGAAGTTTGCTTGACAATTTCTACTTCACTTGCAGCTTGAGCTTGAGGTTCTATTGGCTGTAGCAATACACCAAACTCTTTCTCGTTATAATAATCAAAAATCTTCCTCAAATCATCTTCAACATTGTTTATTATAGACTTACATGTCCTTGAGTCATGAAAAGCACTCAAGCAATGATGTCAATACTCAAGCTTGTATCGAGAATCAAGGACTGTGGCAAGCAACAAACATCCATTACTCTCCTCCACTTTTCCCCAATATTTTTGATATTTGAGTCTTATGTTAGAAGCCATTGATGCCAACAAAGAATTCTCAGGAGCCTCATCACTCAAATCATACAAATGCTCTTGAATTTGACAAATATCCCAAAAATATTTATTAGAAGTGACATAAGTGGAACCACTAAACCTCAAAGTTATCTCATAAAAAATAGCTTAATATTGGTCAAAGATTTTTGCATTTTACCAATCAAGTTCATTTGGTGGCCCGTTTGCCATCCTTCTCAACCTCCTCAAAATATTTGAAATAATTTTGATCGCCATCCAACCTTTCAAATGCCTTTTGAAACTTCAATGCTTGGTTTAACATCAAATATGTAGAGTTCCATCTAATAGTAACATCTAAGCATAAAAGTCCTTTACAAGGAATTCCCTCCATTCTCACACACTCCTTAAACGTCAATAGTCTTGTCGTCGATGACCACACATATCTTACAACATTTTGAATACTATTTATCGACGCTTGTTTTTCTTTCAAACCATCCTTGACAATCAAATTGATAATGTGAGCACAACACCTTATGTGTAAGAACTTACCATCAAGTACTAGCCCCTCCTTTTTCTCTTCAAATTTCTTCTTCAAGTATTTAATGGCGTTGTCATTGCTAGAAGCATTGTCAACTGTCACTGAGAAAATTTTATGGATACCCCACTCAATTAAACAAGCTTCAATTGCCTTAGTGATGGTGTCTCTATGATGATCTATAATTTGAGAGAAATTAATAATTCTTTTTTGCAAATTAAAATGACTATCCACCTAATGAGCTATGATTACCATGTACCAATATTTTGAATTGACGTCCAACAATCTGTAGTAATAGAAACACTTTCCTTTTTCAAGATGTCTTTCAATTTCTTCTTCTTATCTAAATACATCTTGTAAATATCTCTAGCAATTGTCATCCTTGATGGGGGAACAAAGCTAGGTTGAAGCTTTAGACAAAAACGCTTAAACCCCTCACTTTCGACATGCTTGAATGGCAATTTAGCCAACACAATGTATTCAGCAATAGCTTGCCTATAAGCCTCTTTGTTGTAATGCTTAGCCACTAATTGTCCTTCATTTACTGCATTGCCTCCTTTCTTTGGTTCAAATACTAAGACCTTTTGTTTCTTGTCAACAGGTTTATTGGGATTTTTCGAGCAACTTTTCAAATGATTCCACAAAGTACTCGTCCCATGCTTTTTTGCTTGACTAGCAAAATTTGCCTCACAATGTTTGCACTTCGCTCTTCTCTCCCTTTCTCATCAAAATAACGAATGAAATACTTCCAAACCTCACTAGTTTCTCTAGGAGGATTTTGGCCTTGCCGTTTTTTGGAAATTTTTCCATCCATTGTCTCTTCATCCGATTCAAACTCATTCTCAAGATCAACTGGATTTGCTTTTTTAGAAGCACTATCAATAATGCCAAAACTTGAAGAGGCTTGCGATTGACTAGAACTACCGTCCATTATTCACCTAAAGTACATCATCGAATAAGAGAAAATCATACATGGATGCAAGGCAGTTTATTTAAAGTTTGTTAAATTGTAATTTATTTTCTATTTAATCAGAAATGATTCTCATATAACATAATTGTTAAAGATTGTTCAAATGATACGGATAACCTCTTTTGCATAGAAGTGTTGAAAAGGTTTTCTTATTTTATATATATTATAAGGAAACAAAGCCCTTCATAGTTCACACCAAATCTCAACATTTGACAAGTAGTATAAAGTATAAACTCCATACCAAAACAAAAGAACAATAAAAGATCAGAAAAAGCCAACAAATAAGACTCAATCAGAAGAAAAAAGAGGGGAAAGTAATCAGAAGAAGAAAAAAAGAGTAAAAAAAGGCAATTGATAAACGATAAAAAGAGCAATCAATCAGAAAAAGAATGAAAAAAAATTAGCTCAACAAATTAAAAATGGGAATTTTGACCTTTAGTGTGGTTTATGTGAGTTTCTTAAAAAAATGGAACCTTCCTCTGCTATAGGAAGGAGAAAAATCTCCTTTTTTCTTGAAAGGCATATAAATCAAATTTCCAAAATTTTGATTCTTTTTTCCCCAAAAACGAATTGAAAAACTACTATAAGTGAATAACAAACTGAAATCCAAGCTATATATAAAAAGTCTTTCTTCGTTTCCAAACGAAGATGATTATTTGACAACAAGAATCAACAAAAATTGCCAAAAAAAAAAAAAAGAAGAAGAAGACAAAAGCTGGGTCTAGAAATCTATATTAAGTGAAGATGATTAACTAAACATGTGTTGTCTTTCACAAAAAATGACACCATCTATTCCCTTAAATGATTGTTTCAAATTATCTGTTTTATAAGAGGCTGTATTGAATAAAAAAAATAAAAGAAAGAAAACTTGAGAAACTTCTCTAAGCTGTTCATTTTCCCCCATACAGTAGAGCATTTGTTAGGCAGCTGATATGTAATCATACTTGAAGAATTTAATCTGCATTTTCACCGCCATATATTATGTTCATCCTCCAATATGCCCTTGACTTGATAATAATAAACTTACTTTACATCAAAACTCACTTGATACATGAGGTTTAAAATTTAAATTCCACTTTGATTTATTCTTGTGTGGTGAATATTCCACTTTGATTTAAATTCCACAGCTCTTAGCCTCTCATCCTAACCATTATTCTGTTTTGCTTATGAGTTAAAAATGAATGGGACATTGGACCATTCTCTTTAGTTTATAATTAATTGCTTGCTGAGTTATATCCCTTTCTTCTTTAAATTTTTCTTTTTTAAAAGAAAAAATTGGAAGAAACATAATGACTTTTTTCTCTGTGTTTTTTTTTTTAAAAAAAAGTAACAGAGTGATTTGAGAAGTAATTCAAAGGAATAGCCGAATAGGCCTTCCACTTGCAAGGGCTTGACTCCATTGCATTATGTTGTGCAAGGGTCCCACCTAGAAGTTGTCAAGTACTTGTTAAAGAAAGGTGCAAGTCTAAGTTCAAAGACCAAAGCAGGGAAGACCCCTTTTGATTGTGTAGGCAATAAAGAAATCCGCTCCTATTTGGAAGAATATGAAACCTCATCTAAGAATGGAGGTCTGAATTCCAAACAAAAAGCCCAAGAATCTAATCAAAAGCTTTCTCAGAAGGAAGAAGAGAATACAAGTAGTGAAGCCAGTAATACTGTATGTGATGAATCAGAAGATAAAGGATTGAAAAGAAAGGGTGATGAAGATGAGTCTAAGGAAGACTCGGTAGAACTGAAAAAGAAAAAAGTTGTGCTTAGCCATCTAGCAAGTGAAGATGACACACAAGACGATGAAGAAAATGTGTAGGTTTAAGTCTGGTGAAAAATAACTTTCATTTTCCTAGCATCTAACAGGTACAACTATCACAACATCTTGTTACTCTTTGATGCTTTGGTGAGATCACTTGGATGTATGACTTATTAGATCCATATTTTCTTGAACTATTTATCAAATATTTTTCCTAGCTAATCTTGTTACATATCTCTGCTTCTTATGCTTTTGGCCAATAGGATATGAAGAATCTCTAATCCCAGTTATATATCCACTCTCACAATTTACCAAAAAGGCAAATAAAATAAAAAATAAAAAAACACAAGATCGAAGGCGATGAAGTCCCAGTTAATGGAGAGCAGATAAAAAACACAAGATCGAATCTCTAATCCCAGATATGAAGAATCTCTAATCCCAATTATATATCTAAAAGAAAATTGTTGGGCTATGGCAGGTACGCGATGAAGTCCAAAGGACAACAAAAAACACAAGATCGAAGGCGAAGCAAAAGCCAAGCTAAAAATGAAAAGTAAATTGTAATACTATTTTTTGGGAAATAACAACAGTAAAACTGAAAGCAATTACAGTTAATGGAGGGCAAACTATAATGATGAGGAATGAAGTGTGCAGATGTTAGTTTTGAACACAAGCAGTACAGATCAAAGACTTGAATGGAAAATGACTTTGAAGTTTGAAAAAAAAAACTTACAAAGCAGAGAAGAATCAATGGAGGACGAGGACGGAGGACGCCAGCCGCCAGCGGATGGAAGAGGAAGATAGCCACCAGAGGGGAAGACTGCCACTGAAGTCGGATAACTGCCAAGTGCCACCGGAGGGGAAGATAGCCACCAAGTGCCACTGCCGTTTGCCACTGAAGTCAGATTCTCGGATTGGAAGACTCAGAACTGGAATCTAGAAGTAGGAGGAAGAGAAGAAAGGGGGGAAATTTGAGGGTGAAAAAACCATGAAACCAATTGTTATTTGTTAAGTTTAGGGTAAAATAAAAGGGCTGGGGAGTGGGGAGGAATTAGATTAGGATTTTTTTTTTAAAGAATTAGGCGAGCGAGTTCAGTTTGAACCTGCCCCCTAAAATTTTAAACTGTACCCGCCCGCCAATATATGCAGGCGGGCGGGTTGAACCCACCAATGGGCGGGTTGCTGACATAGACCCTTTTTTTTCCGGTGGGCCTAGGGCGGGCGCTGGCGACGGGCGATTGCGGGACGGTTTTTGTGCAGTCCTAGTTTTTGTAGTTGAGATTTGGGCACAAATGACCTCTTTTTAAGGTTTTTTTTTTTTTTTTTTTTGGGGGGGGGGGGGGGGGGGGGGGGGAAGTAAACTCTTAAAGTGTTTGAAAATTAGAGAGGTTTTTTTTTTTTTTTTTATGTCAATGATGTACTAATTTATAGTTTATTGGTCGACCAAGCATGTAACGTCCCGAAATTTATTTAATATTAATGTAATGTAAATGATGAATTAGTGTGCCATAATTAAAGTTTTAACTTTAATTAGATTATTTGGTTGGATTTTTAGTTTTTGGTTGTTTTGTTAAATTGATGTGTTCAAAAGATTTCTTATTGATTTAAAATGATGTTTTGAGTTTTAAAACACAACAATTTGTAAAATGTTAAAAATACTCTGTTTTGTAAAACCGTGGGCGGCACATGGTTTTCGCACAGTAAAACTGCCCACCGATTTTCTCTATTTATTTCTCTTTTCTCTCTCTCTCTCCTCACTCACGTTTCAACTCTCTCTCTCTTCTCTCTCTCTCGGCAGCTCTCTCTCTCAAAAATCTCTTTCAAAAATTTTTTGATTTCCATTCGAATCCAAGCTTCGGAACAGCAAGGAGGAAGCTCGGGGACGTGATTCGGCAACCAAGAACGCGGATTGAAGCTTCGATTCGAGGTTAGATTCGAAATTTCTAAACTTTTTACAAAATTTTCGATTTTGTGTGTTTTTGAAATCTAAGTTTGTTTTAGCTTAGAAAACCGTGGATTTGTGTTAAATGGGCTTAGAACAACTAGAATCTAAGCCTAGATTGAAGAAAAACGGATTGGATACAAGATTTTCATTTTTCTCCTCTTTTTCTCATTTTCGGATTT
Organism: Artocarpus heterophyllus; assembly: GCA_025403435.1. NCBI lineage: Eukaryota > Viridiplantae > Streptophyta > Magnoliopsida > Rosales > Moraceae > Artocarpus > Artocarpus heterophyllus. Next base: position 27,753,051 of record CM046354.1, on the reverse strand, counting down.
TTGAGGATTTTGAGTTCAAATGTTGTTTAAATGATTACAAACATGTTCTAGGATGTTTTTCTATCAATTATAGTTGTTTTTCATGCCTGGGATTTGAGAAAAATAGGTTAGAAACAAGATTTGGATTTTGGGGATCGAGAAACCCGTGGCTGGGATTTCTGGATCTTCCTAGTTCGGCAGGCCAAAGTTCATGTTCGGCAGGCCGGAGTGATGATCGACAGGCCGGTGTTCTTCCGACCGGCAGGCCGAATCTGGGGAAATGTTCGGCAGGCCGAACTTTGCTTCCGGCAAGCCAAACTGTGCAGTTCGGCAGGCCGAAGCAGGGCGTCCGGCAGGCCGACCGAGGCATGGAAAATTTTGTGATTTTTACCCGATTTCACTGTTTTGAACCCTAATTTAAATCCCAACCTTATAGGATGATTTTAATGATACAAATGGCACACTAGGACATCATGAAGTGATTTAGTAACATAGAATGTCTCGAACTAGATATTGATCGACTTAGTTTGTATCTAGGATTGTTCGTGGTTTCGTGGAGCTAACGTATAGCGGATCGGGATTACGGTGTGGGGTACCGGCACGAGTACTGAGGTAGGACTTCTATCCTATTTCTTTGGTAGCCTGGTTCTAAAATGATTTGGCTTTGAAAATGATTTCTATCAAAATATTTTCAACGGTTGTTTGAAAATGGTTTTATCGGTTATATTTTAATATACCGTGACCTAAAATGAATTTCATAATGAATGTAATTGACAACACTCGGTAATTGGGTTTTGAATGACAATGATAATAAACACTAAGGCATGATGCCATATCAGAGATCGGGTCGTGTGGCAATCGACCTTGGGGGCAGGTCCTGAAACCCAGCTGGGCCACTACGGTGCTGATTTCATGGTTTGCCTAGGTAAAAGTAAACTGGTGTTTTGATTTGACGAGTAGACTGTTCTGTGTCAGAACGGATCTACTCAATTTATTTATTTATTTATTCAAGTTCCTTTTCTGTATAACTCCTGATAATGTTATGTTTCTTTGCATTACATTATTTTATAAAACTTAGTCCTACTGAGCCTTTCGCTCACGTTTTATCTGTTTTAAATTCCCCCCCTTCTAGGTGGTTTCCCATTTAGGTTTGGAGAAGATTCTTCGGACCGAACTCAGGAGCAATAGGAGAGTTTATTTATATTCTGCATTATTAATCAGGGCATGTAAGACTTAACTTTATTTGTACTTGGACTGTAATTGTATTTATGATATTGTCAGATTCATGTGTGTGCACAAGTTGTGGGTTGTGGAACCCATATTTGCGGTTTTTATTCAATTATTATTATTTGCTAAATATTTATAAATTCGTTTATCAAATGTGGTGGAAAATCTTCTTAATTTCTTGCTTAATTGGATTTTTAAACCCTTAATTTCAATTAAATTCTCTTTTAATTAATCTAAATATTCCACCACGTCACCTCCCGTACTCCGGGGCGTGACAGAATGGTATCAGAGCTCAAGGTTATGAACCTTGGGAATTGTGCACACATAGGTTTGACAATGAAATACCTCTGACAGTCCAAATTTTGTTTTCAGAAGTGAGAGAATGGCACCTAGACGTCGTTCGACAGCTGACGCCGAGTTCGGAAATGATGAGGGCCTGATGAGGTCTATGATTGCGGCTTTCCGGCAGATGGCAGCCAGGACTAGACCGGAAGACTCCAGTGTTGGTAGTCGGCATGCTTTCTTTAAGGAATTTCGGCGGGCGTCTATTCCGACTTTTGATGGCAATGGGGATCCGCAGTTAGCAGAGTATTGGTTGGATTCGATCTTGAAGCATCTTGATACTCTTGGTGTGCCTGAGGAGTATCGTGTGGAGTTTGCGGCGTATAAGCTCGAGGGTGGCGCTAACACCTGGTGGAAACAAACTAAGCGTCTGGAACGCGGTGGCGATATCGGTTGGGACAAGTTCGAGGATCTGTTCTATGATCGGTATTTTTCGCAGGGATATAGAGATCAGAAGGCAGCTGAGTTTTATAGATTGCAGCAGGGTGATATGTCAGTTCGGGAGTACGAGGCAAAGTTTAGCGAGTTGGCTAGGTTTGCTCCATCAGCTGTGGCATCAGAGCGCGAGGAATGCATCAAGTTCCAGGAAGGACTCAAGGCTCCTATTCGGCGGCAGTTGGTTGCTCTACGGCTTAGGGGTTTCGGAGAGCTTGTGTCGTCGGTGATCTCCGTGGAGAATGATTACGTGCAGTATTGTGAGGACCGAGCCAAGGCTTCAGGAGGACCGCAGAGGAGTGGCAGGAAGAGCACCAGTAGTCGTCCAGCTCCGGGGAAAGGCAAGCAAGGCGGTGCGACCAGTGGCAGCAGCAGTTCGTCTGGCAGCGGGCGCAGCAATCCCTACAGCTTTCATTGTCATTTCTGTCAGCAGCCCGGACACATCAAGAGGAATTGCCCGATCAGGAGTGCTCGTCTTGGATCGCAGACCGGGGAGGATGCCAGTCGTTCATCTCAGCCTCAGCCTCAGACCCTACCTCCGCCTCTGCAGTACCCGCAGTTGCAGTATCCGTAGTTTTCTCCTCAGCAATTCTCATATCCGGCACGGGGGCAGCAGCCGCAGTATTTTCAGCGCAGTGTTCCTCAGTATAGAGCGCCGAGTACAGGTAGTGTGCAGTCGTCTCCATCTCAGCAGTATCGGCTGAGTAATCCAGGACCCAGCAATGTCGGTAGAGGAAAAGGGAAGGCGCCAGTGCAGGTTCATGCAATGGCATCTGGAGGGTCAGATTCTCAGATGGTAACGCGGTTGTCGATGGTATGGTTTTGGTTTCTAGATCTCTAGCTCGCGTTTTATTTGATACCGGTGCCTCTCATTCTCTCATTTCGAGTTCCTTTGTACATGCCTTGGGATTAGAAGTAGAAGAGCTTAAGGAACCCCTAGTTATAACTTCTCCTTTGGGGCGGGTGTGTGTAAATTGTATGTGTAAATCTTGTAAAATAAAGATTGGGGATGAAATTTTGAAAAGTAATTTGATTGTACTCCCCATGAGTTCCTATGATGTGATTTTAGGGATGGACTGGTTGTCCAGGTATAGTGCAGTTGTGGACTGCCAACTTAGAAAAGTGACCCTAGTGTCTGATAGGGGAACGGTAATCACTTACCAGGGTGGTGGTGATTGGCTAATGAGTGAGCGTCTCATGAAGTCGTGTTTAGGAGGGCGAAGGAATCTAGATTGTTTTGCTTTTCTTGCCAATCTAGATTGCGAGCCCTATGTTTCGAGTAGTAGTGTAGCGATTCCGGTAGTTGGTGAGTTCAAGGATGTCTTCCCCGACGAGTTATCAGGATTACCACCGCATCGGGAGATTGAGTTTGGTATCGAGTTATTTCCAGGGACATCCCCGATTTCTATGGCACCTTATCGGATGGCGCCGACAGAAATGAAGGAATTGAGGAAGCAACTTCAGGAGCTTACTGATAAAGGATATATTCAAAATAGCACATCTCTGTGGGGAGCACCAGTTTTGTTTGCTAAGAAGCACGATGGGACTCTCAGATTATGTGTGGATTATCGGCAGCTGAATCGTGTTACGGTGAAGAACAAGTATCCTTTGCCTAGGATTGATGAGCTATTTGATCAGTTGGGAGGTTCGCGATACTTCTCGAAGATTGATTTGCGGTCAGGTTATCATCAGCTCAGAATCAAGGAAGAGGATATTCCCAAGACAGCTTTTAGGACTCGGTATGGGCACTTTGAGTTTCTGGTTATGTCTTTCGGGTTGACGAATGCTCCAGCAGCTTTTATGGATTTGATGAACAGGATATTTAGGCCGTATCTGGATCAGTTTGTGATCGTGTTCATCGATGATATTCTTGTGTATTCTAAGACTTGGGAGGAGCATGAGCAGCATCTTCGGATCGTGCTTCAGACTCTGCGGGAGCACCAGTTGTATGCTAAGAGGGAAAAGTGTGAGTTCTGGTTGACTGAGGTCAAATTTCTGGGTCATGTCATCTCGGAGCATGGTATTTCAGTGGATCCATCCAAGATTGAAGCTATATTGGAGTGGGAACGACCAAGGAATGTAGCGGAGATTCGCAGCTTCTTAGGTCTTGCTAGATATTACTAGAAATTTGTAAAGGACTTTTTGAAGATTGCAGCTCCGTTGACGAGGTTGATCAGGAAAAACGTCAGGTTTCAGTGGGATGAAGACTGTGAGTCTGCTTTTCAGGAATTGAAGAACCGGTTGACTTCAGCTCCAGTATTAGTTATTCCTAGTAGTGACGAGCCGTATGAGGTTTATGCTGATGCTTCAGGGCGTGGACTTGGATGCGTGTTGATGCAGCATGGACGTGTGGTTGCGTACGGAACGAGACAGCTACGACCTCACGAGCGAAATTATCCTACTCACGATTTAGAGCTTGCAGCGGTGATCTACGCGCTGAAGATTTGGAGATGTTACTTGTATGGAGCATCGTTTCAGGTCTTCTCCGATCACAAGAGTTTGAGGCATTTGTTCACTCAGAGGGATCTCAACTTGAGGCAGCGCAGATGGGTAGAGTACATGGAGGATTATGATTTCGCGTTGCAGTATCATCCCGGAAAAGCTAATGTGGTAGCGGACGCGCTTAGCAGGAAGTCTTCAGGGATTCTCGCTTGTTTGATTTTTGAGGACTGGAGCAGGGATGCGACAGTGAGTGAGTATCGGCTACAGTATCATGAAGACGGTGATCGAGTTTTGTTGTATCATGTGGAAGCGACTCCAGCTCTTGTTCGGATGGTGAAGCAAGGTCAGTGGCAGGATCGACATTTGCAGGGGATTTGGTCGCGGATTCAGAACGGGGAGCAGTTCGAGGAATGGAGCGTGTATGCAGATGGGTCGTTGTACTTCCGAGAACGTCTTGCAGTTCCAGTTATCGCCGAGGTGACGAAAGCCGTTCTAAATGAAGCTCATAGGTCTCAGTTTGCTATTCATCCGGGGAGCACCAAGATGTATCGTGATTTGAAGAGGCAGTATTGGTGGAGAGGCATGAAGAAAGATGTTCGCGAGTACGTGGCCAAGTGTTCGACGTGTCTCCAGGTGAAAGCTGAGCATCAAAAGCCTGCAGGTCAGCTTCAACCGCTTCCTATTCCAGGGTGGAAATGGGAGCATGTGACGATGGATTTCCTCACAGGTTTGCCGAGGACGGAGCAGCGGCATGATGCAGTTTGGGTTGTAGTCGACAGGTTGACGAAATCGGCGCATTTCATTCCGTTTAGGTCGACGTGTTCCAGGAAGATTCTCGGGGAGTTGTATATGCAGAACATTGTGAGGTTGCATGGAGTTCCTTTGTCCATCACCTCTGATCGAGACACCAGGTTTAATGCTAAGTACTGGAGGAGTTTTCAGGAGGCTTTGGGTACGGATTTGAACTTCAGTACGGCGTTTCATCCTCAGACTGATGGGCAGTCTGAGCGGGTTATTCAGGTTCTCGAGGATATGTTGCGTGCTTGTACGTTGGACTTCGGCGGGAATTGGAAGCAATGTTTGCATTTGGCGGAGTTCGCGTACAACAACAGTTATCAGGCGAGTATCGGTATGGCACCATTTGAGGCGTTGTATGGGCGACCGTGTCGGTCACCTGTGTGTTGGGCCGAGCCAGAGGATAGAGTTATTCTTGGGCCAGATGAGATTCGTGTCAGCAACGAGAAAGTCGCGGTGATCCGGGATCGGTTGAGAGCAGCTCAGAGTCGGCAGAAGAGCTACGCAGATAGGAGACGTAGACCCTTAGAGTTCGCGGTTGGAGATTTTGTTCTCTTGAGGGTGTCACCTCGTAAGGGAACTATGCGGTTCGGGGTGAGTGGGAAGCTCGCGCCGAGGTATATTGGGCCGTTCGGGATCACTCAGCGTGTTGGTGTGGTTGCTTATCGGCTTGATCTTCCGCCCGAACTTTCTCATGTGCACGATGTGTTTCATGTGTCTATGCTTAGGAAGTGTCCACCTGAGCAGGGTAAGATAGTTTCGTTTCGCGATGTGCAGGTTCAGGAGGATACGACGTACGAAGAAGTGCCGATTCAGATTATCGACCGGAAAGTGATTAGCTTGCGTCGTCGTGAGATACCGTTGGTAAAGGTCGTGTGGCAGCATCACGGTGTTGATGAAGCCACTTGGGAATTAGAGTCGAGTATGCGGGAATTGTATCCGCATTTGTTTTGTTTTTGAGATGAGTTTTAAATTTCGAGGACGAAATTTCTTTTAGGGGTGGAGAGCTGTAACGTCCCGAAATTTATTTAATATTAATGTAATGTAAATGATGAATTAGTGTGCCATAATTAAAGTTTTAACTTTAATTAGATTATTTGGTTGGATTTTTAGTTTTTGGTTGTTTTGTTAAATTGATGTGTTCAAAAGATTTCTTGTTGATTTAAAATGATGTTTTGAGTTTTAAAACACAACAATTTGTAAAATGTTAAAAATACTCCGTTTTACAAAACCGTGGGCGGCACATGGTTTTCGCACAGTAAAACCGCCCACCGATTTTCTCTATTTATTTCTCTTTTCTCTCTCTCTCTCCTCACTCACGTTTCAACTCTCTCTCTCTTCTCTCTCTCGGCAGCTCTCTCTCTCAAATCTCTCTTTCAAAAAATTTTTGAACTCCATTCGAATCCAAGCTTCGGGACAGCAAGGAGGAAGCTCGGGGACGTGATTCGGCAACCGAGAACGTGGATTGAAGCTTCGATTCGAGGTTAGATTCGAAATTTCTAAACTTTTTACAAAATTTTCGATTTTGTGTGTTTTTGAAATCTAAGTTTGTTTTAACTTAGAAAACCGTGGATTTGTGTTAAATGAACTTAGAACAACTAGAATCTAAGCCTAGATTGAAGAAAAACGGATTGGATTCAAGATTTTCATTTTTCTCCTCTTTTTCTCATTTTCGGATTTTTGAGGATTTTGAGTTTAAATGTTGTTTAAATGATTCCAAACATGTTCTAGAATGTTTTTCTATCAATTATAGTTGTTTTTCATGCCTGGGATTTGAGAAAAACAGGTTAGAAACAAGATTTGGATTTTGGGGATCGAGAAACCCGTGGCTGGGATTTCTGGATCTTCCCAGTTCGGCAGGCCGAAGTTCATGTTCGGCAGGCCGGAGTGATGATCGGCAGGCCGGTGTTCTTCCGACCGGCAGGCCGAATCTGGGGAAATGTTCGGCAGGCCGAACTTTGCTTCCGGCAGGCCGAAGCAGGGCATCCGGCAGGCCGACCGAGGCATGGAAAATTTTGTGATTTTTACCCGATTTCACTGTTTTGAACCCTAATTTAAATCCCAACCTTATAGGATGATTTTAATGATACAAATGGCACACTAGGACATCATGAAGTGATTTAGTAACATAGAATGTCTCGAACTAGGTATTGATCGACTTAGTTTGTATCTAGGATTGTTCGTGGTTCCGTGGAGCTAACGTATAGCGGATCGGGATTACGGTGTGGGGTACCGGCACGAGTACTGAGGTAGGACTTCTATCCTATTTCTTTGGTAGCCTGGTTTTAAAATGATTTGGCTTTGAAAATGATTTCTATCAAAATATTTTCAACGGTTGTTTGAAAATGGTTTTATCGGTTATATTTTAATATACCGTGACCTGAAATGAATTTCATAATGCATGTAATTGACAACACTCGGTAATTGGGTTTTGAATGACAATGATAATAAACACTAAGGCATGATGACATATCAGAGATCGGGTCGTGTGGCGATCGACCTTGGGGGCAGGTCCCGAAACCCAGCTGGGCCACTACGGTGGTGATTTCATGGTTTGCCTAGGTAAAAGTAAACTGGTGTTTTGATTTGACGAGTAGACTGTTCTGTGTCAGAACGGTTCTACTCAATTTATTTATTTATTTATTCAAGTTCCTTTTCTGTATAACTCCTGATAATGTTATGTTTCTTTGCATTAAATTATTTTATAAAACTTAGTCCTACTGAGCCTTTCGCTCACGTTTTATCTGTTTTAAATTCCCCCCCTTCTAGGTGGTTTCCCATTTAGGTTTGGAGAAGATTCTTCGGACCGAACTCAGGAGCAATAGGAGAGTTTATTTATATTCTGCATTATTAATCAGGGCATGTAAGACTTAACTTTATTTGTACTTGGACTGTAATTGTATTTATGATATTGTCAGATCCATGTGTGTGCACAAGTTGTGGGTTGTGGAACCCATATTCGCGGTTTTTATTCAATTATTATTATTTGCTAAATATTTATAAATTCGTTTATCAAATGTGGTGGAAAATCTTCTTAATTTCTTGCTTAATTGGATTTTTAAACCCTTAATTTCAATTAAATTCTCTTTTAATTAATCTAAATATTCCGCCACATCACCTCCCGTACTCCGGGGCGTGACAAAGCAGTTTGACATGAAGGATTTAAGTAAAGCTAATTATGTTCTAGGTATCCAAATTTTTTGGATAGGAAGAACATAGTTTTATCCCAATCTGCATACATAGACAAAATTCTCTAGAAGTATGCAATGTAGATGATGGAGATGTGGGGAGCTCAAATGCAAGGAAGGTGGCTGACCCAATACAAGTTCCTGTTGGACCAGTCACAAGAGCCCGAGCTAAGAAACTCAAGGAAGCACTAAATGGGCTGATTCATGAAATTTGGAATCAAGTAAATTTATGCAAGTCCATTGACCCAAGCCCACATTAGCCACAAAGGTGCATCAATTTGATCCAAGTTCTAGAAGAATCCCAATGAGTCAAGCTTGAAATCAGCTCAAATTTTGCAAGATCAAGTCTATGGAAGGATTTTGAAAACTTTCCCATTATTGGCACACATGTGGCTGATCATTTGTGCAAGTTGTTGAAGAGCATTAATTGCACTTTCCTTTAATTGTTGGGCATGTAAATGGCTGAATATCAACCATTGAGACTTTCCTTTCTTTTGGTTTTTATTTTAGGCTTAAATTAGGATTAGTAGTTATGTTTGAATTTGTCAACTTTCCTTTGTAATTTGGCCTATAAATAGGTGTTTCCAAGGTTAATGAATGGATTGATGAATGTTTATTCTGAGAGAGAAAATTCTTTCTTTGGTTCTTTAACGAACTACACGAACTCTTCAGATCAATCCGGGCATTCAACCCCGACTTATCAATCAAGCTTTCCATCCTTGATTGTGGTGTCTACGATATACCAAGGTTTTTGCTTCGATATAAGCAACGGGTCACAGTGACTTCCATCCAAATCTGAGTAAAAATGGTCTTCGTGCCTTTTTTTATTGATAACGGGTTTCGTCAGTATATTGGCGAGGTTCTTATCAACAGAATTCCAAGAAATACTCTTTCTAAGAAATACTCTCCAAAGTCGGATGAAGAAAGAGAATGCATGAAGAAGGTGCCTTATGCTTCGCCAATGGGTAGAATCATGTATGCGATGTTTTGCACACAACTGGACATTTGCTATACGGTCGAGATAGTAAGTCGATTTTAGTCAGATCCAGGACTGAACCATCGGGTTGCAGTCAAACATATTTTCAAGTACCTAAGAATGACTAGAGGTTATATGCTAGTGTATTTGGGTGGGAGTCTAACACCTCTTGGATATACTGATTTGGATTTTCATTCCTGCCTGGATTCGAGAAGATCGACTTCAAGTTCAATGTTTACTCTAGGTAGGGGCACAATTATTTGGAGAAGTATTAAGCAAGATTGCACTTCAGATTCAATAATTGAGGTTGAGTATGTGGCAACTAGTGAAGCTTCAAAAAAAGTTGTGTGGCTCCGCAAGTTCCTTAGGGATCTAGAGGCAGTTCCTGGTATAGATAAGATAGTATCATTGTATTGCGATGGCATTGTAGCGATAACTAATGCTAAGGAACTAAGATTTCATAAGAAGAGTAAATATATACATCGGAAGTATCATGTGATAAAGGACTTCGTTGAGGTGGACATGTTACAGTATGCAAGATCGCATCCAAGGACGATATAGCTGATCCTTTCACAAAGACACTAACAAAAAGGGTTTTCAAGAAGCATTTATAGGCTATGGGGATGCGAGACATGTCAATTTACTCATTTAGGGCAAGTGAAAGATCGTTAGACTAGGTGCCCTAAGGATTAAATGATGTAATAAGTTTTTGGAGACATTTAATCTATAAAGAGTTTATTTATTAGTTGTAAATCAGATGTTGTCTTCTTTATGTTCATTTCTGTTGAATGTATGATAAGAAAACAAAAGTCTAAGGCCGTCAGTCTAAACCTTTAAGATCGTGCATACGATGGACAGATTATACGAAAAACATGAATCTTAAAGGTGTCTAAATGATAAGATCTGAAATCGAGGGAATAAAGTGGGGCGCTTTATTCATGTTAAAATTGTTATGTTGTCTACATCCCTAGCGGGAGATGACTTGTCATGTTCATCAAAGTTGGACTTCGCAAGTAGAAACATAGGTATATTGTCATAGATGATGATATATTGGATTGGGATGAAAAGTTAAATTGATTTATTAATAATTGTGTTTCTTTAAATAAATTCATTTTAGACAATCATATATGTTATGTCTTAATTCTAAAATAAATAATGGGCCCGTATTTTTGACTTGTGTCTTTTGCTGTACTAAAAGGTGACATCTTGATTTGATGATGGTGCGCATACTGGTGTAGTAAAGACATGACTCTTAAATGACGTAGACTCGTTATTATTCATAAATATGAAATTCATAGCTCTTTTGTAGAGTTAACGATATTCTCTTATAAGCATTATCTTATAATTAAAAGACTGAAGTGCTCAACCATTCGAATACATAAGTGTAACCGAATGATATACTATTTATGAATAGTAAGTATTCCAATAGTGTGATAATGGAACATAAGATAAAAAATAATCGAGAAGGTAAAATAAAATTTATCCTCAAGCCGATTATGAATATCCTATGAGGATGTTACATATTATGATATGTGATGGATGATGAGCTTATTGGAGCATTGTAATTTTATATAGTTTGAGAGTATAGCTCTAAGCTTTTAGTCGTGTAACATTAGAGTTGATAATTATAAAATCTATATTTGGGATATGTATTTTATAATTATAGGAGCTTGATCTATATATGTCCATCGCGTACCCTTTGCTAACCATAATGAGTGTTTTCCTACATATTGATGGCTTATGTTAATTATTAGATTGATTAAAATTCGATAAGAGTGGATTTAATAATTCATGTTAGTTTATCGGTTGAATTAATTTTGTGAATTAATTCAAGATAAACATTTTGAATTATTTGGATAATATTTTATTTGATATGAGATTATTTGTATATGATTGTTTCAATCAGATAATTTCTTTATTAGGTTATTTGAATTAAAATTCAGGCTCTACTAAGATTCCCGTGTGAAAATAAGATATTCTAAGATCTCCAAATTATAGCTTGATTGGCAGGCCAGTAGTTGAGTTTGGTAGGCTAGTGCAGACAATTCGGCAGGCTGGTGCAGTTAGTTTGGTAGGTTAGTTGAGCTGGTTCGGCTGGCCAATCTTCCAAATCGGCATGCCAAACTTACGATAATTTGGTTATGCATTTTTGACGTGTTTTTCATCAAAAGTTTATCTAGACTATAATTTTAAAGCCTAATCTGATAAGGTTTAACCCTAGATCTAATCATTATAAAAGAGGAGCTATTTTTTATTGTTATTTAGATCATTTGAGAAGCATAGAATGTGCACTTGTTAGACCTGTATGGACTAAGAAGTAAAAATGTAATATGTTTTTAGAGACATTTTTATCAATAAAGAATTTAGTTATTATTTATATACCAAATTGTTGTCCTCTTTATGTTCATATTTGTTAGATGCATGATAAGCAAACAAAAGTCTAAGACTGTCAGTCTAAACCTTTAGAATCAAGCATATGATGGATAGATTATATGGAAGACATGATTCTAAAAGTGACTGTCTAAATCATAAGATCTGCAATCGAGGGAATAAAGTTGGGCACTTTATTCATGTAAAGATTGTTATGCTGTCTATATCCTTAACAGGAGATGGTTTGTCTTAGCCATTGGAGGTGGACTCCTACAAATAGAAACATTGGTGCATTGTCATAGGTGATGATGCTCGAAACATAAAGAGTAATTGATTTAGATTAATAATTTTATCTCAACAAATCAATTCACTTTAGATAATCATATGTATTGTATTTTAATCTTGAGATGAATGGTGGGCCCATTGTCTTGACTTATGTCTTTTGATGTACCAAAAGTGAAATTCATAATTTATGATGGTACGCATACCGGTACCTTAGAGACATGACTCTTGATAGCGTAGACTTGTTATTCATAGATACGGAATCCATAGCTCCTCTTTAGGAGTCAATGATATTCTCTTATATACGTTATCCTGTAATTGAAAAACTGGAATGCTCAACCATTTGGATACATAGGTGTAACCGAATGGTATACTGTCTTTGGATGACAAGTTTTTCGATGGTGTGATAATAGAACGAAATATAAAAATAATCGGGAAGGTAAGACAGAATTTATCCTTAAGTTGATTATGGAAATCCTATGGGGATATGACACATTATGATATGTCATAGAGACTTAACTATTCGAGCTTCGTAATTTTATATAGTTCGAGAGTGCGGTTCTAAGCTTTTAGCAAAGTCACATTAGAGTTGATAATTATGACATATATATCTAGGATATTGGGTTTCATAATTAACTAGAGCTTGAACTATATAAGTCTATCAGGTCCCCTTTGCTAGCTCATAATAAATCCTATAATGATACGGTGTACTTTTCTAATAAATTGGTAACTTATGTCAAATTATTAGATTGGCTAAAATTTGATAAGATCAGATAATTCATGTCTGTTTATTAGTTGAATTAATTTTGTGAAAATTAATTCAAGATAAACTTGTTGAATTATCAAGAATATTTATTTTCCTAGAGATTATCTAGATATTATTGTGTTAATCAGATAACTTCTTTATTGGGTTATTTAACTTAAAATTGAGGCTTTATCCAAAGAATCTCGGGTGGAAAATAAAAGATTCATGGGGATCATTTATCGTAAGTTTGACAGGCTGGTCTTCAAGTTTGGCCTACCGATAAAGTAAGTTCGGTAGGCCGAATGCCTATCTGCCAGTTCGGCCTACCGACTGAATGATAATCTGATCACGTATCTTTATGCGATTTTATTGGATATTGATCCAGATTCGAATTTTTGAGGCCTTCTCTAATAAGGACTAATCCCTAGGCCCAACCTCTATAATACGGAGTGAGACTCATAAGTTATTTAGATCAGTTAAGAAATTTAGAGTCTGTGAGTCTCTGAAACTTCCCTGAGAGTTATTGTTTACAAATCACAAAGCTTAGTTCTAGGTTTTCTCAATTGATTGGAAGGAGAGTCATCGGGGAAGAGCTGTATGACATGCGCCCACATGCACTCCGATCATAGATAGAGAATAGCAAGGAAAACCAGTTGGTTGATGCTTTTTTGGAACGCCTTCCTCTTCACAAATTGCAAGGAGCTCTTAGCATTAAAAGGTTAGTAAGATCTGGTTAGTTTATGCATATAGCGTGTCAAACTTGTGTTTTGAAAAATACTCTGGTATAAAAATTTTAAAATTTCTACTACGTACTTTTTTTTCAATAATTGGTATTAGAGTCAACGTTTTTACGTAAATTTACAAGTTTATGATCATGCTATATGTATAAATTATGTGATCTTGAACTCTTCTATGCTTAAATTTATTTTTTAGAGAGTTGGCACTCGAGGGTTTCTATATATTTATGTTGTCATGAATTATATGGTGAATGTTTCTTAATTAATTATGGTAGATTAATTTATTATTTAATTATTAATTAATTAATTAATTAATTTATGCCGGTTATAGTTCCTTAGAGGTTAGAATATGTATCTAAGTTTTTCATGTAATCAGATGGCAGACTATCATCTCCATCTATGAATTATTATTTAATTTTAAATTTGTAAGAATTTTGTAATTAAATAGTCATTCAAAAAAGACAAATCTACAAGTCAGATCTAGAAGATGGATGATAGCATTCCATAGGTATTTCTTGAGTCTCTAATTTTATGTTTTCGAATTATTGAAAATAATATTGAAAAGCTGCATAAAAGTGTATTTTTTGAAAAATGTGAATTAATCTTGATTGGTAGGCCGAACCTTTAGGTTTGGTAGGCCGATGGTTACATTCGGTAGGCCGAACCTCTGGGATCGGCAAGCCATCTGTAGGGTAGAATTCTGACGGCTTTGGCAATCGGCTGAACTTTTAAGTTCGAAAAACTAATCTGTCATGATTGGCAGGCCAAACTGTGGTGTTTGGCAGGCTGAACTGTGGTGTTCGGCAGGCCAAAGGGTCATGACCAATAGACCGATTGCATAGATCGGCATGTCAGCAGAGAGTTGTGAATTTTTAGGATAAGTGCATTTTTCACTATAGTTTTGATTTTATTTTTGAGATAATTCTAAAAAACATTAAATTTGGATATGACCAACAATATGGGGTATTCGATCTATGCAGGATTGAAGACTTGGGGATGGATAATACATGAAGAAGGATACAATTTGAAGATTCAAGGATAAAGAATCGATAATATATTTCGATTTATCTCTTGTAACTTTATTTTCTATTCTCTAGAGTGAAACTATAATATTACAACTATTTATTATTATTTTGCTTATAGCTTTGCATGATTGCTTTGCTTGTTTGTATTATAATATGATCTGCCATGTATGTTTATAAAATGTCATATAGAATAGAGAGTGCCACTTAGTAAAAATTCTTCATGCATGTTCTTAAAATAAAACCTTGATTTCAAAAGATTGAGTGGGAGAAAGTTTTCGAAGAGAGGACCCACGGCTTCTATCGTTGGTCCATAGGTAGCACATGGTGGTTTCAACCTCTAAGAAGGGACTGCATCATGTATTGGGTTGGATCTCCAAGAGGATAAGGTATTTTAGTATGATTTATCGTTGCACACCCCTAGGTGGTGATTATAAATCATGGATAAAATATTGAAACGATGGTTATACACTCATGTGATTTTATTATTAACCATCTCTAGGAGCTCTGTTAATAAAATTGATGGCCAAAGAAACAATTATTAGTATATGCATCAAAGGGGTCCTAAATGGCATATATTAACCAGAAGGGGATTCGTGTTCCTAATTGAATTTGACAAGTCTCCCCTAGGCGGCTTGTTGAATTCTAAGTTAGGAATTATCATTGTAAGGTTGTGATATTTTTAAGGTTTTGACACATAAACACATTTGTATATGTTACATGATTATGTTATCTTACTAAATTATTAAGGTATATTCTTTATTGTAGATTAAAAATGTCTAAAAATGCTTTATCTTCAATACTTGACAAAAACCAATTAACCAGTGAGAACTATAATGATTGGAAACAAAACCTGAATATCATCCTATCCCTTGAGAAATTGAAATTTGTACTGACCACACCATGTCCTGCCGAGCCTACGGAAGATTTTACTAATGAGCAAATCCAAGTGTAAGATCGCTGGAAGGATGCTAATGATTAAGCCTGCTGTTATGTTATGGCCAGCATGAATAACGTGCTCTAGGCTCAACATGAAGATTATGAGACTGTAAAGTAGATCTTGGATAATCTTGAAGACATATTTGGAGGCCAGGCCCTAACAAACGACAAGGGGCACTTTGAAAACTTCTAAACTGCAAACAAAGGCTGAGGACATTTGTAAAGGAGCATATGATGTTGGTCATAGGTTACCTCGCTGAGGCTCAAACCAATGGAGCTGACATTGATGCTGAAACACAGATGACTATGGTTTTTGAGATTGTATCTAAGGAATTCATTCTGTTTAGAGTAATATTTAATTTGATCAATAGACAGGATATGACCTTGAATGAGTTAATGAAGCAGTTACAAGAGTTCAAACTTCTAATTAGGGAATCTCCTATAGGTGACGAGGCCAACTTGGCTGCTGCTTCTAGTTTCAATCCTAACTTAGGGAATGGAAAGAAGCAACAAGCTAAGAATGGGAAGTCTTCTATTCTTGGAAATGATAAGAATAAGAAGAAGAAAAAGAGGAACCCAAAGAAGCTCAAGCGCTTTTTCTACGGGAAGGTTGGGCACATCAAGAAGAATTGCAAAGACTTCTTTTCTCAAGGAGGTAGCTGTAATCTTCTGGTTGTTAAAACTTATTTAGTTAAGGAATCTAGTGACACTTGAGTCATAGATTTTGCGGGAAGGTTGGGCTCAAGTGCTTTTTATGCGGGAAGGTTAGGCACATCAAGAAGAATTGCAAAGACTTCTTTTCCCGAGGAGGTAGGTGTAATCTTCTAGTTGTTAAAACTTATTTAGTTGAGGAATCTAGTGACACTTGAGTCATAGATTCTGCAGCAACTAATCATGTTTGTGTTTCTGTATAGGGGTTCAAAGAAACAAAAAGTCTGCTACATGAAGACTTCACGCTTTAGATAGGCGAGGGATGCTTAGTGTTGGCTGAAGTAGTGGGAGATGTCTATCTTTTCTTTGATAATTATAGGAATTTATTTTTGCGAGATTGTTTTTATGTTCCTAAACTTAAAAGAAATTTAATTTTTGTAGCTTGTTTATTTAAAGAGTCTTATGTAGTTTCCTTTAATAATAAAGTGGTGATTCATAAAAATAAATATTTTATCTATGATGGATGGATGCAAAATAATCTATATTTTATCAAACCTAAGATGGACTTATTGCTGAACATTGATGTTAATGATAATAACTCTAAAAGACTTAAAACTTCTCACTCTAATAAGACTTATCTTTGGCACTTGTGACTAGGTCATATTAACTTGAATAGGATTCAAAGGTTGGTAAGAGATGGACCTTTAAGTCACTTAAAGTGGAATCTATACCATAATGTGAATCTTGTTTAGAAGGTAAAATGACCAAAAGGCTATTTGGGTCTAAGGGCAATACGGCTAAATGGTTTCTAGAACTTGTGTATAGTGATGTTTGTGGACCTATGAACATTCGGGCACGAGGAGGGTATGAGTATTTTGTTACTTTTATTGATAATTACTCAAGGTATGGGTATGTGTACCTAATGCACTATAAAAGCGAAACTTATGACAAGTACATGGAGTTTTCGGCTAAAGTGAAAAAGCAATTGGGTAGACCCATAAAGGCACTTCGATCCGATCGAGGTGGAGAATACCTTTTACATGAGTTCTTGAGACACTTATTAGAGAATGGGATTCTATCCTATTTGATTACACCGGGCACTCCGCAGTAGAATGGCATGGCTGAGAGAAGGAATAAGACTTTGTTGGACATGGTCAAGTCCATGCTGAGTTATTCATCATTGCCTTTATCCTTTTGGGGATATACATTGTAAACCACATGTTATCTTTTGAACAATGTGCCTTTAAAATCGGTTCCTAAAACTCCTCACAAGTTATGGATGGGGAAGAAGAAATCCTTAAACCATATTCGCATATGGAGATGTTCGGCTCATATCTGTTTAAGGAAGCAAATAAGTTGGAAGCACATTCATAAGTTTGTGTGTTTGTAGGATATCCAAAAGGGACTAAAAGGGGTTATTTCTATAACCCAAAGGAAAACAAAGTCGTGGTTTCAACTAATGCAACATTCCTTGAGGAAAGTTACATGGACGACTTTAAGCCTTGAAGCAAAGTGGTGCTCGACGAGTTGGCGAGTGATTTGATCACTCTGAGGGTTCCGAATGAAACTGTTCCAATTAATGTAGAAAAACCAACTGAACCTGAACAACAACATAAGGGGCTTCAGCGTAGTGGGAGTATAAGGCATCAACCTAAGAGGTATATGTTCAATAGTGAGGCCTTCTTGGCTGAACTAGTTGTACATGCAGGGATCCTAAATCTTATGAAGAGGCTATGAAGGATGTTGATTCAAAACTCTGGACGGAGGCCATGAACACAAAGATGAAGTCTATGGAGACTAATCGGGTTTGGGAGCTTGTAGATCTTCCTGAATCGGTAAAACCCATAGGGTGTAAGTGGATCTATAAGAGGAAGAGAGGAATAACTAAAAAATTTGAAACTTATAAGGCTATACTAATAGCTAAGGGATACACACAAAAGGAAGGTATTGATTACAAGGAAACCTTTTCGCCTGTAGCCATGCTTAAGTCCATCTGCATTCTCTTGTCTATAGCTGCAACTCTCAACTATGAGATTTGGCAGATGGATGTCAAGATGGCTTTTCGAATGGCTATCTTGATGAGTCAATTTATATGGAACAACCAGACAGGTTCAAGGCTAAGGGTCAAGTGGGTAGGGTTTGTAAGCTGCTAAAGTCAATTTATGGACTTTAGAAGGCTTCCTGTTCTTGGAACATTAGATTTGATCAAGTGATCAAGACTTATGGGTTCACACAAAATGTGGATGAACCATGCGTTTACAAATGCATTAAGGATAGGAAGATGGTATTGTTAGACATGTATGCTCTAAGGAGTAAAAATGTAATAAGTTTTTGGAGACATTTTTATTAATAAAGAATTTATTTATTGTTAATATACCAAATCTTGTCCTCTTTACATTCATATTTGTTGAATGTATATTAACCAAACAATAGTATGAGACTGTCAGTCTAAACCTTTAAGAATTTGGCATATGATGGACAGATTATGCAAAAGACACGATTCTAAAGGTGACGGTCTAAATCATAAGATCCGCAATCGAGGGAATAAAGTTAGGCATTTTATTTATGTAAAGATTGTTATGTTGTCTATATCCCTAATGGGAGATGGTTTGTCTTGACCAACGGAGGTGGACTCCGTGAATAGAAACATTGGCACGTTGTCATAGGTGACGATGTGTTGGATCGGGACATAAAATGAATTGATTTGGATTAATAATTTTGTCTCAGTAAATCGATTCACTTTTAGTGGAGTAGCATTGGAGTTGATAATTATGAATGTATATATGGGATATTGAGTTTCATAATTATCGGGAGCTTGAACTATATGTATCCATTTGGTCCCCTTTGCTAGCTCACAACATCCTGTAATGATATGACGTGCTTTTCCAATAATTGGTGACTTATGTCAAATTTATTAGATTGGTTGAAATTTGAAAGAATCAAATAATTCATGTCTGTTTATCGGTTGAATTAATTTTGTGATAAAATTAATTCAAGATAAACTTGTTGAATTATTGAGATCATATAATTCTTAACTGTTGATCATTTGATTTAATTTTGAATATATTAAATCAAGATAAGCTTGTAGAATTATTAGGAATTTATTTATTTTCCTAGAGATTATCTAGATAAAGTTGTTTTAATTAGATAACTTCTCTATCGAGTTATTTGAATTAAAATTGAGACTTTATCCTATAGAATCTCGGGTGTAAAATAAAAGATTTGCTAAGATTTTTTTATCGGCAGTTTGGCATGCCGATCCTCAAGTTCGGTCTGCTAATGGGGCAAGTTAGGTTTGCCTATTAGACAGATTGGCCTGCCTATGCACGGAAAAAAAATCCTACGTTTTCACACGGATTTCATTAGATATTGTTCTGAATTTGATTCTGATTTGAATTTTTGAGACCTTATCTGATAAGGACTGACGCTAGACCCAACCTATATAAATAGGGAGTGAGTCTCATAAGTTGTTTAGATTAATTGAGAGATTAAGAGTGATACTCTATTGGTGAGAATTTGAAAACTCCCTGAGAGCTCTTGTTCACAAATCACAAACACTAGCTTTGGATCCTCTCGATTGGTTGGAAGGAGAGTCACTTGGTGGAAGAGCTGTACGTGTAAGCCCACACTCACTCTGGTCGTGGATAGAGAATAACAAAGAAGACCAGTTGGTTGAGGCTCTTCTGGAACGTTACTTCTCTTTACGTTTTGCGAGGGTTCTTCAACAATCAAAGGTTAGTAAGATCTGGTTAATTTTTACATATAGCATGTCAAACTTATGTTTTGAAAAATACTCTGATATAAATTTTTTTAAAAAATTCTACTGCGTACTATTTTTCTAACAATTGGTATCAGAGCTATGGTTTTTACATAAATTTACGAGTTTATGATTATACTATATGTATAAATTTTGTGATCTTAATCTCTCCTATGCTTGAATTTAATTTTATAGAGAGTTGGCACTCTAGGTTTCTATATAATTTTATGTTGTCATGGATTATATGGTGAATGTTTATTCATTAATTATGGTTGATTAAATTGTTATTTAATTAATTATTAATTAATTAATGCTAGTTATGGTTCCTTAGAGGTTAGAATGTGTATTTAAGTTTTTTCATGTCATTAGATGGCGGACTATCATCTCTGTCTAGGAATTATTATTTAATCTTAAATTTGTAAGAATTTTGTAATTAAATAATTATTCGAAGAAGACAGATCTTGAAGACGAATCTAGAATATTGATGATGGTGCTCCTAAGTATTTCCTGAGTCTCTAATTTTATGTTTTTGAATTGTTGAAAATAAAATTGATGAATTGCATTAAAAATTGTATTTTCTAGAATGGGAGATTTCTGCTCGGTCGGCATGCTGAACCTCACAGTTTGGCAGGCCTATGGTCGCAGATCGTCAAGCCAGACGTGAGGTTCGACAGACTGTCAGTGGGGTTGAAATTAGGTGGCTCTAGCAGCAGGCCGAACTTTCATGAGTCGACAGGCCGATCTTCCTGATCGGCAGGCCGATGGAGCATGACTGGCAGGCCGATCACTAAGATCAGCCTGCCGACCGAGAGTTGGAAATTTTTTCCAAAAAAGGTGCAGTTTTCAATGCAGTCTTAATTTTGTTTTTGAGACAATTCTGAGAAACATTAAATTTAGATATGACCGAAATTATGAAATATTCGATTCATAGGGATTGAAGACTTGAAGATGGGCATTACATGAAGAAGGATACGGGTTGAGGATTCAAGGATGAAGAATCGATAATATGTCTCTATTATTCTCTTGTAATCTTAGTTTTCTATTCTCTAGGGTGGAACCATAATATTACGGTTATTATTATTATGCATGTAGCTTTGCTTGTCTGCATTATAATATGATTCGCCGTGTATATTGATAACATGTCATATAGAATAGAGAGTGCCGCTCATATTAAAATTGTTCATGCACATTCTTAAAATAAAACCTTGATTTCAAAAGATTAAGTGGGAGAAGGTTTTCGAAGAGAGAACTTAAGGCCTCCATTGTTGGTCCATAAGCAGAACATGGTGGTCCTGACCCTTAGGAAGGGATTTCTATCAAGTACCAGATTGGATCTCTGAGAGGATAAGGTATTTTAGTATGATTTATGGTTGCACACCCCTAGGTGGTGATTATAAATCATGGATAAAATTTTTGTTCTCGGTATATAGATCTTTTGGGATAGGAAGAACAAAATGATAGCTTTGTCCTAGGCCGGCTACATAGATAAAATTCTCAGAAGGTTTGCAATGCAAGATTCCAAGAAAGGTGGGCAATCATCTAAGTCTGGAATTACTCTTTCTAAGAAAGACTCTCCAAAGTCTTATGAAGAAAGAGAATACATGAAGAAGGTGCCTTATGCTTCGGGAGTGGGTAGTCTCATGTATGCCATGCTTTGCACATGACCAGATATTAGTTATACAGTCAGGATTGTAAGTCGATTTCAAGCGGATCCTGGACTGAACCACTGGGTTGTGGTTAAGCATATTTTCAAGTACCTGAGAAGGACTAAAGGGTATATGCTTGTCTATTTGGGTAAGGACTTGACTCCTCTAGGATACACTGACTCAGATTTTCAATCTTGTCTGGATTCTAGGAAATTGACTTTGGATTTTGTGTTTACTCTAGGTGGCGATGCCATCAGTTGGAGTAGTGCCAAGCAAGATTGCACTTCAGATTTAATGATGGAGGCCGAGTATGTGGCAGCTAGTGATGCTTCGAAAGAAGCAATGTGGCTCCACAAGTTCCTTGGGGATCTTGAGATAGTTTCTGGTATGGATAAGGTGGTATCACTGTACTGTGATAATAGTGCGGCGGTAGCTAATGCTAAGGAAGCAAGATTTCACAAGAAGAGTAAGCATATTGATCAGAAGTATCATGTGATAAAGTAGTTTGTTGAGGGCGGGCATATCACGGTGTGCAAGATCGCGTTAGTGGACAATTTAGCTGATCCATTTACGAAGACACTTATTGGGAGAGTTTTTGAGAAGCATGTGGTAGCTATGGGGATGCGAGATTTGTTGTATTTACTCACTTAGTGCAAGTGAGAAATTGTTAGACATGTATGCCCTAAGGAGTAAAAATGTAATAAGTTTTTGGAGACATTTTTATCAATAAAGAATTTATTCATTGTATATATACCAAATCTTGTCTTCTTTACGTTCATATTTGTTGAATGTATGTTAAGCAAACAATAGTC
This sequence comes from Artocarpus heterophyllus, assembly GCA_025403435.1. NCBI lineage: Eukaryota > Viridiplantae > Streptophyta > Magnoliopsida > Rosales > Moraceae > Artocarpus > Artocarpus heterophyllus. The sequence continues at coordinate 27,730,706 of CM046354.1, read as the reverse complement.
TGAGACTGTCGGTCTAAACTAAAGGAATTGGGCATAAGATGGACAGATTATGCAGAAGACATGATTCTTAATGTGATGGTCTAAACCATAAGATCCGCAATCGAGGGAATAAAGTTGGACGCTTTATTCATGTAAAGATTATTATGTTGTCTATATCCTTTTTGGGAGATGGTTTGTCTTGACCATTAGAGGAGGACTCCATGAATAGAAATATTGACACGTTGTCATAGGTGACGATTTGTTGGATCGGGACATAAAGTGAATTGATTTAGATTAATAATTTTGTGTCGGCAAATTGATTCACTTTAGACAATCATTTATATTGTTTCTTAATCCTGAGATGAATAGTGGGCCCGTTGTCTTGACTTGTGTCTTTTGATGTACCAAGGGTGACACCCACATCTTAATAGTGGTGTGCATGCCGGTACGTTGGAGGCATGACTTTTGGTAGCGTAGACCTGTTATTCATAGATATGGAATCCATAGCTCATTTTTAAAAGTACTGATATCCTCTTATATGCGTTATCTTGTAATTGAAAAACTAAAGCGCTCAACCATTTGGATACACAGGTGTAACCGAATGGTATACTGTCTTTGGATAGTAAGTTTTCTAATGGCGAGATAATGGAACGTAAGATAAAAATAATCAAGAAGGTAGGACAGAACTTGTCCTTAAGCTGATTATGGATAATCATATGTGGATACGATATACTATGATATGTCATGGAGACTTAGCTATACGGGCTTTGTAATTCTATGTAGTTCGAGAGTGCATCTCCAAGCTTTTAGTGAAGTAGAGTTGAGTTGATAATTATGAAATGTATATCTAGGATATTGGTTGGTAATTATCAAGAGCTTGAACTATATAGGTCCCTTTGGTCCCCTTTGCTAGCTTACAACATCCTGTAATGATACGGCGTGCTTTTCCAATTATTAGTAACTTATATCAGATTTATCATATTAATTAAAATTTGAAAGAATTAGATAATTCATATCTGTTTATCGTTGAATTAATTTTTATGATAAAATTGATTCAAGATAAACTTGTTGAATTATTAGGATTGGATAATTCTTGTCTATTTATCGGTTGATTTAATTTTGGATAAATTAGATCAAGATAAACTTGTAGAATTATTGGAAAATTTTTATTTTCTTAAAGATTATCTAGCTAAAGTTGTTTTGATCAGATTTTTATTTTCTTAAAGATTATCTAGCTAAAGTTGTTTTGATCAGATAACTTCTCTATTGGGTTATTTGAATTAAAACTGAGACTTTATCCTATAGAATCTCGGGTGGAAAATAAAAGATTCACGGAGATATTTATTTGGCAGTTTGGCCTGCCGATGGGCCTGTTTGGCCTGTCGAACATCCTGATCGGCCTGTCGATGAACGAATGATAAGATTACGCGTTTTTACATGGATCTTATTAAATATTGTTACGAACTTGATTTTGTTTCAAATTTTTGAGACCTAATCTGATAAGGACTGACCGTAGGACCAACCTCTATAAATAGGGAGTAAGTCTTAAGAGTTACTAAGATCAATTGAGAAATTAAGAATGATACTTTGCTGGTGAGAATCTTAAAACTCTCTAAGAGCTTTTGTTCACAAATCACAAACACTTGCTTTGGGTTCTCTCGTTTGGTTGGAAGGAGAGTCACCTTGGTGAAGAGCTATATGTGTGAGCCCACACTCACTTCGGTCGTGGATAGAGAATAGCAAAGACGACCAGTTGGTTGAGGCTCTTTTAGAACGTTACTTCTCTTCATGTTTTACGAGGGTTATTCGGCATACAAAGGTTAGTAAGATCTGGTTAATTTATGTATATAGCATGTCAAACTTGTGTTTTGAAAAATACTATAATGTAAAATTTTTAAAATTCCGCTGCGTAATATTTTTCCAACATGATCGCCTGATCAAATCTTACGTTCCAAGAACGAGAAGCCTGCTTAAGTCCATAAATTGACTTTAACAACTTACAAACCTTACTTCTTGACCCTTGACCTTGAACCCATCTGGTTATTCCATATAAATTGACTCATCAAGATAGCCTTTCAGAAAAGCTGTCTTGACATCTATCTGCCAAATCTCGCAGTCAAGAGCGGTAGCTATGGACAAGAGAATCTTGATGGTCTTGAGCATAGCTATAGGCGAAAAGGTTTCCTCATAATTGATTCCTTTCTTTTGCGTATAACCCTTAGCTACCAGTCTAGCTTTAAAGGTTTTGACCTTTCCATCAACTCCTCTTTTCCTCTTCTAGATCCACTTACACCCTATGGGTTTTACCCCTTCAAGAAGATCCACAAGCTCTCAAACCTGAATAGTCTCCATAAACTTTATCTCTGTCTAGAGTTTTAAATCAACATCCTCCATAACCTCTGTGTAAGTATAAGGATCCCTTTCATGTTTATCCGGCTTAGCCAAGAAGACCTCCCCATTGAACATATACCTCTCACATTAATGCTCGATCCCCCCACTACGCCGAAGCCCTCTAGGTTGTTGTTCAGGTTTGTTTGGTTTTTCTACACTGATCGTAATGGTTTTATTTGGAACCTCCGGAGTGATCGGATCACTCCTTAACTCCTCAAGCACTACTTTGCTTTGAGGTTTAAAGTCGTCCATGTAACTCTCCTCAAAGAAAGTTGCATTAGTTGAAACCACGACTTTATTTTCCTTTGGGTTATAGAAATAACCTCCTTTAGTCTCTTTTGGATATCCTACAAACATGCAAACTTTCAAACGTGCTTCCAACTTATTCGCATCCTTAAACAGGACATGAGCTGGACATCTCCATATGCAAATATGGTCTAAGGATGTCTTCCTGCCTGTCCACAACTCGTGAAGAGTTTTAGGGACCAATTTTGAAGGAACATTGTTCAAAAGATAACATGCGGTTTGTAGTGCATATCCCTAAAAGGATAAAGGCAATGATGAATAACTCATCATGGACCTAACCATGTCCAATAAAGTCATATTCCTTCTCTCTGCTATGCCATTTTGCTGTGGAGTGCCCAGCTCAGTCAAATGGGATAAAATCACATTCTCTAATAAGTATATCAACAACTCATTAGAAAGGTATTCTCCACCTCTATCGGATCGAAGTGCCTTTATGGATCTACCCAATTGCTTTTCCACTTCAGCCTGAAACTCCTTGAACTTGTCAAAAGTTTCACTTTTGTGGTGCATCAGATACACATACCCGTATCTTGAGTAATCATCAATAAAAGTGACGAAGTACTCATACCCTTCTTGTGCCCGGATGTTCATTGGTCTGCAAACATCACTATGCACAAGTTCTAGAACCCCTTTGGTCCTATTGCCCTTTGACCCGTATGGTCTTTTGGTCATTTTACCCTCCAAACAAGATTCACATTGAGGTATAGATTCCTCCTTTAACTGACTTAAAGGTCCATCTCTTACCAACCTTTGAATCCTATTTAGGTTAATATGACCAAGGTGCAAATGCCAAAGATAAGTCTTATTAGAGTGAGAAGTTTTAAGTCTTTTAGAGTTATTATCAGTCATCTTAGTATCAAGCAGTAAGTCTATCTTAGGTTTGATAAAATATAGATTATTTTTGATCCATCTAGAACAGATAAAAGATTTGTTTTTACAAATCAACACTTTATCATTAAAAGAAACTAAATAGGAGCCTTTAAATAAACAAGCTACATAAATTAAATTCATTTTAAATGTAGGAACATAAAAAAAATCTTGCAAAATTAAATTCCTATAATTATCAAAGTAAAGATGGACGTCTTCCACTGTTTCTGCTAAGGCCAAGGATCCATCGCCCATCCGAAGCGTGAAGTCTTTATGTATCAAACTTCTCGTTTCTTTGAGCCCCTGCAGAGAAACACAAACATAATTAGTTGCATCGGAATCTATGGCCCAAATGTCACTAGATTCCTCAACCTAACAAGTTTCTAAATACAGAAGATCACACCTACGTCCTTTGGAAAGGAAGTCCTTGCAATGCTTCTTTACGTGCCCGATCTTCCCGCAGAAAAAGCACTTAAGCTTCTTCAGGTTCTTCTCCTTCTTTTTCTTGCTCTTGGTGCTAGCAGGAATAGAAGACTTCCCGTTCTTGGCCCGTGGCTTCTTTCCATTCCTAGAGTTGGGATTAGAACTAAAAGCAGCTACCATGTTGGCCTCTCCACCAGCAGGAGACTCCCTGATCAGTAGTTTGAACTCCTGTAACTGTTTCATTAATTTTGTTAAGGTCATATCCCGCCTATTGCTTAAATTAAAAGTAACTCTAAATGGAATAAATTCTTTTGATAGACTCTCAAAGAGCATAGTCATCTGAGTTTCAGCATCGATGTCGACTCCATTGGTTTGAGCCTCAGCGACCAACATCATGTGATCCTTTACAGATGTCCCCGGCCTCTGCTTACAGTTCAAGAGTTTCCAAAGCACCCCTTGCTGCTTTTTTATGGCCTGGCCTCCAAACATATCTTCAAGATTTTCCAAGATCTACTTCGTAGTCTTATAATCTTCATGTTGAGCTTGCAACATGTTATTCATGCTAGCCATAATATAGTAGCAGAACTGATCATTTGCATCTTTCCAGTGATCGTACCCTTGGAATTGCTCATTAGTAGAATCTCCCGTAGGCTTGGGAGGGCAAGGGGTTGTCAACACAAATTTTAGTTTCTCTAAGGAGAGGACGATATCCAGGTTCCGTTTCCAATCATTATAATTCTCTCCGGTTAATAGGTTTTTGTCAAGTATCGAAGATAAAGCGTTTTTAGACATTTTTAATCTACAATAAAGAATCATATACCAAACATAAGCAAACATACAATAATAATTTAGTAAGATAACACAATCATGTAAAAACATACAAATGTGTTTATGTGTTAAAACCTTGAAAATATCACAACCTTATAATGATAATTTCCAACTCAGAATTCTACAAGCTCCTAGGGGAGTCATGCCAAATTCAATCAGGAACACGAATCCCCACCTGATTAATATATGCCATCCAAGACCCGTATGATCCAGCATATATTAATAATGGTTTTTTGGCTATTAATTTTATTAACAGAGCTCCTAGGGGAGGTTAATAATAAAATTAACGTGAGTGTATAACCATCGTTTCAATATTTTATCCATGATTTATAATCACCACCTAGGGGTGTGCAACCACAAATCATGCTAAAATACCTTACCCTCTCAGAGATCAAATCTGGTACATGGTAGAAATCCCTCCTTAGGGCTTGGGACCACCATGTTCTTCCTATGGACTAATGATGGAGGCCGTAGGTCCTCTCTTCAAAAACCTTCTCCCACTCAATCTTTTAAAATCAAGGTTTTATTTTAAGAAGATGCATGGACAATTTTAATATGAGTCGTACTCCCTATTCTATATGACATGTTATCAATATACATGGCAAATCATATTATAATACAGACAAGCAAAGCAATCAAGCAAAGCTACAAGCATAATAATAATAACAGTAATATTATGGTTCCACCCTAAAGAATAGAAAACAAAGATTACAAGAGAATAATCGAAACATATTATCGACTCTTCATCCTTGAATTCTCAGGTTGTATCTTTCTTCATGTAATGTCTGTCTTCAAGTCTTCAATCTTGTATGAATCGAATACTTCATATTTTCGTTCATATCCAAATTTAATGTCTCTTAGAATTGTCCCAAAAATAAAATTAAAACTTCATTAAAAAACTACACCTTTTCTAGAAAAATTTCCAGTTCTCTGCCGGCAAGCCGATCTAGGTAATCGGCCTACGGGTCATGACCATCAGCCTTCTGATCTTCACAGATCAGCCTACCGGTCATGACCATTCATCTTCTACATACGCCTTTTAGATCCATCTTATCCGAATGATTATTTAATTACAAAATTCTTACAAATTTAAAATTAAACAATAATTCCTATATGGAGATGATAGTCCACCATCTAATTACATGAAAAACTTATATACGCATTCTAACCTCTAAGGAACCATAACCGGTATAAATTAATTAATTAATAATTAATTAAATAACTATTTAATCAACCATAATTAATTAATGAGCATTTACCATACAATCTATGACAACATAAAATATATAGAAACCTAGAGTGCCAACTCTCTATAAAATTAAATTCAAGCATAGAAGAGATTAAGATCACATAATTTATACATATAGTATGATCACAAACTCGTAAATTTATATAAAAATTATGGCTCTGATACCAATTGTTGAAAAAATAGTATGCAGCGAAATTTTAAAAATTTTATATCAGAGTGTTTTTCAAAACACAAGTTTAACATGCTATATTCAAAAATTAACCAGATCTTACTAACCTCTGTATGCCAAAAGGCTCTTGCAATCAGTGAAGAGAAGTAAAGTTCTAGAAAGACCTCAACCAACTAGCCTTCTTTGCTATTCTCTATCCACGATCGGAGTAAGTGTGGGCTCACACGTACTGCTCTTTCTCTAGGTGAGTTTGCTTCCAACCAATTGACAGAACCCAAGGCTAGTGTTCATGATTTATGAACAAGAGCTCTCAGGGAGTTTCAGATTCTCACCAGCAGAGTATCTCTCTTAATCTCTTAATCGATCTAAATAACTTATGTGACTTACTCCCTATTTATAGAGGTTGGGTCTAGGGTCAGTCCTTATTAGATTAGGTCTCAAAAATTTGAATCAGAATCAAATTCGGATCAATCTCTAATAAAATCCGTGTGAAAATGCGTAATCTTTTTCCATGCATCGGCAGGCTGATCTGCCTAATCGGCAGGCCAAACTTGTCCCATCGGCAGGCCAAACTTGAGGATCGGCATGCCAAATTGCCGAAAAAAGATCTCAGCGAACCTTTTATTTTCCACCCGAGATTCTTTAGGATAAAGTCTCAGTTTTAATTCAAATAACCCAATAGAAAAGTTGTCTAATTAAAACAACTTTATCTAGATAATCTCTAGGAAAATAAATGAATTCCTAATAATTCAACAAGTGTATCTTGATTTAATTTATTCAAAATTAAATCAACCGATAAACAGACAAGAATTATCTGATCCCAATAATTCAACAAGTTTATCTTAAATTAATTTTATCACAAAATTAATTCAACCGATAAACAGACATGAATTATTTAATTCTTCTAAATTTCAACCAATCTAATAAATCGGACATAAGTAACCAATTATTGGAAAAGCACGCCGTATCGTTACAGGATGTTGTGAGCTAGCAAAGGGAACCAAATGGACCTATATAGTTCAAGCTCTCGATAATTACGAAACCCAATATCCCATATATACATTTCATAATTTTCCACTCCAACGCTACTCCACAAAAGCTTAGAGCTGCACTCTCGAATTATATAGAATTACGAAGCCTGTATAGCTAAGTCTCCATGACATATCATAGTGTATCCTATCCCCATAGGATTATCCATAATCGGCTTAAGGACAAGTTCTTGTTAGACATGTATGCCCTAAGGAGTAAAAATATAATACGTTTTTGGAGACATTTTTATCAATAAAGAATTTATTCATTTATATATACCAAATCTTGTCCTCTTTACGTTCATATTTGTTGAATGTATGATAAGCAAACAGTAGTCTGAGACTGTCAGTTTAAGCCTTAAGAATTGGGCATATGATGGACTGATTATGCGGAAGACACGATTCTTAAGGTGACAGTCTAAAACATATAATCCACAATCGAGGGAATAAAGTTGGGCACTTTATTCATGTAAAGATTGTTATGTTGTCTATATCCCTTTTGGGAGATGGTTTCTCTTGACCGTCGGAGTTGGACTCCGTGAATAGAAACATTGGCACGTTGTCATAGGTGATGATGTGTTGGATCGGGACATAAAGTGAATTGATTTGGATTAATAATTCTATCTCGGCAAATCGATTCACTTTAGACAATCATTTGTGTTGTATCTTAATCTTGAGATGAATAATGGGCCCGTTGTCTCGACTTGTGTCTTTTGATGTACCAAAGGGTGACACCCACATCTCAATAGTGGTATGCCTGCCGGTACATTGGAGGCATGACTCTTGATAGCGTAGACTTGTTATTCATAGATATGAAATCCATAGCTCCTCTTTAGGAGAAATGATATCCTCTTATATGCGTTGTCCTGTAATTGGAAAACTAGAGCGCTCAACCATTTGGATACATAGGTGTAACCGAATGGTATACTATCTTTGGATGGTAAGTTTTCTAATGGTGAGACAATGGAACGTAAGATAAAAATAATCAGAAAGGTAAGACAGAACTTGTCCTTAAGCCGATTATGGATGATCATATAGGGATACGATACACTATGATATGTCATGGAGACTTAGCTACACGAGCTTCGTAATTCTATAAAGTTTGAGAGTGCAGCTTCAAGCTTTTAGTGGAGTAGCGTTGGAGTTGATAACTGTGAAATGTATATCTGGGATATTAGGTTTCATAATTATCATGAGCTTGAACTTTATAGGTCCATTTTGGTCCCCTTTGCTAGCTCACAAAATCCTGTAACGACACGGCATGCGTTTCCAATAATTTGTGACTTATGTCGGATTTATCAGATTGGTTAAAAATTTGTAAGAATCAAATAATTTATATTTGTTTATCGGTTGAATTAATTTTGTAAGAAATTAGTTCAAGATAAACTTGTTGAATTATTGCGATCAGATAATTCTTGTTTGTTTATCGGTTGTTTTAATTTTGGACAAATTAGAACAAGATAAACTTGTAGAATTATTGTGAATTGATTTATTTTCTTAGAGATTATCTTGATAAAGTTTGTTTTGATCAGATAACTTTTCTATTAGGTTATTTGAATCAAAACTGAGACTTTATCCTTTAGAATCTCGGGTGGAAAATAAGTGATTCGTGGAGATTTTTTCTTTGGAGTTCGGCCTGCTGAATGACGTGTTCGGCTTGCCGATCAACGAGAGATAAGATTTCACGTTTTCACGCGGATCTTATCAGATATTGATCCGAACTTGATTCTGTTTCGAGTTTTTGAGACCTAATCTGATAAGGACTGACCCCAAGACCAATAGCTATAAAAAGGGAGTGAGTCTCATGATTTACTCAGATCAATTTGAGAGATTAAGAGTGATACTCTTCTAGTGAGCATATGAAAACTCCTTGAGAGCTTTTGTTCACAAATCACGAACACTAGCTTTGGGTTCTCTCTATTGGTTGGAAGGAGAGTCACCGATGGAAGAGCTGTACGTGAGCCCACACTCACTCCGGTTGTGGATAGAGAATAGCAAAGAAGACCAGTTGGTTGAGGCTCTTCTGGAACATTACTTCTCTACACAGGTTGCAGAGGTTCTTCGGCACACTAAGGTTAGTAAGATCTGTCTAATTTATACATATAACTTGTCAAACTTGTGTTTTGGAAATTACTCTGATGAAAAATTTTTAAAATTCCGCTGCGCACTTTGTTTCCAACAATTGGTATTAGAGCCATAGTTTTTACATAAATTTGCAAGTTTGTGATCATGTTATATGCATAAATTTTGTGATCTTAATCTCTCCTATGCTTGAATTGAATTTTATAGAGAGATGGCACTCTAGGTTTCTATATAATATATATGTTGTCATGGATTATGTGGTGAATGTTTATTAATTAATTATGGTTGATTAAATCGTTGTTTAATTATTTATTAATTAATTAATTCATACCGGTTATGGTTCCTTAGATGTTAGAATGTGTATCTAGGTTTTTCATGTAATTAGATGGCAGACTATCATCTCCGTCTAGAAATTGTTATTTAATTTTAAATTTGTAAGAATTTTGTAATTAAATGATTATTCAGAGAAGACGGAACGAGAAATCGGATCTTAGAGATAGATGATGGTGCCTCCAGGTATTTCCTGAGTCTCTAATTTTATGTTTTTGAATTGTTGAAAATAAAATTGATGAATTGTATTAAAATTGTATTTTCTGGAATGAGGGTTTTCTGCTCGTTCGGCATGCCGGACGTCATAGTTCGGCAGGCCGAAGGTCACAGATCGGCAGGCCGGACGTATGGTCCGGCAGGCCGACAGTGGGGCAGAAATTGGGGTGCTCTACCGACAGGCCAAACTTTCATGGATCGGCAAGCCGATGTATTAGATCGTCAGGCCGATGAAACATGACCGGTAGGCCGATCACCCAAATCGGCCTGCCAACCGAGAGCTGCCAAGTATCCAGAAAAGGTGCAATTTTTTCGGTGCAGTTTTATTTTTATTTTTGGGACAATTCTGAGAAACATTAAATTTGGATATGACCGGAAATATGAAGTATTTGATTCCTACGGGATTAAAGACTTGAAGATGGGTATTACATGAAGAAGGATACAGCTTGAGGATTCAAGGATGAAGAATGGATAAATGTCTCGATTATTCTCTTGTAATCTTAGTTTTCTATTCTCTAGGGTGGAACCATAATATTACGGTTATTATTATTTTGCTTGTAGCTTTGCTTGATTGCTTTGCTTGTCTGCATTATAATATGATTTACCATGTATATTGATAACATGTCATATAGGATAGGGAGTGCCCCTCATATTAAAATTGTTCATGCATAATTTTAAAATAAAACCTTGATTTCAAAAGATTGAGTGGGAGAAGGTTTTCGAAGAGAGAACCTAAGGCCTCCATCGTTGGTCCATAGGAAGAACATGGTGGTCCCGACCCCTAGGAAGGGATTTCTATCATGTACCAGATTGGATCTCTGAAAGGATAAGGTATTTTAGTATGATTTATGGTTACACACCCCTAGGTGGTGATTATAAATCATGGATAAAATATTGAAACGGTGGTTATACACTCACATTAATTTTATTATTAATCTCCCCTAGGAGCTCTGTTAATAAAATTAATGGCCAAAGAAATGATTATTAGTATATGCTAGATCATACGGGTCCTGGATGGCATATATTAATCAGGAGGGGATCCGTGTTCCTGATTGAATTTGGCATGACTCCCCTAGGTGCTTGTTGAATTCTGAGTTGGGAATTATCGTTGTAAGGTTGTGATATTTTCAAGGTTTTGACACATAAACACATTTGTATGTTTTTACATGATTGTGTTATCTTACTAAACTATTATTATATGTTTGCTTATATTTGGTATATGATTCTTTATTGTAGATTGAAAATGTCTAAAAACGCTTTATCATCGATACTTGACAAAAACCAATTAACCGGTGAGAATTATAATGATTGGAAACAGAACCTGGACATCGTCCTATCCTTTGAGAAACTGAAATATGTACTGAAAACCTCTTGTCCTCCCGAGCCTACGGGAGACTCAAGTAATGGGCAATTCCAAGCGTACGATCGCTGGAAAGATGCTAATGATCAGGCCCGCTACTATGTTATGGCTAGCATGAACAACGTGCTGCAGGCTCAACATCAGGATTATGAGACTGCGAAGCAGATCTTGGATAATCTTGAGGACATGTTTGGAGGCTAGGCCATAACAAAGCGGCAAGGGGCGCTTTGGAAACTCTTAAACTGTAGACAGAGATCGGGGACATCTGTAAAGGAGCACATGATGTTGGTCATGGATAACCTCGCTGAGGCTCAAACCAATGGAGCCGACATCGATGCTGAAACTCAGATGACTATGGTCTTTGAGACTCTGTCTAAGGAATTTATTCCGTTTAGAGCTACTTTTAATCTAAGTAATAGACGGGATATGACCTTGACAGAACTGATGAAACAGTTACAGCAGTTTGAACTGCTGATCAGGGAGTCTCCTGCTGGTGGCGAGGCCAACATGGTAGCTGCTTCTGGTTCCAATCCTAACTCTGGGAATGGAAAGAAGCAACGGGCCAAGAATGGGAAGTCTTCTGTTCCTGCTACTACCAAGAGCAAGAAGAAGAAGAAGAAGAAGAATCGAAAGAAGCTTAAGTACTTCTTTTGTGGTAAGGTTGGGCATATAAAGAAGCATTGCAAGGACTTCCTTTCCAAGGGAGGTAGGTGTGATATTCTATATTTAGAAACTTGTTTGGTTGAGGAATCCAGTGACATCTGGGTCATAGATTCCGGTGCAACTAATCATGTTTGTGTTTCTCTACAAGGATTCAAAGAAACGAGAAGTCTACTGTGTGAAGACTTAACGCTTCGGATGGGCGATGGATATTTGGTCTCAGCAGAAGCAGTGGGAGATGTCCATTTTTACTTTGATAATTATAGGAATTTAATTTTGCAAGATTGTTTTTATGTCCCTAAATTTAAAAGGAATTTAATTTATGTATCTTCTTTATTTAAAGACTCCTACGTGGTATCTTTTAATGAAAAAGTAGTGATTCGTAAAAACAAATCTTTTATCTGTTTTGGATGGATGCAAAATAATCTATATTTTATCAAACCTAAGATGGACTTATTGCTTAATGCTGAGATAAATGATAATGACTCAAAAAGACTTAAACCTTCTCACTCTAATAAGACTTATCTTTGGCATTTGCTACTTGGCCATATTAACCTGAATAGGATTCAAAGGTTGGTAAGGGATGGACCTTTAAGTCACTTAAAGGTGGAATCTATACCTCAATGTGAGTCTTGTTTGGAGGGTAAAATGACCAAAAGACCATACGGGTCTAAGGGCAACAGGGCTGAAGGGGTTCTAGAACTTGTGCATAGTGATGTTTGCGGACCGATGAACGTCCAGGCACGAGGAGGGTATGAGTACTTCATCACTTTTATTGACGATTACTCAAGATATGGGTATGTGTACCTGATGCACCACAAAAGCGAAACTTATGATAAGTTCAGGGAGTTTCAGGCTGAAGTGGAAAAGCAATTGGGTAGACCCATAAAGGCACTTCAATCTGATTGAGGTGGGGAATACCTTTCTGATGATTTCTTGGGACACTTGTTAGAGAATGGGATTTTATCACATTTGACTGCGCTGGGCACTCCGCAGCAGAATGGCATAGCGGAGAGAAGGAATAGGACTTTGTTGGACATGATTAGGTCCATGATGAGTTATTCACCATTGCCTTTATCCTTTTGGGGATATGCACTACAAACCGCATGTTATCTTTTGAACAATGTGCCTTCAAAATCGGTCCCTAAAACTCCTCACGAGTTGCGGACAAGACGGAAGACATCCTTAAACCATATTCGCATATGGGGATGTCCAGCTCATGTCCTGTTTAAGGATTCGAATAAGTTTGAAGCACGTTCGGAAGTTTGCGTGTTTGTAGGATATCCAAAAGGGACTAAAGGGGGTTATTTTTATAACCCAAAGGAAAATAAAGTTGTGGTTTCAACTAATGCAACTTTCCTTGAGGAGAGTTACATGGACAACTTTATAACCTCGAAGCAAAGTGGTGCTTGAGGAGTTAAGGGGTGATCCGTTCACTCCGGAGGTTCTGAACGAAACCATTCCGATCGGTGTAGAAAAACCAAACAAACCTAAACAACAATCTCAGGGGCTTTGGCATAGTGGGAGGATCGGGCGTCAACCTGAGAGGTATATGTTCAATGGGGAGGTCTTCTTGGCTGAACCAGATGAACATGACAGGGATCCTTATACTTACGCAGAAGCTATAGAGGATGTTGATTCAAGACTCTAGACAGAGGCCATTAACATAGAGATGAAGTCTATGAAGACTAATCGGGTCTGGGAGCTTGTGGATCTTCCCGAAGGGGTAAAACCCATAGGGTGTAAGTGGATCTACAAGAGGAAAAGAGGAGTGGATGGAAAGGTCGAAACCTTTAAGGCTAGACTGGTAGCTAAGGGTTATACGCAAATGGAAGGAATCGACTATGAGGAAACCTTTTCGCCTGTAGCCATGCTTAAGTCCATCCGGATTCTCTTGTCCATAGCTGTGGCTCTCGACTATGAGATTTGGTAGATGGATGTCAAGATGGCTTTTTTGAATGGCTATCTTGATGAGTCCATTTATATGGAACAACCAGATGGGTTCAAGGTCGCGGGTTAAGAGGGTAAGGTTTGTAAGCTGCTAAAGTCTATTTATGGACTTAAGTAGGCTTCTCGTTCTTGGAACATAAGATTTGATCCAGTATGGGTTCTCAAAAAACGTGGATGAACCATGTGTTTACAAACACATTAAGGATCGGAAGGTGGTTTTTCTACTGCTCTATGTAGATGACATTCTGCTAATTGGCAATGACGTTGGGGCGTTGTCATCGGTCAAATTATGGTTGACCAAGCAGTTTGACATGAAGGACTTAGGTGAGGCTAATTTTGTTCTCGGTATCCAGATTTTTCGGGATAGGAAGAACAAAATGATAGCTTTGTCTAAGGCCGGCTACATAGATAAATTCTCAGGAGGTTTGCAATGCAGGATTCCAAGAAAGGTGGGCAACCATCTAGGTCTGGAATTACTCTTTCTAAGAAAGACTCTCCAAAGTCTTATGAAGAAAGAGAAAACATGAAGAAGGTGCCTTATGCTTCGGCAGTGGGTAGTCTTATGTATGCCATGCTTTGCACATGACCGGATATTAGCTATGCGGTCGGGATTGTAAGTCGATTTCAAGCGGATCCAGGACTGAACCATTGGGTTGCGGTAAAGCATATTTTCAAGTACTTGAGAAGGACTCGAGGGTATATGCTTGTGTATTCGGGTGAGGATTTAACTCCTCTAGGATACACTAATTTAGATTTTCAATCCTATCTGGATTCTAGGAAATCGACTTCGGGGTTTGTGTTTACTCTAGGTGGCGGTGCCATCAGTTGGAGAAGTGTGAAGCAAGATTGCACTTCGGATTCAACGATGGAGGCCAAGTATGTGGCGGCTAGTGATGCTTCGAAAGAAGCAGTGTGGCTCTGAAAGTTCATTGGGGATCTTGAGGTAGTTCCTTGTATGGATAAAGCGGTATCACTGTACTGTGATAACAGTGCGGCGGTAGCTAATGGTAAGGAACCAAGATTTCACAAGAAGAGTAAGCATATTGATCGAAAGTATCATGTGATAAAGGACTTCGTTGAGGGCGGGCATGTCACGGTGTTCAAGATCATGTCAAAGGACAATTTAGCTGATCCATTTACGAAGACACTTACTAGGAGAGTCTTCCAGAGGCATGTAGAAGCTATGGGGATGCGAAATTTGCTGTATTTACTCACTTAGTGCAAGTAGGAGATTGTTAGACATGTATGCCCTAAGGAGTAAAAATGTAATACGTTTTTGGAGACATTTTTATCAGTAAAGAATTTATTCATTTATATATACCAAATCTTGTCCTCTTTACGTTCATATTTGTTAAATATATGATAAACAAACAGTAGTCTGAGACTGTTAGTCTAAGCCTTAAGAATTGGGCATATGATGGACTGATTATGCGAAAGACACGATTCTTAAGGTAACGGTCTAAAACATATGATCCACAATCGAGGGAATAAAGTTAGGCTCTTTATTCATGTAAAGATTGTTATGTTGTCTATATCCCTTTTGGGAGATGGTTTGTCTTGACCATCGAAGTTGGACTCCGTGAATAGAAACATTGGCACGTTGTCATAGGTGACGATATGTTGGATCAGGACATAAAGTGAATTGATTTGGATTAATAATTCTGTCTCGGCAAATCGATTCACTTTAGACAATCATTTGTATTGTATCTGAATCCTAGGGTGAATAATGGGCCCGTTGTCTCGACTTGTGTCTTTTGATGTACCAAAGGGTGACACCCACATCTCAATAGTGGTATGCATGCCGATACGTTGGAGGTATGACTCTTGATAGCGTAGACTTGTTATTCATAGATATGGAATCCATAGCTCCTCTTTAGGAGTAATGATATCCTCTTATATGCGTTGTCCTATAATTGAAAAACTGGAGCGCTCAACCATTTGGATACATAGGTGTAACCGAATGGTATACTATCTTTTGATGGTAAGTTTTCTAATGGTGAGACAATGGAACGTAAGATAAAAATAATCAGGAAGGTAAGATAGAACTTGTCCTTAAGCCAATTATGGATGATCATATGGGGATACGATACACTATGATATGTCATAGAGACTTAGCTACACGGGCTTCGTAATTCTATAAAGTTCGAGAGTGCAGCTCCAAGCTTTTAGTGGAGTAGCGTTGGAGTATATAATTGTGAAATGTATATATGGGATATTGGGTTTCATAATTATCATGAGCTTGAACTTTATAGGTCACAAAATCCTATAACGACACGACGTACTTTTCCAATAATTGACGACTTATGTTGGATTTATCAGATTGGTTTAAAATTTGTAAGAATCAAATAATTCATGTCTGTTTATCAGTTGAATTAATTTTGTAAGATAAACTTGTTGAATTATTGCGATCAGATAATTCTTGTCTGTTTATCGGTTGTTTTAATTTTGGACAAATTAGAACAAGATAAACTTGTAGAATTATTGTGAATTGATTTATTTTCTTAGAGATTATCTTGATAAAGTTTGTTTTGATCAGATAAATTTTCTATTGGGTTATTTGAATCAAAACTTAGACTTTATCCTTTAGAATCTCGGGTGGAAAATAAGTGATTCGCGGAGATTTTTTCTCAGGAGTTCGGCCTGCCGAATGATGTGTTCAACCTGCCGATGGGGCCTGTTCGGCCTGTCGATCAGCGAGAGATAAGATTACACGTTCTCACGTGGATCTTATCAGATATTGATCCGAACTTGATTCTGTTTCGAGTTTGAGACCTAGTCTGATAAGGATTGACCCCAGGACCAATAGCTATAAAAAGGGAGTGAGTCTCATGATTTACTCAGATCAATTTGAGAGATTAAGAGTGATACTCTTCTAGTGAGCATCTGAAAACTCCCTGAGAGCTTTTGTTCACAAATCACGAACACTAGCTTTGGGTTCTCTCTATTGGTTGGAAGGAGAGTCACCAGTGGAAGAGCTGTACGTGTGAGCCCACACTCACTCCGGTTGTGGATAGAGAATAGCAAAGAAGACCAGTTGGTTGAGGCTCTTCTGGAACGTTACTTCTCTACACAGGTTACGGAAGTTCTTCAGCACACTAAGGTTAGTAAGATCTGTCTAATTTATACATATAACATGTCAAACTTGTGTTTTGAAAATTACTCTGATGAAAAATTTTTAAAATTCCGCTGCGCACTTTGTTTCCAACAGTTCTGTCTTACCTTCCTGATTATTTTTATCTTACGTTCCATTATCTCACTATCGAAAAACTTACCATCCAAAGACAGTATACCATTCGGTTACACCTATGTATCCAAATCGTTGAGTGCCCCAGTTTTTCAATTATAAGATAATGCATTTAAGAGGATATCACTACTCCTTAAGAGGAGCTATGGATTCCATATCTATGAATAATAGGTCTACGCTATCAAGAGTCGCGCCTCCAACGTATCGGCATGCATACCACTATTAAGATGTGGGTGTCACCCTTTGGTATATCAAAAGACACAAGTCAAGACAACAGGCCTACTATTCATCTCAGGATTAAGATATAATACAAATGATTGTCTAAAGTAAATCGACTTGCTAAGACAGAATTATTAATCCAAATCTATTCACTTTATGTCCTGATCCAACACATCGTCACCTATGAAAATGTGCCAATATTTCTATTCATGGAGTCTACCTCCGATAACCAAGACAAACCATCTCTCAATAGGGATATAAACAACATAACAATCTTTAGATGAATAAAGCGCCCAACTTTATTCCCTCGATTGCGAATCTTGTGATTTAGACCGTCATCTTAAAAATCGTGTCTTCTGCATAATATGCCCATCATATGCCTAATTCTTCAAGGTTTTGACAGACAGTCTCAGACTTTTGTTTGCTTATCATACATTCAACAAATATGAACATAAAAAGGACAAGATTTGGTATATAAATAATAAATAAATTCTTTATTGATAAAAATGTCTCCAAAAACTTATTACATTTTTACTCCTTAGGGCATACATGTCTAACACGTGCTTCCAACTTATTGGCTTCCTTAAATAGGACATGAACTGGACATCCCGTATACGAATATGGTTTAAGGATGTATTTTTTCTGTCAACAACACATGAGGAGTATTAGGAACCGATTTTGAAGGCACATTGTTTAAAAGATAATATGCGGTTTATAGTGCATATCCCCAAAAGGATAAAATCAATTATGAATAACTCATCATGGATCTAACCATGTTCAACAAAGTCCTATTTCTTCTTTCAGCCACACCATTTTGCTGTGGTGTGCCTAACAAAGTCAAATGGGATAAAATTTCATTCTCTAGTAAGTGTCCCAAGAACTCATCAGAAAGGTGTTCCCCACCTCGATTGGATTGAAGTGCCTTTATGGGTCTACTTAATTGCTTTTCTACTTTAGTCCGAACTCCCTAAACTTGTCATAAGTTTCGCTTTCATGGTGGATTAGGTACATACCTATACTTTGAGTGATCATCAATAAAAGTGACAAGTACTCATACCCTCCTCGTGCCCGGATGTTCATAGGTCCACAAACATCACTATGTTCTAGTTCTAGAATCGACCCTATTGCCTTTAGACGCAAATGGTCTTTTGGTTATTTTACCCTCCAAACAAGATTCACATAATGGTATAGATTCCACCTTTAAATGACTTAAAGGTCCATCCCTTACCAACCTTTGAATCCTATTCAGGTTAATATGACCTAGTCGTAAATGCCAAAGATAAGTCTTATTAGAGTGAAAAGTTTTAAGTCTCTTAGAGTTTTTATCATTAACCTCAGCGTTTAGCAGTAAGTCCATCTTAGGTTTGATAAAATATAGATTATTTTACATCCATCCATTATAGATAAAAGATTTTTTTTTAACAAATCACCACTTATCAAAATAAACTCCTATAATTATCAAAATAAGGATGGATATCTCTCACTGCTTTAGCAACACTAAGGATCCATCGCCTATCTAAAGCATGACGTCTTCATGTAGCAGACTTCTTGTTTCTTTGAACCCCTGTAGAGAAACAAAAACATGATTAGTTGATCGAAATCTATGACCTAAGTGTCATTGGATTCCTCAACCTAATAAGTTTCAATAACCAGAAGATCACACCTACCTCCTCGAGAAAGGAAGTCCTTGTAATTTTACTTGATGTGCCCAATCTTCCTGCAGAAAAGCACTTGCACTCTTTCTTATTCTTGTTGTTTGCAGGAATAGAAGACTTCTCGTTCTTGACCTGTTGCTTCTTTCTATTCCCTAGGTTAGAATTGGAATTAGACGCAACCGCCAAATTGGCCTCGCCACCCATAGGAGTTTCCCTGATCAAAAGTTCAAACTCCTGTAACTGCTTTATCAACTTAGTCAAGGTCATATCTCATCTATTACTTAAATTAAACATAGCTCTAAGTGGAATAAACTCCTTAGAAAGAGTTTCAAAGACCATAGTCATTTGTGTTTTGGCATCAATGTCAGCTCCATTGGTTTGAGCCTCAACAAGGTTGTTAGACGTGTATGCCCTAAGGAGTAAAAATGTAATATGTTTTTAGAGACATTTTTATCAATGAAGAATTTATTTATTATTTATATACCAAAACTTGTCCTCTTTACATTCATATTTGTTGAATGTTGTTAAGCAAAGAATAGTCCGAGACTATCAGTCTAAACCTTTAAGAATTGGGCACATGATGGACATATGATGCAGAAGACACGATTCTTAAGGTGATAGTCTAAATCATAAGATCTGCAATCGAGGGAATAAAGTCGGGCGCTATATTCATGTAAAGATTGTTATGTTGTCTATATCCTTATTGGAAGATGATGTGTCTTAGCCATCGGAGGTGGACTCCCTGAATATAAACGTTGGCACATTGTCATAAGTGACGATGTGTTAGATTGGGACATAAAGGGAATTGATTTAGATTAATAATTCTATCTTGATAAATCAATTCACTTTAGACAATCAATTGTATTGTATCTTGATCTTAAGATGAATAATGGGCCCATTATCTTGACTTGTGTTTTTTGATGTACCAAAGGGTGACACCCACATTTTAATAGTGGTACGTATATTGGTACGTTGAAGGCATGACTCTCGATAGCATAGACCTATTATTCATAGATATGGAATCCATAGCTCCTCTTTAAGAGTAGTGATATCATCTTCTATGCATTGTCCTGTAATTGGAAAACTAAAGCGCTCAACCATTTAGATACATAGGTGTAACTGAATGACATACTGTTTTTGGATGATAAGTTTTTCGATGGTGAGATAATGGAACATAAGATAAAAATAATCGGGAAGGTAAGGCAGAACTTATCCTTAAACTGATTATGGATAATCCTATAGGGATATGATACGCTATGATATGTCATGGAGACTTAGCTATATGGGCTTCATAATTCTATATATTTCAAGAGTGCAGCTCTAAGCTTTTAGTGGAATAGCATTGGAGTTGATGGTTGTAAAATGTATATCTAGGATATTAGGTTTCATAATTATCAGGAGCTTGAACTATATAAGTCCATCTGGTCCCCTTTGCTAGCTCATAAAAATCCTGTAACGATACGATGTGCTTTTCCAATAATTGATGACTTATGTCAGATTTATTAAATTTGCTGAAATTCGATAAAAATCAGATAATTCATCTTAGTTTATCTATTGAATTAATTTTGTGATAAAATTAATTCAAGATAAACTTGTTGAATTATCGAGATTGGATAATTCATGTCTGTTTATTGGTTAGATTAATTTTGAATTAATTCAAGATAAACTTGTCGAATTATCAGGAATATTTATTGTCTTAGAGATTATCTAGATATGACTATTTTAATTAGATAACTTCTCTATTGGGTTATTTGAATTAAAACTGAGGCTCTATCCTAAGAATCTCAAGTGGAAAATAAAGATTCGCAAGGATAAAAAATCATAAGTTTGGTAGGCCGATCTTAAACTTTGGCCTGCCGATGGGATAAGTTCGGTAGGCTGATCTACTAGTTCAGCCTGCTGATCGTGGGATTTTTTATCACATATTTAGATGCTGATTTTATCAGATATAAATTATGATTTGAATCTGTTTCAAATTTTTGAGCCCTTATTATATAAGGACTAAGTCCTGGGCCCAACCTCTATAAAAGGGGAGTGAGTCCCATTATTATTTAAATCAATTGAGAAATTAAGAGTGAAACTCTGCTAGTAAGATTCTAGAAACTCCCTAAGAGCTCTTATTCACAAATCACGAACACTAGCTTTGAGTTCTCTCAATTGGTTGGAAGGAGAGTCGCTTGGTGGAAGAGCTGTACGTGTGAGCCCACACTCACTCCGATCGTGCATAGAGAATAGCCAAGAAGGACAATTGGTTGAGGTCTGTTTGGAACGTTACTTCTCTTCACTGATTGAGGAAGCTTTTCAGCATTTACAAGGTTAGTAAGATCTGGTTAATTTATGCATATAGCATGTCAAACTTATGTTTTAGAAAATACTCTGATATAAAAAATTTTAAAATTCTGCTGCGTACTATTTTTCCAACAATTAGTATCAGAGACAATTTTCACATAAATTTACGAGTTTGTAATCATTATATATATATAAATTATGTGATCTTGATCTCTCCTATGTTTGAATTTAAGTTTTTAGAGAGTTGGCACTATAGGGTTTTTATATATTTATATGTTATCATGGATTATATGGTGAATGTTTATTAATTAATTATGGTTGATTAAATTATTATTTAATTATTTATTAATTAATTAATTTATGTCTGTTATGGTTCCGTGAGATTAGAATATGTATCTTGGTTTTTCATTTAATTAGATGGCAGACTATCATCTCCGTCTAGGAATTATTATTTAATTTTAAATTTGTAAAAATTTTGTAATTAAATAATCATTCGGATATGACAGATTTAGAAGGCGGATTTGGAAGATAAATGATGGCGCTCCTAGGGATTTCTTGAGTCTCTAATTTTATGCTTTTGAATTGTTGAAAATAAAATTGATAAATTGCATTAGAAACTGTATTTTCTGAAATGGGTGGTTTTTGCTCGATCGGTGGGTTCGGCAGGCCTATGGTCGTAGATCGATAGGCAAGACGTGAGGTTCGACAGGCCGTTTGTAGGGAAGAAAACAGGCAGCTCTGGCGGCAGGCCAAACTTTCATGACCAGTAGGCTGATCTAAAAAGATCGTTAGGTCGATGGGTCATGACCGGCATGCCAATCACCCAAATCGGCTTACCAGTAGAGAGCTAGAAATTTTTTAGAAAAATTTTGTAATTAAATAATCATTCGGAGATGACAGATTTAGAAGGCGGATTTGGAAAATAAATGATGGCACTCCTAGGGATTTCTTGAGTCTCTAATTTTATGCTTTTGAATTGTTGAAAATAAAATTGATAAATTGCATTAGAAACTGTATTTTCTAAAATGGGTGGTTTTTGCCCGATCGGCAAGTTCGGCAGGCCAATGGTCGTAGATCAGTAGGCGGGATGTGAGGTTCGACAGGCCGTCAATGGGGAAGAAATCAGGCGGCTTTGGCGGTAGGCCAAACTTTCATGACCAGCAGGCCAATCACCCAGATCAGCTTGCTAGTAGAGAGCTGGAAATTTTTTAGAAAAGGTGCAACTTTTTCGTGCAGTTTTAATTTTATTTTTGGGATAATTCTAAAAACATTAAATTTTGATATGACCAAAAATTTGGAGTATTCAATTCATACGGGATTGAAGACTTGAACGTGGGCATTACATGAAGAAGGATACATCTTAAGGATTTAAGGATGAAGAATCAATAAAATGTTTCAATTATTCTCTTATAATCTTTGTTTTCTATTCTCTAGGGTAGAACCATAATATTACAGTTATTTATTATTATTTTACTTGTAGCTTTGCTTGATTGCTTTGCTTGTCTGCATTATAATATGATTTGCCATGTATATTGATAACATGCCATGTATATTGATGAAGAATCGATAAAATGTTTCAATTATTCTCTTGTAATCTTTGTTTTCTATTCTCTAGGGTAGAACCATAATATTACAGTTATTTATTATTATTTTGCTTGTAGCTTTGCTTGATTGCTTTGCTTGTCTGCATTATAATATGATTTGCCATGTATATTGATAACATGCCATATAGAATAGGGAGTACCGCTCAAATTAAAATTGTTCTTGCATGTTTTTAAAATAAAACCTTGATTTGAAAAGATTGAGTGGGAGAAGGTTTTCGAAGAGAGGACCTAAGACCTCCATCGTTGGTCCATAGGAAGAACATGGTGGTTTCGACCCCAAGGAAGGGACTGCATCATGTACTTGGTTGGATCTCCAAAAGGATAAGGTATTTTAGTATGATTTATGGTTGCACACCCCTAGGTGGTGATTATAAATCATGGATAAAATATTGAAATGATGGTTATACACTCATATTAATTGTATTATTAACCTTCCCCAAGGAGCTTTATTAATAAAATTAATGGCCAAAGAAATGATTATTAATATATGTTGGATCCTACGGGTCCTGGATAGCATCTATTGATCAGGAGGAGATCCGTGTTCCTGGTTGAATTTGGCATGACTCCCCTAGGAGCTTGTTGAATTCTAAGTTGGGAATTATCGTTGTAAGGTTATGATATTTTCAAGGTTTTGACACATAAACACATTTGTATAATTTTACATGATTGTGTTATCTTACTAAATTAGTATGTTATGTTTGTTTATGTTTGGTATATGATTATTAATTGTAGATTAAAAATGTCTAAAAATACTTTATCATCGATACTTAACAAAAACCAATTAACCTGAGAGAACTATAATGATTGGAAATAGAACCTGGACATCGTCTTGTCCTTTGAGAAACTAAAATTCATGCTGACAACCCCTTGTCCTCCCGAGCCTATGGGAGACTCCACCAACGATCAATTCCAAGCATATGATCATTGGAAAGATGCAAACGATTAGGCCCGCTACTATGTTATGGCTAGCATGAATAACATGCTGTAGGGTCAGCATGAGGATTATGAGACTGTTAAATAGATCTTGGATAATCTAGAAGACATGTTTGGAGGCCAGGCCCTAACAAAATGCCAATGGGTGCTTTGGAAACTTCTTAATTGTAAACAAAGGTCGGGGACATCTGTAAAGGAGCACATGATGTTGCTCATGGGTTACCTTATTGAGGCACAAAACAATAGAGCCGACATCAATGTTGAAACTCAAATGACTATGGTCTTTGAGACTCCGTCAAAGGAATTTATTTTGTTTAGAGCTACTTTTAATTTGAGCAATAGATGGGATATGACCTTAACAGAGTTGATGAAACAGTTACAGGAGTTCGAACTGCTAATCAAGGAGTCTCTTGCGGGTAGAGAGGCCAATTTGGTGGCTGCTTCTAGTTCCAATCCCAACCTTGGGAATGGGAAGAAACAACAGGCCAAGAATGTGAAGTCTTCTGTTCCTACTAACAACAAAAGCAAGAAGAAGAAGAAGAAGAAGAATCCCAAGAAGCTAAAGTGCTTCTTATGCGGGAAGGTCGGGCACGTTAAGAAGCATTGTACGGACTTCCTTTTCAAAGGAGGTAGGCATGATCTTCTATATTTAGAAACTTGTTTGGTTAAGGAATCTAGTGACATTTGGATCATAGATTCTGGTGCAACTAATCATGTTTGTGTTTCTCTGCAAGGGTTCAAAGAAACGAAAAGTCTACTTCATGAAGACTTCACGCTTCGGATGGGATGGATCCTTGGTTTTAGCAGAAGCAGTGGGAGACATCCATCTTGTTGGAAAAATAGTACACAGCAGAATTTTAAAATTTTTATATCAGAGTATTTTCTAAAACACAAGTTTGACATACTACATGCATAAATTAACCAGATCTTACTAAACTTTGTGGGCCAAAAAGCTCCTACAATTAGTGAAGAAAAGTAACATTCTAGAAAAACCTCAACCAACTGGCCTTCTTTGCTATTCTCCATCCATGATTGGAGTGAGTGTGGGCTCACACGTACAGCTCTTCCACCAAATGACTCTCCTTCCAACGAATTGAGAGAACCCAAAGTTAGTGTTCTTGATTTGTGAATAAGAGATCTTAGGGAGTTTTCAAATTCTCACAACTAGAGTGTCACTCTTAATCTCTCAATTGATCTAAATAATAATGAGACTCACTCCCTTTTTATAGAGGTTAGGTCCAGGAGTTAATCCTTATCAGATAATGCCTTAAATTCAAATCAGAATCAAATTCAGATCAATATCTGATTAAATCCGTGTGAAAACGCATGATTTTTTATCGCGCATGGGCAAGCTGATCTGCTTAACCGGTAGGCCGAACTTAAAGATCAGCATGCCAAACTGTCGATGAAAATCTCAACGAATCTTTTATTTTCCACCCTAGATTCTATAGGATAAAGTCTCAGTTTTAATTCAAAAAACCCAATAGAAAAGTTATCTAAGTAAAACAACTTTATCTAGATAATTTCTAGGAAACTAAATGAATTCCTAATAATTCTACAAGTTTATCTTAATTTCATTTATTCAAAATTAAATCAACTGATAAACAGACAAGAATTATCCGATCCCAATAATTCAACAAGTTTATCTCGAATTAATTTTATCACAAAATTAATTCAACCGATAAACAAATACGAATTATTTGATTCTTCCAAATTTCAACCAATCTAACAAATCTGACATAAGTCACCAATTATTGAAAATGCATGCCGTATCGATACAGGATTTTGTGAGCTAGCAAAGGGGACCAAATGGACCTATATAGTGTTAGACATGTATGCCCTAAGGAGTAAAAATGTAATACATTTTTGGAGACATTTTTATCAATAAAGAATTTATTCATTTATATACCAAATCTTGTCCTCTTTACGTTCATATTTGTTGAATGTATGATAAGCAAACAGTAGTCTGAGACTGTCAGTCTAAACCTTAAGAGTTGGGCATATCATGGACTGATTATGCAGAAGACACGATTCTTAAGGTGATGGTCTAAAACGTATGATCCGCAATCGAGGGAATAAAGTTGGGCGCTTTATTCATGTAAAGATTGTTATGTTGTCTATATCCCTTTTGGGAGATGGTTTGTCTTAGCCATCGGAGTTGGACTCCGTGAATAGAAACATTGGCATGTTGTCATAGGTGACGATGTGTTGGATCGGGACATAAAGTGAATTAAATTGGATTAATAATTCTGTCTTGGCAAATCGATTCACTTTAGACAGTCATTTGTAGTGTATCTCAATCTTGAGATGAATAGTGGGCCTGTTGTCTCGACTTGTGTCTTTTGACGTACTAATGGGTGACTCCCACATCTCTATAGTGGTATGCATGCCGG
Source organism: Artocarpus heterophyllus (assembly GCA_025403435.1). NCBI lineage: Eukaryota > Viridiplantae > Streptophyta > Magnoliopsida > Rosales > Moraceae > Artocarpus > Artocarpus heterophyllus. The sequence goes on along the minus strand of CM046354.1, from coordinate 27,704,531 downwards.
TACGTTGGAGGCATGACTCTTGATAGCGTAGACTTGTTATTCATAGATATGGAATTCATAGCTCCTCTTTAGGAGTAATGATATCCTCTTATATGCGTTGTCCTGTAATTAGAAAACTGGAGCGCTCAACCATTTGGATACATAGGTGCAACTGAATGGTATACTATCTTTGGATGGTAAGTTTTCTAATGGTGAGACAATGGAATGTAAGATAAAAATAATCGGGAAGGTGAGACAGAACTTGTCCTTAAGCCGATTATGGATTATCATATGGGGATACGATGCACTATGATATGTCATGGAGACTTAGCTACACAAGCTTCGTAATTCTATAAAGTTCGAGAGTGCAGCTTCAAGCTTTTAGTGGAGTAGCGTTGGAGTTGATAATTGTGAAATGTATATCTAGGATATTGGGTTTCATAATTATCATGAGCTTGAACTTTATAGGTCCATTTTGGTCCCCTTTGCTAGCTCACAAAATCCTGTAACGACACGGCGTGCTTTTCCAATAATTGGTGACTTATGTCAGATTTATCAGATTGGTTTAAAATTTGTAAGAATCAAATAATTCATGTCTGTTTATTGGTTGAATTAATTTTGTAAGAAATTAGTTCAAGATAAACTTGTTGAATTATTACAATCAGATAATTCTTGTCTGTTTATCGGTTGATTTAATTTTGGATAAATTAGATCAAGATAAACTTATAGAATTATTGTGAATTGATTTATTTTCTTAGAGATTATCTTGATAAAGTTTGTTTTGATCAGATATCTTCTCTATTGGGTTATTTGAATCAAAACTGAGACTTTATCCTTTAGAATCTCGGGTGAAAAATAAAAGATTCGCGGAAATTTTTTCTCGGGAGTTCGGCCTGCCAGATGACGTGTTCGGCCTGCCGAACTGGGCTGTTCGGCCTGCCGATCAGAATGTTCGGCCTGCCGATCAGCGGTAGATAAGATTACGCGTTTTCATGCGGATCTTATCAGATATTGATCCGAACTTGATTCTGTTTCGAGTTTTTTGAGACCTAATTTGATATGGACTGACCCTAGGACCAATAGGTATAAAAAGGGAGTGAGTCTCATGATTTACTCATATCAATTTGAGAGATTAAGAGTGATACTCTTCTAGTGAGCATCTGAAAACTCCCTGAGAGCTTTTGTTCTCAAATCACGAACACTAGCTTTGGGTTCTCTCTGTTGGTTGGAAGGAGAGTCACCGGTGGAAGAGCTGTACGTGTTAGCCCACACTCACTCCGGTTGTGGATAGAGAATAGCAAAGAAGACCAGTTGGTTGAGGCTCTTTTGGAACATTACTTCTCTACACGGATTGCGGAGGTTCTTCAGCACACTGAGGTTAGTAAGATCTGTTTAATTTATACATATAACATGTCAAACTTATGTTTTGGAAATTACTCTGATGAAAATTTTTAAAATTCCGCTGCGCACTTTGTTTGCAACAATTGGTATTAGAGACCAGGTTTTTACATAAATGTGCAAGTTTGTATCATGTTATATGCATAAATTTTGTGATCTTAATCTCTCCTATGCTTGAATTGAATTTTATAGAGGGATGGCACTCTAGGTTTCTATATAATATATATGTTGTCATGGATTATATGGTGAATGTTTATTAATTAATTATGGTTGATTAAATCTTTGTTTAATTATTATTAATTAATTAATTCCGGTTATGGTTCCTTAGAGGTTAGAATATGTATCTAGGTTTTTTATGTAATTAGATGGCGGACTATCATCTCCGTCTAGGAATTGTTATTTAATTTTTAATTTGTAAGAATTTGTAATTAAATAATTATTCAGATAAGACGGATCGAGAAGTCGGATCTAGAAGATTGATAATGGCGCCTCCAGGTATTTCCTGAGTCTCTAATTTTATGTTTTGAATTGTTGAAAATAAAATTGATGAATTGCATTAAAATTGTATTTTCTAGATTGAGGATTTTCTACCGATGTTTCAGATCGGTAGGCCGATGGAGCAAGACCGGCAGGCCGATCACCCAGATCGGCCTGCCGACCGAGAGCTACCAAGTATCCAGAAAAGGTGCAATTTTTCTGGTGCAGTTTTAATTTTATTTTTGGGACGATTTTGAGAAACATTAAATTTTGGATATGACCGGAAATATGAAGTATTCGATTCATACGGGATTGAAGACTTGAAGATAGATATTACATGAAAAAGGATACAGCTTGAGGATTCAAGGATGAAGAATCGAAAAATGTCTCGATTATTCTCTTGTAATCTTATTTTTCTATTCTCTAGGGTGGAACCATAATATTATGGTTATTATTATTTTGCTTGTAGCTTTGCTTGATTGCTTTGCTTGTCTGCATTATAATATGATTTACCATGTATATTGATAACATGTCATATAGGATAGGGAGTGCCACTCATATTAAAATTGTTCATGCATAATTTTAAAATAAAACCTTGACTTCAAAAGATTGAGTGGGAGAAGGTTTTCGAAGAGAGAACCTAAGGCCTCCATCGTTGGTCCATAGGAAGAACATGGTGGTCCCGACCCCTAGGAAGGGATTTCTATCATGTACCAGATTGGATCTCTGAAAGGATAAGGTATTTTAGTATGATTTATGGTTGCACACACCTAGGTGGTGATTATAAATCATGGATAAAATATTGAAATGGTGGTTATACACTCACGTTGATTTTATTATTAACCTCCCCTAGGAGCTCTGTTAATAAAATTAATGGCCAAAGAAACAATTATTAGTATATGCTGGATCATACGGGTCCTGGATGGCATATATTAATCAGGAGGGGATCCGTGTTCCTGATTGAATTTGGCATGACTCCCCTAGGAGCTTGTTGAATTCTGAGTTGGGAATTATCGTTGTAAGGTTGTGATATTTTCAAGATTTTGACACATAAACACATTTGTATTATTTTACATGATTGTGTTATCTTACTAAATTATTATATATGTTTGCTTATGTTTGGTATATGATTCTTTATTGTAGATTGAAAATGTCTAAAAATGGTTTATCATCGATACTTGACAAAAACCAATTAACCGATGAGAACTATAATGATTGGAAACGAAACCTGGACATCGTCCTTTCCTTTGAGAAACTGAAATATGTTCTGACAACTCCTTGTCCTCCCGAGCCTACGAGAGACTCAAGTAATGAGCAATGCCAAGCGTACGACCGCTGGAAAGATGCTAATGATCAGGCCCGCTGCTATGTTATGGCCAGCATGAACAACGTGCTGCAGGCTCAATATTAGGATTATGAGACTGCGAAGCAGATCTTGGATAATCTTGAGGATATGTTCAGAGGCCAGGCCATAACGAAGCGGCAAGGGGCGCTTCGGAAACTCTTAAACTGTAGACAGAGACCGGGGACATCTGTAAAGGAGCACATGATGTTGGTCATGGGTTACCTCGCTGAAGCTCAAACCAATGGAGCCGACATCGATGCTGAAACTCAGATAACTATGGTCTTTGAGACTCTGTCTAAGGAATTATTCTGTTTAGAGCTACTTTTAATTTAAACAATAGACAGGATATGACCTTGATAGAACTGATGAAACAATTACAGGAGTTTGAACTGTTGATCAGGGAGTCTCCTGCTGGTGGTGAGGCCAATATGGTAGCTGCTTCTGGTTCCAATCCTAACTCTGGGAATGGAAAGAAGCAACGGGCCAAAAGTGGGAAGTCTTCTATTCCTGCTGCTACCAAGAGCAACAAGAAGAAGAAGAAGAACCCAAAGAAGCTTAAGTGCTTCTTCTGTGGTAAGGTCGGGCATATAAAGAAGCATTGCAAGGACTTCCTTTCCAAGGGAGGTATGTGTGATCTTCTATATTTAGAAACTTGTTTGGTTGAGGAATCCAGTGACATTTGGGTCATAGATTCTGGTGCAACTAATCATGTTTGTGTTTCTCTACAAGGATTCAAAGAAACGAGAAGTCTACTTCGTGAAGACTTAATGCTTCGGATGGGCGATGGATCCTTGGTCTCAGCGGAAGCAGTGGGAGATGTCCATCTTTATTTTGATAATTATAGGATTTTAATTTTGCGAGATTGTTTTTATGTTGCTAAATTTAAAAGGAATTTAATTTCTGTATCTTCTTTATTTAAAGACTCCTACGTGGTATCTTTCAATGAAAAAGTGGTGATTCGTAAAAACAAATCTTTTATCTGTTCTGGATGGATGCAAAATAATCTATACTTTATCAAACCTAAGATGGACTTATTGCTTAATGCTGAGATAAATGATAATGACTCAAAAAGACTTAAAACTTCTCACTCTAATAAGACTTATCTTTGGCATTTGCGCCTTGGCCATATTAACCTGAATAGGATTCAAAGGTTGGTAAGGGATGGACCTTTAAGTCACTTAAAGGTGAAATCTATACCTCAATGTGAATCTTGTTTGGAGGGTAAAATGACCAAAAGACCATACGGGTCTAAGGGCAACAAGGCCGAAGGGGTTCTAGAACTTGTGCATAGTGATGTTTGCGGACCGATGAACATCCGGGCACGAGGAGGGTATGAGTATTTCGTCACTTTTATTGACGATTACTCAAGATATAGGTATGTGTACCTAATGCACCACCAAAGCGAAACTTATGATAAGTTCAGGGAGTTTCGGGCTGAAGTCGAAAAGCAATTGGGTAGGCCCATAAAGGCACTTCGATCTGATCGAGGTGGGGAATACCTTTCTGATGAGTTCTTGGGACACTTGTTAGAGAATGGGATTTTATCCCATTTGACTGCGCCGGGCACTCCACAGCAGAATGGCGTAGCGGAGAGAAGGAACAAGACTTTGTTAGACATGATTAGGTCCATGATAAGTTATTCATCATTGCCTTTATCCTTTTGGGGATATGCACTACAAACCGCATGTTATCTTTTGAACAATGTGCCTTCAAAATTGGTCCCTAAAACTCCTCACGAGTTGTGGACAAGACGGAAGACATCCTTAAACCATATTCGCATATGGGGATGTCTGGCTCATGTCCTGTTTAAGGATCCGAATAAGTTAGAAGCACGTTCAGAAGTTTGTGTATTTGTAGGATATCCAAAAGGGACTAAAGGGGGTTATTTTTATAACCCAAAGGAAAATAAAGTCGTGGTTTCAACTAATGCAACTTTCCTTGAGGAGAGTTACATGGACGACTTTAAATCTCGAAGCAAAGTGGTGCTTGAGGAGTTAAGGAGTGATCCGTTCACTCCGGAGGTTCCGAACAAAACCATTCCGATCGGTGTAGAAAAACCAAACAAACCTGAACAACAACCTCAAGGGCTTCGGTGTAGTGGGAGGATCGGGCGTCAACCTGAAAGGTATATGTTCAATGGGGAGGTCTTCTTGGCTGAACCGGATGAACATGACAGGGATCCTTATACTTACGCAGAAGCTATAGAGGATGTTGATTCAAGACTCTGGACAGAGGCCATGAACATAGAGATGAAGTCTATGGAGACTAATCATGTTTGGGAGCTTGTGGATCTTCCCGATGGGGTAAAACCCATAGGGTGTAAATGGATCTACAAGAGGAAAAGAGGAGTGGATGGAAAGGTCGAAACCTTTAAGGCTAGACTGGTAGCTAAGGGTTATACACAAAAGAAAGGAATCGATTATGAGGAAACCTTTTCGCCTGTAGCCATGCTTAAGTCCATCCGAATTCCATTGTCCATAGCTGCCGCTCTCGACTACGAGATTTGGCAGATGGATGTCAAGACGGCTTTTCTAAATGGCTATCTTGATGAGTCCATTTATATGGAACAACCAGACGGGTTCAAGGTCTCGGGTCAAGAAGGTAAGGTTTGTAAGCTGCTAAAGTCTATTTATGGACTTAAGCAGGCTTCTCATTCTTGGAACATAAGATTTGATCAAGTGATCAAGACTTATGGGTTCTCACAAAATGTGGATGAACCATGTGTTTACAAACACATTAAGGATGGGAAGGTGGTTTTTCTACTGCTCTATGTAGATGACATTCTACTAATTAGTAATGACGTTGGGGCGTTGTCATCGGTCAAATTATGGTTGACCAAGCAGTTTGACATGAAGCACTTAGGTGAGGCTAATTTTGTTCTCGGTATCCAGATCTTTCGGGATAGGAAAAACAAAATGATAGCTTTGTCTCAGGCCGGCTACATAGATAAAATTCTCAGGAGGTTTGCAATGCAGGATTCCAAGAAAAATGGGCAACCATCTAGGTCTGGAATTACTCTTTCTAAGAAAGACTCTCCAAAGTCTTATGAAGAAAGAGAATACATGAAGAAGGTGCCTTATGCTTCGGCAGTGGGTAGTCTCATGTATGCCATGCTTTGCACACGGTCGGATATTAGCTATACAGTCGGGATTGTAAGTCGATTTCAGGCGGATCCAGAACCGAACCATTGGGTTGCGGTAAAGCATATTTTCAAGTACCTGAGAAGGACTCGAGGGTATATGCTTGTGTATTCGGGTGAGGACTTGACTCCTCTAGGATACACTGATTTGGATTCTCAATCCTGTCTGGATTCTAGGAAATCGACTTCGGGGTTTGTGTTTACTCTAGGTGGCGGTGCCATCAGTTGGAGAAGTGCGAAGCAAGATTGCACTTCGGATTCAACGATGGAGGCCGAGTATGTGGCGGCTAGTGATGCTTTGAAAGAAGCAATGTGGCTCCGAAAGTTCCTTGGGGATCTTGAGGTAGTTCCTGGTATGGAAAAGGCGGTATCACTGTACTGTGATAACAGTGCGGCGGTAGCTAATGCTAAGGAACCAAGATTTCACAAGAAGCGTAAGCATATTGATCCGAAGTATCATGTGATAAAGGACTTCGTTGAGGGCGGGCATGTCACGGTGTGCAAGATTGCATCAGAGGACAATTTAGCTGATCCATTTACGAAGACACTTACTGGGAGAGTCTTCGAGAGGCATGTGGAAGCTATGGGGATGCAAAATTTGCTGTATTTACTCACTTAGTACAAGTGGGAAATTGTTAGACATGTATGCCCTAAGGAGTAAAAATGTAATACATTTTTGGAGACATTTTTATCAATAAAGAATTTATTCATTTATATACCAAATCTTGTCCTCTTTACGTTCATATTTGTTGAATGTATGATAAGCAAACAGTAGTCTGAGACTGTCAGTCTAAACCTTAAGAGTTGGGCATATGATGGACTGATTTTGTGGAAGACACGATTCTTAAGGTGATGGTCTAAAACGTATGATCCGCAATTGAGGGAATAAAGTTGGGCGCTTTATTCATGTAAAGATTGTTATGTTCCCTTTGGGAGATGGTTTGTCTTGGCCATCGGAGTTGGACTCCGTGAATAGAAACATTGGCACGTTGTCATAGGTGACAATGTGTTGGATCGGGACATAAAGTGAATTGATTTGGATTAATAATTCTGTCTTGGCAAATCAATTCACTTTAGACAGTCATTTGTATTGTATCTTAATCCTGAGATGAATAGTGGGCCCGTTGTCTCGACTTGTGTCTTTTGATGTACCAATGGGTGACTCCCACATCTATACAGTGGTATGCATGCCGGTACGTTGGAGGCATGACTCTTGATAGCGTAGACTTGTTATTCATAGATATGGAATCCATAGCTCTTCTTTAGGAGTAATGATATCCTCTTATATGCGTTGTCCTGTAATTGGAAAACTAGAGCACTCAACCATTTGGATACATAGGTGTAACTGAATGGTATACTATCTTTGGATGGTAAGTTTTCTAATGGTGAGACAATGGAACGTAAGATAAAAATAATCGAGAAGGTAAGACAGAACTTGTCCTTAAGCCGATTATGGATTATCATATGGGGATACGATGCATTATGATATGTCATGGAGACTTAGCTACACGAGCTTCGTAATTCTATAAAGTTCGAGAGTGCAGCTCCAAGCTTTTAGTGGAGTAGCGTTGAAGTTGATAATTGTGAAATGTATATCTAGGATATTGGGTTTCATAATTATCATGAGCTTGAACTTTATAGGTCCATTTTGGTCCCCTTTGCTAGCTCACAAAATCCTATAACGACACGGCGTGCTTTTCCAATAATTGGTGACTTATGTCGGATTTATCAGATTGGTTTAAAATTTGTAAGAATCAAATAATTCATGTATATTTTTTGGTTGAATTAATTTTGTAAGAAATTAGTTCAAGATAAACTTGTTGAATTATTGCGATCAGATAATTCTTGTCTGTTTATCGGTTGATTTAATTTTGGATAAATTAGATCAAGATAAACTTGTAGAATTATTGTGAATTGATTTATTTTCTTAGAGATTATCTTGATAAAGTTTGTTTTGATCAAATATCTTCTCTATTGGGTTATTTGAATCAAAACTGAGACTTTATCCTTTAGAATCTCGGGTGGAAAATAAAAGATTCGCGGAGATTTTTTCTCGGGAGTTCGGCCTGTCGGATGACGTGTTCGGCCTGTCGAACTGGGCTATTCGGCCTGCCGATCAGCGGTAGATAAGATTACGCGTTTTCACGTAGATCTTATCAGATATTGATCCGAACTTGATTCTGTTTCGAGTTTTTTGAGACCTAATCTGATATGGACTGACCCCAGGACCAATAGGTATAAAAAGGGAGTGAGTCTCATGATTTACTCCGATCAATTTGAGAGAATAAGAGTGATACTCTTCTAGTGAGCATCTGAAAACTCCTTGAGAGCTTTTGTTCTCAAATCTCGAACACTAGCTTTGGGTTCTCTCTGTTGGTTGGAAGGAGAGTCACCGGTGGAAGAGCTGTACGTGTGAGCCCAGACTCACTCCAGTTGTGGATAGAGAATAGCAAAGAAGACCAGTTGGTTGAGGCTCTTTTGGAACGTTACTTCTCTACACGGATTGCGGAGGTTCTTCAGCACACTGAGGTTAGTAATATCTGTTTAATTTATACATATAACATGTCAAACTTATGTTTTGGAAATTACTCTGATGAAAATTTTTAAAATTCCGCTGCGCACTTTGTTTCCAACATATAGTTCAAGCTCTCGATAATTATGAAACCCAATATCCTAGATATACATTTCATAATTATCAACTCTAACGTTACGCTACTAAAAGCTTTGAGCTGCACTCTCAAACTGTATAGAATTACAAAGCCTGTATAGCTAAGTCTCCATGACATATCATAGTGTATCGTATCCTCATAGGATTATCCATAACTGGCTTAAGGACAAGTTCTGTCTTACCTTCTCGATTATTTTTATCTCACGTTTCATTATCTCACCATAGGAAAACTTACCATCTAAAGACGGTGTAACGCCCTGAAATTTATTTAATTTTATTGTAATGTAAAATGATGAATTAGTGTGCCATAATTAATGTTTCAACATTAATTTGATTATTTGGTTGAATTTTAAATTTTAAGTTGTTTTGTTAATTTGATGAATTCAAATGATTTCTTATTGTTTTAAAATGATGTTTTGAGTTTTAAAACACAACAATTTGTAAAATGTTAAAAATATTCCGTTTTACAAAACCGTGGGTGGCATTTGGTTTTCGCACAGTAAAACCGCCCACAAATTTCCTCTATTTATTTCCTTTTTCCCCTCCTCTCTCCTCACTCTCCCTGATCTCACTCTCTCTCCTCTCTCTCTCTCTCTCACCCGAGACTCTCTCGTTCTCTCTCAAATTCTCTCTCAAACTTTTTGAATCAAATTTGAATCCAAGCTTCGGGTTAGCAAGGAGGAAGCTCGGGATCGTGATTTGGCTATCAAAAACATAGATTTAAAGCTTCGATTCAAGGTTAGTTTTGAAATTTCTAAACTTTTTCCAAAATTTTCAATTTTGGGCATTTTTGAAATCTAGGTTCGTTTAAGCTTAGAAAACCTTTGATTTGAGTTAAATGAACTTAGAACAACTAGAATCTAAGCTTAGATTGAAGAAAAACGTATTGGATTCAAGATTTTTCATTTTTCTTCATTTTTTGGATTTTTGAGATTTTTGAGTTTAAATCTTGTTTAAATGAGTTCAAAAGTGTTCTAGTATGTTTTTCTATCATCTATGATTGTTTTCCATGCCTGGGATTTGAGAAAAACAGGTTAAAATCAAGATTTAGATTTTGGGAAATCGAAAACCCGTGGCTAAAATTTTTGGGTTTTCCTAGTTCGGCAGGCCGAACTACGTGTTCGGAGGCCAGATTAAGGATCGACAGGCCGGTGTTCATCTGTCTGGCAGGCCGAACCTGGGAATGTCCGACAGACCAGACCTGGTTTTCGACAGGCCGAACTGTACAGTTCGACCTGCCGAAGCAGGGAGTCCAGCAGGCCGACCGAGCATGGAAAATTTGTGATTTTTAACCCGTTTTCACTGTTTTGAACCCCGATTTAAATTCCAACCTTATAGAATGATTTTTAAAGATAGAAATGGCACACTAGGACATCATGAAATGGTTTAATAACATAGAATGTCTCGAACTAGATATTGATCGACTTAGTGTGTATCTAGGATCGTTTGTGGTTCTGCGGAGCTAATGTATAGCAGACTGGGATTACGGTGTGGGGCACCGGCACCAGTATTGAGGTAGGACTTCTACCCCATTCCTTGGTAGCCTAGTTTCAAAATGATTTGGCATTGAAAAGGATTTCGATTAAAATGTTTTCAACGGTTGTTTGAAAATGAATTTATCGGTTATATTTTAATATACCGTGATCTGAAATGGACTTCATAATAAATGTAAATGACAATACTCGGTAATTGGGTTTTGAATGATGATGGAAATAAACACATAGGCATGATGCCATATCAAAGATCAGGTCGTGTAGCGATCGACCTTGGGGGTAGGTCCCGAAACCCAGCTGGGCCACTATGGTGGTGATATCCTTATGGTTTGTCTAGGAAAAGAAAATGATATTTCTGGTTGTCCGAGTAAACTGTTCTAGGTAAGAACGATTTTATTCAAATTTATTTATTTATTTATTTATTCAAGGTTTCTTTTAAATAATCCCTGAATAATGAAATGTGTCTTTAAATTAAATTATTTTATAAAATATAATCCTACTGAGCCTTTCGGTCACATTTTATTTGTTTTAAATTTCCCCCCACTAGGTGGTTTTCCATTTAGGTTTGGAGAGGATTCAACGGACAGGACACAGGAGTAGTAGAGGGACTAGTAAATTTATTTGTATTATTTAAATCAAGGCATGTAAGATTTTAACTTTATTTGTACTTGGACTGTGGTTGTATTTATGATATTGTCAGTACCATGTGTGTGCACAAGTTGTGGGTCTGTGGGACCCATACTCGCGACTCTATTGTTTTATTATTCGTTTAATGATTTCAATTGCTTAATGTATATGAACTCTTTTATAAGGTGTTGTTTTGAAACCCTCATATTTTATTACTTAATTCAACCCTTAAACTCTTGATTTTAATTAAATTCTCCTTTAATTAATTTAAATAATCCGCCACGTTACCTCTCATACTCTGGGGCATGACAGAATGGTATCAGAGCTCAAGGTTATGAACCTTGGGAATTATGCACACATAGGTTTGACAAGGAAATACCTCTGACAGTCCAAAATTTGTTTTCAGAAGTGAGAGAATGGCACCTAGACGTCGTTCGACAGCTGACGCCAAGTTCAGAAACGATGAAGGCATGATGAGGTCTATGTTTGCAGCTTTTCGACAGATGGCAGCCAGGGCTAGACCGGAGGATTCTGATGTTAGTCGTCGGCATACGTACTTTAAGGAATTCTGGCGTGCATCTATTCTGACTTTTGATGGTAATGGAGATCCGCAGTTGGCAGAATATTGGCTAGATTCGATCTTGAAGCATTTGGATACCCTTGGTGTGCCCGATGAGTATCGTGTAGAGTTCACTGCGTATAAGCTTGAGGGTGGTGCTAACACTTGGTGGAAACAAGCTAACCATTTGGAATGCGGTGGCGATATCAGTTGGGACAGATTCGAGGAGCTGTTCTATGATCGATATTTTTTGCAGGGGTATAGAGATCAGAAGACAGCTGAATTTTACGGGTTGCAACAGGGTGATCTGTCAGTTCGGGAATATGAGGCAAGGTTCAATGAGTTGGCCAGGTTTGCTCCATCAGCGGTGGCATCAGAGCGTGAGAAGTGTATTAAGTTTCAGGAAGGGCTTAAGGCTCCTATTCGGTGACAGCTGGTTGCTCTGCGACTCAGGAGTTTTGGAGAGCTTGTGTCGTCGGCAAAATCCATGGAGAATGATTATATGCAGTATTGTGAGGATCGAGCCAAGGCTTCAGGAGGATCGTAGAGGAGAGGTAGGAAGAGCACTAGTAGCCGTTCGACTCTGGGGAAGAGCAAGCAGGGTGGCGCAAACAGTGGTAGTAGCAGTTTGTCTGGCAGCGGCTCAGCAATCCCTACAGCTTCCATTGTCATTTCTGTCAGCAGCTCGGACACATCAAGAGGAATTACCCGATCATGAGTGCCTGTCTTGGATCTCAGATCGGGGAGGATGCCAGTCGTCAGTCTCAGCCTCAGACCCTACCACCGCCTCAGCAGTACCCGCAGTTGCACTATCCCCAGTTCTCTCCTCAACAGTTCTCATATCCGGCACGAGGGCAGCAGCCGCAGCATTTCTAATGCAGTGTCCCTCAGTATCGAGCGTCGAGTATAGTTAGTGTACAGTCGTCTCCATCTCAGCAGCATCGGCAGAATAATCCCGGACCCAGCAATGTTGGTAGAGGAAAAGGAAAGGCTCCAGTGCAGATTCATGCAATGGCATCTGGAGGTTCAGATTCTCATGTTGGTAACGCGGTTGTCGATGGTACGATCTTAGTTTCTAGATCTTTAGCTCGCGTTTTATTTGATACCGGTGCCTCTCATTCTCTCATTTCGAGTTCTTTTGTACATGCCTTGGGATTAGAGATAGAAGAGTTTAATGAACCCCTAGTCATAACTTCTCCCTCGGGGCGGGTGTGTGTAAATTGTATGTGTAAATCTTGTAAAATAAAGATTGGGGATGAGATTTTTAAAAGTGATTTGATCATACTCCCCATGAGTTCATATGATGTAATTCTAGGGATGGACTAGTTGTCCAGGTATAATGCAGTTGTGGACTGCCAACTTAGAAAAGTGACCCCAATGTCTGATAGGGGGACGATGATCACTTACCAGGGTGGTGGTGATTGGTTAATGAGTGAGCGTCTCATGAAGTAGTGTCTAGGAGGGCGAAGGAATCTGGGTTGTTGTGCTTTTCTTGCCAATCTAGATTGCGAGCCATATGCTTTGAGAGGTAGTGTGGCGATTCTGGTGGTTGATGAGTTCGAGGATGTCTTCCCCAATGAGTTGCCAGGATTACCACCGCATCAGGAAATTGAGTTTGGTATCGAGTTGTTTCCGGGGACAACATCGATTTCTATGGCACCTTATCGGATGGCGCCGGCAGAAATGAAAGAATTGAGGAAGCAACTTCAGGAGCTTGCTAATAAAGGGTATATTCGCAATAGCACATCTCCGTGGGGAGCACCGATTTTGTTTGCTAAGAAGCATGATGGGACTCTCAGGTTGTGTGTGGATTATCGGCAGTTGAATCGTGTTACGGTGAAGAACAAGTATCCCTTACCTAGGATCGATGAGTTGTTTGATCAGTTGGGAGGTTCGCGATACTTCTCAAAGATTGATTTGCGGTCGGGTTATCATCAACTCAGGATTAAGGAAGAGGATATTCCCAAGACAGCTTTTAGGACTCGGTATGGGCATTTTGAGTTTCTGGTTATGTCGTTTGGGTTGACAAATGCTTAAATAGCTTTCATGGATTTGATGAACAGGATATTTAGGCCGTATCTGGATCAGTTCATGATTGTGTTCATCGATGATATTCTTGTGTATTCTAAGACTTGGGAGGAGCATGAGCAGCATCTCCGGATCATGGTTCAGACTCTACGGGAGCACCAGTTGTATGCTAAAAGGGAAAAGTGTGAGTTTTGGTTGACTGAGGTCAATTTTCTGGGTCATGTCATCTCGGAGCATGGTATTTCTGTGGATCCGTCCAAGATTGAAGCCATAGTGGAGTGGGAACGACCAAGGAATGTAGCGGAGATTCGCAGCTTCTTAGGTCTTGCTGGTTATTACAGGAAATTTATAAAGGATTTTTCGAAGATTGCAGCTCTGTTGACGAGATTGATCAAGAAAAATGTCAGGTTTGAGTGGAATGAAGATTGTGAGCTTGCTTTTCAGGAATTGAAGAATTGGTTGACTTTAGCTCTAGTGTTGGTTATTCCTAGCAGTGACGAGCCGTATGAGGTTTACGCAGATGCTTCAAGGCGCAGACTTGGGTGCGTGTTGATGCAGCATGGATGTGTGGTGGCGTACGGATCGAGACAGCTATGACCTCACGAGCGAAATTATCCTACTCATGATTTAGAGCTTGTGGCGGTGATTCACGCGCTGAAGATTTGGAGGTGTTACTTGTATGGAGGGTCGTTTCAGATCTTCTCCGATCATAAGAGTTTGAGGTATCTGTTCACTCAGAGGGATCTTAATTTTAGGCAGCGTAGATGGATAAAGTATATGGAGGATTATGATTTTGCATTGCAGTATCATCCCGAGAAAGCTAATGTGTTCGCGGACACGCTTTGCAGGAAGTCTTCAGGGATTCTCGCTTGTTTGGCTTTTGAGGACTGGAGTAGGGATGCGACAGTGAGTGAGTATAGGCTACGGTATCATGAAGACTGTGATCGAGTTTCGATATATCATGTGGAAGCGACCCCAGCTCTTGTTCAGATGGTGAAGCAAAGTCAATGGCAGGATCGTCATTTGTAGGGGATTTGGTCACGAATTTAGAACGGGGAGCTGTTTGAAGAATGGAGCGTGCATGCAGATGGATCGTTGTATTTCTGGGAGCGTCTTGCAGTTTCAGCTATTGCCGAGGTGACGAAAGCCGTTTTGGACGAAGCTCATAGGTCTCAGTTCACTCTTCATCCAGGGAGTACAAAGATGTATCGTGATTTAAAGAGGCAATATTGGTGGAGAGGCATGAAGAAAGATGTTCGAGAGTACGTGGCCAAGTGTACAACGTGTCTTCAGGTGAAAGCCGAGCATCAGAAGCCTGCAGGTCAACTTCAGCCGCTTCCTATTCCAGGGTGGAAATGGGAGCATGTGACGATGGATTTTCTCACAGGTTTGCCGAGGACGAAGCAGCGGCATGATGCAGTTTGGGTCGTGGTCGATAGGTTGACGAAATCGGCGCATTTCATTCCATTTAGGTCGACGTGTTCGAGGAAGATTCTTGGGGATTTGTATCTGCAGAACATTGTGAGGTTGCATGGAGTTCCTTTGTCCATCACCTTTGATCGAGACACCAGGTTTAATGTTAAGTACTGGAGAAGTTTTCAGGAGGCTTTGGGTATGGGTTTGAACTTCAGTATGGCGTTTCATCCTTAGACTGATGGGCAGTCTAAGCGGGTTATTCAGATTCTTGAGGATATGTTGCGTGCCTGTGCGTTAGACTTCGACGAAAATTTGAAGCAATGTTTGCATCTGGCGGAGTTCGCATACAACAATAGCTATCAGGCGAGTATTGGTATGGCACCATTTGAGGCATTGTATAGGCGACCATGTCGGTCACCTATGTGTTGGGTCGAGCAGGAAGATAGGGTTATTCTTGGGCCAGATGAGATCCGTGATAGCAACGAGAGAGTCGTTGTGATTCAAGATCGATTGAGGGCAGCTTAGAGTCGACAGAAGAGTTACGCGGATAGGAGACGTAGACCCTTAGAGTTCGCGGTTGGAGATTTTGTTCTCTTGAAGGTATCGCCTCGTAAGGGAACTATGCGGTTTGGAGTGAGTGGGAAGCTCACGCCGAGGTATATTGGGTCGTTCAAGATCACTCAGCGTGTTGGTGTGGTTGCTTATCGGCTTGATCTTCCGCCTGAACTTTCTCATGTTCATGATGTATTTCATGTGTCGATGCTTAGGAAGTGTCTGCCTGAGCAGGGTAAGGTAGTTTCATTTCGTGATGTGCAGGTTCGAGAGGATACGACGTACAAAGAAGTGCCGATTCAGATCATCGACCGGAAAGTAATTAGTTTGCATCGTCGTGAGATACCATTGGTAAAGGTCATGTGGCAGCATCACGGGGTTGATGAAGCCACCTGGGAACTAGAGTCGAGTATGCGGGAATTGTATTCGCATTTGTTTTGTTTCTGAAATGAGTTGTAAATTTCCAAGGTGAAATTTCTTTTAGGGGTGGAGAGTTGTAACGTCTTGAAATTTATTTAATGTTATTGTAATGTAAAATGATGAATTAGTGTGCCATAATTAATGTTTCAACATTAATTTGATTATTTGGTTGAATTTTAAATTTTAAGTTGTTTTGTTAATTTGATGAATTCAAATGATTTCTTATTGTTTTAAAATGATGTTTTGAGTTTTAAAACACAACAATTTGTAAAATGTTAAAAAATATTCCATTTTACAAAACCGTTGGTGGCATTTGGTTTTTGCACAGTAAAACCGCCCACAAATTTCCTCTATTTATTTCCTTTTTCCCCTCCTCTCTCATCACTCTCCCTGATCTCACTCTCTCTCCTCTCTCTCTCTCTCTCTCTCGCTTGAGACTATCTCGTTTTCTCTCAAATTCTTTCTCAAATTTTTGAATCAAATTCGAATCCAAGCTTCAGGTCAGCAAGGAGGAAGCTCGGGAACGTGATTTGGCTATCAAAAACGTGGATTTAAAGCTTCGATTCAAGGTTAGTTTTGAAATTTCTAAACTTTTTCCAAAATTTTCAATTTTGTGCATTTTTTAAATCTAGGTTCGTTTAAGCTTAGAAAACCTTTGATTTGAGTTAAATGAACTTAGAACAA
Organism: Artocarpus heterophyllus; assembly: GCA_025403435.1. Classification (NCBI taxonomy): domain Eukaryota; kingdom Viridiplantae; phylum Streptophyta; class Magnoliopsida; order Rosales; family Moraceae; genus Artocarpus; species Artocarpus heterophyllus. The sequence continues at coordinate 27,687,746 of CM046354.1, read as the reverse complement.
CTAGAATCTAAGCTTAGATTGAAGAAAAACGGATTGGATTCAAGATTTTTCATTTTTCCTCATTTTTCTCCATTTTTGGATTTTTGAGATTTTTGAGTTTAAATCTTGTTTAAATGAGTTCAAAAGTGTTCTAGTATGTTTTTCTATCATCTATGATTGTTTTCCATGCCTGGGATTTGAGAAAAATATGTTAAAATCAAGATTTAGATTTTGGGAAATCGAAAACCTGTGGCCAAAATTTCTGGGTTTTTCCAGTTCGGCAGGCCTAACTACGTATTCGGCAAGCCGGATTAAGGATTGGCAGGCCGGTGTTCATCTGTCTGGCAGGCCGAACCTGGGAATGTCCGGCTGACCAGACCTAGTTTCTGGCAAGTCGAACTGCACAGTTTGGCCGGCCGAAGCAGGGAGTCCAGTAGGCCAGCCGAGCATGAAAAATTTTGTGATTTTTCACCCGTTTTCACTATTTTGAACCCCGATTTAAATTCCAACCTTATAGAATGATTTTAAAGATACAAATGGCACACTAGGACATCATGAAATGGTTTAGTAACATAGAATGTCTCGAACTAGATATTGATCGACTTAGTGTGTATCTAGGATCGTTCGTGGTTCCACGGAGCTAACGTATAGCGGACCGGGATTACGGTGTGGGGCACCGGCACATGTATTGAGGTAGGACTTCTACCCCATTCCTTGGTAGCCTAGTTTCAAAATGATTTGGCTTTGAAAGGGATTTCTATTAAAATGTTTTCAACGGTTGTTTGAAAATGAATTTATCGGTTATATTTTAATATACCGTGAACTGAAATGGACTAAATAATAAATGTAAATGACAATACTCGGTAATTGGGTTTTGAATGATGATGGAAATAAACACATAGGCATGATGCCATATTAGAGATCGGGTCGTGTAGCGATCGACCTTAGGGGCAGGTCCCGAAACCCAACTGGGCCACTACGGTGGTGATATCCTTATGGTTTGCCTAGGAAAAGAAAATGATATTTCTGGTTGTCCGAGGAAACTGTTCTGGGTAAGAACGGTTTTATTCAAATTTATTTATTTATTTATTTATTCAATGTTTCTTTTAAATAATCCCTGAATAATGAAATGTGTCTTTAAATTAAATTATTTTATAAAATATAGTCATACTGAGCCTTTCGCTCACGTTTTATTTGTTTTAAATTTCCCCCCTCTAGGTGGTTTTCTATTTAGGTTTGGAGAGGATTTAACGGACAGGACATAGGAGCAGTAGAGGGACTAGTAAATTTATTTGTATTATTTAAATCAAGGTATGTAAGATTTTAACTTTATTTGTACTTGGACTGTGGTTGTATTTATGATATTGTCAGTACCATGTGTGTGCACAAGTTATGGGTCTATAAGACCCATACTCGCGACTCTATTGTTTTATTATTCGTTTAATGATTTCAATTGCTTAATGTATATGAACTCTTTTATAAGGTGTTGTTTTGAAACCCTCATATTATATTACTTAATTCAACCCTTAAACTCTTGATTTTAATTAAATTCTCCTTTAATTAATTTAAATAATCCACCACGTCATCTCCCGTACTCCGAGGCGTGACAGACGGTATACCATTCGGTTACACCTGTGTATCCAAATGGTTAAGCGCTTCAGTTTTTCAATTACAGGATAATGCATATAAGAAGATATCACTACTCCTAAAGAGGAGCAATGGATTCCATATCTATGAATAACAGGTCTACACTATCAAGAGTCATGCCTCCAACGTACCGGCATGCATACCACTATTAAAATGTGGGTGTCACCCTTTGGTACATCAAAAGACACAAGTCAAGACAACAGGCCCACTATTCATGTCAGGATTAAGATACAATACAAATGATTGTCTAAAGTGAATTGATTTGCCAAGACAGAATTATTAATCCAAATCCATTCACTTTATGTCTCGATCCAACACATCGTCACCTTTAACAATGTACCAATGTTTCTGTTCATAGATTTCACCTCCGATGGCCAAGACAGACCATCTCCCAATAGGGATATAGACAACATAACAATCTTTATAGGAATAAACCGCCTAACTTTATTCCTTTGATTGCGGATCTTATGATTTAGACCGTCACCTTAAGAATCGTGTCTTCCTCGTAATCTATCCATCATATGCCCAATTCTTAAAGGTTTAGACAAACAATCTCAGACTATTGTTTGCCTAACATACATTCAACAAATATAAATGTAAAGAGTACAAGATTTGGTATATAAATAATAAATAAATTCTTTATTGGTATATAAAACATATTACATTTTTACTCCTTAGGGTATGCATGCCTAACAATCTCCCACTTGCACTAAGTGAGTAAATATGACAAATCTCACATCCCCATAGCTTCCACATGCCTCTCAAAGACTCTCCTAGAAAGTGTCTTCATAAATGTATCAACTAAATTGTCCTCTAACAAGATTTTGCATACCGTGATATGCCTGCCCTTAACGAAGTCCTTTATCACATGACACTTCCAATCAATATACTTACTCTTCTTGTGAAATCTTGGTTCTTTAGCATTAGCTACCCCCACACTGTTGTCACAATATAGTGATACTGTCTTATCTATACCAAGAACTACCTCAAGATCCCTCAGGAACTTGCGGAGCCACACTGCTTCTTTCGAAGCATCACTAGCCGCCACATACTCGACCTCCATCGTTGAATCCAAAGTGCAATCTTGCTTCACACTTCTCCAACTGATGGCACCGCCACCCAGAGTAAACATAAAACCCAAAGTCAATTTCCTAGAATCTAGACAGGATTAAAAATCCAAGTCAGTATATCCTAGACGAGTCAAGTCCTTACCTGAATACACAAGTATATACCCTCGAGTCCTTCTCAGGTACTTGAAAATATGCTTTACTGCAACCCAATGGTTCGGACCTGGATCCGCCTGAAATCGACTTACAATCCCGACAGCAAAACAAATATCCAATTGTGTGCAAAGCATGACATACATGAAACTATCCACTGCCGAAGCATAAGGCACCTTCTTCATGTATTCTCTTTCTTCCTTAGACTTTGGAGAGTCTTTCTTAGAAGAGTAATTCTAGACCTAGATGGTTGCCCACCTTTCTTAGAATCTTGCATTGCAAACCTCCTGAGAATTTTATCTATCTAGCTGGCTTGTGACAAAGCTATCATTTTCTTCTTCCTACCTCGAAAGATTTGGATACTGAGAACAAAATTAGCCTCACCCAAGTCCTTCATGTCAAACTACTTGGTCAACCATAATTTGACTGACGACAATGCCCCAACTTCATTGCCAATTAGCATAATGTCATCTACATAAAACAGTAGAAAAACCACCTTCGTATTCTTAATGTGTTTGTAAACACATGGCTCATCCATATTTTGTGAGAACCCATAAGTCTTGATCACCTGATCAAATCTTATATTCCAAGAATGAGAAGCCTACTTAAGTCCATAAATTGACTTTAGCAGCTTACAAACCTTACCCTCTTGACCCTTGACCTTGAACCCGTCTGGTTGTTCTATATAAATGGACTCATCAAAATAGCCATTTAGAAAAGCCATCTTGACATGCATCTGTCAAATCTCATAGTTAAGAGCAGCAGCTATGGACAAGAGAATCCTGATAGATTTAAGCATGGCTATAGGCAAAAAGGTTTCCTCATAATCAATTCCTTCCTTTTGCATATAACCCTTAGCTACCAGTCTAGCCTTCAAAGATTCGACCTTTCCATCCACTCCTCTTTTCCTCTTGTAGATCCACTTACACCCTATGGGTTTTACCCTTTCAGGAAGATCTACAAGCTCCTAGACCTGATTGGTCTCCATAGACTTCATCTCTATGTTCATGGCCTCTGTCCAGAGTTTCGAATCAACATCCTCCATAGCCTCTGTGTAAGTATAAGGATCCCTATCATGTTCATCCGGTTTAGCCAAGAAGGCCTCACCATTGAACATAAACCTTTTGGGTTGACGCCTGATCCTCCCAGCACGCCGAAGCCCCTTAGGTTGTTGTTTAGGTTCATTTAGTTTTTCTATACTTATCGGAACGGTTTCATTTAGAACCTCTGGAGTGATTGGATCACTCCTTAACTCCTCAAGCACCACTTTGCTTCGAGGTTTAAAGTTGCCTCAAGGAAAGTTGCATTAGTTGAAACCATGACTTTATTTTCCTCTGGGTTATAGAAATAACCCCCCTTTAGTCCCTTTTGGATATCCTACAAACATGCAAACTTCTGAACATGCTTTAACTTATTTGCATCCTTAAACAGGACATGAGTAGGACATCGCCATATGCAAATATGGTTTAAGGATGTCTTCTTGCCCGTCCACAACTCGTGAGGAGTTTTAGGGACCGATTTTGAAGGCAAATTGTTCAAAAGATAACATGTGGTTTGTAGTGCATATCCCTAAAAGGATAAAGGCAATGATGAATAACTCATCATGGACTTGACCATGCCCAATAAAGTCCTATTCCTTCTCTCTGCTATGCTATTCTGCTGTGGAGTGCCAGGCGTAGTCAAATGGGATAAAATCTCATTCTCTAATAAGTGTCCCAAAAACTTATTAGAAAGGTATTCTCTACCTTGATCGGATCGAAGTGTTTTTATAGGTCTACCCAATTGTTTTTCCACTTCAGTCCGAAACTCCCTAAACTTGTCAAAAGTTTTGCTTTGGTGGTGCATTAGGTACACATACCCATACCTTAAGCAATCGTCAGTAAAAGTGATAAAGTACTCATACCCTCCTCGTGCCTAGATGTTCATTGGTCTGCAAACATCACTATGCATAAGTTCTAAAACCCCTTCGGCTCTATTGCCCTTAGACCCTAATTGTCTTTTGGTCATTTTACCCTCTAAACAAGATTCACATTGAGGGATAGATTCCACCTTTAAGTGACTTAAAGGTCTATCTCTTACTAACCTTTGAATCCTATTTAGGTTAATATGACCAAGGCACAAATGCCAAAGATAAGTCTTATTAGAGTGAGAAGTTTTAAATCTTTTAGAGTTATTACCATTCATCTTAACATTAAGCAGTAAGTACATCTTAGGTTTGATAAAATATAGAGTATTTTGCATCCATCCAGAATAGATAAAAGAATTGTTTTTACAAATCACCACTTTATTACTAAAAGAAAGCAAATAGGAGTCTTTAAATAAACAAGCTACGAAAATTAAATTCCTTTTAAATTTTGGAACATAAAAACAATCTCACAAAATTAAATTCCTATAATTTTCAAAATAAAAATGGACGTCTCTCACTACTTCTGCTAAGACCAAGGATCCATCGCCTATCTGAAACGTGAAGTCTTCATGAAGCAAACTTCTAATTTCTTTGAACCACTGCAGAGAAACACAAAATGATTAGTTGCATTGGAATCTATAACCCAAATGTCACTGGATTCCTCAACCAAATAAGTTTCTAAATGCAAAAGACCTCACCTACCTCCTTTGGAAAGGAAGTCCTTGCAATGCTTCTTGATGTGCCCGACCTTCCCATAGAAGAAGCACTTAAGCTTCTTCGGGTTCTTCTTCTTCTTCTTCTTCCTCTTGTTGTTAGCAAGAATAGAAGACTTTCCATTCTTGGCCCATTGCCTCTTTCCATTCCTAGAGTTAGGATTAGAACCAGAAGCAACCGCCAAATTGGCCTCGCCACCAGCAGAAGACTCCCGAATCAGTAGTTCGAATTCCTGTAACTGTTTCATTAATTCTGTTAAGGTCATATCCCACCTATTGCTCAAATTAGAAGTAGCTCTAAATGGAGTAAATTCCTTTGACAGAGTCTCAAAGACCATAGTCATCTGAGTTTCAGCATAAATGTCGGCTCTATTGGTTTGTGCGTTAGCAAGGGAACCCATGACCAACATCATGTGCTCCTTTACAGATGTCCCCGGTCTCTGTTTACAGTTCAAGAGTTTTCAAAGTGCCCTTTGCCGCTTTGTTAGGGCCTAGCCTCCAAACATATCTTCAAGATTATCTGAGATCTGCTTCGTAGTCTAATAATCTTGATGTTGAGCCTACAGCACGTTGTTCATGCTGGTCATAACATAGCAGCGGGCCTGATCGTTTGCATCTTTCCAATGATCATATGCTTGGAATTGTTCATTAGTGGAATCTCCCGTTGGCTTAGGAGGACAAGGGGTTGTCAGCACAAATTTCAGTTTCTCAAAGTAGAGGATGATATCCAGGTTCCATTTCGATCATTATAATTCTCACCGGTTAATAGATTTTTGTCAAGTATCGAAGATAAAGCATTTTTAGACATTTTTAATCTACAATAAAGAATCATATATCAAACATAAGCAAGCATATCATATTTTAGTAAGATAACACAATTATGTAAAAAAAAAACATACAAATGTGTTTATGTGTCAAAACTTTGAAAATATCACAACCTACAATGATAATTCCTAACTCAGAATTCAACAAGTTCCTAGGGCAGTCATACTAAATTCAATTAGGAACACGGATCTCCTCCTGATTAATATATGCCATCCAGGACCCCTATGATCCAGCATATATTAATAATTGTTTCTTTGGCCATTAATTTTATTAACAGAGCTCCTAGGGAGGTTAACAATAATATTAACATGAGTGTATAACTATCGTTTCAATATTTTATCCATCATTTATAATCACCACCTAGGGGTGTGCAACCATAAATCATGCTAAAATACTTTATCCTCTCGGAGATCCAATCTGGTACATGACAAAAATCCCTTCCTAGGGGTTAGGATCACCACGTTCTTCCTATGGACCAACAATGGAGGCCTTAGGTCCTTTCTTCGAAAACCTTCTCCCACTCAATCTTTTGAAATTAAGTTTTATTTTAAAAAATACATGCATGAATAATTTTAATATGAGTGGCACTCCCTATTCTATATGGCATGTTATCAATGGCAAATCATATTATAATGTAGACAAGCAAAGCAATTAAGCAAAATAATAACCGTATTATTATGTTTCCACCCTAGAGAATAGAAAATAAAGATTATAAGAGAATAATCGAAACATATTATCGAGTCTTCATCCTTGAATCCTCAAGTTGTATCCTTCTTCATGTCATGCCCATCTTCAAGTCTTCAATCTCGTATGAATCGAATACTTCAAATTTCTGGTCATATCTAAATTTAATGTTTCTCAGAATTGTCCCAAAAATAAAATTAAAACTGCACCTTTTTTGGAAAAATTTCTAGCTCTCTGCTTGCAAGCCGATCCAGCCTATCGGTCATGACCCACCGGCCTGCCGATCTTCATAGATCAGCCTGCCAAACCAGAAGTTTGGCCTGCCACCAGAGCCACTTGATTTTTGTCCTGCTGACGGCCTACCAAACCTCACGTTTGGCCTGCCGATCTACGACCATCGGCCTGCTTAAACCATATTCGCATATAGGGATGTCTGGCTCATGTCTTGTTTAAAAATGCGAATAAGTTGGAAGCTTGTTCAGAAGTTTGTGTGTTTGTAGGATATCCAAAAGGGATTAAAGGGGGTTATTTTTATAACCCAAAGGAAAATAAAGTCATAGTTTCAATTCATGAAACTTTCCTTGACGAGAGTTACATAGACGACTTTAAGCCTCAAAGCAAAGTAGTGCTTGAGGAGTTAAGGAGTGATCCAATTACTCTGGGGGTTTCGAATGAAACCATTCCAATCAGTATAGAAAAACCAAACGAACTCGAACAACAACCTAAGGGGCTTCGGCGTAATGGGAGGATAGGGCGTCAAACCGATAGGTATATGTTCAATGAGGAAGCCTTCTTGGCTGAACCAGATGAACATGTTAGGGATCCTTATACTTACATTGAGGCTATGGAGGATGTTGATTTGAAACTCTAGACAGAGGCCATGAACATAGAGATAAAGTCTATGGAGACTAATCGGGTCTAGGAACTTGTGGATCTTCCTGAAGGGGTAAAACCCATAGGGTGTAAATGGATCTGCAAGAGGAAAGAGAAGTGGATGGAAAGGTTAAAGCCTTTAAGGCTAGACTAGTAGCTAAGGGTTATACGCAAAAGGAAGGAATCGATTATGAGGAAACCATTTCGCCTGTAGCCATGCTTAAGTCCATCCAAATTCTCTTGTCCATAGCTACTGCTCTCGTCTACGAGATTTGACAAATAGAGGTCAAGACGGCTTTTCTAAATGGCTATCTTGATGAGTCTATTTATATGGAGCAACCAGACGGCCTGAAGGTCAAAGGTCAAGAGGGTAAGGTTTGTAAGCTGTTAAAGTCAATATATGGACTTAAGCAGGCTTCCTGTTCCTGAAACATAAGATTTGATCAAGTGATAAAGACTTATAGGTTCTCACAAAATGTGGATGAGCCATGTGGACAAACACATTAAGGATGGGAAGGTGGTTTTTCTACTGCTCTATGTAGATGACATTTTGCTAATTGGCAATGACGTTGGGGCATTGTTTTCGGTCAAATAATGGTTGACCAAGTAGTTTGATATGAAGGACTTGGGTGAAGCTAATTTTGTTCTTAGTATCCAGATTTTTCGGGATAGGAAGAATAAAATGATAGCTTTGTCACAAGCTAGCTACGTAGATAGAATTCTCAAGAGGTTTTGCAATGCAGGATTCAAAGAAAGGTGGGCAATCATCTAGGTCTGGAATTACTCTTTCTAAGAAAGACTCTCCAAAGTCTGAGGAAGAAAGAGAATACGTGAAGAATGTGCCTTATACTTTGGCAGTGGGTAGTCTCATGTATGTCATGCTTTGCACACGACTAGATATTTGTTATACGGTAGGGATTGTAAGTTGATTTCAGGTGGATCCGGGATCGAACCACTGGGTTGCGGTTAAGTATATTTTCAAGTACCTGAGAAGGACTTGAGGGTATATGCTTGTGTATTCGCGTAAGGATTTGACTCCTTTAGGATACACTGACTTGGATTTTCAATCTTTTCTAGATTATAAGAGATCGACTTTGGGTTTTGTGTTTACTTTGGGTGGCGGTGCCATCAGTTGGAGAAGTGTAAAGCAATATTGCACTTCGGATTCAACGATGGAAGCCGAGTATGTGGCAGCTAGTGAAGCTTCGAAAGAAGCAGTGTGGCTTCGTAAGTTCCTTGGGGATCTTAAGGTAGTTCGTGGCATGGATAAGGCGATATCACTATAATGTGATAACAGTGTGGCGGTAGCTAATGCTAAGGAACGAAGATTTCACAAGAAGAGTAAGCATATTAATCGAAAGTATCATATGATAAAGGACTTCATCGAGGGCGGGAATGTCACGGTATGCAAAATCATCTTAGAGGACAATTCGGCAGACCCATTCACAAAGATACTCATTGGAGAGTGTTGAAAAGGCATGTGGAAGCTATGGGGATGCGAGATTTGTCATATTTACTCACTTAGTGCAAGAGGGAGATTGTTAGACATGTATGCCCTAAGGAGTAAAAATGTAATATGTTTTTGGAGACATTTTTATCAATAAAGAATTTATTTATTATTTATATACCAAAACATGTCCTCTTTATGTTCATATTTGTTGAATGTATGTTAAGCAAACAATAGTTTAAGACTGTCCGTCTAAACCTTTAAGAATTCAGCATAGATGGACAGATTATGCAGAAGACACGATTCTAAAGGTGACAGTCTAAATCATAAGATCTGTAACCAAGGGAATAAAGTTGGGTGCTTTATTTGTATAAAGATTGTTATGTTGTCTATATCCCTATTGGGAGATGGTTTGTTTTGGCCATCGAAGGTGGACTCTACGAATAGAAATATTGGTACATTGTCATAGGTGACGATGTGTTGGATCGGGACTTAATGTGAATTGATTTGGATTAATAATTTTGTCTCGGTAAATTGATTCACTTTAGACAATCATTTGTATTGTATCTTAATCCTGAGATGAATAGTGGGCCCGTTGTCTTGACTTGTATCTTTTGATGTACCGAAGAGTGACACCCACATTTTAATAGTGGTATGCATATCGGTATATTGGAGGCTTGACTCTTGAGAGCGTAGACCTGTTATTCATAGATTTAGAATCCATAGCTCCTCTTTAGGAGTACTGATATCCTCTTATATGTGTTATCCTGTAATTAAAAAACTAGAGCGCTCAATCATTTGGATACATAGGTGTAACTAAATAGTATACTGTCTTTGAATGATAAGTGTTCCGATCGTAAGATAATGGAACGTAAGATAAAAATAACCAAGAAGGTAAAACAGAACTTGTCCTTAAGCCGATTATGGATAATCCTATGGGGATATGATATAGTCTGATATGTCATGGAGAATTAGCTTACGGGCTTTGTAATTCTATATAGTTCGATAGTGCAACTCCAAGCTTTTAGTGGAATAGTGTTGGAGTTGATAATTATGAAATGTATATCTAGGATATTGAGTTTTATAATTATCAGGAGCTTGAACTATATAAGTCCATCTGGTCCCCTTTGCTAGCTCATAAAAATCTCTGTAATGATACAACGTGCTTTTCCAATAATTAGTGACTTATGTCAGATTTATCAAATAATTCCGTAAAAATCAAATAATTCATGTTTGTTTATTGGTTGAATTAATTTTGTGATAAAATTAATTTAAGATAAACTCGTTGAATTATCAAGATTGAATAATTCATGTATGTTTATCGGTTGGATTAATTTTGAATTAATTCAAGATAAACTTGTTGAATTATCAAGAATACTTATTTTCCTAGAGATTATCTAGATTTGACTATTTTAATCAGATAACTTCTCTATTGGGTTATTTGAATTAAAACTAAGGCTCTATCCCAAAAATCTCGAGTGAAAAATAAAGATTCGTAGGGATAAAAAATTGTAAGTTCGGCAGGCCGATCTTAAACTTTGACCTGCTAATGGGACAGGTTCAGTAGGCTGATCTGCTAGTTCAGCCAGCCGACCATGGGATTTTTTATCACGTGTTTTATCAGATATCAATTTTGAATCTATTTCAAATTTTTGGGCCCTTATCTAATAAGGACTGACTCCTAGGCCCAACCTCTATAAAAGTGGAGTGAGTCTCATTATTATTTAGATCAATTGAGAAATTAAAAGTGAAACTCTGCTAGTGAGATTCTGAAAACTCCCTAAGACTCTTGTTCACAAATCACGAACACTAGCTTTAGGTTCTCTCAATTGGTTGGAAGGAGAATCGCCTAGTGGAAGAGTTGTACGTGTGAGCCCACACTCACTCCGATTGTGGATAGAGAATAGTAAAGAAGGCCAGTTGGTTAAAGTTTGTCTAGAACGTTACTTCTCTTCACTGATTGAGGAAGCTTTTTGGAATTTATAATTTTAGCAAGATGTGGTTAATTTATGCATATAGCGTGTCAAACTTGTGTTTTAAAAAATACTCTGATACAAAAAATTTTAAAATTCTGCTGCGTATTATTTTTCCAACAGAGGTAACCCATGACTGACATCATATGCTCCTTTACAAACGTCTCCGGCCTTTGTTTGCAGTTTAGAAGTTTCCAAAGCACCCCTTACCTCTTTGTTAGGGCCTGGCCTCCAAACATATCTTTAAGATTATCCAAGATCTACTTCGTAGTCTCATAATCTTCATGTTGAGCCTACAGCACATTATTCATGCTGGCCATAACATAACAGCAGGCCTAATCGTTAACATCTTTCCAGTGATCATACGCTTGGATCTGCTCATTAGTGGAATCTCCCATATTCTCAAGAGGACATGGTGTCGTCAGCATAAATTTCAGTTTCTCAAAAGACAAGACGATATTCAGGTTCTATTTTCAATCACTATAGTTCTCACCGGTTAATTGGTTTTTTATCAAGTATCAAAGATAAAGTGTTTTTAGACATTTTTAATCTATAATAAAGAATCATATACCAAACATAAGCAAACATACCACAATAATTTAGTAAGATAACACAATCATGTAAAACATATAATGTGTTTACGTGTCAAAACCTTGAAAATACACAACCTTACAATGATAATTCCCAACTTATAATTCAACAAGTTGCCTACGGGAGACTTGCCAAATTCAATTAGGACATGGATCCCCTCCTAATTAATATATGCTATCCAGGACCCATATGATCCAGCATATATTAATAATCGTTTCTTTGGCCATCAATTTCATTAACAGAGCTCCTAGGGGAGGTTAAGAATAAAATCAATATGAATGTATAACCATCATTTCAATATTTTATCCATGATTTATAATCACCACCTAAGGGTTCGCAATGATAAATCATGCTAAAATACCTTATCCTCATGGAGATCCAACTTGGTACATGATGAAGTCCCTTCCTAGGCTACCTATAGACCGACGATAGAGGCCGCAGGTTCTCTCTTCAAAAACCTTCTCCTACTCAATCTTTTGAAATCAAGGTTTTATTTTAAGAACATGCATGAACAATTTTTAATGAGCGGCACTTTCTATTCTATATGACATATTATCAACATACATAGTAAATCATATTATAATGCAGATAAGCAAGGCAATCATGCAAAGCCACAAGCAAAATAATAATAAATAGCCGCAATGTTATGGTCCCACCCTAGAGAAAAGAAATTAAAGATTTCAAGACATAAATTGAAACATATTATTGATTCTTTATTCTTGAATCTTTAAATTGTATCCTTCTTCATTTATTATCTATCTTCAAGTCTTCAATCCGCATGGATCGAATACTCCATATTTTTGGTCAAATCCAAATTTAATGTTTCTCATAATTATCCTAAAGAAAAGAAATTTAAGATTACAAGAGATAAATCAAAACATATTATTGATTCTTCATCCTTGAATCTTCAAATTGTATCCTTCTTTATGTATTTTCTATCTTCAAGTCTTCAATCTGCGTGGGTCGAATACTCCATATTTTCGGTCAAATCCAAATTTAATGTTTCATAAAATTGTCCTAAAAATAAAATCAAAACTGCACTAAAAAATGTACCTTTTTTGAAAATTTACAGTTCTCTGTCGGCATGCCGATTTCTGAAATCGACCTACCGGTTATGACCCTTTAGCTTACTGTACCTTACAGTCTGGCCTGCCGGTCATGATAGTCCGGCCTGCCTGTCATGACAAATCGGCTTGCCAAACTAGAAAGTTCAGCCTGCCACCAGAGCCATCAAAATTTTGCCCCACGGACGGCCTACCGAACTGAGTTTTGGCTTGTCGGTCTATGACTATTGGCCTGCTGATCCTAGGGGTTTGGCCTGCCAACCAAGCAAAAATCATGCTTTCCAAAAAATACACCTTTTATGTAGTTTCTCAATTTTATTTTCAACAATCCAAAAGCACAAAATTAGATACTCATGAAATACCTGTGGAACGCTATCATCTAACTTCTAGATCCGTCTTCTCTGAATAATTATTTAATTACAAAATTCTTACAAATTTAAAGTTAAATAAAAATTCCTAGACGGTGATTATAGATTGCCATCTAATTATATGAAAAACCTAGATACATATTCTAACCTCTAAGGAACCATAACCGGCACAAATTAATTAATTAATAATTAATTAAATGATAATTTAATCAATCATAATTAATTAATAAATATTCATCATATAATTCCATGACAACATATAAATATATAGAAACTCTAGAATGCCAACTCTCTAAAAATTAAATTCAAGCATAGGAGAGCTCAAGATCACATAATTTATGCATATAGCATGATCACAAACTTGTAAATTTATGTAAAAAAATAGCTATGATACCAATTATTAGAAAAATAGTACACAGTAGAAATTTAAAAATTTTAATACCAGAGTATTTTTCAAAACATAATTTTTACATGCTATATGCATAAATTAACCAGATCTTACTAACCTCGTATGTTGAAGAGCTCCTACAAACGATGAAGAGAAAGGCGTTCTAAAAGAGCATTAACTAACTGGTCTTCTTTGCTATTTTCTATCCACAATCGGAGTGCATGTAGGCGCATGTCGTACAACTCTTCCCTAGTGACTCTCCTTCCAATCAATTGAGAAACCCAGAACTAAGGTTTGTCATTTGTGAATAATAGCTCTCAGGGGAGTTTTAGAGACTCACAAACTAGAGTGCTCACTCTTGATCTCTCAACTGATCAAATAACTTATGAGTCTCACTCCCTATTTATAGAGGTTGGACCTAGGGGTTAGTCCTTATCAAATAAGGCATTAAAAATTCAAATATGGATCAATATTTGATAAAATCACCTAAAAATGTGTGATCAAAATATCATTCAGTCGATAGGCCGAACTGTCAAATCGGCACGTAGAACTTACTCCATCGGCAGGCTGAACCTAAAGACTGGCCCGTCGAACTTATGATAAATGATCCCCGCGAATCTTTTATTTTTCACCCGAGATTCTTAGGATAAAGCCTCAGTTTTAATTCAAATAACCTAATAGAAAAGTTATCTGATTAAAACAATAATATCTAGCTAATCTCTAGGAAAAAAATATTTTGGATAATTCAACAAGTTTATCTTGATTTAATTTTTCACAAAAATTAATTCAACCGATAAACAAACATGAATTATCTGAACCTATAGAATATCAGGCAACTTGATAATTTGACATAAATCACCAATTTATTAGAAAAAGCATGCCGTATTGGTATGTGATTTATTATGAGCTAGCAAAGAGGACCTGATGGACCTATATAGTTCAAGCTCTCAATAATTATGAAACCTAATATCCCAGATATATATTTTATAATTATCAACTCTAACGCTACTCCATTAAAAGCTTAGAGTTACACTCTTAAACTATGTAGAATTACGAAACCCGAATAGCTAAGTCTCCATGACATATCATAATGTATCGTATCCGTATAGGATATCCATAATCGGCTTAAGGATAAATTCTGTCTTACCTTTTCAATTATTTTTCTCTTACATTCCATTATCTCATCATCAGAAATCTTACCATCCAAAGACAGTACTGTTAGACATGTATGCCCTAAGGAGTAAAAATGTAATACGTTTTTTGGAGACATTTTTATCAATAAAGAATTTATTCATTTATATATACCAAATCTTGTCCTCTTTACGTTCATATTTGTTGAATGTATGATAAGCAAATAGTAGTCTGAGACTGTCAGTCTAAACCTTAAGAGTTGGGCATATGATGGACTGATTATGCGAAAGACACGATTCTTAAGGTGATGGTCTAAAACATATGATCCGCAATCGAGGGAATAAAGTTGGGCACTTTATTCATGTAAAGACTGTTATGTTGTCTATATCCCTTTTGGGAGATGGTTTGTCTTGACCATCGGAGTTGGACTCCGTGAATAGAAACATTGGCACGTTGTCATAGGTGACGATGTGTTGGATCGGGACATAAAGTGAATTGATTTGGATTAATAATTCTGTCTTGGCAAATCGATTCACTTTAGACAGTCATCTGTATTGTATCTTAATCCTAAGATGAATAGTGGGCCTGTTATCTCGACTTGTGTCTTTTGATGTACCAATGGGTGACTCTCACATCTCTATAGTGGTATGCATGCCGGTACGTTGGAGGCATGACTCTTGATAGCGTAGACTTGTTATTCATAGATATGGAATCCATAGCTCCTCTTTAGGAGTAATGATATCCTCTTATATGCGTTGTCCTGTAATTGAAAAACTGGAGCGCTCAACCATTTGGATACATAGGTGTAACCGAATGGTAGACTGTCTTTGGATGGTAAGTTTTCTAATAGTGAGACAATGGAACGTAAGATAAAAATAATCGGAGCAAGCAAGACTAGGTGGTTGAGGCTCTTCCGAAAGGTTCTTCTCTAGTTAGAGTTTTCTATAGTCTTGGAATACAAAAGAGATACGTAAGATTTATTTTTAATTTATGTAATTAGCATGTCAAACTTGTTACTAGGAAAAGACTTTGATTTAAAATTTTTAAAATTCCACTGCATATTATTTTCCAACACAACCTGTCATGCCCCGGAGTATGGGAGGTGACATAGTTGGTTAATTATATTAAATGAATGAGAATTTAATTAAAAACAAGAGTTTAAGGGTTAAATTAAATATAAAAATGTGAAAGTTTCAAAACCGTTTTGTAAAAGGAATTCATAATCATTAAACAGACAAAATCATTCAGGCAACCATTAAGCAAGAAATAAAATAATAAAAGTTGGGAGTATGGGTCCCACTGACCCACAACTTATGCACACACATTGTACTAACAATATAATAATACAATCACAGTCCAAGTAAAAAGAAAATTAAAATATTACATAAATTGATTAATTATTAAAAATAACCTATTAACTCCTTCTACTGCTCCTGAGTTCTGTCTGCTGATTCCTCTCTGAACCTAAGCTAATATCCACCTAGTGGGGGAAAGGGTTGAAAACATGCAAAATATGAGCGAAATGCTCAGTAGGACTATATTTTAAAAAACAGTAAATTAAAAGGAAAATATCATTATTCAGAAAATTATTTAAGAGAAAACTTGGAGAAATAAGTTTAAACAAAACTATCCTTACTCAAAACAGTTTATTGGTCCACTAGAAATATCATCATTTCCTTTTCCTGGGCAAATCATAAGAATAACACCACCGTAGTGGCCTAGCTGGGTTTCGGGACCTACCCGTAAGTTTGATCACTACACGACCCAATCTCTGACTTGGCATCATGCCCTTATATTCATTTCTATTATTATTCAAAATCCATTTACCAGATGTTTTCATTAACATTCAATATGAAGTTCATCTCAGTCCACGGTTTATGAAAAAAATAACTGATAAAATTCCTTTTTCAATCAACCATTGAAAATATTTTGATAAATCCCTTTTCAAGGCCAAATCATTTGAAATTGGGTTATCAAAGAAAGAGGGGTAGAAGTCCTACCTCGATACTCGTGCCGATGCCCATACTGTAATCTCGGTCTGCTACACGTTAGCTCCGTGAAACCACGAAGGACCCTAATTACAAACTAGGTCTATCAGTATCTAATCTAAGATATTCTATGTTGCTAAACCATTTCATGATGTCTTAGTGTGCCATTTGTATCTTTATATTCATTTTATAAAGTTGGGATTTCAATCAGGGTTCAAAACAGTGAAAACGGATGAAAATCACAAAATCTGCCCTTGTTCGGTCGGCCTATCAGTCTCCCTGGTTCGGCTGGCCGAACAGCACAGTTTGGCCTATCGGAGTACAGGTCCGGTCGGCCAACATTTTCCAGGTTCGGCCTACCAGATGGATGAATCCAACCTACTGAACACGAAGTTTGGCCTGCCGATTTGAAAATTTTCCATAAATCTCAGGCACGGGTTTTGGGTCTCCCAAAACCCAAATCTTCATTTTAACCTGTTTTTGTCAAATCTCAGGCATCAAAAACAATCATAGATGATAGAAAAACATAATAGGACACTTTTAAACCCATTTAAACAAGATTTGCACTCAAAATCCAAGAAAATCCAAAAATAGAGAAAAAGGGAGAAAAATGAAAAATCTTGAATCGAATCCGTTTCTCTTCACACAAAGCTTAGATTCTAGTTATTCTAAGTCCCTCTATCTTAGATCGAAGGTTCTCTAAGCTTAAATGAGCTTAAATCTCAAGATGCAAGAAAAATGGAAAAACTGAAAAAGTTTTGAAATTTTGAAAACTAACCTCGAATCGAAGCCTTAAATCGCGTTTCCGATTGCCAAATCATGCCCCCGAGCTTCCTACTTGCTAACCCGAGGCTTAGGTTTAGATTTTATTTCAAAATTTTGAGGGAAAGAGAGAGACCGAGAGAGAGAGAGAGTTGCACGGGAGAGAGAGAGAAAAGGAGAGCTGAGAGAGAATGAGAGAAAGAGAGGGAGAGTGAGATATAAATGGAGAGAAATAGTGGGCAGTTTTACTATGCAAAAACCGTGTGTACCCATGGTTTTGTAAAACAAAACATATTTGACATTTGACACATTGTTTGTTTTTAAAAACTCAAAATAACATTTTAAAACAATAAGAAATCATTAGAAATCATCAAAATAAAAGAAATAACTTTAAACTAAAAATTTCACCAATGATCAAATTAAGTTTAAAATATTCATCATGGCACACTAATCCACCACTTTACATTCTAATATCATTAAATTAATTTTGGGGCGTTACAACTCTCCACCCCTAAAAGAAATTTCGCCTTCAAAATTTACAAATCAATTTAGAAACAAAACAGATGTGGATACAACTCCCGCATGCTCGACTCTAACTCCCAAGTGGCTTCATCAACTTCGTGATGTTGCCACACAACCTTTACTAACGGTATGTCTCGACGACGCAAACTGATCACTTTTCGATCGATGATCTGAACTGGCACTTCCTCGTATGTTGTATCTTCTTGAACCTGTACATCGTGAAATGAAACTATCTTACCCTGCTCAGACGGACACTTCCTAAGCATCGATACATGGAATACATCATGAACATGAGAAAGTCTGTGCAGAAGGTCGAGCCGATAAGCAACCACACCTACACGCTGAGTGATCTCAAACGGTCCAACATATCTCGGTGCAAGCTTTCCACTCACTTCGAACTGCATAATACCTTTACAAGGTGATACTTTCAAGAGAACAAAATCCCCTACCGCAAATATCTAGGGTCGATGTCTCCTATCCACATAACTTCTCTGTCGACTTTGAGCTGCCCTCAATCGATCTCAAATTACAGTGACTTTCTCGTTGCCATCACGAATCTCTCCTGGCCCAACAATAACCTTGTCTTTCGGCTCTGCCCAACACACCGGTGACCGACACGGTCGCCCATACAATGCCTCAAATGGTGCCATACCAATGCTTGCCTGATAGCTGTTGTTGTACGTGAATTCTGCTAGATGCAAATACTTTTTCCAATTCCCGCCGAAGTCTAACACACAAGCACGCAACATGTCCTCGATAATTTGAATAACCCGCTTAGACTGCCCATCGGTCTAAGGATGAAATGCCGTACTGAAGTTCAAATATGTGCCTAAAGCCTCCTGAAAGCTCCTCTAGTACTTAGCATTAAACCTGGTGTGTCGATCGGATGTGATGGACAAAGGAACTCCATGCAATCTCACTATATTCTGCAGATACAACTCCCCGAGAACTTTTCTCAAACACGTCGACCTGAATGGAATGAAATGCGTCGATTTTGTTAACCTGTCGACCACGACCCAAACTGCATCATGCCGTTGCTCCGTCCTCGGCAAACCTGTAAGGAAATCCATCGTCACATGTTCCCATTTCCACCTTGGAATAGGAAGCAGCTGAAGCTGACCTGTAGGTTTCTGATGTTGGCTTTCACCTGAAGACACGTCGTACACTTGGCCACGTACTCTCGAACATCTTTCTTCATACCTCTCCACCAATATTGCCTCTTCAAATCACGATACATCTTCGTGCTTCTCAGATGAATGGCGAATTGAGACCTATGAGCTTCGTCCATAACGGCTTTCGTCACCTTGGCGATTGCTGGATCTGCTAAGCGCTCCCGGAAGTACAACGATCCATCTACATGCACTCTTCATTCTTCAAATTGCTCTCAGTTCTGTATCTGCATCTAAATCTCTCATAGATGCTGGTCCTGCCACTGATTCTGTTTCACCATCTGAACAAGAGCTGGGGTCGCTTCCATATGGTACACCGAAATGCGATCATAGTCTTCATGATACTGTAGTCCATACTCACTCACTGTCGCATCTCTTTTCCAATCTTCAAGAGCCAAACAAGCGAGAATCCCTGAAGACTTCCTGCTAAGTGCATCTACGACCATATTAGCTTTCCTGGGATTACTGCAACGCAAAATCATAATCCTCCATATACTCCATCCATCTCTGCTGCCTCAAGTTAAGATTCCTCTGAGTGAACAAAATACCTTAAACTCTTATGATCGAAGAAAACCTGAAATGTCGCCCCATACAAATAACATCTCAAAATCTTTAGTGCGTGAATCACCACCACGAGCTCTAAGTCATGAGTCCATGCTGCATCAACATGCATCCAAGTCTGCGTCCATGCTACATCCATGCTGTCTTGATCCAACACGCATCTACTCGTGAGGTCGTAGCTGTCTCGATCCATACGTCACCACGCGTCCATGCTGCATCAACACGCATCCAAGTCTGCGTCCTGAAGCATCTGTGTAAACCTCGTACGACTCGTCACTGCTAGGAATAACCAATACTGGGGCTGAAGTCAACCAGTTCTTCAATTCCTGAAAAGCGAGCTCATATTCTTCATCCCACTTAAACCTGACGTTTTTCCTAATCAATCTGGTCAATGGCGCTGCGATCTTCGAGAAATCCTTTACAAATTTCCTGTAATAACCTGCAAGACCTCAAAAGCTGTAGATTTTTGCAACATTCCTCGGTCGTTCCTATTCCACTATGGCTTCAATCTTGGATGAATCCACAGAAATACTATGTTTGAAGATGACATGACCCAAAAACTTGACCTCTGACAACCAAAACTCGCACTTCTCTTTCTTGGCATACAACTGGTGCTTTCGCAGAGTCTAAAGCACGATCTTGAGATGCTGCTCATGCTCCTCCCAAGTCCTAGAATACACTAGAATATCATCAATGAACATGATCACAAACTGATCTAGATAGGGCTTGAATATCCTGTTCATCAAATCCATGAAAGCTGTCAGAGCGTTCGTCAATCCAAAGACATCACTAGAAACTCAAAGTGTCCATACTGGGTCCTAAAAGCTGTCTTGGGAATATCTTCCTCCTTTATCCTAAGCTAATGGTATCCCGAGCGCAAATCAATCTTTGAGAAGTACCGCAAACCTCCCAACTAATCAAACAACTCATCGATCCTAGGCAAAGGATACTTATTCTTCACCGTGACACGATTCAGCTGCTGATAATCTACACACAATCTGAGAGTCCCATCATGTTTCTTAGCAAACAAAACCGGTGCTCCCCATAGTGACGTACTATTCTGAATATATCCTTTATCAGTAAGCTCCTGAAGTTGCTCTCTCAATTCTTTCATTTCTGCTGGGGCCATATGATAAGGTGCTACTGAAATTGGTGTTGTGCTTGAAAGCAACTCAATACCAAACTCGATCTCCCAATGCGGTGGTAATCTTGGCAACTCGTCGGGGAAGACATCCTCGTACTCATCAACCCCTGGTATCACTACATTTCTTTTCGAAGCATAGGCTCACCTTCCAGACTTGCAAGACAAGCATGACAAACCAGATTCTTGTGCCCTTCAAGAAATGACTTCATGAGACACTCACTCATCAGTCGATCACCACCACCCTAGTAAGTGATCATCGTCCCCCTATCAGACACTAGGGTTACTTCTCTAAGCTAGCAGTCTACAATTGCATTATACCTGGACAACCAGTCCATCCCTAGAATTACATCATATGAGCTCATGGGGAGTACAATCAAATCATGTTTCAAAATGTCATCCCCAATCTTGATTTTACAAGCTTTACATATACAATTGACACACACCCGCCCCAAAGGAGAAGCTATAACTAGGGGTTCATTGAACTCTTCTATCTCTAGTCCCAAGGCATGTACAAAAGAGCTCGAAATGAGAGAATGAGTGGCACCTGTATCAAATAAAATGTGAGCTAGGGATTGGCAAAGTAAGATTGTACTGTCGATAACTGCATTACTGGTATGGGCATCTGAACCTCTTGTTGCCATTGCATAAACCTAAACTGGTGCCTTTCCTTTTCCTCTACCAACATTACTAGGTCCTGGATTATTCGACCAATACTGTTGTGATGGAGACGACTGTACACTAGCTATACTAGGTACTCGATACTGAGGGACGTTACGTTGGAAATGCTGCGGCTGCTGTCCTGGTGCTGGGTATGACAATTACTGAGGAGAGAACTGAGGGAACTACAACTGCAGAAATTGTTGAGGCGGAGGTAGGGTCTGAGGCTGAGGCTGACAACTAGCACCTTCTTCGGTCTGAGATCCTAGACGGGCACTCCTGATCGGGCAATTCCTCTTGATGTGTCTTGGCTCCTGGCAATAATGACAATGAAAGCTGTAGGGATTGCTGCGCCCGCTGCTTGATGAACTACTGCTACCACTGTTCGCGCCACCCTGCTTGTTCTTTCCCAGAGTTAGACGGCTACTGGTGTTTTTCCTACCGCTCCTCTGTGGTCCTCCTAACGCTTTTGTTCGATCCTCACAATACAACGCATAATCGTTTTCCCCCAATATTGCTGACGACACAAGCTCTCCAAAACTCTTGAGTCGCAGAGCAACCACATTTTTCACGTTCCTGAAACTTAATACATTTTTCACATTTCGATGCCACTGTTGATGTAGCAAATCTGGCCAGCTCATTAAACCTTGCCTCATACTCTCGAACAGACAAGTCACCCTGCTGCAACCTATAGAACTTAGTTGCCTTCTGGTCTCTATACCCCTGTGGAAAATATCGGTCATAGAACAGCTCCTCGAACTTATCCCAATTGATGTTACCATTGCGTTCCAAACGCTTAGCTTGCTTCCACCAAGTATTAGCACCACCCTCGAACTTATATGCAGCAAATTCCACGCGATACTCATCTGGCACTCCAAGAGTATCTAAATGCTTCACGATCAAGTTAAGGTTTAAACTATGTTTTAGTTTCTGTTGCAATGAAAATCATAACAAATTCAAGAATGTTTTAAAAAAAATTAACTAGTATTTTCTTAATAAGTAAGTAAGATTAAAGAATAAGAAACGAAGTTAAAACAAGATAAGTAACAACTCGAAAAGGCGGGTGGTTACACATATATTATCAAGCTTTAATAATAACAGATCAATTAATCCCCGATTAATTATCCATTTAATTATTAACTTCGGTGTCTCTCCACTGTAGACTTGATGTTGTAGTCTTGATAATATACCATATTATGGGACTCTTATGAATAAGTCTTGCCTATGACCTCTCTTATTACGTATATCTCTATAGTTTATCCATAATCGGATTAAGGACTTAGTTCCATTTTACGTTTCTATTATTTTATCTCAAAGTTTCACTATTTCACTATTAGAAAATCCATTCCTTTTACAACACATACAAAAGGAATATCATCCGGTTATCAAATGTATCCAAATGACTGATGCCTCATTATATTTTCCAATACCCGAATAATGCCTTTAAAAGGATAACATTGACTCTTTGTTAGAGAGGCAAGGATTTCGTGTTTGTGGATTATGCTCTCATCGAACATAGATTACATCTCTATCATACTAACAATGGAGCCTTTGTTCATCAAAACTCCTACCTTTGGCATATCAAAAGATACAAGCTACAAATATAAAGTCATGAATGGACTCCAGGATTATGATGACACATGAGTTATTATCAAAGAAAATTGATTTAAATTAAATGAAATTAATATTAAATCAATTCAACTTTAGGTCCAATCTAGTATACGACCACCATTAGGTCTACCATACAAATGTGTCTACCATGGAGTTAAATCAGCTTCGACGACCAAGATAAATCACCTCCCTAATTGGACGTAGATCTCCTTTATAGTCTTATCAGGTATAAAGTGTCCAACTATGTATATAGGCTGTGCACTATATAATCTAGAGTATTAATCTTTGAATCGGACCTTCCCTCATATAAACTCCATATATGCTCAATTTCAAGATTTGGTTCTAATAGTCATGGATCATATATTTGCTAATATACAATTATTGTAACGAAAGTAATATGAAGACTATTATTAATACATGAAATATTTACATTATTATTTATTTCATCAAAAATGTCATAAATACCTATAAGGTATTTATTCCTTAGGGTATCAATCCTAACATTGAGAACAAGGAATGAGTTTGTACCTATAAGAATATAATATTCCCCTAAACAACTTTGTCTTTATTAATTGGAGAAGACACATCAACCGAACTCAGAGCAAAAAAGAAGGCTAGGCAAAGACCCGCATTGAGCTTCCCTAAGGGCTTAAAAGAGTGGAGTAGTTTGTCTCTATAGGCACACAAAAAAAGAGTCGAAACACGTTTGGAAAAAAAATATTTTAGTATGAGCAAGTATGTAAAAATATATTTCAAAAAAGCACGTAAAAAAGGAATTAAACTATGAATAAGAATTTAGTAAAAAGAAAAAAGAAAAAAAAATTAATAACACATTTGAAAGAAATTATTTTAAGAAAAACAAAACAGGAAAAATATATTTTAAAAAAGCACATTACAAATTTGCAATAACTTGAATGTAGAGAAGTCTCTAACAAAAAAGGACAAAAAGAATAAAAAAAAATAAACATGGAAAGAGAATAACAAAAAAGAAAAACAAATAAGAAAAAGTAGGAATAAAACAGAGAGGTTGATATTTGTCAAGTACAGTGGAATGCACCAAAAAAGAGTTTGTCTCGTGTATATTTTCGTGTTGTAATGTAAGATTGAACGTCTTTTCAATCTCCCCCTTAAATCAAGGTGCTGTCATTTCGAATTTAGATGATGTTATCATGACAGTGACATTTTGAACGTAATTGTAGGAATAATGCCTCGTATCTTATCCCTAACAGTCGCACCTTTTAGAGAAAGACTCATGATAGCAGCAATGGTTTTCGTGTAAGGGAAGCAGAAGCTGATAACATACTTTTTATTCAATTAGTTCGATCACACTCTTATAGTTGATTTAAATTGTCTAAGGAGTGAGGGCTAATTGTTGGGATTCAATTTGGTGAAGCCCAAATCGAATCAAGGTCAAGGCCCAATGAAGAGCATAGACTAAATTATTTAACAACCAGAGCGAACTCAATCATATGACGTGATATGCTTGTCATGTGAGGTCCAGATTGGATTCTTTCAAAGTGTCCTTTTTACATTCGATGTGCTCAATTCATAAAAATTAAGTTGGGTGAGTCTTAATTAGAAGAATGTGAACTTTGTGAGCGTTGTGGTCGATTTGCTTAAAGCGATCGATTTGAAGGTAGGAATTGCCCAATAGGAGTTTAAATCTACTAAGTCATGTGGTTTCTTAGGATAAAGTGGTTCGAAATTTACAACCAATAAAGACTTGACACATGTCCTACTCCATCAACAACTACTCAAATCCCCCTCCCACTAGTAAGAACCCATTTTATCAAATGAGGCCTTTATAAATAAGCCAGAAGCACTTTATTTTTTGGGGGGACATTCATTCACTTTCATAATTCTCTACTTGCTATACAAGAATACTTTGCATTATCATTTCTCATATTCTAGTTCTCTTCTTTTCAAGTACATATTGTTCTTAGAAATTATTATAAGTTGTACATAAGCCTTAACAATTGGTGAAGAAGAAGCTCCTCGACAGTGGACATAGCTTAGTATATGAATGAACCACTATAAATCTTGTATGTGGTAGTTTTTACTTTAATTTCTATCATCCAATTATAAGCTTATTATCAGTATTTCTGATCATTATTACACAGTTAAACAAATTTTCAAGCATGTCAGGACCTAATATTGGTACTTAAAGGGCTCAATCAACCTAAGTTGACTTCTAAATTATGCATTAACCCAATTTGATTTAATTGTAGATCTAACGTCTACATTGTCTCTATTATGTAATTATTTTTTTAAATATATTTTCATTTAAATATTTTATTGAACATATTCTTTGAACCTGTTTTGTTTTTATAACTGCACTATCGAAATATATTTTATCCTTAATTATAAGTGGTATCTTTTGCTTCCTTATTGTTCTATTATTTTGCCCTGCTAAAATAACTTCTTTCAAATGTGTCCTTGTTTAATTCATTATATGCTTTTTTTAAATACTTCTCCCCTTTCATGTGTTCCTATTAATATGTCTTGGAAACCTAATCAGGCCATTACAACATCCCCCATAAATGTGTCTTCTTTTAAAAAAAATTTCATGTCATCCTTTCAACATTATTTTTTAATAAATACGTTATCTCTAATTTGTTATTGTTGTCGTAATTTTAAAGTACACTTATTTTCTTTTACATTACTCTTGTTAACGTAATTTCTTTCATATTTGTCCATGCTTCATTTTTGGGTTCTTTTATTTTCATTTTGCATGAAGACTTTACAAAATAATCTCTTTTTTTAATACACTTCTTTTAAATAGTTTTTCCTCATATGTTCTCATTGAAATATATTTTTCCATGTAGGTACCTATGATATTTTTTGTCTCATCCTTATTATTTTAAAAAACAATACTCATAAAAATGTTTGTTTTGGTTTCGTATTAACTTACAACTAACAAAAATCTTTCGTATTAAAAAAATTAAAGACATAATAACATGATAATCTTTTTAACATACAGATTCTAAGACCTACAAAATGACTCCCGCTTGTGTAGCACGTTAATTTAACTAGTAATAGGGTAAAAGGGATATTTAGGTTCCAATACAAAAAAAAAAAGGGTTGTATAGGTAAAAGAGTCTGGTTGTTTAGAGATAAAAACTTTTTTTTTTTTTGGAAAATAAATAAAAAAGGCTATTTAAATACACCAATAGTGCCAAGTCGCGTTTCAAAAAAAAAAAGGGGGCCAAGTCCGACCCAAGCCGGTACACGCATCGCAGGGAGAGGAAGAAAGGTGTTCTGTTGGTAAAGACTGAAGGTGAAGAGATAAAAGATCAACTGAAAAAAAAAAATAATAATAATAATAATAACAAAAAAATGTATCATCCTACTCGAGGCGGTGTTCGTGGTGGCCGAGATCGTAAGTTCTCTTTCCTTTCCATTTGTACATATTCTTAGGGTTTTTATTGTTTCTTCAATTGTTGGTCTGGTCGTAATTCTCTTGAGTCTCCTGATCTTCAGAGAAAATCAAAACATTACTTTGATTCGTCATGTCATTTCTAAGGCTGTAGTGGAAATTTCTAGAATTGTTTAAGCTTAATGAAAAATTTGCTATTCGATTCGAATTCGCGTAGCCATGGGCAAAAAGATACACACACACTCTTTTTTTCCCTTTGGTTTACGGGCATCAAGTGGACCTGCTAGGGCAATGAATATGTTTTGGAATCTCTGCTGGCTTTGATTTTGTTCGTTGAATTGAGTATGGTGTTGTGGATTCTGAAGATTTATAAGCCCTAATTGATTATATATGTACACACGCACGCATATATAAGAAAAAATAATGAACTGAAAGTAAAACCTTAAATGGAGGATTGAACTGCTAAATTTGGGACTTGAGCAGGTAGTAGTTTGTGTGAGGCATTGAAATTATATGGCTTAGCGGCTTTAACAACTTTTTCCCCCTTCTGTATGTGGTTAGGACAATTTTTTATTTTCGAAATATACATTTAGTTTGTAAGATTTTCAGATTCTGTACCGAAAAATGGTTCTTCCGGTTCATTGCATATGGGTTTTTCATTAATTCCGCTACTCAGAAAGCTAGTCGGTTTTACCTCCTTGTTCTAACAATTGTTTATTTTTGCACATGTAACTAATTTGGAACTTTCTTCTTTTGTGTTTTTTTCTTTTTTTGAGATTATTTTTTATCCTTCTATGTTTACTCTTACCTTTTGGTGTTTACTTTCTTGCTACTCTTTCGGTGATGCACAGAATTTAGTTGGGACGATGTGAAAGCTGATAAGCATAGAGAAAACTATCTTGGTCACAGTGTCAAGGCTCCAGTTGGAAGATGGCAGAAAGGTGATTTTTTTCCTCCTTCTTCTTCAGTTTAAGTTTATTGTTTAACCGTGGAAATTAATACAAATCCTGAATGTATTTACAATGGTGATACATATTTTTTTCACGCTTTGTTTTATTCTTTGGCTTTCAAAGAAAGTTCATATTTTCAGAACATGGACTTCGAAATATAACAGGCCTTCTTGACTAGGGATTCTGAGAGTCCTGGACTTCACTAGTATATATTGGCTTTGCTCCATTGGTTGTGAAGCTAATCGAAAAAGGAGTTTTAATCTGTTTTGTTTTTGGCATAATGTTTTTTTCCCCCTTCATTTTCAACAGTAGACTACTTTGAGATAATGTATCAACTTCTTATTTTGTAATTTTTAATTCGATAGGAAAGGATCTGCAGTGGTATACCAGGGAAAAAGGTTCTGGGAGTGCAGACATAGAAGCTACAAAAGAAGAGATTAAAAGGATTAAGGAAGAGGAGGAGCAGGCTATGAGAGAGGCTCTTGGCTTGGCTCCTAAGCGTGCAAGCCGCCATCAAGGTAATCGGCTTGACAAACATGAGTTCTTGGAGCTCGTGAAACGAGGCTCTACTGCTGAGGATGTTGGTGAAGGACATGCTGATGCAGCACATGTTCATGGTCTTGGTTTCTCAAGGTATATGTTACTAGAAAGAATAATAAATTGATGAATAGATTCATGCAAGTAAATCATGTGTAGATACAGCGTCATTGCATGTATTCTTCTGTTTGTTTTCTTATATTAGATCTTTTCTATGCAGAGCGCATCGTCCCCATGTAGAATCCACTTCTCTTACATCCAGTATTAAGGACTTGCAACCTGAAGTGTTGTTAACAGCCCCTGTGCCCAATCCATCAATAAGGAACACTGAAGAAGAGGAGTCTGGGGACGAAGGTAGCCAAAAGAAAAGGAGGCGTGAAGAAAAGAAACAGGAGAAGCAAGAGAGGCGTGAAAAGCGAGAGAAGTACGAAAAACGTGAAAGACACAAAAAGCGCCATTCCTCAGATGACAAGAGGAAGCGGAGGAAAGAAAAAGAAAGGCGACACAATTCCGACTCTGACTGAAGAAATCCCTAAGCCAATAGAAGAAGTGTGGAATATGCTTCTAATTCTGATATGTTATCGGACGAGCTGGTAGTGTTCAAACCTGTTGGAGTTGCCATTTTTCTTCATTTATTTTTTTTGTTTCTGTAGTACCCATGTGGGATAATTGACCATCCAATCCAAGCCCATTATTAAAGAGCCTGGTATGAAAAGATGCGGTCTTCTGGTCAATACATGACGTATGCGGCAATGGAATTTGGAATTTTCAATATTATGTAAGGACCAAGTCAGGTAATCGCATGCCAACTGTGTGCTTGTATGTGTTATAATGGCTTCGAAGTGTTTGCGTACTCATTATGTGTAGGTGAATCTGCCATGCAAATTACCATACAGAAACCTGTTACATCGGTGCATGTCTTGATCTTGAGCAAGTAGGCGGAACAGCCCTTCCCAATACGCTGAAGATATAAATGGGAATAGGGTTGTTCTCACTTCTCTTGAAAAGACAATAGCTCCCGTCCTTAGATGCCTCTGTGTGTGTGTTTTTTAGGGTTACTTTAGATAAAACACACGTACGATGAACTCCTCTCTTGTACTCTTCTCTCCTCTCTCATTCAATCTCGTATTGAGTGGAAGAAACAAGAAAGAAAGTAGCTGATCCTCGAGCCAATCCATGTGAACTCCAACGTGCAGATGCCAACTAGTTGGCGTGGGAGTAAGACTTAGTTAAATATATTATTAGGAATTAAAATTGGTTTAGAATTTTGCTACACTTATAAATAGAATGCTTCTGTTTATTTTTAGAGTTGATTAATAAATATTGAGATTATTTGTTTTTTTTTTCTCTTCGGTTTTTGTTCTCGTTAGAATTATTTCTTTTCTGTCATATGATGATTTTGGTGGATCTTTGTTGTGGTTCTATTCTTCTTCCGATTCTCTCTTTTCTATTCAAATTCTACATCACTAGCACTGCCTTTTTGCTTCCTTCGCAGCCCACAATCATGCAAAACTACTCAAGGGCAAATCCTCCCTTGTACCAAAATTCTAGCAACAGAAGCCGAGCATGCTATCAGTGGTCATCGACCGTACTACCAACGATATCTTATTGTATTACTTGTTGATGGTCCATTGTGATACCATAAATTGTGGAGAAAATTACATGTTATGCCCTACTTTTAAAGTTGTTTTTATTTTTGCCATATTTATAAAAGTTTATGTTACACTATCATTCGTATTATATATTAAGTTGCGCCATAAATAAACATGTATGACATTTATAAAAAGTAAATCTTAAAAAGATGGCTTTAATGAAGATTCTCTTAAATTGGAGCGTTTTAGGTCGCCCAACGTGAAACTATTCAGCTTTCTAATCAAAATATTACAGTAAATTAAAAAAAAAAAAATTATTTCTAACCCAAAGAGCTTAAAAATATGAAAAAATCACTAGCAACAGTGATGCAAATCGCAAATGCAATTTGTTGCACATCTGTTGCCTCATTGTGGGGCTGGAAATGATGCACCTAATGTGTTTTTATCACACATGAATCCATAGATCCCTTTTTTACAATGCCACAAACACCATACAATTGAGCCCGGAATTGAGCCACGACTGTAATATCTAGGAAAAATTCATTCGTTTAAGTCTATAGCTAAGACAAGATTCAAAAAAATAAATTTCCTTAGGAATTTCATGTAAATATGAAGTTTTGTAATCAATATGAAATGTGTGTAAATATTTATGAATTATGATGTATTTCATGCAAACAAATTTTATGAATTTGAACTCAAAAAAAATTGTTAAGTGCTTAAACAGTGATTCTAATGTCACAAGGACTTTTGTAAAATCTAGATTTTGTGACAAATATTCATGAATGAATATTTAAAGACATTAAGATAAAATTTAAATGATAAGTAGGTAAAAATAAAGCTAGAAATAAGGCAGGAGAAGAATCTAAAGAAACAGATTCTACAACATAAATGCAGTATAAGAATTATAGTATATAAAATAATGCAATATAGGAATTTAATTGAATAAAAAGTGTGAATAATCATGGAAGAAAATGGAAGCTAGTGGAAGGTTATAGGAAGTATACTGAAAGTATAGGAAAAGTTTTACGCAATATAAATTTAGATTGAAAATTCAAAAGAAAAGTTTGGCTTTTCTTCTTCGAAAGTGTGAAAAATTCCACACTTTTCTTAATAATTTCATGGGCCTTAAGAGGGATGAGAATTTAGACTATTTTTATTTACAAAATGCCACTAGGCTTGGCCTATAAATACCCCAACACTTGGTGAAATTCAAAACCTCGCTTTCTCCACCATTTCTCTCCAAATCTCCCACTTTAAACCCTAATTCTCTTAAAACTTTGTCAAGTTCTAGCTATTAATTATCTTTAGAATTAAGGCACATCAGTCTAGAGAAGGTTTCAAGGAAAACTTAGGTAAAAACCTAATTTTCATTAAGTATATTTTATAAAATTTGAAGTTTAAAGGAGTTTATATTGGCTATGTTTGAGTATTGTTAAAATGTGTTGTGAATTTATTTTTCATAAGGCATAAGAGGGTTATGATTGTTGAAGAGGATACAAGTATTTTGGGAACTTTTGAATACAAATCCTAAGAAAGGTTATGTTTTGAGTAGTCATGCATACTAAGTGTTTGAAAAATATCATGGATTAGGAAAACCATTTGATGTGGTTGGTTTGTCTTTCATATGTTTAAGGGTCTAAAAGATCAAAGTTAAAATTTAAACAAGCAACAACAAATGAGTCAAACCATTGCATACAAAAAGTACAATGAATTTTGAATATTTGTGTTATTGAGATGTTTGGAGGCTTAATTAGTTTTTTAGTTTAACACGAGTTTTGCTGGAAATATTGAGACAAGTAACTTTCATGAAGAAACCTTTTACTGTTAGACATGTATGCCCTAAGAAGTAAAAATGTAATAAGTTTTTGGAGACATTTTTATCAATAAAGAAATTATTTATTGTTTATATACCAAATCTTGTCCTCTTTACGTTCATATTTGTTGAATGTATGTTAAGCAAACAATAGTCTGAGATTGTCAGCCTAAACCTTTAAGAATTGGGCATATGATGGACAGATTATGTAGAAGACACGATTCTTAAGGTGACGGTCTAAATCATAAGATCCGCAATCGAGAGAATAAAGTTGGGCACGTTATTCATGTAAAGATTGTTATGTTGCTATATCCCTATTGGGAGATGGTTTGTCTTGGCCATCGGAGGTAGACTCCGTGAATAGAAACATTGGCACGTTGTCATAGGTAACGATATGTTGGATCGGGACATAAAGTGAATAGATTTAGATTAATAATTCTGTCTCGGCAAATCGATTTACTTTAGGCAATCATCTATATTGTATCTTAATCCTGAGATGAATAGTGAGCTCGTTGTCTTGACTTGTGTCTTTTGATGTACCAAACGGTGACACCCACATCTTAATAGTGGTATGCATGTCGGTAAGTTGGAGGCATGACTCTTGATGGCGTAGACCTATTATTTATAGATATGGAATCCATAGCTCCTCTTTAGGAGTAGTGATATCCTATTATATGCGTTATCCTGTAATTAAAAAACTGGAGCGCTCAACCATTTGGATACATAGGTGTAACCGAATGGTATACTATCTTTTGATGGTAAGTTTTTTGATGGTGAGATAATTGAATGTAAGATAAAAATAATCAGGAAGGTAAGACATCACTTGTCCTTAAGCCGGTTATGGATAATCCTATGGGGATACAATACACTATGATATGGTCTATTTGGTCCATTTGGTCCCATTTGCTAGCTCACAAAATCCTATAACGATACGGCGTGCTCTTCTATTAATTGGTGACTTATGTCAGATTTATTAGATTGGTTAAAGTTTGGAAAAATTAGATAATTCATGTCTGTTTATCGATTGAATTAATTTTTTGTGATAAATTTAATTCAAAATAAACTTGTTGAATTATTGGGATCGAAAAATTTTTGTCTATTTATCGGTTGATTTAATTTTGAATAAATTAGATCAAGATAAACTTGTAGAATTATTAGGAATTTATTTATTTTCCATCAAATAACTTTTCTATTGGGTTATTTGAATTAAAACTGAGACTTTATCCTATAGAATCACGGGTGGAAAATAACAGATTCGTTGAGATATTAATCGACAGTTTGGCATGCCGATCCTCAAGTTTGGCCTGCCGATGGGGCCTGTTTGGCCTGCCTGATCGGCCTGCCGATGAGCAAAAGATAAGATCACGCGTTTTTAAATAGATCTTATCAAATATTGATCCAAATTTGATTTTGATTCAAATTTTGAGACCTAATCTTATAAGGACTGGCCCTAGACCCAACCTCTATAAATAGGGAGTAAGTCACATAAGTTATTCAGATTAATTGAGAGATTAAGAGTGATACTTTGCTGGTGAGAATCTAAAAACTCCTTGAGAGCTCTTGTTCACAAATCACAAATACTTGCTTTGGGTTCTCTCGATTGGTTGGAAGGAGAGTCACCTAGTGGAAGAGCTGTATGTGTGAGCCCACACTCACTCCGATCGTGGATAGAGAATAGCAAAGAAGACCAGTTGGTTGAGGCTCTTCTAGAACGTTACTTCTCTTCATTTATTGCGGGAGTTCTTCGGCATTCAAAGGTTAGCAAGATCTTGTTAATTTATGCATATAGCATGTCAAACTTATGTTTTGAAAAATACTCTAATATAGAATTTTTAAAATTCTGTTGCGTACTATTTTTCAACAATTGGTATCAGAGCCATGCTTTTTACATAAATCTACGAGTTTGTGATAATGTTATATGTATAAATTTTGTGATCTTAATCTCTCCTATGCTTGAATTTAATTTTATAGAGAGTTGACACTCTAGGTTTCTATATATTTTATATGTTGTCATGGATTATGTGGTGAATGTTCATTAATTAATTATGATTGATTAAATCATTATTTAATTATTTATTAATTAATTAATTTATACCGGTTATGGTTCCTTAGAGGTTAGAATGTGTATTTAGGTTTTTCATGTAATTAGATGGCAGACTATCATCTCCGTCTAGGAATTATTATTTAATTTTGTAAGATTTTTGTAATTAAATAATTATTCGGAGAAGACGGATCTAAAGAATGATGACGGCGCTCCTAGGTATTTCCTGAGTCTCTAATTTTATGTTTTTGAATTGTTGAAAATAAAATTGATGAATTGCATTAAAATTTGTATTTTATAGAATGGGAGATTTTTGCTCGATCGGCATGCCAAACCCCATAGTTCGGCAGGCCGATGGTCACAGATCGGCAGGCCAAACGTGAGGTTCGGTAGGCCGTCAATGGGGCAAAAATCAGGAGGCTCTAGCGGCAGGCTGATCTTTCATGAGTCGGCAGACTGATCTTTCATGAGTCGGCAGGCCGATCTTCCTTATCGACAGGGCGATGGGTCGTGACCGGCAAGCCGATCACCCAGATTGGCTTGCCAACCTAGAGCTAAAAAATTTTCAGAAAACATGCAGTTTTAATTTTATTTTTGGGACAATTCCAAGAGACATTAAATTTGGATATGACCAAAAATATGAAGTATTCGATTCATACAAGATTGAAGACTTAAACATGGACATTATATGACGAGAGATACAACCTGAGAATTCAAGGATGAAGAATCGATAATATGTTTCGATTATTCTCTTGTAATTTTTGATTTCTATTCTCTAGGGTGGAACCATAATATTACAGTTATTATTATTATTATTTTACTTGTAGCTTTGGTTGATTGCTTTGCTTGTCTACATTATAATATGATTTACCATGTATATTGATAACATGTCATATAGAATAAGGAGTGCCGCTCATATTAAAATTGTTCATGCATGATCTTAAAATAAAACCTTAATTTTAAAAGATTAAGTGGGACAAGGTTTTCGCAGAGATGACCTACGGCCTCCATCGTTGGTCCATAGGAAGAACATGGTGGTCCCAACCCCTGGGAAGGGATTTTTGTCGTGTACCAGATTGGATCTTCGAAAGGATAAGGTATTTTAGCATGATTTATAGTTGCACACCCCTAGGTGGTGATCATAAATCATAGGTAAAATATTGAAACGATGGTTCTACACTCATGTTAATTTTATTATTAATCTCCCCAGGAGCTCTATTAATAAAATTAATGGCCAAAGAAATGATTATTAATATATGCTGGATCATACAGGTCTTGGATGGCCTATATTAATCATGAGGGGATCCGTGTTCCTGATTTTTATTTGGCATGACTCCCCTAAGAGCTTGTTGAATTCTGAGTTGGGAATTATCGTTGTAAGGTTGTGATACTTTCAAGGTTTTGACACATAAACACATTTGTATGTTTTTACATGATTGTGTTATCTTACTAAATTATTATTATATGTTTGCTTATATTTGGTATATGATTCTTTATTGGAGATAAAAAAATGTCTAAAAGCGCTTTATCTTTGATACTTGACAAAAACCTATTGACTGGAGAGAATTATAGTGATTGGAAACGAAACCTGGATATCGTCATTTCCTTTGAGAAACTGAAATATGTACTGACAACCTCTTGTCCTCCCGAGCCTATGGGAGAGTCAACTAATGAGCAATTCCAAGCGTATGATCGCTAGAAAGATGCTAATGATCAGGCCGCTGCTATGTTATGGCTAGCATGAAAAACATGATGCAGGCTCAACATCAAGATTATGAGACTGCGAAGCAGATCTTGGATAATCTTGAGGATATGTTTGGAGGCCAAGACATAACAAAGCGGCAAGGGGCACTTCTAAAACTTCTTAACTGTAAGCAAAGGATGGGGACATCTGTAAAGGAGCACGTGATGTTAGTCATGGGTTACCTCGCTGAGGCTCAAACCAATAGAGCCGACATCGATGCTAAAACACATATGACTATGGTCTTTGAGACTCTATCAAAGGAATTTATTTCATTTAGAGCTACTTTTAATTTAAGCAATAGACAGGATATGACCTTAACAGAATTAATGAAACAGTTATAGGAGTTCAAACTGCTGATCAGGGAGTCTCTTGCGGGTGGAGAGGCCAATTTGATGGCTGCTTCTAGTTCCAATCACAACTCTGGGAATGGAAAGAAGCAACGGGCCAAGAACATGAAGTCTTCTACTCCTGCTAGCACCAAAAGCAAGAAGAAGAAGAAGAAGAAGAACCCGAAAAAGCTTAAGTGCTTCTTTTGTGGGAAGGTCAGGCACATCAATAAGCATTGCAAGGACTTCCTTTCTAAAGGAGGTAGGTGTGATCTTCTATATTTAGAAACTTGTTTGGTTGAGGAATCCAGTGACATTTGGGTCATAGATTCCAGTGCAACTAATCCTGTTTGTGTTTCTCTACAAAGGTTCAAAGAAACGAGAAGTCTGTTACATGAAGACTTCACGCTTCGGATGGGCGATGGATCCTTGGTCTCAGCGGAAGCAGTGGGAGACGTCCATCTTTATTTTGATAATTATAGGAATTTATTTTTGCAAGATTATTTTTATGTTCCTAAATTTAAAAGGAATTTAATTTCTATGGCTTGTTTATATAAAGACTCCAATTTCTGTGGCTTGTTTATTTAAAGACTCCTATTTGGTTTCTTTTAATGATAAAGTGCTGATTCATAAAAACAAATCTTTTATCTGTTCTGAATAGATGCAAAATAATCTATATTTTATCACCTAAGATGGACTTATTGCTTAATGTTGAGATGAATGATAATAACTCTAAAAGACTTCAAACTTCTCACTCTAATAAGACTTATCTTTGGCATTTGTGCCTTGGTCATATTAACCTAAATAGGATTCAAAGGTTGGTAAGGGATGGACCTTTAAGTCACTTAAAGGTAGAATCTATACCTCAATGTGAATCTTGTTTGGAGGGTAAAATGACCAAAAGACCATTCGGGTCTAAGGGCAATAGGGTTGAAGGGGTTCTAGAACTTGTACATAGTGATGTTTGCGGACCGATGAACATCCAAGCACGAGGAGGGTATCAGTACTTCGTCACTTTTATTGGCGATTACTCAAAATATGGGTATGTGTACCTGATGCACCACAAAAGCGAAACTTTTGACAAGTTCAGGGAGTTTCAGGCTGTAGTGGAAAAGCAATTGGGTAGACCCATAAAGGCACTTTGATCCGATCGAGGTGGAGAATACCTTTCTAATGAGTTCTTGGGACACTTATTAAAGAATGGGATTTTATCCCATTTGACTGTGCCGGTCACTCCATAGCAGAATGGTGTAGCAGAGAGAAGGAATAGGACTTTATTGGACATGGTTAGGCTCATGATGAGTTATTCATCATTGCCTTCGTCCTTTTGGGGATATGTACTACAAACCGCATGTTATCTTTTGAACAATGTGCCTTCAAAATCGGTCCCTAAAACTCCTTACGAGTTGTGGACAGGTAGGAAGACATCCTTAAACCATATTCGCATATGGGGATGTCCAGCTCATGTCCTGTTTAAGGATGCGAATAAGTTGGAAGTACGTTCGGAAGTTTGCGTGTTTGTAGAATATCCAAAAGGGATTAAAGGGGGCTATTTCTATAACCCAAAGAAAAATAAAGTCGTGGTTCAACTAATGCAACTTTCCTTGAGGAGAGTTGCATGGACAACTTTAAGCCTCGAAGCAAAGTGGTGCTTGAGGAGTTAAAGAGTGATCCGATCACTCTGGAGGTTCCAAATGATACCATTTCGATTAGTGTAGAAAAACCAAATGAACCTAAATAACAACTTAAGGGGCTTCGGTGTAGTGGGAGGATCGGGCGTCAACCTGAGAGGTATATGTTCAATGGGGAAGTCTTTTTTACTAAACCGGATGAACATGATAGGGATCCTTATACTTATGCAGAGGCTATGGAGGATGTTGATTCAAAACTCTAGACAGAGGCCATGAACATAGAGATGAAGTCTATGGAGACTAATCAGGTCTAGAAGCTTGTGGATCTTCCCGAAGGGGTAAAACCCATAGGGTGTAAGTGGATCTACAAGAGGAAAAGATGAGTGGATGGAAAGGTCAAAACCTTTAAGGCTAGACTGGTAGCTAAGGGTTACACGCAAAAGGAAGGAATCGATTATGAGGAAACCTTTTCGCTTGTAGCCATACTTAAGTCCATCTGGATTCTCTTGTCCATAGCTGCCCCTCTCGACTATGAGATTTGGCAGATGGATGTCAAGACGGTATTTCTAAATGGCTATCTTGGTGAGTCAATTTATATGGAACAACCAGAAGGGTTCAAGGTCCAGGGTCAAGAGGGTAAGGTTTGTAAGCTATTAAAGCCAATTTATGGACTTAAGCAGGCTTCTCATTCTCAGAACATAAGATTTGATTAGGTGATCAAGACTTATGGGTTCTCACAAAATGTGGATGAGCCATGTGTTTGCAAACACATTAAAGATAGGAAGGTGGTTTCTCTATTGCTCTATGTAGCTGACATTTTGCTAATTGGCAATGACATTGGGGCATTGTCGTAAGTCAAATTATGGTTGACCAAGCAGTTTGACATGAAAGACTTGGGAGAGGCTAATTTTATTCTCGGTATCCAGATCTTTCAGGATAGGAAAAACAAAATGATAGCTTTGTCCTAGGTCGGCTACATAGATAAAATTCTCAAGAGGTTTGCAATGCAGGATTCTAAGAAAGGTGGGCAACCATCTAGGTTTGGAATTACTCTTTCTAAGAAAGACTCTCCAAAGTCTGAGGATGAAAGAGAATACATGAAGAAGGTGCCTTATGCTTCGGCAGTGGGTAGTCTCATGTATGCCATGCTTTGCACAAGACCGGATATTTGTTATGCGGTCGGGATTGTAAGTCGATTTCAAGCAGGTCCAGGACCAAACCATTGAGTTACGGTAAAGCATATTTTCAAGTACCTGAGAAGGACTCGAGGGTATATGCTTGTATATTTGGGTGAGAACTTGACTCCTCTAGGATATACTGACTCGTATTTTCAATCTTATGTAGATTGTATGAAATTGACTTCTAGTTTTGTGTTTACTCTAGGCAGCGGTGTCATCAGTTAGAGAAGTGTGAAGCAAGATTGCACTTCAGATTCAACGATGGAGGCCGAGTATGTGGCAGCTAGTGATGCTTCGAAAGAAGCAGTGTGGCTCCGCAAGTTCCTTGGGGATCTTGAGGTAGTCCTTGGTATGGATAAGGTGGTATCACTGTACTGTTATAACAGTGCGGCGGCGGCTAATGCTTAGGAACCAAGATTTTACAAGAAGAGTAAGCATATTGATTGGAAGTATCATGTGATAAAGGACTTCATTGAGGGCGAGCATGTCACGGTGTGCAAGATCGCGTCAGAGGACAATTTAGCTGATCCATTTATGAAGACACTTACTAGGAGAGTCTTCGAGAGACATGTGGAAGCTATGGGGATGCGAGATTTGTCATATTTACTCAATTAGTGCAAGTGAAAGATTGTTAGACATGTATGCCCTAAGGAGTAAAAATGTAATAAGTTTTTGAAGACATTTTTATCAATAAAGAATTTATTTATTGTTTATATGCCAATCTTGTCCTCTTTACGTTCATATTTGTTGAATGTATGTTAAGCAAACAATAGTCTGAGACTGTTAGTCTAAACCTTTAAGAATTGGGCATATAATGGACAGATTATGCAGAGACACGATTCTTTAGGTGACGGTCTAAATCATAAGATCCGCAATCGAGGGAATAAAGTTGGGCTCTTTGTTCATGTAAAGATTGTTATGTTATCTATATCCCTATTGTGAGATGGTTCATTTTGGCCATCAGAGGTGGACTCCGTGAATAGAAAGATTGGCACGTTGTCATAGGTGACGATGTGTTGGATCAGGACATAAAGTGAATAGATTTGGATTAATAATTCTGTCTCGACAAATCGATTCACTTTAGACAATCACCTGCATTGTATCTTAATCATGAGATGAATAGTAGGCCTGTTTTCTTGACTTGTGTCTTTTGATGTACCAAAGGGTGACACCCACATCTTAATAGTAGTATGCATGCCGGTACGTTGGAGGCATGACTCTTGATGGCGTAGACCTGTAATTCATAGATATGGAATCCATAGCTCCTCTTTAGGAGTAGTGATATCCTCTTATATGCGTTATCCTGTAATTGAAAAACTGGAGCACTCAACCATTTGGATACATAAGTGTAACCGAATGGTATACTATCTTTGGATGGTAAGTTTTCTGATGGTGAGATAATGGAATGTCAGATAAAAATAATCAAGAAGGTAAGATATAACTTGTCCTTAAGCGTTATGGATAATCCTATGGGGATACAATACACTATGATATGTCATGGAGAGTTAGCTATACGGGCTTCGTAATTCTATGTAGTTCGAGAGTACAGCTTTAAGCTTTTAATGGAGTAGCATTGGAGTTGATAATTATAAAATGTATATCTGATATATTGGGTTTTGTAATTTTTAGGAGCTTGAACTATATAGGTCCATTTGGTCCCCTTTGCTAGCTCACAAAATCTTGTAACGATACGGCGTGCTTTTCCAATAATTGGTAACTTATGTCAGATTTATTAGATTGGTGAAAGTTTGGAAGAATAAGATAATTTATATTTGTTTATCGATTGAATTAATTTTTTGTGATAAAATTAATTCAAGATTAACTTGTTGAATTATTGGGATCGGATAATTCTTGTCTGTTTATCAGTTGATTTAATTTTGAATAAATTAGATCAAGATAAACTTGTAAAATTATTAGGAATTCATTTATTTTCCTAGAGATTATCTAGATAAAGTTGTTTTAATTAAATAACTTTTCTATTAGGTTATTTGAATTAAAACTGAGACTTTATCTTATAGAATCTCGGGTGGAAAATAAAAGGTTTATTGAGATATTAATCGGCAGTTCGGCATGCCATTCTTGAAGTTCGGCCTGCCGATCATCCTGATCGGCCTGCCGATGAGCGAAAGATAAGATCATGCATTTTTACACGGATCTTATCAGACATTGATCCAAATTTGTTTCTAATTTGAATTTTGAGACCTAATTTGATAAGGACTGACCCTAGACCCAAACTCTATAAATAGGGAGTAAGTCACATAAATTATTCGGTTCAATTGAGAGATTAAGAGTGATACTCTGCTGGTGAGAATCTAAAAACTCCTTGAGAGCTCTTGTTCACAAATAACAAACACTTGCTTTGGGTTTTCTCAATTGGTTGGAAGGAGAGTCACTTGGTGGAAGAGCTGTACGTGTGAGCCTACACTCACTCTGATCATGGATAGAGAATAGTAAAGAAAACCAATTTGTTGAGGCTCATTTGAAACGTTACTTCTCTTCACTGATTGTAAGAGTTCTTCCGCATTCAAAGGTTAGTAAGATCTTGGTAATTTATGCATATAGAATGTCAAACTTGTGTTTTGGAAAATACTCCGATATAAAATTTTTAAAATTCTATGCGTACTATTTTTCCAACATTTACAACTTCCAAATGAATCAAGTAGTAAAATAATGACTTTCAAATCAGCTATTTAAGGAATTAGTTTAAACATCCTCAAAAGTGTCTTTTCGAAAGAATTTTAGAGCACGAAAGTTGTAATTTTCATTGAAACTATTATGACTATTTTCATTGAAACTATTATGGCTATGAAAAGAGATTCATAATAGACCACATGAATTTTAAGTTATGAAATTCAACTATAAAGCTTTAGAAACAATTCAAAAATGAGCCTCGAACCTTTTTAAAGAAAAATGCTTTATGCTATGATAAATAAAAAAACTAATATAAGGTTCGACAATACTTTGTTGAAGTTTGAAATATAAAGTAGTCAAAGCATTAGCTAATGATTGAGCATCGCTCTAATAGGACATAGAGCTGGCTCACATCTCATAAAGAGAAAGGTTTAGTTGAAATGTTAGCGTGAGGACCAAGTTCTAGTCTCACCTATAGCATGAGGTTGTGATTTTTAATGCTTGATGGTTGATTGAAAATGTTTGCACTTGATATGACTTTCAAGGAATGATGCATGTATCATATGTTATTAATTTAAATGTCAAGTCATGACATAAAGCATGTTCACTAAGACTACATAGTTGGTAATCTGAACATGAAAGAAAAGATAAAAAGTATCGCATCTGCCTCCTTGATGTGAGGTATTTAATGTTAAAAGTTAAAGCCTCCAGACCTAAGGAGTGGATTGGGAAGGTGTAGATCTCTGCCTAAGGGGAAGATCAAGTTAAGTTAAGTTATGGCCTCGTTGTTCGATGGTCTTACGCATAAGGTATGTACACTTAGGCCCATAGTAGAAGATAAAGCAAAATAAAACAAAGTTCATAAAGAAGCATAAATGGAATCATGCCTTATAATGATGTTTGAATATGTTTAAATATTTTTTGAGACATGTTAAAACTTGTTGAACGAAAGCTCAATTAGTTCCTTTATGTTGTAGAAGTCCCACCAAGAGGCTGGAATAAGAAATGATGAACTGAATGTAGCGTGTGGACAATATACGAAGAATGAGTTATGGATACCACTGTGGCTTAATTCCGCTGTTGTTTTGAAAGAAAGTTGTGTTGTATAGTGATAAACAAATATGGTTTTTAGTTTAAGTTGTTAAATATGTACTTTGAATAAAAGCATGACCAATGTTGTAAAATATTTTAAGTAATATCGATTTGTTATAGTTTTTATTGTAACTAAAGTTTCGATGAAAGTTCTATGTTCTAAAGAAAATTTTTATTTTGCATTTTTACATACAAGTTTATTATGTAATAATTTTTATGAGTAAGTGAAGAAGAGTTTTTAGATGATTCAGAAAGCCAGGTCATCACAAGACAAAACCAAACTAATCAGCTTAGTTACGGTTGAAATAACAATAATAACAATAAGAGAAAGGAAAGCCTAAATAATCAAGAAAAGTTAAGGAACCAACCACAAAAAAAAGATTGATAATAGAAGAAGTAATGTTTCTCTACGTAATGAGTGAGGAAAGACACATCCTAGAGAGTGTCAGTTAGGCACCAACAACTATTTCATTTGTGGTAAAGAAGGCCATTATACAAGAAACTATTTCTTTGGCAATCAGAACCAATAAAGGCCTCAAGAAACTCAACTCCACGTAGTACAAGCGCAACTGGAAGCTCCAATATTAGCTAGGGACGGCTTGAAGCTCCTAAAATGAGTGGACGAATCTATACTTATGTAAATAATGAGGATTAAGCGGGAACCGTTACTGTTATGACAGGTCAACTCTCTATATTTATGTAATGAATCTATTTACGTGGCCGTCACTTAATTGCTTTAACATATATTTACTTATTAAATTACTTAATTTTATATTAGAGTTTTTTTTAAAACACAAGTTTGACATGCTATATGCATAAAATAAACAGATCTTACTAACCTTTGTGTGCCGAAAAGCTCCTGCAATCAGTGAAGAGAAGTAACGTTCCAAAAGAGCCTCAACCAACTGGTCTTCTTGGCTATTCTATATCCATGATTGGAGTGAGTGTGGGCTCACACGTTCAGCTCTTTCATCAGGTGACTCTCCTTCCAACCAATTGAGAAAACCCAAAGCAAGTGTTTGTGATTTGTGAACAAGAGCTCTCAGGGAGTTTTCAGATTCTCACCAGTAGAGTATCACTCTTAATCTTTCAATCGATCTGAATAACTTATGTGAGTTACTCCCTATTTATAGAGGTGGGCTGTAGGGTCAGTCCTTATCAGATTAGGTCTCAAAATTCGAATCAGAATCAAATTCGGATTAATATCTGACAAGATCCGTGTAAAAATACGTGATCTTATCCTTCACTCATCGGTAAGTCGATTAGGATGATCAGCATGCCGAACTACCGGTTCAAATCTCAGCGAATCTTTTATTTTCTACCCAAAATTCTATAGGATAAAGTCTCAGTTTTAATTCAAATAACTCAATAAAAAGTTATCTAATTAAAACAACTTTATCTAGATAATCTCTAAGAAAATAAATGAATTCCTGATAATTCTACAAATTTATCTTGATCTAATTTATTCAAAATTAAATCAACCCATAAACAGACAAGAATTATCCGATCTGTATAATTCAACAAGTTTATCTTGAATTAATTTTATCACAAAATTAATTCAACCGATAAACAAACATGAATTATTTGATTCTTTTGAATTTCAAAAAATCTAATAAATCTGACATAATTCACCAATTATTGGAAAAGCACGTCGTATCGTTACAGGATTTTGTGAGCTAGCAAAGGGGACCAAATGGACCTATATAGTTCAAGCTCTTGATAATTACGAAACCCAATATCCCAGATATATTTTTCATAATTATCAACTCCAAACCTACTCCACTAAAAGCTTGGAGCTACACTCTCGAACTATATAGAATTACAAAGCCCGTATAGCTAAGTTTCCATGACATATTATAGTGTATCGTATCCCCATATGATTATCCATAATCGGCTTAAGGAGAAGTTCTGTCTTACCTTCCCGATTATTTTTATCTTACGTTTTATTATCTCACCATCGAAAAACTTACCATCCAAAGACAGTATACCAATCGGTTACACTTATGTATCTAAATGGTTGAACGCTCCAGTTTTTCAATTACAGGATAACGCATATAAGAGGATATCACTACTCCTAAAGAGGAGCTATGGATTCCATATCTATGAATAACAGGTCTACGCTATCTAGAGTCATGCCTCTAATGTACAGGCATGCACACCACTATTAAGATGTGGGTGTCACCCTTTGGTACATCAAAAGACACAAGTCAAGACAACAGGCCTACTATTCATCTCACGATTAAGATACAATACAAATGATTGTCTAAAGTGAATCGATTTGGAGAGACATAATTATTAATCCAAATCAATTCACTTTATGTCTCGATCCAACACATCGTCACCTATGACAACGTGCCAATATTTCTATTTAGAGAGTCCACGTTCGATGGCCAAGACAAACCATATCCCAATAGGGATATAGACAACATAACATTCTTTGCATTAATAAAGTGCCTAACTTTATTGCCTCGATTGCGGATCTTATGATTTAGACCGTCACCTTAAGAATCGTGTCTTCCGCATAATTTTTCCATCATATGCTCAATTCTTAAGGTTTAGACCGACGGTCTCAGACTATTGTTTGCTTAACATACATTCAACGAATGTGAACGTAAAGAGGACAAGATTTGGTATATAAACAATAAATAAATTCTTTATTGATAAAAATGTCTCCAAAAACTTATTACATTTTTACTCCTTAGGGCATACATGTCTAACAATCTCCCACTTGCACTAAGTGAGTAAATGTGACAAATCATGCATCCCCATAGCTTCCACATGCCTCTCAAAGATTCTCCAAGTAAGTGTCTTCGTAAATGGATTAGTTAAATTGTCCTTTGACGCGATC
Source organism: Artocarpus heterophyllus (assembly GCA_025403435.1). NCBI lineage: Eukaryota > Viridiplantae > Streptophyta > Magnoliopsida > Rosales > Moraceae > Artocarpus > Artocarpus heterophyllus. The sequence continues at coordinate 27,642,764 of CM046354.1, read as the reverse complement.
TTGCATACCGTGACATGCCCGCCCTCAACGAAGTCCTTTACCATATGATACTTCCTATCAATATGCTTACTCTTCTTGTGAAATCTCAGTTCCTTAGCATTAGCTACCACCATACTATTATCACAATACAGTGATACCGCCTTATCCATACCAAGAACTACCTCAAGATTCCCACGGAACTTGCGGAGCTACACTGCTTCTTTTGAAGCATCACTAGCTGCCACATACTCAGCCTCCATCATTGAATCCGAAGTGTACCATATACTCAGCCTCCATCATTAAATCCGAAGTGTAATCTTGCTTAACACTTCTCCAACGGATGGCACCATCGCCCAAAGAAAACACAAAACCTGAAGTCAATTTCCTAGAATCCAGACAGGATTGAAAATCCGAGTCAGTATATCCTAGAGGAGTCAAGTCCTCACCTGAATATACAAGCATATACCCTTGAGTCCTTCTCAGGTACTTGAAAATATGCTTTACCACAACCCAATGGTTCGGTCCTGGATCCGCCTGAAATCAACTTACAATCCTGACCGCATAACTAATATCCAGTCGTGTGCAAAGCATGGCATACATGAGACTAACCACTACCAAAGCATAAGGTACCTTCTTCATGTATTCTCTTTCTTCATATGTTGGAAAAAAATGTGTGAGGTGCGTAGTGGGACTTTTTTAAAATTTTAACATCAGAGTATTTTTTCAAAACAAAGTTTGACATGTTATATGTATAAATTAAATAGATCTTACTAACCTTTGTATACCGAAGAACCTCAGCAACTTGTGAAGAGAAGTAACATTTCAGAAGAGCCTCAACCAACTGGTCTTCTTTGCTATTCTCTATCCACAACCGGAGTGAGTGTGGGCTCACACGTACAACTCTTCTACCAGTGACTCTCCTTCTAACCAATCGAGAAAACCCAAAGCCAGTATTCGTGATTTGTGAACAAAAGCTCTTAGGGAGCTTTCAGATACTCACCAGAAGAGTATCACTCTTAATCTCTCAATTGATCTGAGTAACTCAAGAGACTTACTCCCTTTATATAGCGATTGGTCCTAGGGTCAGTCCTTATCAGATTAAGTCTCAAAAACTTGAAACAGAATCAAGTTCGGATCAATATCTAATAAATCCATGTGAAAACGCGTAATCTTATCTCTCGCTAATCGGCAGGCCAAACTGCCGTGTAAATATCTTCACGAATCTTTTATTTTCCACCCGAGATTCTATAGGATAAAGTCTCATTTTTTATTCAAATAACCCAATAGAGAAGTTATCTGATCAAAAAAAACTTTATTAGGATAATTTCTAAGAAAATAAATCAATTCACAATAATTCTACAAGTTTTTCTTGATTTAATTTATCCAATTAAATCAACCGATAAACAGACAAGAATTATCCGATCCCAATAATTCAACAAGTTTATCTTAAATTAATTTTATTACAAAATTAATTCAACCAATAAACAGACATGAATTATTTGATTCTTTCAAATTTTAAACCAATCCGATAAATCTGACATAAGTCACCAATTATTGAAAAAGCACGCCGTATCGTTACAGGATTTTGTGAGCTAGCAAAGGGGACCAAAATGGACCTATAAAGTTTAAGCTCACGATAATTATGAAATCCAATATCCCAAATATATATTTCACAATTATCAACTCCAACGCTACTCCACTAAAAGCTTGGAGCTGCACTCTCGAACTTTATAGAATTACGAAGCCCGTATAGCTAAGTCTCCATGACATATCAAAGTGTATCGTATCCCCATATGATAATCCATAATCCGCTTAAGGACAAGTTCTGTCTTACCTTCCCGATTATTTTTATCTTACGTTCCATTATCTCACCGTTAGAAAACTTACCATCCAAAGATAGTATACCATTCGGTCACACCTATGTATCCAAATGGTTGAGCGCTCCAGTTTTCCAATTACAGGATAACGCATATAAGAGGATATCATTACTCCTAAAGAGGAGTTACGGATTTCATATCTATGAATAACAAGTCTACGCCATCAGGAGTCATGCCTCCAACGTACCGGCATGCATACCACTATAGAGATGTGGGTGTCACCCTTTGGTACATCAAAAGACACAGGTCAAGATAACAGGCCCACTATTCATCTCAGGATTAAGATATAATACAAATGATTGTCTAAAGTGAATTGATTTACCAAGACAGAATTATTAATCCAGATCAATTCACTTTGTGTCCTGATCCAACACATCGTCATCTATGACAACGTGCCAATGTTTCTATTCACGGAGTCTAACTCCGATGGTCAAGACAAACCATCTCCCTTTAGGGATATAGACAACATAACAATCTTTGCATGAATAAAGCACCCAACTTTATTCCCTCAATTACGGATCATATGTTTTAGACTGTCACCTTAAGAATCGTGTCTTCCGTATAATCAGTCCATCATATGCCCAATTCTTAAAGGTTTAGACCGACAGTCTCAGACTACTGTTTGCTTAACATACATTCAACAAATATGAACGTAAAGAGGACAAGATTTGATATATATAAATGAATAAATTCTTTATTGATAAAAATGTTTCCAAAAACGTATTACATTTTTACTCCTTAGGGCATACATATCTAACAATCTCCCACTTGCACTAAGTGAGTAAATACAGCAAATCTTGCATCCCCATAGCTTCCACATGTTTCTCAAAGACTCTCCCAGTAAGTGTCTTCATAAATGAATCAGCTAAATTGTCCTCTGACGCGATCTTGCACACCGTGACATGCCCGCCCTCAATGAAGTCCTTTATCACATGATACTTTCAATCAATATGTTTACTCTTCTTATGAAATCTTGGTTCCTTAGCATTAGCTACCACCGTACTATTATCACAGTACAGTGATACTGCCTTATCCATACCAGGAACAACGTCAAGATCCCCAAGGAACTTGCAGAGCCACACTGCTTTTTTGAAAGCATCACTAGCTTCCACATACTCGGCCTCTACTGTTGAATCCGAAGTGAAATCTTACTTCGCACTTCTCCAACTGATGGCACCGCCGTCCAGAGTAAACACAAACCCCAAAGTCGATTTTCTAGAATCCAGACAGGATTGAAAATCCAAGTTAGTGTATCCTAGAGGAGTCAAGTCCTCACCCGAATACACAAGCATATACCCTCGAGTCCTTCTCAAGTACTTGAAAATATGCTTTACCGCAACCCAGTTGTTCGGTCCTAGATCTGCCTGAAATCGACTTATAATCCTGACTGCATAACTTATATCCGGTCGTATGCAAAGCATGGCATACATGAGACTACTCACTGCCGAAGCATAAGGCACCTTCTTCATGTATTCTCTTTCTTTATAAGACTTTGGGGAGTCTTTCTTAGAAAGAGTAATTCCAGACCTAGATGGTTGCCCACCTTTCTTGGAATGATACATTGCAAACCTCCTAAGAATTTTATCTATGTAGCCGGCCTAAGACAAAGCTATCATTTTGTTCTTCCTATCTCGAAAGATCTGGATACCAAGAACAAAATTAGCCTCACCCAAGTCCTTCATGTCAAACTGCTTGGTCAACCATAATTTGACCAATGACAACGCCCCAACGTCATTGCCAATTAGCAGAATGTCATCTACATAGAGCAATAGAAAAACCACATTCCCATCCTTAATGTGTTTGTAAACACATGGTTCATCCACATTTTGTGAGAACCCATAAGTCTTGATCACCTGATCAAATCTTATGTTCCAAGAATGAGAAGCCTGCTTAAGTCCATAAATTGACTTCAGTAGCTTATAAACCTTACCCTCTTGACCTGTGACCTTGAACCCGTCTGGCTGTTTCATATAAATGGACTCATCAAAATAGCCATTTAGAAAAGCCGTCTTGACATCCATCTGTCAAATCTCGTAGTCGAGAGTGGCAGCTACGGATAAGAGCATCTAGATGAACTTAAGCATGGCTACAGGCGAAAAAGTTTCCTCATAATCGATTCCTTCCTTTTGCATATAACTCTTACCTACCAGTCTAGCCTTAAAGGTTTTGACCTTTCCATCCACTCCTCTTTTCCTCTTGTAGATCCATTTATACCCTGTGGGTTTTACCCCTTCGGGAAGATCCACAAGGTCCTAGACCTGATTAGTCTCCACAGACTTCATCTCTATGTTCATGGCCTCTGTCCAGAGTTTTGAATCAACATCCTCCATAGCTTCTGTGTAAGTATAAGGATCCTTGTCATGTTCATCTGGTTCAGCTAAGAAGACTTCCCCAATGAACATATACCTCTCAGGTTGACGCCCGATCCTCCCACTACGTCAAAGCCCCTGAGATTGTTGTTCAAGTTCGTTTGGTTTTTCTACACTGATCAGAACGGTTTCATTCAGAACCTGCGGAGTGATTTGATCACTCCTTAACTCCTCAAGCACCACTTTGCTTCGAGGTTTAAAGTCGTCCATGTAACTTTCCCCAAGGAAAGTTGCATTAGCAGAAACCACGACTTTATTTTCCTTTGGGTTATAAAAATAACCCCCTATAGTCCCTTTTGGATATCCTACAAACACGCAAACTTTTGAACGTGCTTTCAACTTATTCGGATCCTTAAACAGGACATGAGCCGGACATCCCCATATGCGAATATGGTTTAAAGATGTCTTCCGTCTTGTCCACAACTCGTGAGGAGTTTTAGGGACCGATTTTGAAGGCACATTGTTCAAAAGATAACACACAGTTTGTAGTGCATATCCCCAAAAGGATAAAGGTAATGATAAATAACTCATCATGGACCTGACCATGTCCAACAAAGTCCTATTTCTTCTCTCCGCTACGCCATTCTGCTGCGGAGTGCCCAGCGTAGTTAAATGGGATAAAATCCCATTCTCTAACAAGTGTCCCAAGAACTCATTAGAAAGGTATTCTCCACCTCGATCGGATCGAAGTGCCTTTATGGGTCTACCCAATTGCTTTTTCACTTCAATCTGAAACTCCCTAAACTTGTCAAAAGTTTCACTTTTGTGGTGCATCAGGCACACATACCCATATCTTGAGTAATCGTCAATAAAAGTGACGAAGTACTCATACCCTCCTCGTGCCTAGATGTTCATCGGTCTGCAAACATCACATGCACAAGTTCTAGAACCCCTTCGGCCCTATTGCCTTTAGACCCGTATGGTCTTTTGGTCATTTTGCCCTCCAAACAAGATTCACATTGAGGTATAGATTCCACCTTTAATAGGGCTGTACAAAAACCGCCCCGCACCCGCCAACCGCCCGCGTCCGTGCCTGCCCATCTAAAAAAAAACGGGTTTATGTTAGCAACCTACTGGTGGACGGGTTGAACCCGCCCACCAATATATTCCGTGGGCGGGTTTGGTTTTAAGTTTTTGAGGGCGGGTTCAACCCGCACCCGCCCGCTTATATATTTTTTAAAAAAAACTTATCATTTATTTGATTTTGTTCTTATTTTAGAGATGATTGAACAATCCAACACTTCAAGCATGGGCTCGGCTGCCTCTTGACATATTAGAAATTGAAAATTCTCCTATTATTTTGTGAAGTGATCAAAATTTAAATCAAGTAAATTAGTAAAGAAAGCACTAAAAGAAAAAGAACACTTGACTATGTTCATCATTTCATTTGTAGCATTCTATTATTTTCGAACCCAGTGAATAGGCTTTAATTTTTATGGACTCTTGACTTTATTTATCACTTTATATGTAGTTGATGTTTCTTGTTGTAGTGAATGATTATGTTTCTTAATTTGTACTTTTGAATATGGTCATTGTCTTTAAGTATCAAACTTGTTGGGAATGCTTTATATATTATCATCTTATATTTTCTACAAATTTTCTTCACTTTCTAAAAAAAGGTCCAAAAAATTACATTGGGCAATAGCATAGGTCTAAACCGCCTCAACCCGACCACACCTGCCCGCAACCACCCAAAACCAAACCAAAACCGCCCGCCATGTGGTGGGTGGTTTACGGGTTGGTTAATCGCCAACCCGCTATCCAAAAAAACCGCACCGCACCCGCCCAAAAGCCATCAAACCGCCCGCCGTTCACCCCTAACCTTTAAGTGACTTAAAGGTCCATCCCTTACCCACCTTTGAATCCTATTCAAGTTAATGTGACCAAGGCGCAAATGCCAAAGATAAGTCTTATTAGAGTGAGAAGTTTTAAGTCTTTTAGAGTTATTATCATTTATCTCAGCATTAAGCAATAAGTCCATCTTAGGTTTAATAAAATATAGATTATTTTGCATCCATCCAGAACAGATAAAAGATTTGTTTTTACGAATCACCACTTTTTCATTAAAAGATACCATGTAGGAGTCTTTAAATAAACAAGATACAGAAATTAAATTCCTCTTAAATTTAGGAATATAAAAATAATCTTGCAAAATAAATTCCTATAGTTATCAAAGTAAAGATGGACGTCTCCCACTGCTTTCGCTGAGACCAAGGATCCATCGCCCATCCGAAGCGTGAAGTCTTCATGCAGCAAACTTCTCATTTCTTTGAACCCCTGCAGAGAAACATAAACATGATTAGTTGCACCTGAATCTATGACCCAAATGTCACTGGATTCCTCAACCAAACAAGTTTCTAAATACGGAAGATCACACCTACCTCCTTTGGAAAGGAAGTCCTTGCAATGCTTCTTAATATGCCTGACCTTTCCACAAAAGAAGCACTTAAGCTTCTTTGGGTTCTTCTTCTTCTTCTTCTTGCTCTTGGTGTTAGTAAGAATAGAAGACTTCCCATTCTTGGCCCGTTGCTTCTTTCCATTCCCAGAGTTAGAATTAGAACCAAAAGCAGCTACCATGTTGGCCTCACCACCCGCAGGAGACTCCCTGATCAGCAGTTCAAACTCCTGCAACTGTTTCATCAGTTCTGTCAAGGTCATATCCCGTCTGTTGCTTAAATTAAATGTAGCTCTAAACAGAATAAATTCCTTAGACAGAGTCTCAAAGACCATAGTCATCTGAGTTTCAGCATCGATGTCGGCTCCATTGGTTTGAGCCTCAGCGAGGTAACCCATGACCAACATCATATGCTCCTTTACAGATGTCCCTGGTCTCTGTCTACAGTTAAGAAGTTTCTGAAGTGCCCCTTGCCGCTTTGTTATGGGCTAGCCTCCAAACATGTCTTCAAGATTATCCGAGATCCGCTTTGCAGTCTCATAATCTTGATGTTGAGCCTGCAGCACATTATTCATGCTAGCCATAACATAGCAGCGGACCTGATCATTACCATCTTTCTAGCGGTCATACGCTTGGAATTGCTCATTAGATGAGTCTCCCGTAGGCTCGGGAGGACAAGGGGTTTTCAGAACATATTTCAGTTTCTCAAAGGACAGGACGATATATAGGTTCCGTTTTCAATCATTGTAATTCTCATTGGTTAATTGGTTTTGTCAAGTATCGATGATAAAGAGTTTTTAGACATTTTTAATCTACAATAAAGAATCATATACCAAATATAAGCAAACATATCATAATAATTTAGTAAGATAACACAATCATGTAAAATCATACAAATGTGTTTATGTGTCAAAACCTTAAAAATATCACAACCTTACAACGATAATTCCCAACTCAGAATTCAAAAAGCTCCTAGGGGAGTCATGCCAAATTCAATCAGGAACACGGATCCCCTCCTGATTAATATATGCCATCCAGGACCCGAATGATCCAGCATATATTAATAATTGTTTCTTTGGCCATTAATTTTAGTAACAGAGCTCCTAGGGGAGGTTAATAATAAAATTAACGTGAGTGTATAACCATTGTTTCAATATTTTATCCATGGTTTATAATCACCACCTAGGGGTGTGCAACCATAAATCATGCTAAAATACCTTATCCTCTTAGAGATCCAATCTGGTACATGATAGAAATCCCTTCCTAGGGGTCGGGACCACCATGTTCTTCCTATGGACCAAAGATGGAGGCCTTAGGTTCTCTCTTTGAAAACCTTCTCCCACTCAATCTTTTGAAATCAAGGTTTTATTTTAAAATTATGCATGAACAATTTTAATAAGAGCGGCACTTTTTATTCTATATGACATGTTATCAATATACATGGCAAATCATATTATAATGCAGACAAGCAAAGCAATCAAGCAAAGGTACAAGCTAAATAATAATAACCGTAATATTATGGCTCTACCCTAGAGAATAGAAAACTAAGATTACAAGAGAATAATCGAGATATATATCGATTCTTCATCCTTGAATCCTCAAGTTGTATCCTTCTTCACGTAATTCCCATCTTCAAGTCTTCAATCCCGTATGAATCAAATACTTCATATTTTCAGTCATATCCAAATTTAATGTTTCTCAGAATCGTCTCAAAAATAAAATTAAAACTGCATCGCAAAAATTGCACCTTTTCTGAAAAATTTGTAGCTCTCAGTCGGTAGGCTGATCTGGGTGATCGGCCTACCGGTCGTGCTTCATCGGCCTGCAGATCGAAAAGATCGACCTGTCGACCCATGAAAGTTTGTCATGCAAAACTAGAAGTTCGGCCTGCCGACAGAGCTAGCCTATTTCTGCCCCACTGACGGCCTACCAAACCACACGTCTAGCCTGCCGATCTGTGACCATTGGTCTGCCAAACTAAAGGTTCGGCATGCTGACCGAGCAGAAATCTCCATTCTAGAAAATACAATTTTAATGCAATTCATCAATTTTATTTTTAACAATTCAAAAACATAAAATTAGAGACACAGAAAATTCTTGGGTGCGCCATCATCCATCTTCTAGATCCATCTTTTAGATCCATCTTTTGTGAATAATTTTTAATTACAAAATTCTCATAAATTTAAAATTAAATAACAATTTTAAGACGGAGATGATAGTCCACCATCTAATTACATGAAAAACCTAGATACATATTCTAACCTCTAAGGAACCATAACCGGTATAAATTAATTAATTAATAATTAATTAAATAACAATTTAATCAACCATAATTAATTAATGAACATTCACCACATAATCCATGACAACATATGATTATATAGAAACCTAGAGTGCCAACTCTCTATAAAATTAAATTCAAGCATAGGAGAGATTAAGATCACAAATTTATACATATAGTATGATTACAAACTTGTAAATTTATGTAAAAACCTTGGCTTTGATACCAATTGTTGGAAAAAAATGTGTGAGGTGCACAGCGAAATTTTTTTAAAATTTTAACATCAGAGTATTTTTTTAAAACATTAGTTTGACATACTATATGTATAAATTAAACAGATTAATAAGAACCTCGCCAATATACTGACGAAACCCATTATCAATAAGAAGGCACCAAGATCGTTTCTACTCAGATTTGGATGGAAGTCACCGCGACCCGTTGCTTATATCGAACCAAGAACCTTGGTATATCGTAGACGCCACAATCAAGGATGGAAAGTTTGATTGATAAGTCGGGGTTGAACGCTCGGATTGATCCGAAGAGTTTGTGCAGTTCGTCAAAGAACCAAAGAAAGAATTATTTCTCTCAGAAAATAAACATTTGTGCTTTTCATTAACCTTGGAAATGCCTATTTATAGGCCAAAATTACAAAGTGTTGCCCAAAAAGAAAAGTTGACAAATTCAAACATAATTACTAAACCTAAAATAAAAACCAAAAGAAAGGAAAGTCTTAATGGTTGATTTTCAGCCATTTACATGCCCAACAATTAAAGGAAAGTGCAAATAATCCGCATGTGTGCCAAAATGGGAAAGTTTCCAAAATTCTTCCATTGACTTGATCTTACAAAATTTGGGTTGATTTCAAGCTTGACTCATCCGGATTCTTCTAGAACTTGGATCAAATTGATGCACCGTTGTGGTTGACGTGGGCCTGGGTCAATGGGCTTGCACAAATTTTCTTGATTCCAGATTTCGTGAATCAACCCATTTAGTGCTTCCTTGAATTTATAAGCTCGGGCTCTTGTGACTGGTCCAGCAGGAACTTGTATTGGGTCAACCACCTTCCATGCATTTGAGCTCCCAAAATCTCCATCACAAATCTTACTAACCTTTGTATATCAAAGAATCTCAGCAACCTGTGAAGAGAAGTAACGTTCTAGAAGAGCCTAAACTAACTGGTCTTTTTTGCTATTCTCTATCCACAACCGAAGTGAGTGTGAGCTCACACGTACAGCTCTTCCACCGGTGACTCTCCTTCCAACCAATCAAGAGAACCCAAAGCTAGTGTTCGTCATTTGTAAACAAAAGCTCTCAGGGAGTTTTCAGATGCTCACCAGAAGAATATCACTCTTAATCTCTCAATTGATCTAAGTAACTCATGAGACTTACTCCTTTTATATAGCGATTCATCCTGAGGTCAATCCTTATCAGATTAGGTCTCAAAAACTCGAAACAGAATCAAGTTTGGATTAATATCTGATAAGATCTACGTGAAAACGCGTAATCTTATCTCTTGCTGATTGGCAGAACGAACAGGCCGTATCGGCAGGCCGAACACGTAGATCGGCAGGCTGAACTGCCACGTAAATATCTCCACCAATCTTTTATTTTCCACCCAAGATTCTATAGGATAAAGTCTCAGTTTTGATTCAAATAACCCAATAGAGAAGTTATCTGATCAAAACAAACTTTATCAGGATAATCCCTAAGAAAATAAATCAATTCACAATAATTCTACAAGTTTTTCTTGATTTTATTTATTCAATTAAATCAACCGATCAACAGACAAGAATTATCTGATCCCAATAATTCAACAAGTTTATCTTAAATTAATTTTATTACAAAATTAATTCAACCGATAAACAAATATGAATTATTTGATTCTTCCAAATTTCAACCAATCTAATAAATCTGATATAAGTTACCAATTATTAGAAAAGCAAGCCGTGTCGTTACAGGATTTTGTGAGCTAGCAAAGGGGACCAAAATGGACCTATAAAGTTTAAGCTCACGATAATTATGAAACCCAATATCCTAGATATACATTTCACAATTATCAACTCCAACGCTACGCCACTAAAAGCTTGGAGCTGCACTCTCGAACTTTATAAAATTACGAAGCCCGTATAGCTAAGTCTCCATGACATATCAAAGTGTATCATATCCCCATATGATAATCCATAATCGGCTCAAGGACAAGTTCTGTCTTACCTTCCCGATTATTTTTATCTTAAGTTCCATTATCTCACCATTAAAAAACTTACCATCCAAAGATAGTATACTATTTGGTCACACCTATGTATCCAAATGGTTGAGCGCTCTAGTTTTCCAATTACAAGATAACGCATATAAGAGGATATCATTACTCCTAAAGAGGTGTTACGGATTTCATATCTATGAATAACAAGTCTACGCCATCAGGAGTCATGCCTCCAACGTACCGGCATGCATACCACTATAGAGATGTGGGTGTCACCCTTTGGTACATCAAAAGACACAGGTCAAGATAACAGGCCCACTATTCATCTCAGGATTAAGATATAATACAAATGATTGTCTAAAGTGAATTGATTTACCAAGACAGAATTATTAATCCAGATCAATTCACTTTGTGTCCTGATCCAACACATCGTCATCTATGACAACGTGCCAATGTTTCTATTCACGGAGTCCAACTCCGATGGTCAAGACAAACCATCTCCCTTTAGGGATATAGACAACATAACAATCTTTGCATGAATAAAGCACCCAACTTTATTCCCTCAATTACGGATCATATGTTTTAGACTGTCACCTTAAGAATCGTGTCTTCCGTATAATCAGTCCATCATATGCCCAATTCTTTAAGGTTTAGACCGACAGTCTCAGACTACTGTTTGCTTAACATACATTCAACAAATATGAACGTAAAGAGGGCAAGATTTGATATATATAAATGAATAAATTCTTTATTGATAAAAATGTTTTCAAAAATGTATTACATTTTTACTCCTTAGGGCATACATATCTAACACATAAGACTTTGGAGAGTCTTTCTTAGAAAGAGTAATTCTAGACCTAGATGGTTGCCCACCTTTCTTGGAATCCTGCAATGCAAACCACCTGAGAATTTTATCTATGTAGCCAGCTTGGGACAAAGCTATTATTTTGTTCTTTCTATTCTGAAAGATCTGGATACCAAGAACAAAATTAGCCTCACCCAAGTCCTTCATGTCAAAAAGCTTGGTCAACCATAATTTGACCAATGACAATGCCCGAATGTCATTACCAATTAGCAGAATGTCATCTACATAAAGCAGTAGAAAAACCACCTTCATATCCTTAATGTATTCGTAAACACATGGCTCATCCACATTTTGTGAGAACCCATAAGTCTTGATCACTTGATTAAATCTTATGTTTCAAGAACGAGAAGCCTGCTTAAGTCCATAAATTGACTTTAGCAGCTTACAAACCTCACCCTCTTGACCCTTGACCTTGAACCTGTCTGGTTGTTTTATATAAATAGACTCATCAAGATAGCCATTTAGAAAAGCTGTCTTGACATCCATCTGTCAAATCTCATAATCGAGAGTAGCAGCTATGGACAAGAGAACTTGGATTGACTTAAGCATGGCTACAGGCGAAAAGGTTTCCTTATAATCGATTCCTTCCTTTTGCGTATAACCCTTAGCTACCAGTCTAGCTTTAAAGGTTTCGACCTTTCCATCTACTCCTCTTTCCCACTTGTAGATCCACTTACATGTTATGGGTTTTACCCCTTCGGGAAGATCCACAAGGTCCTAGACCTGATTAGTCTCCATAGACTTCATCTTAGTGTTCATGGCCTCTGTCTAAAGTTTTGAATCAACATCCTCTATAGCTTCTACGTAAGTATAAGGATCCCTGTCACGTTCATCTGGTTCAGCCAAAAAGACCTCCCTATTGAACATTTACCTCTTAGGTTGACGCCCAATCCTTCCACTACGTCGAAGCCCCTTAGGTTGTTGTTCAGGTTTGTTTGGCTTTTCTACACTTATCGGAACGGTTTCATTCGGAACCTTTGGAGCGATCGGATTACTCCTTAACTCCTCAAGCACCAATTTGCTTTGAGGTTTAAAGTTGTCCATGTAACTCTCCTCAAGGAAAGTTGCATTAGTTGAAACTACGACTTTATTTTCCTTTGGGTTATAGAAATAACCCCCTTTAGTCCCTTTTGGATATTGTACAAACACGTAAACTTTCGAACGTGCTTCCAACTTATTCGGATCCTTAAACATGACATGAGCCGTATATCCCCATATACGAATATGGTTTAAGGATGTCTTCCTACCCATCCACAACTCGTGAGGAGTTTTAGGGACTGATTTTGAAGGCACATTGTTCAAAAGATAACATGCGGTTTGTAGTGCATATCCCCAAAAGGATGAAGGCAATGATGAATAACTCATCATGGACCTAACCATGTCCAATAAAGTTATATTCCTTCTCTCCGCTATGCCATTCCGCTGCAGAGTACCTGGCATAGTCAAATGGGATAAAATCCCATTCTCTAATAAATGTCCCAAGAACTCATCAGAAAGGTATTCTCCATGTCGATTGGATCGAAGTGTCTTTATGGGTCTACCCAATTGTTTTTCCACTTCAGCCCGAAACTCCCTCTGTTGGTTGGAAGAAGAGTCACCTGGTGGAAAAGTTGTACGTGTGAGCCAACACTCACTCCAGTCGTGGATAGAGAATAGCAAAGAAGACCAGTTGGTTGAGGCTCTTCTGGAACGTTACTTCTCTTCACATATTGCCAGGGTTCTTCGGCACACAAAGGTTAGTAAGATCTGGTTAATTATGCATATAACATGTCAAACTTATGTTTTGGAAAATACTCTAATGTCAAATTTTAAAATTCCACTGCATATTATTTTTTCCAACAATTAGTATCAGAGCTAGGTTTTTACATAAATTTACGAGTTTGTGATCATACTATATGTATAAATTTTGTGATCTTAATCTCTCCTATACTTGAATTTATTTTTACAGAGAGTTGGCACTCTAGGTTTCTATATATTATATATGTTGTCATGAATTATGTGGTAAATGTTCATTAATTAATTATGGTTGATTAAATTATTATTTAATTAATTATTAATTAATTAATTTATGCCGGTTATGGTTTCTTAGAGGTTAGAATGTGTATCTAGGTTTTTCATGTAATTAGTTGGTGGACTATCATCTTCGTCTAGGAATTATTATTTATTTTTAAATTTATAAAATTTTTGTAATTAAATAATTATCCCTAGAAGATGGATCTAAAGGAATGATGATAGCGCTTCTAGGTATTTCCTGAGTCTCTAATTTTATGTTTTTGAATTGTTGAAAAAAAAAATTGATGAATTACATTAAAATTTGTATTTTCTGGAGTGGAAATTTTTGCTCGGTCGGCATGTCGAACCTCACAGTTTGGTAGGCCGATTGTCATAGATCGGCAGACCGGACGTGTGGTTCGACAGGCCATCAGTGGGGCAGAAATTAGGTGGCTCTAGCGGCAGGCCAAACTTCTAGTTCGGTAGGCCAAACTTTCATGAATCGACAGGCCAATCGTAGAGATCGCTAGGCCAATGGAGCATGACTGGCAGGCCGATCGTCCAAATCAGCCTACCGACTGAGAGCTAGAAATTTCTAGAAAAGGTGTAGTTTTTCTGATGTAGTTTTAATTTTATTTTTGCGACAATTCTGAGAAACATTAAATTTAGATATGACCGAAAATATGAAGTATTCGATTCATACAGGATTGAAGACTTGAAGATAGGTATTACACGAAGAAGGATACAGCTTGAGGATTCAAGGATGAAGAATCGATAATATGTCTCGATTATTTTCTTGTAATCTTAGTTTTCTATTCTCTAGGGTAGAGCCATAATATTACAGTTATTTATTATTTTTCTTGTAGCTTTGCTTAAATGCTTTGCTTGTCTACGTTATAATATGATTTGCCATGTATATTGATAACATGTCATATAGAATAGGAAGTGCCGCTCATATTAAAATTGTTCATGCATGTTCTTAAAATAAAACCTTGATTTGAAAAGATTGAGTGGGATAAGGTTTTTGAAGATAGAACCTAAGGCCTCCATCGTTGGTCCATAGGCAGAACATGGTGGTCCCGACCCCTGGGAAGGGATTTCTATCATGTACCAAATTGGATCTCTAAAAGGATAAGGTATTTTAGCTTGATTTATGGTTGCACACCCCTAGGTGGTGATTATAAATCATGGATAAAATGTTGAAACGATGGTTATACACTCACGTTAATTTTATTATTAACCTCTCCTAGGAGCTCTATTAATAAAATTAATGGCAAAAGAAATGATTATTAATATATGCTAGATCATACGGGTCTTGGATGGCATATATTAATCAAAAAGGGATCTGTATTACTGATTGAATTTGGCATGACTTCCCTAGGAGCTTGTTGAATTCTGAGTTAGGAATTATCGTTGTAAGGTTGTGATATTTTCAAGGTTTTGACAGATAAACACATTTGTATTTTTTACATAATTGTGTTATCTTACTAAATTATTATTATATGTTTGCTTATGTTTGGTATATGATTCTTTATTGTAGATTAAAAATATCTAAAAACGCTTTATCATCGATACTTGACAAAAATCTATTAACCGGTGAGAACTATAATGATTGGAAATGAAACCTGGATATCGTCCTGTTCTTTGAGAAACCGAAATATGTACTGACAACCCCATGTCCTCTCGAGCCTACGGGAGACTTAACTAATGAGCAATTCTAAGCATATGATCGCTGGAAAGATGCTAATGATTAGGCTCACTGCTATGTTATGGCTAGCATGAATAACGTGCTACAAGCTTAACATCAGGATTATGAGACTGCAAAGCAGATCTTGGATAATCTTGAGGATATGTTTGGAGGCCAAGCCATAACAAAGTGGCAAGGGGCGCTTTGGAAACTTCTAAACTGTAGACAGAGGCCGGGAACATCTATAAAGGAGCATATGATGTTGGTCATGGGTTACCTCGCTGAGGCTCAAACCAATGGAGCCGACATCGATGTTGAAACACATATGACTATGGTCTTTGAGACTCTGTCTAAGGAATTTATTCCATTTAGAGCTACTTTTAATTTAAGCAGTAGACGGGATATGACCTTGACAGAATTGATGAAATAGTTAGAAGAGTTCGAACTACTAATCAGGGAATCTCCTGCAAGTAGTGAGGCCAACATGGTAGCTGTTTTTGGTTCCAATCTCAACTCTAGGAATGGAAAGAAGCAACGGGCCAAGAACGGGAAGTCTTCTATTCCTGCTAGCAGCAAGAGCAAGAAGAAGAAGAAAAAGAACCCAAAGAAGCTTAAGTGCTTCTTCTGTAGAAAGGTCGGGCATATCAAGAAGCATTGCAAGGACTTCCTTTCCAAAGAAGGTAGGTATAATACTCTATATTTAGAAACTTGTTTGGTTGAGGAATCAAGTGACATTTGGGTCATAGATTTCGGTGCAACTAATCATGTTTGTGTTTCTCTGTAGGGGTTCAAAGAAATGAGAAGTCTGCTGCATGATGAGTTCACGCTTCAGATAGGCGATGGATCCTTGGTCTCAGCGGAAGTAGTGGGAGACGTCCATCTATATTTTGATAATTATAGGAATTTATTTTTGCAAGATTATTTTTATGTTCCTAAATTTAAAAGGAATTTAATTTCTATAGCTTGTTTATTAAAGACTCCGACTTGGTTTCTTTTAATGATAAAGTGATGATTCGTAAAAATAAATCTTTTATCTGTTCTGGATGGATGCAAAATAATCTATATTTTATCAAACCTAAGATGGACTTATTGCTTAATGCTGAAATGAATGATAATAACTCTAAAAGACTTAAAACTTCTCACTATAATAAGACTTATCTTTGACATTTGCGCCTTTATCATATTAACCTAAATAGGATTCAAAGGTTAGTAAGGGATGGACCTTTAAGTCACTTAAAGGTAGAATCTATACCACAATGTGAATCTTGTTTGGAGGGTAAAATGACCAAAAGACCATTCGGGTCTAAGGGCAATAGGGTCGAACGGGTTCTAGAACTTGTGCATAGTGATGTTTACAGACCGATGAACATCCAAGCATGAGGAGGGTATAAGTTCTTTGTCACTTTTGATGATTACTCAAGGTATAGGTATGTGTACCTAATGCACCACAAAAGCAAAACTTTTGACAAGTTCAGGGAGTTTTATGCTAAAGTGGAAAAGCAATTGGGTAGACCCATAACGACACTTCGATCCGATCGAGGTGGGGAATACCTTTCTGATGAGTTCTTGGAACAGTTATTAGAGAATGGGATTTTATCCCATTTGACTGCGCCGGGCACTCCGCAACAGAATGGCATAGTAGAGAGAAGAAATAAGACTTTGTTGGACATGATTAGGTCTATGATGAGTTATTCATTATTGCCTTTATCCTTTTGGGGATATGCTCTACAAACCGCTTGTTATCTTTTGAACAATGTGCCTTCAAAATCGGTCCCTAAAACTCCTCATGAGTTGTAGACGGGTAGGAAGACATCCTTAAACCATATTCGCATATGGGGATGTCCGGCTCATGTCTTGTTTAAGGATCCGAATAAGTTGGAAGCACGTTCAGAAGTTTGTGTGTTTGTAGGATATCCAAAAGGGACTAAAGGGGGTTATTTTTATAACCCAAAGGAAAATAAAGTTGTGGTTTCAACTAATGTAACTTTCCTTGAGGAGAGTTATATGGACGACTTTAAACCCCAAAGCAAACTGGTGCTTGAGAAGTTAAGGAGTGATCCGATCACTCCAGAGGTTTTGATGAAACCATTTCGATCAGTGTAGAAAAACCAAACAAACCTGAACAACAACCTCAGGGGCTTCGGCGTAGTGGGAGGATCGGGCGTCAACCTGAGAGGTATATGTT
This sequence comes from Artocarpus heterophyllus, assembly GCA_025403435.1. Lineage (NCBI taxonomy): Eukaryota > Viridiplantae > Streptophyta > Magnoliopsida > Rosales > Moraceae > Artocarpus > Artocarpus heterophyllus. Next base: position 27,624,934 of record CM046354.1, on the reverse strand, counting down.
AAATGGGAAGGTCTTCTTGGCTGAACTGGATGAACATGGCAGGGATCCTTATACTTATGCATAAGCTATGGACAATGTTGATTCAAAACTTTGTATAGAGCCATGAACATAGGGATGAAGTCTATGGAGACAAGGTCTGGGAGCTTGTAGATCTTCCCAAAGAGGCAAAACCCATAGGGTGTAAGTGGATCTACAAAGAAAAAGAGGAGTGGATGGAAAGGTCAAAACCTTTAAGGCTAGACTTGTAGCTAAGGGTTATACGCAAAAGGAAGGAATCGATTATGATGAAACCTTTTCGCCTGTAGCCATGCTTAAGTCCATCGGATTCTCTTGTCCATAGCTGCCGCTCTCGACTACGAGATTTGGAAAATGGATGTCAAGACGGCTTTTCTAAATGGTTATCGTGATGAGTCCATTTATATGGAACAACCAGACAGGTTCAAGGTCATGGGTTAAGAGGGTAAGGTTTGTAGGCTACTAAAGTCAATTTATGGACTTAAGCAGGCTTCTCGTTCTTGGAACATAAGATTTGATCAGGTGATCAAGACTTATGGGTTCTCACAAAATGTGGATGAACCAGTGTTTACAAACACACTAAGGATGGGAATGTGGTTTTTCTACTGTTTTATGTAGATGACATTCTGCTAAATGGCAATGACGTTGGGGCGTTGTCATCGGTCAAATTATAGTTGACCAAGCAGTTTGACATGAAGGACTTGGGTGAGGCTAATTTTGTTCTCCGTATCCAGATCTTTTGGGATAGAAAGAACAAAATGATAGCTTTGTACCAGGTTGGGTACATAGACAAAATTCTCAGGAGGTTTGCAATGCAGGATTCCAAGAAAGGTGGGCAACCATCTAGGTCTGGAATTACTCTTTCTAAGAAAGACTCTCCAAAGTCTTATGAAGAAAGAGAATACATGAAGAAGGTGCCTTATGCTTCGATAGTGGGTAGTCTCATGTATGCCATGCTTTGCATAAGACCAGATCTTAGTTATGCGGTCGGGATTGAAGTCGATTTCAGGCGGATCCAAGACCCATCCATTTGGCTGCGATAAAGCATATTTTTAAGTACTTGAGAAGGACTCGAGGGTATATGCTTGTATATTCGGGTGAGGACTTGAGTCCTCTAGGATATACTGACTCAGATTTTCAATCCTGTCTAGATTCTATGAAATCGACTTTAGGTTTTGTGTTTACTCTAGGCGACGGTGCCATCAGTTGGAGAAGTGCTAAGCAAGATTGCACTTCAGATTCAACGATGGAGGCCGAGTATGTGGCAGCTAGTGATGCTTCAAAAGAAGCAGTGTGGCTCTGCAAGTTCCTTGGGGATCTTGAGGAAGTTCCTGGTATGGATAAGACAGTATCACTATACTGTGATAACAGCGCGGCAGTAGCCAATGCTAAGGAACCAAGATTTCACAAGAAGAGTAAGCATATTGATCGAAAGTATCATGTGATAAAGGACTTCGTTGAGGGCGGGCATGTCACAGTGTGTAAGATTACGTCAGAGGACAATTTAGCTGATCCATTTATGAAGACACTTACTGGGAGAGTCTTCGAGAGACATGTGGAAGCTATGGGGATGCGAGATTTGTCGTATTTACTCACTTAGTGCAAGTGGGAGATTGTTAGACTTGTATGCCCTAAGGAGTAAAAATGTAATAAGTTTTTGGAGACATTTTTATCAATAAAGAATTTATTCATTGTTTATATACCAAATCTTATCCTCTTTACGATCATATTTGTTGAATGTATGTTAAGCAAACAAAAGTCTAAGACCATCGGTCTAAACCTTAAGAATTAGGCATATGATGGACGAATTAAGTAGAAGACACGATTCTTAAGGTGATGGCCTAAATCATAAGATTTGCAATCGAGGGAATAAAGTTGAGTGCTTTATTCATGCAAAGATTGTTATGTTGCCTATATCCTTTTTGGGAGATGGTTTATCTTGACCATAGGAGGTGGACTCTGTGAATAAAAATATTGGCACGTTTTCATAGGTGACGATGTGTTAGATCAGGACATAAAGTGAATTGATTTAGATTAATAATTCTGTCTCGGCAAATCGATTCACTTTAGACAATCATTTATGTTGTATCTTAATCCTAAGATGAATAGTGGGCCTATTGTCTTGGCTTGTGTCTTTTCATGTACCAAAAGGTGACACCCACATCTTAATAGTGGTATGCATGCCGGTACGTTGGAGGCATGACTCTTGATAGCATAGACCTGTTGTTCATAGATATGGAATCCATAGCTCCTCTTTAGGAGTAATGGTATCCTTTTATATGCGTTATCCTATAATTGGAAAACTGGAGTGCTCAACCATTTGGATAGATAGGTGTAACCGAATGGTATACTATCTTTAGATGGTAAGTTTTCTTATGGTGAGATAATGAAATGTAAGATAAAAATAAGTGGGAAAGTAAGATAGAACTTGTCCTTAAGCCGATTATGGATTATCATATGGGGATATGATACACTATGATATGTCATGGAGACTTAGCTATACGGGCTTCATAATTATATGAAGTTCTAGAGTACAACTCTAAGCTTTTAGTGGAGTAGCGTTGGAGTAGATAATTATGAAATGTATATCTGTGATATTGGGTTTCGTAATTATCGGGAGCTTGAACTATATAGGTCCATTTGGTCCCCTTTGCTAGCTCACAACATCCTATAACGACACGGCTTGCTTTTCTAATAATTGGTAACTTATATCAGATTTATTAGATTGGTTGAAATTTGGAAGAATCAAATAATTCATATTTGTTTATCGGTTGAATTAATTTTGTGATAAAAATTAATTCAAGATAAACTTGTTGAATTGTAAGGATCGGATAATTCTTGTCTGTTTATCGGTTGATTTGATTTTGGATAAATTAGATCAAGATAAACTTGTAGAATTATTATAAAATCATTTATTTTCTTAGAGATTATCTAGATAAAGTTGTTTTGATTAGATAACTTCTCTATTGGGTTATTTGAATTAAAACTGAGACGTTATCCTATAGAATCTCAGGTGAAACATAAAAGATTTGCGGGGATATTTAATCGACAGTTCGGCCTACTGATACACATGTTTAGCCTAACGATGGGCGTGTTCGGCCTACTGATCATTCTGATCGGCCTGCCAATGAGCGAAAGATAAGATCATGTGTTTTTACGCGAATCTTATCAGATATTGATCCGAATTTGATTTTGATTCGAATTTTGAGACCTAATCTGATAAGGACTGACCGTGGGACCGTCCTCTATAAATAGAGGGTAAGTCACATGAGTTATTAAGATCAATTGAGAGATTAAGAGTGATACTCTGTTAGAGAAAATCTGAAAACTCCCTGAGAGCTTTTGTTCATAAATCACGAACACTTGCTTTGGGTTCTCTCGATTGGTTGGAAGGAGAGTCACCTGGTGGAAGAGCTGTACGTGTGAGCCCACACTCACTCCGGTCGTGGATAGAGAATAGCAAAGAAGACTAGTTGGTTGACGCTCTTCTAAAACGTTACTTCTCTTTACGTTTTGCGAGGGTTCTTTGGCACACAAAGGTTAGTAAGATCTGGTTAATTTATGCATATAGCATGTCAAACTTGTGTTTTAGAAAATACTCTAATGTAAAATTTTAAAATTCTGTTGCGTACTATTTTTTCCAATATGGGATTGGAACCAAAAGTAGCTACCATATTGGCCTCTCCACCTACAGGAGACTCCCTGATCAGCAGCTCGAACTCCTATAATTGTTTCATTAATTCCATCAAGGTCATATTTCGTCTATTGCTTAAATTAAATATAGCTCTAAACGGAATAAATTCCTTTGACAGAGTCCCAAAGACCATAGTCATCTGAGTTTCAGCATCGATGTCATTTTCATTGGTTTGAGCCTCAGCGAGGTAACCCATGACCAACATCATGTGCTCCTTTACAGATGGCCCCAGCCTCTACTTACAATTAAGAAGTTTTCGAAGCGCCCCTTGCTGCTTTGTTATGGCTTGGCTTTTAAACATATCCTTTAGATTATCCAAGATCTGTTTTGTAGTCTCATAATCCTAATGTTGAGCTTGCAGCACGTTATTCATGCTAGCCATAACATAGCAGCGGGCTTGATCATTAGCATCTTTCCAGCAATCATACACTTGGAATTGCTCATTAGTTGAGTCTCCCGTAGGCTCGGAAGGACAAGGGATTGTCAGCACATACTTCAGTTTCTCAAAGGAGAGGACGATATCTAGGTTCCATTTCCAATCATTATAATTCTCTCCGATTAATAGGTTTTTGTCAAGTATTGATGATAAAACATTTTTAGACATTTTTAATCTACAATAAAGAATCATATACCAAACATAAGCAAACATATCCTAATAATTTAGTAAGACAACACAATCATGTAAAAACATACAAATGTATTTATGTGTCAAAACGACCTTGCAACGATAATTCCCAAATTAGAATTCAACAAGCTCCTAGGGGAGTCATGCCAAATTCAATCAGGAACACGGATCCCCTCCTGATTAATATATGCTATCCAAGACCCATATGATCCAGCATATACTAATAATCGTTTCTTTGGCCATTAATTTTATTAACAGAGCTCCTAGGGGAGACTAATAATAAAATTAACGTGAGTGTATAACCATCATTTTAATATTTTATCCATGATTTATAATCACCACCTAGGGGTGTGCAACCATAAATCATGCTAAAATACCTTATCCTCTAAGAGATCCAATTTGGTACATGATAGAAATCCCTTCTTAAGAGTCAGGACCACCATGTTCTACCTATGGACTAACGATGGAGGCCTTAGGTCCTCTCTTCAAAAACCTTCTCCCACTCAATCTTTTGAAATCAAGGTTTTATTTTAAGATCATGCATGAACAATTTTAATATGAACGGCACTCCCTATTCTATATGACATGTTATCAATATACATGGCAAATCATAATGCAGACAAGCAAAGCAATCAAGTAAGGCTACAAGCAAAATAATAATAACTGTAATATTATGGTTCCACCCTAGAGAATAGAAATCAGAGATTACAAGAGAATAATCAAAACATATTATCGATTCTTCATCCTTAAATCCTCAAGTTGTATCCTTCTTCATATAATGCCCATCTTCAATTCTTCAATCCCGTATGAATCGAATGCTTCATATTCCAGTCATATCCAAATTTATTGTTTCTCAAAATTGTCCCAAAAATAAAATTAAAACTCAACTGGAAAAACTGCACCTTTTTTGGAAATTTTTCAGCTCTCGGTCGGCAAGCCGATTTGGGTGATCGGCTTGTCGGTCACTACCCATCAGCCTACTGATCAGACCGACTAGAAAGATTGGCCTGCCGACTCATGAAAGATCGGCTTGTCAAACTAGAAGTTTAGCCTGCCGACAAAGCCTCTGATTTATGCCCCGCTATCGGCCTGCCGAACCTCACTTCCGACCTGCCGATCTACGACCATCAGCCTGCCGAACTGTAGTATTCGGCATGCCGACCGAGCAGAAATCTCTCATTCCAGAAAATAAAATTTTTAATGCAATTCATCAATTTTATTTTCAATAATTCAAAAACATAAAATTAGAGACTCAGGAAATACCTATAAGCACCATCATCAATCTTCTAGATCCGTCTTCTCCGAATGATTATTTAATTGCAAAATTCTTACAAATTTAAAAATAAATAATAATTCCTAGATGGAGATGATAGTCCACCATCTAATTACATGAAAGACCTAGATACACATTCTAACCTCGAAGGAACCATAACCGGTATAAATTAATTAATTGATAAATAATTAAATAATGATTTAATCAACCATAATTAATTAATGAACATTCACCACATAATCCATGACAACATATAAAATATATAGAAACCTAAAGTGTCAACTCTCTATAAAATTAAATTCAAGTATAGGAGAGATTAAGATCACAAAATTTATACATATAGTATGATCACAAACTTATAAATTTATGTAAAAACCTGGCTCTGATACCAATTATTAGAAAATAATACGCAACAGAATTTTAAATATTTTATATCAGAGTTTTTTCTAAAACACAAGTTTGACATTGTATATGCATAAATTAAACAAATCTTACTAACCTTTGTGCGCCGAAAAGCTTCTGCAATCAGTGAAGAAAAGTAATGTTTCAGAAGTGCCTCAACTAACTGGTCTTCTTTGTTATTCTCTATCCATGATCGGAGTGAGAGTGGGCTCACACGTTCAACTCTTCCACCAAGTGACTTTCCTTCTAACCAATTGAGAGAACCCAAAGCAAGTGTTCGTGATTTGTGAACAAGAACTCTCAAGGAGTTTTTAGATTCTCACCAGCAGAGTATCACTCTTAATCTCTCAATCGATCTGAATAACTTATGTGAGTTACTCCCTATTTATAAAGGTAGGCTCTAGGGTCAGTCCCTATCAGATTAGGTCTCAAAATTCGAATCAAAATCAAATTCAGATTAATATATAATAAGATTCATGCAAAAAAGCGTGATCTTATCCTTCGCTCATCGATAGACTGATCAGGATGATCGGCATGCCGAATAAGCCCCATCGGTAGGCCAAACTTTAGGATCGCTATGCCGAACTGCCGATTAAAATCTCAGCGAATCTTTTATTTTCCACCCGAGATTCTATATAATAAAGTCTCAGTTTTAATTCAAATAACCCAATAAAAAAGTTATCTGATTAAAACAACTTTATCAAGATAATTTATAAGAAAATAAATGAATTCCTAATGATTCTACAAGTTTATCTTGATCTAATTTATTCAAAATTAAATCAACTGATAAACAGACAAGAATTATCCGATCCTTATAATTCAACAAGTTTATTTTAAATTAATTTTATAATAAAAGTAATTCAACCAATAAACAGACATAAATTATTTGATTCTTCTTAATTTCAACCAATCTAATAAATCTGACATAAGTCACCAATTATTGGAAAAGCACATCGTATCGTTACAGGATTTTGTTTGTGAGCTAACAAAGGGGAACAAATGGACCTATATAGTTCAAGCTCTCGATAATTACGAAACCCAATATCCTAGATATGCATTTCATAATTATCAACTCCAACGCTACTCCACTAAAATCTTGGAGCTGCACTCTCGAACTATATAGAATTACAAAGATCGTATAGCTAAGTTTTCATGACATATCATAGTGTATCGTATCCCCATATGATTATCCATAATAGGCTTAAGGACAAGTTCTGTCTTACCTTCCTGATTAATTTTATCTTACATTCCATTATCTCACCATCAGAAAACTTACCATTCAAAGATAGTATACCATTTGGTTACACCTATGTATTCAAATAGTTGAGCGTTTCAGTTTTTCAATTACAAGATAACGCATATAAGAGGATATCACTACTCCTAAAGAAGAGCTATGGATTCTATATCTATGAATAACAGGTCTACGCTATCTAGAGTCATGCCTCCAATGTATCGACATGCATACCACTATTAAAATGTGGGTGTCACCCTTTGGTACATCAAAAGACACAAGTCAAGACAATAGACCCACTATTCATCTTAGGATTAAGATACAATACAAATGATTGTCTAAAGTGAATCGATTTGCTAAGACAAAATTATTAATCCAAATCAATTCACTTTATGTCCCGATCCAACACATCATCACCTATGACAACGTGCCAATGTTTCTATTCACAGAGTCCACCTCCGATAGTCAAGACAAACCATCTCCCAATAGGGATATAGACAACATAACAATCTTTACATGAATAAAGCGCCCAACTTTATTCCTCGATTGTGGATCTTATGATTTAGACCATCACCTTAAGAATCGTGTCTTCCGTATAATCTATCCATCATATACCCAATTCTTAAGGTTTAGACCAACAGTCTCAGACTATTGTTTGCTTAACATACATTCAACAAATATAAACGTAAAGAGGACAAGATTTGGTATATAAACAACAAATAAATTCTTTATTGATAAAAATGTCTCTAAAAACTTATTACATTTTTACTCCTTAAGGCATACATGTCTAACAGTACTCTCTTAGTTTGTTGAAAATTGCATTCTATAATCACGCAATCTTTGTTTATAAAGACTAGTACCGGAAGGTACCTTTTCGGTTAGTTTTAAAAAATTCTCGTGAAATTATATGTTAGAGATAGTTTTTCCATAAAAATTATTTGTTTTAAATATGTGATTTAATGATTTATCATACTCATTTTGAAGTCCCGGTTACTATCTTTGGCCTATTTATCTTTCGATTAAACTTTACAATTTTACTGATTAAAAAGTCTTACCTGCTTTTGTAAAAATCAATTAAAGTTTATCTTAAAGGCAAATTTTTTTCAAAACTTTCTTCATAAAAGTTCTTCATTTTGCCAAAAACTAAAACTTTCATGTTGGGTGAAAATTGCAACTCGATTTCGAAAAAGACCCGAAACTTGAAAACACTTTTCAATCCAAAAATATAGCTTTTGGATAGTTTTCCATAATTGTATTTTAGAAGTAGAATTTGAAAAATGTTTCTTCACGAATATTGTCCGTCTCATTGAAATCTAAAACTTTTGTGCTTGAAAAAAACGTGAAATTTGGAACCAAAATGGTTCAAAAAAGCCAAAACAGTATCAACATTCAAAACTGCTTTTAACAATTTTTCACAAACTGTTTTTGGGTAGTTTTGGGACTGCTTTGATGTAGTTTTTAGGACTGTTTTGGAAAGTCTATAAAACTGCTTGGAAAGTCTGTTTAGAGTCAAAACTGCTTTTTTGCTTGATCATGAGGTTTTATTCAAAACATCAAAAACTAAAAGTTCCGTGTTCAGAAAAGTTTTAAAAACCAACTCTAAGGCCTTCGTTCAAGAGCTCAAAGTTTGTGGAAATTTTTCTACAAACCAAAAAATGCAAAACGTAAACCTGTCATGCAACTACCAATTTTTTACAACACACACATACATAAAACTAAACTAACCAAAATATAAATAATTATTACAAACCATTTCTTCAACCAATCATCAAATCACTCATGAAATTGTAAACTTCAATCTTAGAAAATTTAAGGAAAAAGTTTAGAATCTTTACCCTTGATGATAATTTCTTAATGGTTGATCTATTGCCACTTATTCCTTTTTTCCTTCTTCTTGTTTTAAAACTAATAACACAAACTTAACCATATACAAAATCTAACCTTGTTTGGTCTCTATACAAAGCTATCTAAGTAAAAATAATTTCTTTTCTTAGCTAGGAAATGAGGAGAAAAAGCATAGGAATCTCCTCAATCAAAATATTATAAATCCTCTCCTATTTCTTGCTTGGTTTATGATCTTTATGATGAAATTTTTGGAGGTTTTTTGTTTAAAACAAAACCGGTTTTCTTGGGCAAGAAATGGGAGAAAAGTTTTTCTTGATGAACTTGAGCTTAATTTTGTCTTGAATGGAGGTAATTTAGGAGAAAATAGTTAAGGAAATTTTTTGGGAATTCTCTCGAGGGGGTTTGGTTTTGAGAATAAAGGGAGAGGAGAAATGAGACCAAAAATGTGTTCTTAAGGTGGTGCAATTATTTATAGACCCAACCTTAATTAATTTTCTCCACCTAACCTAAGTTTAGTTAAGCTTCCAAGTGACTTTGATAGGTTTAATTTTTGGCTTAAATTCCCTAATGTTGGCTCCATATCTAGGAAGGGACGGAGTATAGTTTTTATCTTCTTAATTGCCTAAGTACACCCATCATGGTTGTAAGCTTAATTTAAGGGATTGTGTCTCTAGACTTTTCTTGTAAGTTACCCCTTAAATAGATAAATCTTTATACTGTCAACAATGACTAACTTAGCTGATAGGAGGTTTTGATATCTGACGGGTCTTTTCTCATTTTTTGAATACAATGACACGCTAAACATAGTATGAACAAGTATCGATATAAGTTTAATCGCATACCAATTTTTGATTGTGTTGAGTCTTGAAATTTATTCTAGGATTATATCTACACTTGATTTTTGCAGTATCTAGACTCGGTAATGACTTAGTTTATGATAGTATCACTTTTTGAGTTCGCATAGCATTTTCTACCGAAATTGCTACTCACGTAACTTTGATTTTAAATTAATTGGAAATTAAGGACCTAATAGACGTTAGAGTGTTTGTCGGTATACTGCTTAAGGATATGTCAAAAAGATCAAAGTTAAAACATAAACAAGCAAAAATAAATGAGTTAAACTATTACATGCAAAAAGTACAATGGATTTCAAAGATTTATATTTTTGAGATGCTTAAAGGCTAAATTAGTTTTCGAGTTTAACGTGAGTTTTGTTTCAAACATTGAAACAAACAAGTTTCATGAAGAAACTTTCTGCTACTTCTAAATGAATCAAGTAGAAAAACAATGACTTTCAAATCAACTATTTAAGGAATTAGTTTAAACATCCTCAAAAGTGTTTGTTTTCAAGAGAATTTAGAACACGAAAGTTTTAATTTGCATTAAAATTATTATGACAGTGAAAAGAGATTCATAATAGACCACATGAATTTTAAGTTATGAAATTCAACTACAAAGCTTTGGAAAAAAAATTCAAAAACGAGCCTCAAACCTTTTTAAGGAAATATCCTTTATGCTACGATAAATAAAAAACTAATGTAAGGTTCAAAAATAGTTTGTCTTAGTTAGAAGCATAAAATAGTTAAAGCATTAGCTAATGATTAAGCATCACTCTAATAGGACATAGAGAGCCGGCTCACATCTCATAAAGAGAAAGGTTTAGTTGAAACGTTAGTCCAAGGACCAAGTAAGTTCTGGTCTCACCTATGGCATGAGGTTGTGATTTTTAATGCTTGATGGTTGATTGAAAATGCTTGCATTTGATATGACTTTCAAGAAATGATGGATGTATCATATGTTATTAATTTAAATGTCAAGTCATGACAAAAAGTGTTAGACATGTATGCCCTAAGGAGTAAAAATGTAATACGTTTTTGGAGACATTTTTATCAATAAAGAATTTATTCATTTATATATACCAAGTCTTGTCCTCTTTACGTTCATATTCGTTGAATGTATGTTAAGCAAACAATAGTCTGAGACTGTCGGTCTAAACCTTAAGAATTGGGCATATGATGGATTGATTATGCAGAAGACACGATTCTTAAGGTGACAGTCTAAAACATATGATCCGCAATCGAGGGAATAAAGTTGGGCCCTTTATTCATGCAAAGATTGTTATGTTGTCTATATCCCTAAAGGGAGATGGTTTGTCTTGACCATCGGAGTTAGACTTCGTGAATAGAAACATTGGCACATTATCATAGGTGACGATGTGTTGGATTGGGACACAAGGTGAATTGATTTGGATAAATAATTCTGTCTTGACAAATCGATTCACGTTAGACAATCATTTGTATTGTATTTTAATCCTGAGATGGATAGTGGGCCCGTTGTCTCGACTTGTGTCTTTTGATGAACCAAAGGGTGACTCCCACATTTCAATAGTGGTATGCATGCCGGTACATTGGAGGCATGACTCTTGATGGCGTAGACTTGTTATTCATAGATATGGAATCCATACTTCCTCTTTAGGAGTAATGATATCTTCATATATGCGTTATCCTGTAATTGAAAAATTGGAGCGCTCAACCATTTGGATACATAGGTGTAACCAAATGATATACTATCTTTGAATGGTAAGTTTTCTAATGGTGAGATAATGGAACGTAAGATAAAAATAATTGGGAAGGTAAGACAGAACTTGTCCTTAAGCTGATTATGGATTATCATATGGGGATACGATACACTTTGGTATGTCATGGAGACTTAGCTATACGGGCTTCGTAATTCTATAAAGTTCGAGAGTGCAGCTCCAAGCTTTTAGTGGAGTAGCGTTGGAGTTGATAATTGTGAAATGAATATATGGGATATTGGGTTTCATAATTATCGTGAGCTTGAACTTTATAGGTCCATTTTGGTCCCCTTTGCTAGCTCACAAAATCCTGTAACGATACGACGTGCTTTTTTAATAATTGGTGACTTATGTCGGATTTATTGGATTGGTTTAAAATTTGAAAGAATCAAATAATTCATGTATGTTTATTGGTTGAATTAATTTTGTAATAAAATTAATTTAAGATAAACTTGTTGAATTATTAGGATCGGATAATTCTTGTCTGTTTATCGGTTGATTTAATTGGATAAATTAAATCAAGATAAACTTGAAGAATTATTGTGAATTGATTTATTTTCTTAGAGATTATCTTGATAAAGTTTGTTTTGATCAGATAACTTCTCTATTGGATTATTTGAATCAAAACTGAGACTTTATCCTATAGAATCTCAGGTGAAAAATAAAAGATTCATGGAGATATTTACGCGACAGTTCGGCCTACCGATCTACGTGTTCGCTTGTCGATGGGGCCTGTTCAGCCTGCCGATCAGCGAGAGATAAGATTACTCATTTTCACGCGAATCTTATCAGATATTGATCCGAACTTGATTCTGTTTTGAGTTTTTGAGACCTAATCTGATAAGGACTGACCCTAGGACCAATCGCTATATAAAGGAGTAAGTCTCATGAGTTACTCAGATCAATTAAGAGATTAAGAGTGATACTCTTCTGGTGAGCATCTGAAAACTCCCTGAGAGCTTTTGTTCACAAATCACAAACACTAGCTTTGGGTTCTCTCGATTGGTTGGAAGGAGAGTCACCGGTGGAAGAGCTATACATGTGAGCGCACACTCACTCCTATCGTGGATAGAGAATAGCAAAGAAGACCATTTGGTTGAGGCTCTTCTAAAACATTACTTCTCTTCACAGGTTGCGGAGGTTCTTTGGCACATAAAGGTTAGTAAGATCTGTTTAATTTATACATATAGCATGTCAAACTTGTGTTTTGGAAAAATACTCTGATGTTAAAATTTTTAAAATTCCTGCTGCGCACCTCACACTGTTTTTTTCAACATAAAGCATGTTCACTAATACTACATAGTTGGTAATCCAAACATGAGAGAAAAGATAAAAAGAATCACATCAACCTCCTTGATGTGAGGTATTTAATGTTAAAAGTTTAAGCCTCTAGACTTAAGGTGTGGATTAGGAAGGTGTAGATCCCTGATTGAGGGGAGGATCGCGTTAAGTTAAGTTATGGCCTCATTGTTCGATGGTCTTACACATACGGTATGTACACTTAGGCCCATAATAGAAGATAAAGCAAAATAAAACATAGTTCATAAAGAAGCATAAATGGAATCATGCATTATAATGATGTTTAAATATGTTTAAAACATTTTGTGAGACATGTTAAAACTTGCTGAGTGAAACCTCAATTATTTCCCTCATGCTGTAGGGAATCCCACTAATAGGCTGGAATAAGAAATAACGAATCGGACACAGCGCGTGGACAATAGACAAAGAATAGGTTATCGATATCATTGTGGCTTAATTCTACCGTCATTTTGAAAGAAAGTTTTGTTGTTATAGTGATAAACAAATAAGGTTTTTAGTTTAAGTTGTTAAATATGTGCCTTTTAATAAAAGCATGATTGATGCTGTAAAATATTTTAAGTAATAACGAGTTGTTAAGTTTTTATTGTAATGAAAGTTTTGACAAAATTTGGCCCTTTTTTTGTACAATGTAAGAATGTTTTTGAGGACATCAAGAAGAGTTTTTTGATGATTTGGAAAGCCGGATTGTCACAACGACGGTCAAGTTTTAGTGTGTAACCCTTATTCTGAGTCCCTCACGACAAAGGTGGCTTAAATCTGTGCTCGTAGTGCCATGAGGTTGCGAGGCAAACTCTTTGCCACAATGGTGGAGGAGTTTATCAGCCTTGGCAAAGGATCTGCCGGAGACTTCAAATTTGGTGGTAAAGAAGGAAAAGATAGGAGGAGAGAGAAAAAAAATGATCAAAAAACTTAGAAGTAAACGGTGCAAGAATACATGATATTTATATTTTTATACCTTGTATCTTGAGGTTATTAAAAAGTTATACCATATATTTTAAACTGTTTATCTCTTTATATTGTCAATTTATATTTAATTTATTCTGCTTCTTAGTTGTTTTATTTTGATCCGTATAAGTTTGAGAATACTTTTTTTCATTAATGACATATTATTTTTACTTATACCACCAGATTTCACTAGTTAAAAGGAATAATTGACTAAGAAATGATTTAAATTATACATAAATTAACAATATGAAGATATATTAGTGCACCAATTCAAAGTCAAGATATTATCTTTTAATAATCTTAAAATTCTGGGATAAAGATATAAGTTTTTCTTTAATTGTATATAATCCAAAAATCATCTATCATGATATTTTAATGGGAAAAGAGAAGATTAACGTTTCTTTAGGTAGTGACTTCTTCATGTCATCATTTGTGGCCTAATGAACAATTTTAGAAGCTACATCTTTTAATGGAAATTAGAGAGCTCCTTCACACCTAAACTGTGTATATCTCTTGAAAGTCTCCGTAGTCCATTCCCAGAATTCATCATCTTCTTTGTGAATTCTAATATCGTAAACTCACCCTTCTGGTTTATTCTATTCTTGTTTAATTTCCAAGTAAATTGATTCTTTGAAATAGGCGTAGTGTTTTTTTTCTTCTTTTCCTTTTTTTTTTTCAGTTCAATGTGCCCATTAAAATTAGAAAAGGACCTGATTAATGTTTTTTCCCCTATTATTCCCAAAAAAAAAAAGCAAAATAGAATAAATAAAGATAAAAGAAAAATGGAATCCCTCAAAGAGGTCCCCACCTCCGACGAAAAAGGGCAAATAGTGCCTTTCTTGTGTTGTGATTACAAAGAAAAGTAAGGGTATTATGGGAAATAAGGAAATATATATTTTTTAAAAAAAGATTTGTAGACGTGTATATAAAGAGGAAATGGAACAGAAGAAAACACATCATAGGGAGAGAGGGAGAGAGGGGATCTTTGTAGGTATCCTCAATTATTTGTTCTCTGAAGAAACCAAACCTCTCTCTCTTTTCTCCTTTTGCTTTTTTTTTTTTTTTTTTTTTTCATTTACATTGAATTTGATTCGAAAAACTATCAAAATTCTCTTCAAATTGATCAATCGTAGTAATAAAATAGTTAGGAGAATTCTCAGAAAACCCAAACAGAAGAAAGAAAAGAAAATGGTGTCGGCGAACAAGGAAATGGTGGTCTTCTGCTTCGATACCCTCGTCGCTTACTACAACAGCGAGGAGGCTCCTCCACCTGCCTTCGATGATGGTCAACAGTAATAATCTCTTGCTCTTTCTCTCTCTCTATATCTATATATAGTAGTAACATACACACAAGTGTATTATGTATATATACTTATGTATGTGTCTTTGCATGTGTGGAAATTTGGATGTCTTGACATTAGCTTTTGACTGATCATGATTCGTTGAGCTCAAATTGTTTACCCCTTTTCTGTTTTTAATATTTGAAGCATTTTCCTTTCTGGGTTTTGTCTGAAATTGTTAAGGATTATGAGAATAAGGGTCTATGCTTTGATCATTGGTCTTTTAAGTATCTGAAAAATTTTGGATTTTTTTTTTTTTTTGAGATTTTTACTCTCTCTCTCTCTCATAATGACTTTCTCTCGTTGTAGTATTGGCGGGTTTCGTGGTTTTCTAGGAGAGAATAAGAAAAGTTCAAACTTTTTTTTTAATACTTGATAATTGCTCTTTTGTTTTTTTTAACCTATGCAATTTAGTTATGTAACTAATACATTATACTAGTGTGAAGGTTCAACTCGTTTCGCTTGAATCACGACATTTTGTAAGCTCTGTGAAGACTTTACATTTTTTGGTTTTTGTTGTTATTAGTATTTTTTTGCTTGTTGATAATGATAATAACATTTAGCTTTTGGAGAATGTTTAGGGTGATGGGCAAATAGAGGTGGTGTCTATCAAAGTTGAAAGAGAAAAATTGCTTCATAAGAATTGAGGAGAAAGTTGGTCAACCTTTTTGCTAGTTGTAATGATAGGGGGATTTTTTTTTTTTTGGTCAATATAGAGCAATAAGCTATTTGGAAAAGGAAAAGCTGAATAATGTATAAAGAAAAACTTAAAACCTTAAAGAAATTTGTTTCAAGGGAAAAGTCTGGGAGGAATATGAGCGTGTCAAGAATTTCTAAGTTCATTTCTTTTGGCCATGAATAAAGTTGTTTCTGGAGATGTTGTGCTTACCTTTCGTCTCTCTCTTGATTCTCTTGTTGCAAACAGAGCTCTCTTGTTGCTGCTGGCAGAATATTTGACGTCACAATTATGTCAATTTTCTATATATTTTCTTGTTTGCTTTCTCATCACAATTTAAATTTAAATTACCTCGTTACTTGTTTAATTGTTTAAAAATTTGTTTCAATGAAAAAGATGGGGATGTTATTAGTTATATCATCTTATTCTTTGGGATGTATTTGGTTTTGCCAATTCGATACTTACTGTTAACTTTTTTTTTAATTCCACTGATGAGGTTGAGTTCTTATTGTATCCGTGATAGCATATTTTATTTTCTACACTATTTGGGATAAGATCCGCTATTTGGGATAAGATCCTGTTTATGGACCTTTTAAATTATTTTTTCCCATCACTGCATGGCCCGAATCTGCTCTTAGTTTAATTCTGCTATTGTTTCTAATTATATTTCTTATTCACTTCAGTCCCTTTACTCTTTAGTACTTTATGTATTTGCCATTCGGTGATAATGCAAAGCATGTTTTGCCTTTTCAGTTTATCTATCACTGTGTATAGGTTTTTGTTGTTGTTGTTGTTGTTTAACTATAACCTTTGCTGAGGAAAAAGTGATGAACACAGAAACACAAAGCGTTATATTTTGCCTATGGTAATCCTTTAATCTGCTCATCTGATAATAATCCTACTCTGGTCTTAGCCCATTGTTTGTCACTTGGAAAAAAGTTGTGAATGGGGGGGAACCTCGTTTGCGTGGATGTATTGGAACTCTAGAAGCTCGTTGGTTGATTAATGGCTTCAAGGATTATGCTCTAAACAGGTAACTTTATGTCTTGTTGGGATGATCTGCTTGTAAGTTCGTGTGTCTGCATGTTTACTTCCTCTTTTGTTCTATTTTTGAGTATTTTGAGGGCCATAGCACCCACACAACAAGATTGAAGAGCTTGTTACAAAGAGAGAATAAATAGATAAACGAAGAGATAAGGGATGGGAGTTTAGCATGATCTTCCTGTGAGTTAGAGCCGTGCACAATAATACAGGACATGAGGCCAAGATTCTTATCATACCATTTCAACATGCAACTACTAGGTGTTAAGTTGTATTGTTTTAGTATTATGCATAATTGTTGGCTGTAAAATATTGTGGTATTTTCAATGTATTTATGAACTAATATGATCCAATCTAACTGCTCCTAGCAAAAAATAGATCAATAACATAGGAAATAAAAAGAAGTACCTCTTGGTTCTTGGATGAAAATTTGCTTACTTATGTCTAATTGAGGTAGTAAGTGGATCCAAAAGTTCCAATCTAAGCATGAATGCCTTTATTTGACATTTATTCACATAAATGCCTTTTAAATCATCTACTCACATGAATGCTTAGATTTGACACTTATTCATATTAATGCCTCACCTAAGCTTAAGGAATTGGATTATTGGTCTAGATTTGACATTCATTCACACGAATGCCTTTTAAATCATCTATTTTTTCAATCTAAGCACGAGTTTGTAAACTTAAGTTTAGTATATTGTCAATAATTTTACTGGTATGTCATCTTCTCTTTGTTCCTTCTAATGATAGCTCGTCCAGAAGTGATGAAAATGTCCTAACGAAGCTAATTTAGAGCTGGATACCACAGATGCGATTTAGGGCTGTGCTTTTGCTATTTTCTCGTGGAGATTTACTTTTCTTTTGCAGTCTTCCGTTATCCAGTTCCATGAAGTTAACTTATGTTGTTATTGTGTTTCTTGTTTGTGATTTTTTGCAGTGCTTTGAGAGATCGTAGGTTCCCCCCTATACAGCCCAAAGAATTGCCTTCTTTGGAGTGTACAGTTTCCATTCTTACTGATTATGAAACTGCTAATAACCATCTTGACTGGGAGGTATGTGTCTGTTAATCTGTTTCGACTTTAAGGCACTTTACCATTCGCGTACCTTATTGTAATTGGCAACTGTTTCTTGCCTTTATAAACTTAATTGAGATAGCTTTAATAGCTTCTTCTCCGATTATGTCAGTGTGCTTTGACTTTTTATCCTTCAAATTTGTGTCTTGAAGTTGGTTCCCATATGTATCTCTACTTCTATTTTTTGACTTTAATAACTTCAGACTGTTTTCATTAAAAAATCATTTGATGGCCATTATAGTTGCGTAGTCATAAATCAATCAGTTTGTTTCTTGTTAATAGTTGGTTCCCATATGTATCTCTACCGCTATTTTTTGAGTTTAAGAACTTTTGACGGTCTTCATTAAAAGGAAAAAAAAAGAACTACTGCAGACGGTTGATGGCTGTTATTGTTAGTCATATTTAACTTTATTATTAATTATAATGTTAATAAAAAGCATGGACATAAGGATATAGGATTCTTTGTGAAGATACTTCATGCTTTCATGTACACGATATCTAGTTATCTTTCCTTGTATCTTACCATTGTGATTTCCTTCTGCAGGTTGGAAAACATGGTATAATAATTGAGTTTACTGATCCTGATTACAATACAAGGCGCAGTGCCACATATTTGCCTGAGGTAGCTGCCCATGAAGGTAACTCATTCCACTCTTAATGACCTACTACCAATGGCACAAACGTTGTCTCATGTATAAATATTTGTAAAGATGGGAGATTGAGAGTAGGGAATGGGAATGTTTCCACCTTAAGAATGATAGTAACTATAAGCACTTCAAAATATTAGCACAAACCATGCAGTTACCAGTTCTGCCCTGCTTGGCATTGACCTTGGACGAAATTAGTATCGGAATTCTTTGTAGAAACCATATTAAATCATTTTATGGGATTTTTAAATCGCTTAGTGGTCACTGATGAGTCATTTAATTTGCATTTCTACTGCAAATCTGCTTTCCATTCTCATAGTTGCTCACATCCACTAGAACATATAAACTCAAATAATAGTATAGAACAGGTAAGAGATAATAACTTACTTCCTCCTTCCATGTAACTACTAGAAGTAAGGCAGTAGTTGGTTAGTGGTTTTTATTGTGGTGGGAAAACACATTTTATTTATTCTCTTTTGTAGATGTGAATCTCCCTTGGCTGCTAGTCAGTGGTTTATTCACTTCCATGCAATGTTTGCATTACTGTCTGGCTGATGAGTTGTCCCTGACATCTTATTCTGCCGTTTTAGGTTGGACAAAAATCGAGGCAATCGACTCGTTGATGCGGAAAGCAGGGTACAACGGGCCTATCACTGAGTCACTCCGGAAGAGGATAAGGCTGACCCGTTACCAGAGCACATTATACACCATGCACTACGGTGACTATGTTTCTTACGTCAAGACAACCAGAGGTGCAGCTCCATCTATTGTTGGGAGCAAGCCCTGAAAACAATTGATTTCTCCGAACCGCTTTCTCCAAGCCCAGAAAGCTAGTTTGGTGTTAAAAAAAACAAACAGGAAAAGAAAAACATTTATTTAAAAGAAACATCTGGGTTGGAATGGATTTATTGCCTAGTTGTTTCAACCCAAACTGCTTTTGGTGATTAGTGTAACCTGTTTCTATCATTCTTCAAATTCATTTGATTTTGAAGGAAGAATTTGAAAGCCACTGGCTGAGCTATGGTTTCTTTCGTCCTAGCTGCCACAAGACATTCATGTTCTGCAGCTTCTCTGGGAGGGCTGTACTATGTAAAACTTAATTTATGACTCATGATTGTCATGGATTATAAATATCTCCATATTGTGCTGTCTTTATCTCAATTGGAGTTGATACTTGTCCTATTTAGCTTGGTTGAGTTCCACGAGGAAAGAACGCTATCGATACCGTTGATGCCGTGAAAGATTTTGAATTTTCCTGGCAAGGAAAACTTTATTGTACGAGGTAATAGCTGTTTATTTTACGGAGGTTCAATGATTTGGTGGTGAGACGGGGCTTAATATCTATATGTATATATTTGCTCGAAACTTGGCTGGCAGTTGGCTCTGCCCCAGTTCGAACCGACTTGACCGGGTGTGGTTGTTGCCATGGAAGAACCCGACCATGGTTGGTAGTGGTTAAGACTTTTAGGGGTTGGGTCTGACCTGATTTTTTGACTAATTTTTTGACTATGTGAATTAAAATAAAAATTATTTTGCCTTCCTGGTGAAGCCACACAACCTCCTCTCCCTCCCATAAAGCTAGTTGCACCAGCCCACTGCTCGCTCCAATGCTGCCTCTTGACACTCGCCATCACTGCTTATCAATTGGGTCCACTCCTCGCCGCTCCAC
This sequence comes from Artocarpus heterophyllus, assembly GCA_025403435.1. Classification (NCBI taxonomy): domain Eukaryota; kingdom Viridiplantae; phylum Streptophyta; class Magnoliopsida; order Rosales; family Moraceae; genus Artocarpus; species Artocarpus heterophyllus. The sequence goes on along the minus strand of CM046354.1, from coordinate 27,604,560 downwards.
CACCCCTCCCTTTGCTCGAGTCTTGGGAGTCAGAAGTATAGTCTAGGTTCTTAAATGCAGTTTTTTTTTCTCTTTTTCCTCTTTTTTTTTTTTTTTTTCTTTTTATAGTTTCGTTCCTTAACTCAAATACGAGGGAGATTAGGGAAGGTGGCCAGTTTTAGCTACTAAAAAAAAAATGTCTCCTCTTCCTAATAATATTTTAAAAGTGGTCAAAATGACCTCTTTCTGCAACAGAGGGGAGATAGAGGGGAGATCTTTGGTTAATGTGGGATCTCCTCTTCCCTGCATGAAAGAGATCTCTAACACGGCGGCGGTGGCGACAAAGAAGAGAGAGAAGAGAGAGAGAAAAAGTATTGAAATAATGTTTTTAGGATAATTTATTTTTTAAGTTGTATTAGTATATCACTAATTTATACCGATGGTAACTCGACAAATGGCTTATTGATTTTGATTGATTACTTATTTACAGGTGTTAATTTGTTTTACCACCAAACTCAATCCAACATTTACCATTTTCTAACAAAAAGAATTACCATTTTCTAACAAAAAGAATGTCGTTAGCAAAATTAGAGAATTTATTTTATTTATTGGGATAGAGTAAGAAATGTCAATTTATTACTTTATTAGGAAATGTAAGATTTATAATATTATTAGTAGCAAATGTCACAGAGAGAGCGGTTTGAACTCTAACATTAAACCGCAAACAGTATAAAGCTCTCACATGCTACAATATAAAGCTCTCGTTTGCTATAGTATTGTCACGCCCCGGAGTACGGGAGGTGACGTGGCGGAATATTTAGATTAATTAAAAGAGGATTTAATTAAAAACCGAGAGTTTGAGAATCCAATTAAGTAAGAAATAAAGAGATTTTTCCACCAGATTTGATAAAAGAATTTAAAATCATTAAACAAATAACAATAATTGGAAAAAAAACCGCGAATATGGGTTCCACAACCCACAACTTGTGCACACACATGGATCTGACAATATCACAAATACAATTACAGTCCAAGTACAAATAAAGTTAAGTCTTACATGCCTTGTTTAATAATACAGAATGTAAATAAATTTTCCTATTGCTCCTGAGTTCGGTCCGAAGAATCTTCTCCAAACCTAAATAGGAAACCACCTAGAAGGGGGGGAAATTTAAAACAATAAAACGTGAGCGAAAGGCTCAGTAGGACTATGTTTTATAAAATAATTTAATGCAAAGAAACATAACATTATCAGGAGTTATACAAAAAGGGAACTTAAATAAATAAATAAATAAATTGAGTAGAACCATTCTGACACAGAACAGTCTATTCGTCAAATCAAAACACCAGTTTACTTTTACCTAGGCAAACCACGATATCACCACCGTAGTGGCCCAGCTGGGTTTCGGGACCTGCCCCCAAGGTCGATCACGACCCGATCTCTGATATGGCATCATGCCCATGTGTTCATTATCATTATCATTCAAAACCCAATTACCGAGTGTTGTCAATTACATTCATTATGAAATTCATTTCATGTCACGGTATATAAAAATATAACCGATAAAACCATTTTCAAACAACCGTTGAAAACATTTTGATAGAAATCCTTTTCAAAGCCAAATCATTTCAAAACCAGGCTACCAAAGAAATAGGATAGAAGTCCTACCTCAGTACTCGTGCCGGTACCCCACACCGTAATCCCGATCCGCTATACGTTAGCTCCACGGAACCACGAACAATCCTAGATACAAACTAAGTCGATCAATATCTAGTTCGAAACATTCTATGTTACTAAATCACTTCATGATGTCCTAGTGTGCCATTTGTATCATTAAAATCATCCTATAAGGTTGGGATTTAAATCAGGGTTCAAAACAGTGAAATCGGGTAAAAATCACAAAATTTTCCATGCCTCGGTCGGCCTGCCGGACGCCCTGCTTCGGCCTGCCGAACTGCACAGTTCGGCCTGCCGAAAACGAGGTTCGGCCTGCCGAACATTTCCCCAGATTCGGCCTGCCGGTCGGAAGAACACCGGCCTGCCGATCATCACTCCGGCCTGTCGAACATGAACTTCGGCCTGCCGAACTGGGAAGATCCAGAAATCCCAGCCACGGGTTTCTCGATCCCCAAAATCCAAATCTTGTTTCTAACCTGTTTTTCTCAAATCCCAGGCATGAAAAACAACTATAGTTGATAGAAAAACATTCTAGAACATGTTTGGAATCATTTAAACAACATTTAAACTCAAAATCCTCAAAAATCCGAAAATGAGAAAAAGAGGAGAAAAATGAAAATCTTGAATCCAATCCGTTTTTCTTCAATCTAGGTTTAGATTCTAGTTGTTCTAAGCTCATTTAACACAAATCCACGGTTTTCTAAGCTAAAACAAACTTAGATTTCAAAAACACACAAAATTGAAAATTTTGTAAAAAGTTTAGAAATTTCGAATCTAACCTCGAATCGAAGCTTCAATCCGCGTTCTCGGTTGCCGAATCACGTCCCCGAGCTTCCTCCTTGCTGTTCCGAAGCTTGGATTCGAATGGAAATCAAAAATTTTTGAAAGAGATTGAGAGAGAGAGGGAACTGCCGAGAGAGAGAAGAGAGAGAGAGAGTGAAACGTGAATGAGGAGAGAGAGAGAGAAGAGAGAAATAAATAGAGAAAATCGGTGGGCGGTTTTACTGTGCGAAAACCATGTGCCGCCCACGGTTTTGTAAAACGAAGTATTTTTAACATTTTACAAATTGTTGTGTTTTAAAACTCAAAACATCATTTTAAATCAACAAGGAATCTTTTGAACACATCAATTTAACAAAACAACCAAAAACTAAAAATCCAACCAAATAATCTAATTAAAGTTAAAACTTTAATTATGGCACACTAATTCATCATTTACATTACATTAATGTTAAATAAATTTCGGGACGTTACAAGTATGTTGTTTAAACTTTAGTGATAGAACTCCTCCCAAATGTCACATGTCTTAAATTAAATAATTGTGTAGATCAAAATACCCTCAATCTAACCTTAATGCTCTAACAAATCTTTTTTTTTTTTTATTTCTTTTTCTTCTCCTCTACTCTCTTTGTGCAACGCTGCATCGCCATTGTCACTCTTTGCTTGTCGTCTTCATACTTTGCTCGTCGCCCATCATAATCATCTATCGCCAAACCATATATATCGTTAAGGAAGCCATCACTCGTCACGTCGAACCATATTCACTTGTCATCATGCTTTGGTCGCCTATTGCTGTCGCCATGGAAGATCACGCTATGGAAGCCTTAATCTGGATGGTGAAATCACAAGGCGAAGTCGACTTTAACTTCTATGATGACTTCGACTTTAGAAGGAGAAGTGATGATGAAGTTGCAATGAAGACGAGTTCAAACAAGGAAGATGACGACGATGAAGACGAGAACAATATAGAGTTCGAGCTTGTGGTTGTCGTCGCTGTTCAAGCACATCGACGGAGGATTTGTAGAGAAATGGGGAAAAATAGAAGAGAGGGAAGAAGGCAAGAGAGAAAGAGGAGAAAAAAGTCTAGGTTCGGTTGAGGATATTTTGGTCTATATAATTATTTAATTTAAGCAACTGGATTAATATATAAACATTTGTAAATATCTTAAATTATACCTAATATTTGCTACTAATGGTTTAGAAAATATGACATTTCCCATAATTCCACTTGATTTTTTTAGAATGGGTTATTAAAAATGTCCTCTAAAAAGCTCCAAAAAATTTTTGGTATTTTAGTGTTATTTAAAGAAAATTATATGTTATGCCACACTTTTAAAAGTTGTGTTTATTTTTGTCATATTTAAAAGTTTATGCCATACTAACATTTATATCACATGCAAGTTATGCTACAAATGAACATGTGTAGCATTTATAAAATGTAAATCTTAAAATATATCATTTATGAAAATTCTCCTTTGGTTTCCGCTTGAAAAATTACAATTCAAATAGGTTTTGCAGTAATATTTTCTCTTATAAAATTTAAATTTATAATTTTTTCAATTCAAACTGAGAACTCGAACCAACGATCCAAACATCATATAAACTGTGTTACTTAAAAATGCAAAATTCAATTATTATAAAAACTGTACTTCTATTTTGTTTAATTTACATTAGGTGATTTTTCAAATAAAGTATCTTATTTTTGAATAATTTTTATACAACTATATTTTTTGTTTAATTTAATAGGCAAATTAATTATGCACGTTTTTTTTTTTTGGCTGAATAGTCTATTTTTGTTTGTTATTTATAATTTCGGCTATATTTTTTTTAGTATTTTTAAGGGTGTTTTGGTCCTTTTATTCGTAAAAGGACAGACGAAACGGAAAACAAAAGGGAAAAAAGAAAAACAAGAAAAAAGCCTAGACCACGTCGCCATCCGAATAACCCATCCAAGTCTTACGGACGAAGCAATCTTCCCCATTTCTCACCGGATCTCTTCCTCATCTTCATTTTCTTCCTCTGTTTCCTTCGATTTTCCTCTTACTTTTCGATTGCCTCCATCGATCTGTGCGTCTTCTAGGTAACTCTTCTCCTTTTTTGATGGCTTATACCTCGATCCCCTAATTTTCTTTTTACTTGAGCGATATGTGTGAAAAACTTTTTAATTTCTGTAGAAGAATACGGAAACAAATATTAGGTTTTCCTTTCTAGTTTCTCATTTAGCCTGTGTTTGGTCGTTGAGAAAATGAGAGGAACAAGACTAGAGGAAAACTTAAATTTACCACTCTGCTTCTTTTATTCGTGGTTTTAAGAAGATTAAAGGTAAAAACAATTCGCAACATCTGAAATTGGGTATTTGGTTTCGTTCCGTTCAGGGAATCGCAGCTAATCTATTTTTTGTTCAATTTTCTCTTCCTTTTTTGACGACCAAATTGAAAGTTAGAGGGCTTGTTGATTGTGAGTGACAAACTATTAATTTCGTTTCTGCATGAATCTGGCGTGTATTTATATGGTTTTGTTAAATTTGGTTCTGGGTTTAATTGTGTTTCTTTTTTTTAAGGGTTTTAATTTTGTTTCTCATTATTCATTTCCATTGTTGTTACGGCATTATTCTTGATGTATTGGTATTACTTTCATCGTCGCAGTTTCTGTTTGTTCAACGCATTTGAGGTGAAATCTAAAGATGAGTCACAAAGGGTTAATATATAGCTTTGTTGCAAAAGGAACTGTTGTTTTGGCAGAGCATACCTCTTTCTCAGGAAACTTCAGTACCATTGCTGTTCAATGCTTGCAGAAGCTTCCGTCAAATAGCAGCAAGTACACGTATTCGTGTGATGGATACACTTTCAATTTCCTTCTCCACGATTCATTTGGTATTGAGTCCTTCTTCTTCTTCTTCTTCTTCTTCTTCTTCTTTTGATACTTCGAAATAGTTTTCACTTCAATTGTGGCATGAATGGTTGAAGATAAATTCTTGGGTTTGCAGTTTTTCTTGTTGTTGCAGATGAATCAACTGGAAGGAGTGTGCCTTTTGTGTTTCTTGAGAGAGTGAAGGATGATTTTCAACAGCGTTATGGTGCAAGTGTTAAAGAAGAAGGGCGGCATCCTCTTGCTGATGAGGATGAGGACGATGACTTGTTTGAAGACCGATTTAGCATTGCTTACAATCTTGATAGAGAATTTGGGTTTGTATATGGCCTTTGCTGTTGAATATTTATGTTCTGTTGCAATGTTCTAATTTGTGTAAGCATATAAAGTTGTGCTTTATTTTAACAGGCCAAGGCTTAGGGAGCACATGCAATATTGTATGGAGCATCCGGAAGAAATAAGCAAACTTTCCAAATTAAAGGCTCAAATCACTGAGGTCAAGGGAATCATGATGGACAATATTGAGAAGGTATTCTTTCTTTGATTTTCAATTGATTTGGGTAACATAAACATTTAATTGTGATATCAAAAGGACATATTTTTGTTGGTTCTAGTCTGTTTTAGGGGCATGGATAGTTTGTTTGCAACTTCCTTGATCTTTCTGTGATAACAGATCCTTGTAGAAAGAAAAATTATATTTCCTTTGGAACTTGGATTTTTCTGTTTGTCACAAAGATGCCAAGTGAGATAGCTTGTTGGCTATCCATCTGAAAGCTTTAATTTTAACATGTTTAGAAAGCTTGGCTGATAGATTTGTATCCTGCATTTAACTAGGACAAGGTTGGTCTGGTTATATTCTTTTGGTAATGGTTCAGTTCTGTAAATGTTGTCAACCTTTTAAAGTAGGCTTCTTGTCAGGACCTGAATATCATTTGTCAGAGAAATCCTTGATTGAGCAAGTGTTGTGTCTTGAACGATCTTCCTGTAATTCTGTGCTTGTGTGAGAAACTGAGATGGAAAAAGAAGCGATGTTGTTAGTCTGTTACAAATAACTATTATTTAAATGAGACCGATGTAAACATCTTAGAAGGCTTGGTATCTTTGCATTTCAACTGGATGAGATTGTGAAAAGACTTCAAGGTATTCCTTAGGACCATGACAGATGTATAAATCATTATGGTGCTGGTTGCTGACATGCTATGAATATCTTCTGATGGAGCAATACTGATATGTGCAATATGCCTCAAACGCCTTGTTGGTGTTTGCTCATTTGGGGAAAGCTCTTGAAAGGAAAAAATGTATCACCAAATTTATGTTACATATTCTCGCACCATAGCCACCTTAAGTTTCTTTGAATTCTAGTAAGAAGTGATTTACAACTCTACTTCTTAGCATTACTTTTCTCCAATGCATAGATGACTGCTTTTAAGTCTATGTCTAGCCATTCTAGAGCATCTTATTTTGGTTGGTCAAAGTCTAGTTTATTTCCTTACCTTCAGTTTTATTTGGTATTTAATCTAGGTGGGTACTACTATCAATTGGTTTAGTTTATTTATTTTGCCCATCATTGAAGTATTTTTGTTGAGATCATTCAAGGCTCAGTCATTCGGTGCACCTGTTATTATTCGAAGCTGAAATCCTTTGGACTTCTTGAGCACAAAAAGCAAGAAATAGAAAATGTTTTTTTTTTGGTCTGTAGCCTGTAGGTGCTGTTATTATTATAAATATTGATGCCAATTAATTGTTGGCTATTTGAAGATGGATGTTTCTTACTAAAACAAACATGTAGCGAAAACAAATAAAAAAATTGCTAGCAATAACATGCACTTGGATGGATATTTTGGGGACTGGCGCTAGGTGCTGGCTTTAAGCTATTAGCTTTTGGGATGAATGACACTTGAAGTGCCATTACTTCTCGACTCTTGTTAATCAGAAAGATGGAAAAGGGTTTAGAGGATAAAAGTTAAATTGGAGTAGTGAAGAATTTGGTATCTGTCTCATGGATTTTTATCCTAGGTAATGTCTTCTCTCTTTCTACCGGGAAAAAGAACTTTTTTTCCCCTTTTTGTGCGTGTGTGTTCGTTGGGGAGAGGGATGTTTGTAATTGAATTTTTGTTGAATTTCATAATGTAGGAGCATTTAGTTGTAAAAATATCCTTGTGGAAAACAAGGAAAATGACCAGCTGCAATGTCTGGCCAATCATAAAAGGCTAGTAACCTTCATAGCGGACATGCCTTAGTGATCTTGTGCACTAAGGAATCATGGACCTTGTTTTTGTAATTGGAGTGAAATCTGAAATGTTGGAGATGATAAAAGAGGATATTGCCAGGCAGATCTTTAAGAATCAAATGCTTTAAGGCGATCCTCCTGTGCTATTAGATGGTTGGGTAAAATAAAAGATCACAACTAAAAGATTTAAATCATTTGAGCTTCAGTTGCATGTTGCGTACAAAATTAGATGGTTGTCGTGTCCGATTTGAGTCTTACATATCTTAGTTTAGCAAAAGCAATGGCTGTTCTTGATTGCCAATGGTGCAAGCATGTACTTGATAGCCTTTCCAAGCAGCCTAGCCATGAAACAATGTTGTGGGCAACTGCAAACCGGATCACTGCCAATCTAAGCACCCTTTATTTGCAGGTTTTGGACCGCGGGGAAAGGATTGAACTTCTGGTGGACAAGACTGAAAATCTTCAGTTCCAGGTACTGCAAGCTCTCTTGTTGGTTTTGTGATTCTGAAGGGACAACGACTTTATAATTTATGTGATTTGGAGGTTTTTTTTGGGAAAATTTCATATTAATACCCTGTATTATATCGAAATATGAGTTTGGTATCTTATGTTTTAGAATATTTTATATTAGTACCCCGATCTTTTAGAAAATCTTTGTTAGTATCCAGAGGCCTTTTTTTGGGTACTAAATATGTGTTTTTTTGTACCTTTTTGTGTCCTAAAAAAAGCCTCTGGGTTCTAAACAAATATTTTCTAAAAGGTCGAGGTACCGATATAAAATATTTCAAAATATAGGGTATCAAACTAATATTTTGATATAACACAGGGTACTAAATTGAATTTATCCTTTTTTTTTAATCCAGGCTGACAGCTTCCAAAGGCAAGGAAGGCAATTGCGACGAAAGATGTGGCTGCAGAACCTTCAAATGAAGCTGATGATAGCAGGCGCGGTACTTATTTTAATTGTCATACTGTGGCTGATTGCTTGTGGAGGCTTCTCATGTTGATTGAATGGCAAGTCTAAACCGTTTATCCCTAGCACCACTTTAGGTTTTGCGTTCTTCATTTGGTGTACAAAGTGTCACTGATCATGTATATCGAAAACTCTTGCTAAATTCTTGAAGCCTAGAACCTGCTCTACGATGTAATTAAACATCCCTACTAGTCCACTTCCTCTTGGTCATTTTGCTCTTCTGTTTTCTGTTTCGAAGAATAGTGGTCTTGTGAGCATTTCTTATGTTGTTTGTTTAAGAGAATAAAATAATTTCGCGTTATTTTTGTTTGTCTTCGGCTCGTCCTTCAATAATTGAGTATGCCCTTGTTTTTTTGCTTCCTTTCCCCCTAGAATGTTTGTGGTTTTTTTTTTTGTTTGAAATAAAAAATTAAAAATTATATGGGGATTATCTTTAATATTGTGATGTGTCAATCTGACGTGGAGGCTTAGATGGGGTTCCACTTCGCAAGGAGAAGGGTCCCACTCGTGACATCCTAATCAAGGAGCGCCACTTCTGTCTCTCTTTTCAGCTTAACGGCTAGTTTAGCGTAGTTCAAAATTTTGTTAGCAAGATTTAAGCCTTTCATATTACCGTTAAGGGAAAATCCAAATTCCACAAATATTAATGTGGGCGATATTTATTCCGAGGCCACTAATTTGAATGTCTCTCATTATTTATTTTATGCACTTAGTTTTTTGCTATACAAATTGGAATATATCAAGCAGCTTAAGACCTAGGTGAGCTGGACTCTACTTCAGATGTTCTGATTGTATCAAAGTCTAACATTCAGCATTGGCTTTGATGGTTTCTTTAATTGTAGCTTTTTCATTATTCAACCTTAGCCCCCTACCCACCAAGAAAAGAAAAAAAGTGAGAAACAAAGTCAGATTTGCGTCATGGTTTTTTTTTTTGTCTGTGTCTTTGTTTTTAAAAGGATGTCTCTTAATAAAGAAATGATTAAGTTACAAAAATGAAGTATAAATAACAAACAAGAAAAAAAGAATATTAATTTTACTAGCAGGCCAATAGATTGGTGCAAGCTGCAATGACCACGTCACAGAACCGGATTAATTATTAGTCTACATATAGCAACGAACCTAGCACATGTTATCCAATAATCATTTTTTTTATAAGTTGGAAATCAAATATTGATGGCTATATTTGTTTTTAAAACTTTTTCTAGATCGGAAATCAATACATTATAATGGGAAGGAACGTGATGTCGTGATCTTTCCTGCTATAATTTCGATACTGAAGCCATGAGATTTCGTGATTATTACATCTGTAATCGTGCCTTCAATTGCTTTTTGGTCGTAAATATTTTATCCATTTATTTATCGTCAAATTATATTAAACTAAAAGGGCAAAAAAAAAGAAGCAAAAAACAAAGCAAAATAGACGACGTTGACTCGTCACAGCTACAGGTGGAAACCAGCGAGAACAGAAGCAGAAAAAGACCCCAACAAAAACGAACACAACGACCACAAGGACCGTTACTAATCTCTCTCTCTAAAGGAGGAGACCACCGGAACAACTCTGTGCTCCTCTGCTCCACTGGATTACTCCCCCAAAAGGAGGGATTTTCTCTCCTCTCTCTCTCCCTCTCTCTCTCTTCTCTCTGTGGACGTTAAACTTACCCGATCGGCGACCTTTTTTTCCCCATCTCTTCCATTTGAAGCAACAGTATTAATTCCTCTCTCTTATAAATCCTCTCTCTCTTTCACTTCCACAAATCCAACCCAACCACCGAACCTAGGTCGCAGGTGAACTGCACCTACCGTAGAGCAGCCGAACCGGACAGGTCACACGAGAGAGTTAATGTAGCCTTCAAAGTGCACTACTTTCTTTCTCTGTCTCTCTCTAAATTCGCTTGCTTGAAATTCATTCAATCTTCATTTTTCATTTTTCATTTTTCTTGTGTGCCAGTCTTTTCTTTCCCTTTTATCCATTCCCTGACAAAGCCATTTCTTTTTTATACGTATTTACACAACCAAAAACAAAACTGAAAACCCCAACAAATTCCATTTTCTTTTCTGCAATATTTTCTTTCTACTTTAATTCCAAGCCCAACCAACTCAGTTGGCTTAATTTGGTGATTTTTTTTCTTTTTTATGTTTCAGATCTCTCTCTAAGTCTGAGGCATTTTGACGAACAAATGGGGAACTGTTTATTTAAGCCCGAGAAATCTTCTTCTACTCCACCCGTCTCAGGCTCAGCCGCATCGGCCAAACCGAAGAAGAAATCGACGGCGGAGATTGTCCCTCATGACCACCACTCGTCCACCACCGTCCGGCTCTACGGCTCTCCGATCAGCCCCCACACGGCCTACATCCGTTTCGCTCTCCAGCACAAGGGCGTCCCCGTCAAGTTCACGCCGTCGATATCCGACCCGCCTCTCATCGAAATCGGTTCGGAGCGGGTCTCGGGCACCCGGGAATCGCTCCTCCAGTACATCGAGGCGAAGTTCCCCCACGCGCCGCTGGTGCCGCCGAGGAAGCGTGTAGAGGAGGGGGAGAAGCCGTGGGTTGTGACGCTGACGGCGTTGCAGCACCGGAGCATGACGTGGCATGTGGAGAGGCTGGTGAGGTGGTCGGAGGATCTGGCGGCGCGTGGGGGGAAGAGGCGGAGCGTGGGGATCGATCCGAGCGTGGGGACGCCGAGGATGGAGGTGAAGAAGCTCGGGAGGAGCTATTCGCAGCTGCTGGAGATGATGCTCGAGCACGCGCAGATGGAGGAGAGGATTCTTTTCCCGATTCTCAACTCGGCCGATCCAGGTTTGTGTTCAGAAACTCGTGTTCTTGTCTTGTTTTTTCCGTTGTTTTTATAATTTGTTCTGCTCATCTTAAATCTTTTTCAGAGTACATTTTTGCTGCAACGTGATTTTTGTGAGAGAATCGATTTTGTTTAAAGGAAATTTTTGGTTTTAGAGAGAGAAAGAGAGTTTTTTTTTTTTTTTTTAGTGGAAGAAGGAAATTGGTTGTGTTATTCTATTGCATGGAATTATTGTACTTTCCTAGTCTAGTTATGATCGATTGGTTAAAAATTGTCTTGTGTGTGATTGAATTTTTAGTGGAATTATTGTCTGTTAAATTTATTTTTTTTTGTGTGAATTTCTTTTTTTTTTTTTTAGTTTATTTTTATGTTTTCATTTGCTATTCTCACCGTTGTTGGATGGGTTTTGAGTGAGTTTGGTTAGAAAGCTTGGGGTGTTTTTTTTTTTTTATGTCTTATGGTCAAAAGAGTATAATGCTCTGTAGGAAAATTGATGTTTGCATATCCATCAATAATTGATGCTTGTGGGAAAATTGATGTCTCCTAGTCAAAGATAGTTTAATGTGTCCTATGATTTTTGCGGCAATAGAAATTTAATGCTTGTAGGAAAATTCAGTTGGTTAAACAAGTTTTTTATTCTTCTGACAGAGACATACCAGAATTAATGGTGATTGGTGAAATATTAAAAGCTTCTGGTGTTTGTTGTACTTTATGTGTTAAAGAAGGATGCTTATTTGGCAATTTGGGATGGGATAAGGTTTAGATCTCTATTTGGCTTTGGAGTATGAAGCCCATTTGAAAAGTGTATAAATATATGGATAAATTAGCTCCATTTTTTTTTTAAACTGAAAACATGTTCAAGCGTTTCAGAAGTATATTTTCTCAACATAAGTTCCAGTTCTAATGATATTGATCATAGGATGATAATAAAGAAAGTTATTTGGATGGAATGAACCGTATTTTTTCGGTGTTATGGGAGGAGGTTGCCTCTCTCGGAAGCAACCTTTTTGGATAATATTATGCACTGAACAAAGCGGACAATGAGCGTATGATGATAATGCAGGAATATGTAAAGCTGCAAATGAGGAACATGCAAAGCATCTACCCCTAATGAATGGCATCAAAGAAGATATTAAATCAATTGGAGTATTGGACAATGGGAGCCCTGCATACCAAGAGGCTTTCTCCAACCTTTCTAAACGCCTCAAGTCATTGCTGGTGATCAGATCTACACTTGTTTATGATTATGGCATATAACATAAGATGCAATGCAGATTACACAAATGCACGCATACTTGCATACATATATGCAGTGGCAAAATTAGGAAAAAAAAAAAAATCGATGAGACAAAAAATTAGATAATTTCTTGTTAAACATAGAGATGGTTGTGGATTTTGATTATTGAGGACACAAGTATAATTTATCTTGTAACAGATACCGTTTGCAAAATTCTAGGCATAAAAATTGAAATCTCAAAAAAGTTGAGTGGGGCACATGCCTTGACTCAATTATATGTAGCTACATACATGCGCTTCCTTATATTACATACATATATGTTATGATGCAATGCAAAATTGTACCGCCAAGGTGGGGATATTTCCTTCGTGCATGTGACTATTTAATTTCATGTTGTGCTTTTGTCAAATATGCATGTATATATATATTTACATCATATGCTATGATGCAATACACAAATTTATCTGCCAACACCGGGATATTTTCTTTGTGCATGTGACTACTATTCATCTTCTTGCTGTGCTTATGTCAAGCAATGTACTAATTTGGTGTTTTGTGATTGGTTATGTGTCAATATAGGAGCATTGTAAAGAACACTTCGTTGAGGAGGAAATTCAAGTGTTGCCCTATATAGAGGCGACAGAGCTGAGCAAACCGAAGCAACGGCGGGTGTTGGAACAGTCGTTGGATGCAATGCAAGGGACACACTCACGTTTGTTCAACTTCTTCCTTGAAGGGTTGTTGCCTGTGGATGCGATGCAGTACTTGGACTTGGTTGCGATGTGCCACGATGAAGAACGAATGTCCTCCATGCTTCAGATGATTGAGGAGCTGTGAGCAGCCATTGTTTTCTGCATATGACTATAAGCTTTTTTTTTTTAAATGTTAATACACGGTAATAGATCGTCTCCTTAATGACTGATATATCACCCACGCAATACCTTGTTTTTTACATTGCTTTCCTAGCCTGCGTGGCATTTCTATGTTGAGTCTGCCAATTTGTGGGAACTGTATGTGAACGGTAAGGCTAAGGTTTGGTAGGATAGAGTGGCCATTATTGTTTTGTTTTGTTTTTTGTTTTTTAGTTTAAATCTGTTATTGGTTGAGTGTGCATTGTATATATATTTCTAGTTGGGACAAACTTGTACCAAAAGTTTGCGTTCGTTGGATATAATGTACTATTGAGAAGCAAGAGAAATAAGAAAGAAAGATGAGACTTTTGCCATGCTTGTATCTTTCTGCAAGCTTCTTTGCCTTGGAGTTTGCTTATTTTATATACTTCCAGACATGTTTCTTGGTCGCTTCTAGGGTTGTGCGTTGATGGGATCTTTTATCCTTTTGGCCATTATGAATTGCATCCTTCATAGTAAAACAAATATTCACAGAAAACTAAGCGAAATTATTTACTTGAAGTTGCCAAGATTGGATCCCTCACCTGTGATGATGTTAAATTGGGTTTCGGGGGAGTTTTAGGGTGTGGGGAGCAGAGAAGAGACCAATTATGAATGTAATTTGATTGAGTTATGGGTCAAATTCTGTCATTTTGAATGGAAGATGCAAGACGTTCACATGGCCTGCCGAGCCTACAGTTTCACGTTGTGCTTCTTGTGATCCAAAAAGCTTCTTAGTAAAGTGATAAATAAGGTTTCCAAAGAGAGTGAAAAATGGAATTTTGACATGTGATAAACTTTTATGGATGCCTAAAGTTTATGAAAGATGGACCCAAAGCCAGGCAAAAATTCCAAAAAGTAAAAGGATAATATTGAAATGCAAACGAAACTTGGAGGAGAAAAACTCAAGAAAGGAGAAGAAATAAGAGGAAGCTGATTTACAAGTCACACACTCGAACAAGGAAATTGAAATCACAAATATCAATCGATATAAAGTTCATAATTACTAACTGAATTCTAAGAATGTTCATGACACATGATTGATCCTAAGTAGTCAGAGTATCATCATGTAGTTCTAGAATCCAGTACATAGACTTGACGATATGTCCAAAAATAACTATCTAGACATGATTTTTTTTTATAATACATGATTTTTTATATTCTCAAATATTAATTAAATATCATCATTCAAGTTTGGCATTTTTATGATAGCTAGTAGGTGCGTTTTTTAATGCAAAATTTGGTAAAAAAAAAATATAATAAAAATCTGACACTTCAAAATTGGATCTCAATATTTTCCTAAAAAAAAAAATCAGTTTTTTTCCTCACTTCCTATTAAAGAATTTTCATTGTAAAATATTTTTCTATAGAGATGGATATCAACATATATGACAAATCTATTGGCATTATACTTCTCTTATCTAATTTTGCGTATCACCTATATTTCATGCATAAGCTAAAAAAGAACCGGTTAGAACTTTCTTTAAACAAAAAAAAAAAAAGATAAGATAAAAAATGATTAGAAAGAAACTCTTTATTTAACTTGAGGGTTAATTTGTCAAATGGTTGCTTTTGGGAGTTAAAACTGGTATTTGGTACTTAATTTGTGATCAAGTAAACTTTTTTAGGATTCGAGGATAAATGATTCTTTATAAGGTACTATTTTTTTATTTGAAGTTTAGGGCCGGAATTTTTATATTAAAGAAGTGACTTTTTTAATAATTAATTAGGAAGTATTGATGTTAATCGATGTTGGATTAATTTGTGGTTATCATGTGGTAGTTTATCGCTAGTTAACCAAAAGTACTTAATGGTTAACCAATTTCACTCAATAATTTACTAGACAATCAATGATAAATCATTAGTAAATCGGTGATAAACTAGTTTATCAGTGAAAAACTATAAGAAACAAGTGAAGTACTAACGATAATCAAATGATGTATTGCCATGAGAAAAGTTCAATTCCCTAATTTTTAACAAGTTCAGTTATTTCTTTAAGTTTGAAAAGTTCAAAATTTTATTTAATAAGTTCACTAACAAATGTTGATTAATCATTAACAAAATAAGTTGTTAAAAGATAAACGACCAAGTTAATTACTGATAAACTAGAAATCAACATCATTGATTTTATCATACATCACTGATTAACATCAGAACATGATTAATTAACCATTTAAAAACAAAAAAAAAGATAATTTCTCTAATTTTCAAAAACTTCGGCTATTCACTAAAAAAAAGCTTAAAATGGGCATGGGCATTTACTTTTTTTTTTTTTAAGGATAAAAGGGCATTTACTCTTCAATCCCTAATAATAATAAAGTTTTTTAAAATGACCTCTTTTAAAGTTTTTTTTTTAAAATAAATTGTCAAAAAATTTGAAAATTAAGCAATGGTCATTTTTGTATATAAAATGATGTACCAACTTATAGTTTATCATTAAATAACTTTGCCAGTTTGTAAACGATAAATCATTAATAAATCAATGATAAACCAATTTATTAGTGATAAACTATAGTCTATAAGTGTTTATTAATGTTAATCAAACATTAATAGAAATTTTGAATTACATATTATCCCCTATAAACCATTGCCTAAATTGGAAGGAAGAGAACTCAACAAGAAGAAAAACTCCAAAGATAATTGTTAGACATGTATGCCCTAAGGAGTAAAAATGTAAAAAGTTTTTGGAGACATTTTTATCAATAAAGAATTTATTTATTGTTAATATACCAAATCTTGTCCTCCTTACGTTCATATTTGTTGAATGTATGTTAAGCAAACAATAGTCTGAGACTGTCGGTCTGAACCTTTAAGAATTTGGCATATGATGGACAGATTATGCGAAAGACACTATTCTTAAGGTGACAATCTAAATCATAAGATCCGCAATCGAGGAATAAAGTTGGACGCTTTATTCATGTAAAGATTGTTATGTTGTCCATATCCCTAATAGGAGATGGTTTGTCTTGACCATCGGAGGTGGACTCCGTGAATAGAAACATTGGCACGTTGTCATAGATGACGATGTGTTGGAGCGGGACATTAAGTGAATTGATTTGGATTAATAATTCAGTCTCGACAAATCGATTCACTTTAAACAATCATTTGTATTGTATCTTAATCCTGAGATGAATAATGGGTCCGTTGTCTTGACTTGTGTCTTTTGATGTACCAAAGGGTGACTCCCATATCTTAATAGTAGTATGCCTATCGGTACGTTGGATGCATGATACTTGATAACGTTGACTTGTTATTCATAGATATGAAATCCATAGCTCCTCTTTAGGAGTAGTGATATCCTCTTATATGCATTATCCTGTAATTGAAAAACTGAAGCACTCAACCATTTGGATACATAGGTGTAACCGAATGGTATACTATCTTTGGATGGTAAGTTTTTCGATAGTGAGATAATGGAATGTAAGATAAAAATAATCAGAAAAGTAAGATAGAACTTGTCCTTAAGCCGATTATGGATAATCATATGGGGATACGATACACTATGATATGTCATGGAGACTTAACTATACGGGTTTCGTAATTCTATATAGTTCGAGAGTGTAGTTCCAAGCTTTTAGTAGAGTAGCATTGGAGTTGATAATTATGAAATGTATATCTGGGATATTGGGTTTCATAATTATCGAAAGCTTGAACTATATAGGTCCATTTGGTCCCCTTTGCTAGCTCACAAAATCTTGTAACGATACGGCATGCTTTTCTAATAATTCATGTCAGATTTATCAGATTGGTTAAAATTTGAAAGAATCAGATAATTCATGTCTATTTATCGGTTGAATTAATTTTGTGATGAAATTGATTCAAGATAAACTTGTTGAATTATTAGGATCGGATAATTCTTGTCTTTTTATCGGTTGATTTAATTTTGAATAAATTAGATCAAGATAAACTTGTAGAATCATTAGGAATTCATTTATTTTCCTAGAGATTATCTAGATAAAGTTGTTTTGATCAAATAACTTCTCTATTGGGTTATTTGAATTAAAACTGAGACTTTATCCTATAGAATCTCGGGTGGAAAATAAAAGATTCGCTAAGACTTTTTATTCGATAGTTTAGCCTGCCGATCATCGTGTTCGGCCTGTCGATAGGGCCTGTTTGGCCTGTCGATCATCCTGATCGGCCTGTCGATGAGCGAATGATAAGATCACGTGTTTTTATGTGGATCTTATTAGATATTGATCCAAACTTGATTCTGTTTCGACTTTTTGAGACCTAATCTAATAAGGACTAACCCTGGACTCAACCTCTATAAATAGGGAATAAGTCTTAAGAGTTATTTAGATCAATTGAGAGATTAAAAGTGATACTTTGCTAGTGAGAATCTAAAAACTCTCTGAGAGCTTTTGTTTACAAATCACGAATACTTGCTTTGGGTTCTCTCAATTGGTTGGAAGGAGAGTCACCTAGTGGAAGAGCTGTAAGTGTGAGCCCACACTCACTTCGGTCATGGATAAAGAATAGCAAAGAAGACCAGTTAGTTGAGGTTCTTCTAGAACGTTACTTCTCTTCACGTTTTGCGAGGGTTTTTTGGCGCACAAAGGTTAGTAAGATCTGGTTAATTTATGCATATAGTATATCAAACTTGTGTTTTGAAAAATACTCCGATATAAAATTTTTAAAATTTCTCTACGTACTATTTTTTCAACAATTGTTATCAGAGCCATGTTTTTACATAAATTTATGAATTTGTGATCATATTATATGTACAAATTTTGTGATCTTAATCTCTCCTATGCTTGAATTTAATTTTATAAAGAGTTGAAACTTTAGGTTTCTGTATAATTATATATGTTGTCATGGATTATGTGGTGAATGTTCATTAATTAATTATGGTTGATTAAATGGTTATTTAATTATTAATTAATTAATTAATTAAGTAATGCCGGTTATGGTTCCTTAGAGTTAGACTGCGTATCTAGGTCTTTCATGTAATTAGATGACAGACTATCATCTCCGTCTAGGAATTATTATTTATTTTAAATTTGTAAGAATTTTGTAATTAAATAATCATTCGAAGAAGACGGATTTAGAAGAATGATCATGGTGCTCCCAAGTATTTCTTGAGTCTCTAATTTTATGTTTTTTAATTGTTAAAATAAAATTGATGAATTGTATTAAAAATTGTATTTTCTGGAATTGGAGATTTCTGCTCGGTCGGCATGCCGAACTCACTAGTTCGGCAGGCCAGACGGTCACAGATCGGCAGGCCAGACTTAAGGTTCAGCAGGCCGTTAGTGGGGCAGAAATCATGTGGCTCTGGCTTCAGGCCAAACTTCTAGTTCAGCAGGCAAAACTTGCATGAGTCGGTAGGCCGATGGAGCATGACTGGCAGGCCGATCACCCAGATCGGCCTACCGACCGAGGGCTGAAAAATTTCTAGAAAATGTGCAGTTTTTCGGTGCAGTTTTAATTTTACTTTTGGGACAATTCTGAGAAACATAAAATTTGGATATGACCGGAAATATGAAGTATTCGATTCATACGGGATTGAAGACATGAAGATAGGCATTACATGAGAAGGATACAGCTTGAAGATTCAATGATAAAGAATTGATAATATGTCTCGATTATTCTCTTGTAATCTTAGTTTTTTATTCTCTAGGGTGGAACCATAATATTACGGTTATTATTATTTTGCTTGCGGCTTTGCTTATTTGCTTTGCTTGTCTGCATTATAATATGATTTGCTATGTATATAGATAACATGTCATATAGAATAGGGAGCGCCGCTCATATTAAAATTGTTAATGCATATTCTTAAAATAAAACGTTGATTTCAAAAGATTGAGTGGGAGAAGGTTTTCGAAGAGAAAACCTAAGGCCTCCATCATTGGTCCACAGGCAGAACATGGTGGTCTCGACCCCTAGGAAGGGATTTCTATCATGTACCAAATTGGATTTCTGAGAGGATAAGGTATTTTAGCATGATTTATGGTTGCACACCCCTAGGTGGTGATTATAAATCATTGATAAAATATTGAAACAATGGTTATACACTCACATTAATTTTATTATTAACCTCCCCTAGGAGCTCTGTTAATAAAATTAATGGCCAAAGTAACGATTATTAATATATGCTGGATCATACGGGTCCTAGATGACACATATTAATCAGTAATGTTGAAAAAAATAGTACACAGCGAAATTTTAAAAATTTTACATCAGAGTAATTTTCAAAACACAAGTTTGACATGCTATATGCATAAATTAACCAGATCTTACTAACCTTTGTATGCTGAAGAACCCTTGCAAAATGTGAAGAGAAGTAATGTTCCAGAAGAGTCTCAACCAACTGGTCTTCTTTGCTATTCTCTTTCCACGACTGGAGTGAGTGTGGGCTCACACGTATAGCTCTTCCACTAGGTGACTCTCCTTCCAACCAATCGAGAGAACCCAAAGCAAGTATTCGTGATTTGTGAACAAAAGCTCTCAGGGAGTTTTTCAGATTCTCACTAGCAGAGTATCACTCTTAACCTCTTAAATTGATCTGAGTAACTCTTAAGACTTACTCCCTTTATATAGAGATTGATCTTAGGGTCAGTCCTTATCAGATTAGGTCTCAAAACCTCGAAACAAAATCAAGTTCAGATCAATATCTGATAAGATCTGCGTGGAAACGCGTGATCTTATCCTTCGCTGATCAGTAGGCCGAACCATGTCCATCGACAGATCGAACTACCGAATAAAAATCTCGCGAATCTTTTATTTTTCACCTGAGATTCTATAGGATAAAGTCTCAGTTTTAATTTAAATAACCCAATAGAGAAGTTATTTGATCAAAACAACTTTATCTAGATAATCTCTAAGAAAATAAATCAATTCCCAATAATTCTACAAGTTTATCTTGATCTAATTTATCTAAAATTAAATCAACCGATAAACAGACAAGAATTATCCGATCCTTATAATTCAACAAGTTTATCTTGAATTAATTTTTATCACAAAATTAATTCAACTGATAAACAGACATGAATTATTTGATTCTTTCAAATTTCAACCAATCTAATAAATCCGACATAAGTTACCAATTATTGGAAAAGCATGCCGTGTCGTTACAGGATGTTGTGAGCTAGCAAAGGGGACCAATTGGACCTATATAGTTCAAGCTCCTGATAATTAAGAAACCCAATATCCCAAATATACATTTCATAATTATCAACTCCAATGCTACTCCACTAAAAGCTTGGAGCTGCACTCTCAAACTACATAAAATTACGAAGCTCGTATAGCTAAGTCTACATAATATATCATAGTGTATCGTATCCCCATATAATAATCCATAATCGGCTTAAGGACAAGTTCTGTCTTACCTTTCTGATTATTTTTATCTTACATTCCATTATCTCACCATCAAAATACTTACTATCTAATGACAGTATACCATTTGGTTACACATATGTATCCAAACGGTTGAGCGTTCTAGTTTTTCAATTATAGGATAATGCATATAAGAGGATATCATTACTCCTAAAGAGGAGCTATGGATTCCATATCTATGAAAAACAGGTCTACGCTATTAAGATGTGGGTGTCATCCTTTGGTACATCAAAAGACACAAGTCAAGACAATGGGTCCACTATTCATCTCAGGATTAAGATACAACACAAATGATTGTCTAAAGTGAATTGATTTGCTAAGACAGAATTATTAATCCAAATCAATTCACTTTATGTCCCGATCCAACACATCGTCACCTATGACAACGTGCCAATATTTATATTTACGGAGTCCACCTCCGAGGGTCAAGACAAACCATCTCCTAAAAGGGATATAGACAACATAATAATCTTTGCATGAATAGAGCGCCTAACTTTATTCCCTCGATTGTAGATCTTATGATTTAGACCATCACCTTAAGAATCGTGTCTTTCACATAATCCGTCCATCATATGCCCAATTCTTAAGGTTTAGATCCACAGTCTCAGACTTTTGTTTGCTTATCATCCATTCAATAGATATGAGCGTAAAGAGGATAAGATTTAGTATATGAATAATAAATAAATTCTTTGTTGATAAAAATGTCTCCAAAAACTTATTACATTTTTACTTCTTAGGGCATCATGTCTAACAATCTCCCACTTGCACTAAGTGAGTAAATACGACAAATCTCGCATCCTCATAGCTTCCACATGCTTCTCGAAGACTCTCCCAGTAAGTGTCTTCGTAAATGGATCAGCTAAATTGTCTTCTGATGCGATCTTGCACACCGTGACATGCTCGCTCTCAACGAAGTCCTTTATCACATGATACTTTCGATCAATATGCTTACTCTTTTTGTGAAATCGTGGTTCCTCTACCGCCGCACTGTTATCACAGTACAGTGATACCGCCTTATCCATATCAGGAACTACCTCAAGATCCCCAAGGAACTTGTAGAGCCACACTGCTTCTTTCGATGCATCACTAGCTGCCACATTCTTGGCCTCCATCGTTGAATCTGAAGTGCAATCTTGCTTAGCACTTCTCCAATTGATGGCACTGCCGCCAAGAGTAAACACAAAACCCGAAGTCGATTTCCTAGAATTCAAACAGGATTGAAAATCTGAGTCAGTGTATCCTAGAGGAGTCAAGTCCTCACCCAAATACACAAGCATATACCCTCGAGACCTTATCAGGTACTTGAAAATATGCTTTACCGCAACCCAATGGTTCGATCCTAGATCCGCCTGAAATCGACTTACAATCCCGACCACATAACTAATATCCAGTTGTGTGCAAAGCATGGCATACATGAGACTACCCACTGCCAAAGCATAAGGCACCTTCTTCATGGATTCTCTTTCTTTATAAGACTTTAGAGAGTCTTTTTTAGAAAGAGTAATTTCAGACCTAGATGGTTGGCCACCTTTCTTGGAATCCTGCATTGCAAACCTCTTGAGAATTTTATCTATGTACCCGGCCTGGGATAAAGCTATCATTTTGTTCTTCTTATCCCAAAAGATCTGGATACCGAGAACAAAATTAGCCTCACCCAAATCCTTCATGTCAAACTACTTGGTCAACCATAATTTGACCGATGACAATGCCCCAATGTCATTGCCAATTAGCAGAATGTCATCTACATAGAGCAGTAGAAAAATCACCTTCCCATCCTTTATGTGTTTTTAAACACATGCCTCATTCACATTTTGTGAGAACCCATAAGTCTTGATCACCTGATCAAATCTTATGTTCCAAGAACGGGAAGCCTGCTTAAGTCCATAAATTGACTTCAACAGCCTACAAACCTTACCCTCTTGACCCGTGACCTTGAACCCGTCTGGTTGTTTCATATAAATGGACTCATCAAGATAGCCATTTAGAAAAGCCATCTTAACATCCATCTGCCAAATCTCGTAGTCGAGAGTGGCAGCTATGGACAAGAGAATCCGGATGGACTTAAGCATGGCTACATGCAAAAAGGTTTCCTCATAATCTATTCCTTCCTTTTGCGTATAACCCTTAGCTACTAGTCTAGCCTTAAAGGTTTCGACCTTTCCATCCACTCATCTTTTCCTCTTGTAGATCCACTTACACCCTATTGGTTTTACCCCTTCGGGAAGATCCACAAGCTCCCAGACCTGATTAGTCTCCATAGACTTCATCTCTATGTTCATGGCCTTTGTCTAGAGTTTTGAATCAACATCCACCATAGCTTCTGCGTAAATATAAGGATCCCTGTCATGTTCATCCAGTTCAGCCAAAAAGACCTCCCCATTGAAGATATACCTCTCAGGTTGATGCCCGATCTTCCCACTACGCCGAAGCCCTTGAGTTTGTTGTTCAGGTTTGTTTGGTTTTTCTACACTGATTGGAATGGTTTCATTCGAAACCTCTGGAGTGATCGGATCACTCCTTAACTCCTCAAGCACCACTTTGCTTCGAGGTTTAACGTCGTCCATGTAACTCTCCTCAAGGAAAGTTGCATTAACTGAAACCACGACTTTATTTTCCTCTGGGTTATAAAAATAACCCCCTCTAGTCCCTTTTGGATATCCTACAAACATGTAAACTTTCGAACGTGCTTCCAACTTATTCGGATCCTTAAACAGGACATGAGCCAGACATCTTCATATGCGAATATAGTTTAAGGATGTCTTCCTACCCATCCACAACTCGTGAGGAGTTTTAGTGACTTATTTTGAAGGCACATTGTTCAAAAGATAACATGCGGTTTGTAGTGCATATCCCCAAAAGGATAAAGGCAATGATGAATAACTCATAATGGACCTAATCATGTCCAACGAAGTCCTATCTCTTCTCTCCGCTACGCCATTCAGCTGCAGAGTGCTCGACGCAGTTAAATAAGATAAAATCCCATTCTCTAATAAGTGTTCCAAGAACTCATCAGAAAGGTATTCCCCGCCTCGATCGGATCAAAGCGCCTTTATGGGTCTACCCAATTGCTTTTCCACTTCAGCCCAAAACTCCCTGAACTTGTCAAAAGTTTTGCTTTTGTGGTGCATCAGGTACATATACCCATATCTTGAGTAATCGTCAATAAAAGTGACAAAATACTCATACCTTCCTCGTGCCCGGATGTTCATCGGTCCGCAAATATCACTATGTATAAGTTTTAGAACCCCTTCGGCCCTATTGCCCTTAGACCCGAATGGTCTTTTAGTCATTTTTCCCTCTATACAAGATTCACATTGTGGTATAGATTCCACCTTTAAGTGACTTAAAGGTCCATCCTTTACCAACTTTTGAATCCTATTCAGGTTAATATGACCAAGGCGTAAATGCCAAAGATAAGTCTTATTAGAGTGAGAAGTTTTAAGTCTTTTAGAGTCATTATCATTTATCTCAACATTAAGCAATAACTCCATCTTAGGTTTGATAAAATATATATTATTTTGCATCCATCTAGAACAAATAAAAGATTTGTTTTTACGAATCAACACTTTATCATTAAAAGAAACCAAGTAGGAGTCTTTAAATAAATAAGCTACAGAAATTAAATTCCTTTTAAATTTAGGAACATAAAAACAATCTTGCAAAAATAAATTCTTATAATTATCAAAATAAAGATGGACGTCTCCCACTACTTCTGTTGAGACCAAGGATCCATCGCCCATTCGAAGCGTGAAGTCTTCATGCAACAAACTTCTCGTTTCTTTGAACCCTTGTAGAGAAACACAAACATGATTAGTTGCACCAGAATCTATGACCAAAATGTCACTTGATTCCTCAACCAAACAAGTTTCTAAATATAGAAGATCACACCTACCTCCTTTGGAAAGGAAGTCCTTGCAATGCTTTTTGATATGCCTGACCTTTCCACAGAAGAAGCACTTAAGCTTCTTTGGGTTTTTCTTCTTCTTCTTCTTCTTGCTCTTGGTGCTAGCAGGAATAGAAGACTTCCCGTTCTTGGCCCCTTGCTTCTTTCCATTCCCAGAGTTGAGATTGGAACCATAAGCAGCTACCATGTTGGCCTCACCACCCGTAGGAGACTCCCTGATCAGCAATTCAAACTCTTGTAATTGTTTCATCAATTCCGTCAAGGTCATATCCTATCTATTACTTAAATTAAAAGTAGCTCTAAATAGAATAAATTCCTTAGACAAAGTCTCAAAGACCATAGTCATCTGAGTTACAGCATCGATGTCGGCTCTATTGGTTTGAGCCTCAGCGAAGTAACCCATGACCAACATCATATGCTCCTTTACAGATATCCCCGGCCTCTATCTATAGTTAAGAAGTTTTTGAAGTGCCCCTTGCCACTTTGTTATGGCTTAGCCTCCAAACATATCCTCAAGATTATCCAAGATCTGCTTCGTAGTCTCATAATCTTGATGTTGAGCCTACAGCACGTTATTCATGCTGGCCATAACATAGCAGCGAGCCTGATCATTAGCATCTTTCCAGCGATTATACGTTTGGAATTGCTCATTAGTTGAGTTTCCCGTAGGCTCGGGAGGACAAGGGGTTGTCAGTACATATTTCAGTTTCTCAAAGGACAGGACGAGATTCAGGTTCCGTTTCTAATCATTATAATTCTCTCCAGTTAATAGGTTTTTGTCAAGTCTCGATGATAAAGCATTTTTAGACATTTTTAATCTACAATAAAGAATCATATACCAAACATAAGTAAACATATCATAATAATTTAGTAAGACAACACAATCATGTAAAAATATACAAATGTGTTTATGTGTCAAAACCTTGAAAGTATCACAACCTCACAACGATAATTCCTAACTCAGAATTCAACAAGCTCCTAGGGGAGTCATGCCAAATTCAATCAGGAACATAGATCCTCTCCTGATTAATATATGTCATCTAGGACCCGTATGATCCAACATATATTAATATTATTTCTTTGGCCATTAATTTTATTAACAGAGCTCCTAGGGGAGGTTAATAATCAAATTAACGTGAGTGTATAACCATCATTTTAATATTTTATCCATGATTTATAATCACCACCTAAGGGTGTGCAACCATAAATCATGTTAAAATACCTTATCTTCTCAAAGATCCAATCTGGTACATGATAGAAATCCCTTCCTAGGGGTTGAGACCACCATGTTCTGCCTATGAACCAACGATGGAGGCCTTAGGTCCTCTCTTCGAAAACCTTCGCCTACTCAATCTTTTAAAATCAATGTTTTATTTTAAGAATATGCATGAACAATTTTAATATGCGCGGCACTTCCTATTCTATATGACATGCTATCAATATATATGGCAAATCATATTATAATGCAGACAAGCAAAGCTACAAGCAAAATAATAAATAACCGTAATATTATGGCTCCACCCTAGAGAATAGAAAACTAAAATTACAAGAGAATAATGGAGACATATTATCGATTCCTCATCCTTGAATCCTCAAGCTGTATTCTTCTTCATGTAATTCCCATCTTCAAGTCTTCAATCCCATGTGAATCGAATACTTCATATTTCCGATCATATCCAAATTTAATGTTTCTCAGAATTGTCCCAAAAATAAAATTAAAACTGCATTGAAAAAACTACACCTTTCTATAAATTTTCCAGCTCTCGATCGGTAGGCCGATCTGGGTGATTGGCCTGCCGGTCATGTAGGTTTAGCCTGTCGCCAGAGCCTCTTTATTTCTACCCCACTGACAGCCTGCTGAACCACACGTCTGGCCTACCGATCTGTGACCATCGGCCTACCGACCGAGCAAAAATCTCCCATTCCAGAAAATACAATTTTTAATGCAATTCATCAATTTTATTTTTAACAATTCAAAAGCATAAAATTAGAGACTTAGGAAATACCTGGGAGCATCATCATCAATCTTCTAAATCTGTCTTCTAGATCCGTCTTCTATATATGTCTTCTCCAAATAATTATTTAATTATAAAATTCTTACAAATTTAAAATTAAATAACAATTCCTAGATGGAGATGATAGTCCGTCATCTAATTACATGAAAAACCTAGATACATATTCTAACCTCTAAGGAACCATAACTGGTATAAATTAATTAATTAATAAATAATTAAATAAGAATTTAATCAACTATAATTAATTAATGAACATTCACCACATAATCTATGACAACATATATAATATATAGAAACCTAGGGTGCCAACTCTCTATAAAATTAAATTCAAGCATAGAAGAGGTTAAGATCATAAAATTTATAAATATAACATGATCACAAACTCGTAAATTTATGTAAAAACCTGGCTCCGATGCCAATTGTTGGAAAAATAGTACACAGCAGAATTTTAAAATTTTACATTAGAGTAATTTCTAAAACACAAGTTTGACATGTTATATGCATAAATTAACCAGATCTTATTAACCTTTGTGTGCCGAAGAACCTTCACAAAACATGAAGAGAAGTAATATTCTAGAAGAGCCTTAACCAACTGGTCTTCTTTGCTATTCTCTCTCCACGACCGGAGTGAGTGTGGGCTCACAGGTACAGCTCTTCCACTAGGTGACTCTCCTTCCAACCAATCGAGAGAAGCTAAAGCAAGTGTTCGTGATTTGTGAACAAAAGCTCTCAAGGAGTTTTTCAGATTCTCACTAGCAGAGTATCACTCTTAATCTCTCAAATTGATCTGAGTAACTCTTACGACTTACTCCCTTTATATAGAGATTGGTCCTGGGGTCAGTCCTTATCAGATTAGGTCTCAAAAACTCGAAACAGAATCAAGTTTGGATCAATATCTGGTAAGATTTACGTGGAAATGTGTGATCTTATCCTTTGTTGATCGGCAGGCCGAACATGCCCCATTGGTAGGTCGAACACGTCCATCGGTAGACCAAACTGCCGAATAAAAATCTCGCGAATCTTTTATTTTCCACCCGAGATTCTATAGGATAAAGTCTCAATTTTAATTTAAATAACCCAATAGAGAAGTTATCTGATCAAAACAACTTTATCTAGATAATCTCTAAGAAAATAAATCAATTTTCAATAATTCTACAAGTTTATCTTGATCTAATTTATTTAAAATTTAATCAACCAATAAACAGACAAGAATTATCTGATCCTTATAATTCAACAAGTTTATCTTGAATTAATTTTTATCACAAAATTAATTCAACCGATAAATAGGCATGAATTATTTGATTCTTCTAAATTTCAACCAATCTAATAAATCCGACATAAGTTACCAATTATTGGAAAAGCACGCCGTGTCGTTATAGGATGTTGTGAGCTAGCAAAGGGGACCAACTAGACCTATATAGTTCAAGCTCCTAATAATTAAGAAACCCA
The DNA here is from genome assembly GCA_025403435.1 of Artocarpus heterophyllus. Lineage (NCBI taxonomy): Eukaryota > Viridiplantae > Streptophyta > Magnoliopsida > Rosales > Moraceae > Artocarpus > Artocarpus heterophyllus. The sequence continues at coordinate 27,576,428 of CM046354.1, read as the reverse complement.
ATATCCCAAATATATTTCATAATTATCAACTCTAACGCTACTCCACTAAAAGCTTGGAGCTACACTCTCGAACTACATAAAATTACGAAGCTCGTATAGCTAAGTCTACATGATATATCATAGTGTATCGTATCCCCGTATAATAATCCATAATCGGCTTAAGGACAAGTTCTGTCTTACCTTTCCGATTATTTTTATCTTACGTTCCATTATCTCACCATCAAAATGCTTACTATCTAATGACAGTATACCATTTGGTTACACATATGTATCCAAGCGGTTGAGCGTTCTAGTTTTCTAATTATAAGATAACGCATATAAGAGGATATCATTACTCCTAAAGAGGAGCTATGGATTCCATATCTATGAAAAATAGGTCTACGCTATCAAGAGTCATGCCTCTAATGTATCAGCATGCATACCACTATTAAGATGTGGGTGTCATTCTTTAATACATCAAAAGACACAAGTCAAGACAACGGGTCCACTATTCATCTCAAGATTAAGATACAACACAAATGATTGTCTAAAGTGAATCGATTTGCTGAGACAGAATTATTAATCCAAATCAATTCACTTTATATCTCGATCTAACATATTATCACCTATGACAACATGCTAATGTTTCTATTTACGGAGTCCACCTTCTATAGTCAAGACAAACCATCTCCCAAAAGGGATATAGACAACATAACAATCTTTGCATGAATAGAGCACCCAACTTTATTTCCTCGATTGCAGATCTTATGATTTAGACCATCACTTTAAGAATCATGTCTTCCGCATAATCCATCCATCATATGCCCAATTCTTAAGGTTTAGATTGATAGTCTCAGACTTTTGTTTGCTTATCATACATTCAATAAATATAAACATAAAGAGGACAAGATTTGGTATATAAATAATAAATAAATTTTTTACCGATAAAAATGTCTCCAAAAACTTATTACATTTTTACTTCTTAGACATACATGTCTAACAAGGAGGGGATCCATGTTCCTGATTGAATGTGGCATGACTCCCCTAGGAGCTTGTTGAATTCTGAGTTAGGAATTATTGTTGTAAGATTGTGATATTTTCAAGGTTTTGACACATAAACACATTTGTATGTTTTTTACATGATTATATTATCTTACTAAATTATTATTATATGTTTGCTTATGTTTGGTATATGATTCTTTATTGTAGATTAAAAATGTCTAAAAATGCTTTATCATCGATACTTGACAAAAACTTATTAACTGGAGAGAATTATAATGATTGGAAACAAAACCTGGATATCGTCCTGTCCTTTGAGAAACTAAAATATGTACTAACAGCCCCTTGTCCTCCCGAGCTATGGGAGACTCATCTAATGAGTAATTTCAAGTGTATGATTGCTAGAAAGATGCTAATGATCAGGCTCGCTGCTATGTTATGGCTAGCATGAATAATGTGCTGCAGGCTCAACATCAGGATTATGAGACTGTAAAGCAGATCTTGGATAATCTTGAGGATATATTTGGAGGCCAGGCCATAACAAAGCGGTAAGGGACGCTTCACAAACTCTTAAATTATAAGCAGAGACCAGGGCATATGATGGACAGATTATGCGAAAGACACGATTCTTAAAGTGACGGTCTAAATTATAAAATCCGCAATCGAGGGAATAAAGTTCGACGCTTTATTCGTGTAAAGATTGTTATGTTGTCTATATCCCTAATGAGAGATGGTGTGTCTTGACCATCGAAGGTAGGCTCTGTGACTCGAAACATTGGCACATTGTCATAAGTGACGATGTATTGGATCAAGACATAAAGTGAATTGATTTGGATTAATAATCAAGTCTCGGCAAATCGATTCATTTTAGACAATAATTTGTATTGTATCTTAATCCTGAGATGAATAATGGGTCCGTTGTCTTAACTTGTGTCTTTTGATGTACCAAAGGATGACTCCTACATCTTAATAGTGGTATGCATGCTGGTACGTTGGAGGCATGATACTTGATATCGTAGACTTGTTATTCATAGATATGGAATCCATAGCTCCTCTTTAGGAGTAGTGATATCTTCTTATATATGTTATCCTATAATTGAAAAACTAGAGCGCTCAACCATTTGGATACATAGGTGTAACTGAATGGTATACTATCTTTGGATGGTAAGTTTTTTGATGGTTAGATAATGGAACATAAGATAAAAATAATTGGGAAGGTAAGACAGAACTTGTCCTTAAGCCAATTATGGATAATCATATGGGGATACGATACACTATGATATGTCATGGAGACTTAGCTATACGAGCTTCGTAATTCTATGTAGTTCGAGAGTGCAGCTCCAAGCTTTTAGTGGAGTAGCGTTGGAATTGATAATTATGAAATGTATATCTGGGATATTGGGTTTCATAATTATTGAAAGCTTGAACTATATATGTCCATTTAGTCCCCTTTGCTAGCTCACAAAATCCAATACGGCGTACTTTTCTAATGATTGGTGACTTATGTCAGATTTATTAGATTTGTTAAAATTTGAAAGAATCAGATAATTCATGTCTGTTTATTGGTTGAATTAATTTTGTGATGAAATTGATTCAAGATAAACTTGTTGAATTATTAGGATTAGATAATTCTTATCTGTTTATCGGTTGATTTAATTTTGAATAAATTAGATCAAGATAAACTTGTAGAATCATTAGGAATTCATTTATTTTCCTAGAGATTATCTAGATAAAGTTGTTTTGATCAGATAACTTCTCTATTGGGTTATTTTAATTAAAACTGTGACTTTATCCTATAGAATCTTGGGTGAAAAATAAAAGATTCGTTAAGATTTTTTATTCGGCAGTTTGGCCTACCGATCATCGTGTTTAGCTTGCCGACGGGGCCTGTTCGGCCTGTCGATCATCCTGATCGGCCTGCCGATGAGCGAAGGATAAGATCACACATTTTTATGCGGATCTTATCAGATATTGATCCGAACTTGATTCTGTTTCGAGTTTTTGTGACCTAATCTGATAAGGACTGACCCTGGACCCAACCTCTATCAATAGGGAATAAGTGTTAAGAGTTATTCAGATCAATTGAGAGATTAAAAGTGATACTTTGCTAGTGAGAATCTGAAAACTCTCTGAGAGCTTTTGTTCATAAATCATTAACATTTACTTTAGGTTCTCTCGATTGATTGGAAGGAGAGTCACCTGGTGGAAGAGCTATACGTGTGAGCCCACACTCACTCCAGTTGTGGATAGAGAATAGCAAAGAAGACCAGTTGGTTGAGGCTCTTCTGGAATGTTACTTCTCTTCACGATTTACGAGGATTCTTAGGCACACAAAGGTTAGTAAGATCTGATTAATTTATGCATATAGCATGTTAAACTTGTGTTTTGAAAAATACTCTAATATAAAATTTTAAAATTTCACTCCGTACTATTTTTTCAACAATAATCAGTTCAGCTAATACTAGATTATTCTAAAATGTGGATAAAAGAAATGTTACCTTCATGAAAAATGTCAAAGTTGATTCTCGCTCACAACTCTTCTCTCTCTCTCTCTCTATGTGATCATATAGCTATGTAAACTATATACATATAGATGTATCCACATATTAGCAGAATAATTAGCAGCAAACCCGTTAGCTAAGATTATGAGATAGCTTACATCAGAATTTCTATGGCGTTCACTTTCAACTTATCAATCAATCATTCCATAATTGATTGTGGCGTCTTCTTTATACTAAGGTTCTTGCTTCACTATAAGCAATGGGTTGCAGTTTCATATAAACTTTTTTCTAAAAGATCTTGGAGACTTACTTGATTCAAGAGTCTCGTCACTTTATTGGCGGGGTTCGTATCATGATTTGAGGACAAATCCTTTTCAAGAGGATGGGAATGATAAGTACACGCCTAATACATAGACTATGGATCCAATTCAAGTTTCAATTGGACCGGTTACAAGGGCTAAAGTCATTCCCTAATTTTTGAAAAACTTAGCCTTTCATTTAAAAAAAAAGAAGAAAAAATTAAGCTATTTGCCTAATTTTCACTAATCTTAAACATATATATAAAGAAAGAATGAGTTTCACATGATACTCCCATGATACTTGAAACACGAAATGTTTTGGCCTTTTTTTTTCCAAAACATTTTTTCCTTTTTTTTCAAAAATGTTTTTTTTTCTTATGAAACTTTTTTTTCCTTCCTTCTTCCAAAACATTTTTTTCTTCCTTCTTTTGAAACTTTTTTTCCTTTTTTCTTTCTAAACATTTTCCCCTTTGTTTTAGTTTTTAAACTTATTTTTTTCTAAATTTTTTACTCCTTTTTTATTAACATACTTAATACGCACACGTGGAGCATGTGTTTTCTTACGAATGATGAGGATTATGATATGCACAAATAACCATCAAACCTGGCTAAAAAGAGCACTCCTATTTAACATATGGGTTAAAACTCCTCTACTTAAAAACAATGAGTCCAGTTTAAAAAGTATATTTATAAATTAGATTGATTCACACTGTTTTGTGATTAGTGAGGTTTTAACATTATTGGCATGAAAAGGATTTTTCGTCTAAAAAAGATGTAAATAATGACATAGTGAGCACTAAATGATTTTTTTGTGGGTTTTTATTTTTTTATACCCTATATTTTGGTTTATTCAAAAAGTGTATACTTAGTTTTTGATTTTATCAAATCTATACCTTTATATTTTACTTTTTGATTTCATCAAAAAGTATATACTTGGTTTTTGATTTCATCAAATCTATGCCTTTATATTACATATAATACACAAATAACCCACTAGATAAGTTATTTGATTAAAACAATCATATACAGATAATCTCATATCAAATAAAATATTATCCAAATAATTCAACATGTTTATCTTGAATTAATTCACAAAATTAATTCAACTAATAAACTAACATAAAATTATTAAATCCACTCTATCAAATTTTAGCCAATCTAATAATTAACATAAGTCACCAATAAAATACATACCTATTGCAAAATAATGAGTGGGAGCGGGTTGTATGACAATACGACCCATTGGTTTCCACCTTTAGAACAACACTACAAGGTTCAAATGGCACCTCGAGACGGCATTAATTTTGTCCTCCCTACGCAGGGTGTCCATTTGGTCGATGCAAGGTTGTTCTTTCTAGCGATAGTATTTTGGGATGTACCTTTAATTTGACCTACCTTGTGACAGCGCTTTAAAGTTAAGCTTTTGGAATTCGATATAATAGGTTACATTCATAAAGATTTAATTAATTGTTGATTGCATCTTGACCAAAATATAGTGGTTAATTAATGTTGAAAATATGAGATATTTTGAATAACATTTATTAATTGAGAGTGTCTCGGTTTGATTTGTAAATAATCTAACCTACCTTATGGCGGGGCATTATTTGTGGTAAATTGAATTATCGTTGGCTAGATTAGCAAATATGTTTTATGTCCTTTTCATGTGCATTCGTGCATCATATTTACTATGCTTGAAACTAATATATTTTTTATGATATTCATGCATGCAAAATGAATGTTATTTATCTATTTTCCAACAATATGTTTAATCTTATTGTCAACCTACTCACACTTGAACAATTAACTAGCACGACTTATGCCAAATCGAAAAGTAATATGAACCTTATGCTCTTTAACGATGACTATAAGTTCATCCTCATGGAGGAATGTCCGCCAAAATCTCCCCTGAATGCCTCTCGAACTGTTCAAGAGGCATTCAACTTTCAATTTCGAACCAATAGCAAGGCCTCAGATAAGAATGCTAAGGGAAAGAGTTTCCACTACAATCAAGAGGGCCATTGGAATAGAAACTATAAAACCTATCTTGAGGAACTAAAAGAAAAGAAGAAGGAAAGTAAATGAGATTTACATGTTCAAGATGTTGGAAACAAAGTGCACAGCGGAATTTTAAAAATTTTTCATAAGAGTAATTTCCAAAACACAAGTTTGACATGTTATATGTATAAATTAGACAGATCTTACTAACCTCAGTATGCTGAAGAACCTCTGCAACCTGTGTAGAGAAGTAACGTTCCAGAAAAGCCTCAACCAACTAGTCTTCTTTGCTATTCTCTATCCACGACCGGAGTGAGTGTGGGCTCACACGCACAGCTCTTCCACCAGTAACTCTCCTTCCAACCAATAGAGAGAACCCAAAGCTAGTGTTTGTGATTTGTGAACAAAAGCTCTCAGGGAGTTTTCAAATGCTCACTAGAAGAGTATCACTCTTAATCTCTCAAATTGATCTCAATTGATCTGAGTAAATCATGAGACTCACTCCCTTTATATATCTATTGGTCTTGGGGTCAGTCCACATCAGATTAGGTCTCAAAAACTCGAAATAGAATCAAATTTGGATCAGTATCTGATAAGATCCGCGTGAAAACGCGTAGTCTTATCTCCCGCTGATCGGCAGGCCGATCAGGCCAATTCGGCAGGCCAAACACGTCATCCGGTAGGCCGAACTCCCGAGAAAAAATCTCCGCGAATCTTTTATTTTCCACCCGAGATTCTAAAAGATAAAGTCTCAATTTTGATTCAAATAACCCAACAGAGAAGTTATCTAATCAAAACAAACTTTATCAAGATAATCTCTAAGAAAATAAATCAATTCACAATAATTCTACAAGTTTATCTTGTTCCAATTTGTCCAAAATTAAAACAACCGATAAACAGACAAGAATTTTCTGATCGCAATAATTCAACAAGTTTATCTTGAACTAATTTCTTACAAAATTAATTCAACTGATAAACAGACATGAATTATTTGATTCTTACAAATTTTAAACCAATCTGATAAATCCGACATAAGTCACCAATTATTGAAAAAGCACGCCGTGTCGTTACAGGACTTTGTGAGCTAGCAAAGGGGACCAAAATGGACCTATAAAGTTCAAGCTCATGATAATTATGAAACCCAATATCCTAGATATACATTTCATAATTATCAACTCCAACACTACTCCACTAAAAGCTTGGAGCTGCACTCTCGAACTTTATAGAATTACGAAGCTCGTGTAGCCAAGTCTCCATGACATATCATAGTGCATCGTATCCCCATATGATAATCCATAATCGGCTTAAGGACAAGTTCTGTCTTACCTTCCCGATTATTTTTATCTTACATTCCATTGTCTCACCATTAAAAAACTTACCATCCAAAGATAGTATACCATTCAGTTACACATATGTATCCAAATGGTTGGGCGCTCCAGTTTTTCAATTACAGGACAACGCATATAAGAGGATATCATTACTCCTAAAGAAGAGCTATGGATTCCATATCTATGAATAACAAGTCTACGCTATCAAGAGTCATGCCTCCAACGTACCGGTATGCATACCACTATAGAGATGTGGGAGTCACCCATTGGTACATCAAAAGACACAAGTCGAGACAACGGGCCCACTATTCATCTCAGGATTAAGATACAATACAAATGACTGTCTAAAGTGAATCGATTTGCCAAGACAGAATTATTAATCCAAATCAATTCACTTTATGTCCCGATCCAACACGTCGTCACCTATGACAACACACTAATGTTTCTATTCACGGAGTCCAACTCTAATGGTCAAGACAAACCATCTCCCAAAAGGGATATAGACAACATAACAATCTTTACATGAATAAAGCACCCAACTTTATTCCCTCGATTGCGGATCATATGTTTTAGACCATCACCTTAAGAATCGTGTCTACCGCATAATCATCCCATCATATGCCCAATTCTTAAGGTTTAGACTGACAGTCTCATACTACTGTTTGCTTATCATACATTCAACAAATATGAACGTAAAGAGGACAAGATTTGGTATATATAAATGAATAAATTCTTTATTGATAAAAATGTCTTCGGAATCGTATTACATTTTTACTCCTTAGGGCATACATGTCTAACACAAGAAGCATGTTTGGTAGAAAATGAATTCTCAACTTGGATAATTGATTCAAGAGTGACAAATCATGTTTGTACTTCTTTGCAAAGTCTTAGTTCTTCACAAGAGTTTGCCGATGGGGAGTACACGATGGTCGTGGGTAATGGAGCAAAGGTGTCGCCAAAAGCAGCAGTAGAAGTTAGAATTCAATTTAGGAACAATTATTTAGTTTTGAACAATGTTTATTTTATTCCTAGATTTAGAAGAAATTTGATTTCTATTTCTAGATTAAATGAACCATTATTTAAAGTTTCTTTGCACAAGAAAATTGCTTCTATTTGAAAGAATGGTTAAAATATATGTTTTGGAAAACTAAATAATGGTTTATATTTTCTTAAACCTAGTCTTAAATGATTGCTTAATACTGAATTGTCCAAAGTTGCCAAACCTAAAAATAAAAGGCAAAAGATTTCTCATAATAATAACACATGTCTATGGTATCTTCGACTTAGACATATTAACCTATACAGGATTGAAAGACTAGTAACAATAGTCCTTTAAGGGAATTAAAAGTTAGTGAACTCTCGGTTTGTGAATCATGCCTAGAAGTTAAAATGACCAAGAGACCTTTCTCAGCTAAAGGTGCAAGAGCCAAAGAACCTTTTGAGTTGATACATACCAAGGTATGTGGACCTTTAAATGTCCAAGCAAGAGGTGGGTACGAATATTTCATCATATTTGTTGATGATTATTCTAGATATGATTATGCTTACCTAATGCAGAGATAATCTGAGACTTTTGGAAAGTTCAAAGAATTTTGAGCAGAAGCTAAGACACAATTAGGAAAGCAAATAACGGTGTCTCCACAAAATTTGATGGAAAGTGGAGTAGTTTTGCAACTCATCCACTTGAACGCAGCAGAAAAATGGTGTTGTCGAAAGGAGAAATCAAATGCTACTCGACATGATAAGATTAATGTTGAGTTATTCTTCACTGCCTACATCCTTTTAGGGATACGACTTAAGAACTACAATTTACATTCTAAACTTGGCTCCATCTAAGTATATATCTAAGATGCCTATATAGTTGTGGAATAGCCAAAAACCTAGTCTGAGACATATTTGCATATGGGGGTGTCCAATAGACATGCTAAAGGCAAAGATCAGGAAGTTAGAACCTCATTCTGAAATCTGTATCTTTGTAGGTTATCCTCAAGGTATAAGAGGAGGTTTATTATATAGTTCTTAAGATAAGAATGTATTTGTATCAACAAACGCGACTTTTCTTGGGCATGATTATATGAAAGAATTCAAACCAAAGAGCAAAGTGGTTCTAGAAGAGTTTTTTGCCAATCAGATTGGCCCATAGTTGACAAGAGTTGTCGAATGGCAAACAGAAGAGGCCACTACCTCTAGTCAAACACCTCCGTTGCTTCGTCATAGTGCGAGGGAAATTAGATTACCTACTTACTTTCATGGAGAAGAATAGCTAGTTGCTGTGAATGATGCTGAGGAAGATCCATTGACTTATAAGTTAGCAATGGAAGACTTTGACAAAGAAAAGTGGCTAGAAGCCATGAAACTAGAGATGAAATCTTATTCTAACTCAATATGGGAGCTTGTTGATCCTTGAAGGGATAAAACCCATTGGGTACAAGTAGATTTATAAGAGGAAAAGAGGAGAGGATGAGAAAGTAGAGACTTTCAAGGCAAGACTGATAGTAAAGGGTTATACCCAGAAAGAGGGAGTTGACTATGAAGAGACTTTCTCCCCGGTTGCTATGCTTAAGTCCATTCAAATACTCTTATCTATTGCTATATATTGCGATTATGAAATGTGGCAAATGGATGTCAAGACAGCATTTCTAAATGACTATCTTGAAGAAAGCATTTATATGGTACAACCAAAGAGTTTCATAGCTGAAGGCTAAGAGTAAAAAGTCTGCAAGCTGCAAAAGTCCATCTATAAACTCAAGCAGGCTTTTAGATCATGGAACATCAAGTTTGATGAGGCTATTAAGTCTTATAGTTTTGAACAAAAACAAGATGGACCATGTGTATACAAAGTACATACAAAGTAAGAAAGTGGTCTTCTTAGGACTTTATGTTGATGACATCTTGCTCATTAGGAATGATAAGGAATCAACATCATAACTAAAGGAATGGTTAGCCAGCCAATTCCAATTGAAGAATTTGGGAAAGGTGAGCTATTTTCTTAGGATCTAGTTCATATGGGATCTTAAAAAAAGACTATTGGTATTATATCAGACTACGTATATAGACAAGGTCTTGTTAGGTACGAGATGCATAACACTAAGAGAGGGAATTTGCCTTCCAGGCATGGTATTCATCTTTTTAAAGAGCAATGTCTAAAAACTCCTCAGGAGGAAGAAGACATGAGATGTTTCCCTTATGCATTTCCAGTCAGATGCCTGACGTATGTTATGCAGTTTGCTAGACCTGATATCTACTATACAGTGGGAATAGTTAGTAGGTTTCAGTCAAATCCAAGATTTAATCACTGGATGGCTGTGAAGTGTAGTCTCAAGTATCTTCGAAGAACAAGAAACTACATGCTTTTGTATTCCATTAGAGATCTGTCTCTCACCAGATACACAAATTGTGATTTTCAATCAGACTGGGATGATTGAAAATCAACCTTAGGTTCCGTGTTCACTCTTGGTGAAGGAGCCATTGTTTAGTGGAGTGTGAAACAAAAGTGTGTTTCTAACTCGACAATAGAGGCTGAGTATGTGGCGGCTTGTGAATCATCCATGGAAGCAGTTTGGCTCTGAAAGTTCTTGACAGATCTAAAAATTGTTCCATATATGGATAAGCTAATTAAGCAGTACTATGACAACAGTGGCACAATCTCTAATATCAAAAACTAGAAACCACAAAAGTATAAAGCATATAAAGATAAGGTATCATCTGATTTGGGATAGAGCCAAGAGAGGTGACATGACCGTGATGAAGATCGCGTCAAAAGACAACTTTGTAGATCCGTTCTTGAAGACCTTGCCTATCAAAGTTTTTGAGAAGCCTCTAGAAGGTTATGGGTTAAAAGACATGTCCCATTTGCTTTAGAGCAAGTAAGAGATTGTTAGGATCGATGCTTTTAAAAGCATATGATGTTTTTGTAATGGACATATTTATAAATGAATATAGTGAATTTTTCATTATATTTATGTGCATGTATTTTGAATATTTTATAAATATCATTAAAATTTTATAATTATCGATGTGACCTTAGATATTTTATATAAGTATTATATACAAGAGGATAATATTAAAGGATAATAATTAATATGGTCAATAATATATAATTAATTATTATATTAATTATTCAATTAAAGTATGAAATCTTTAATTGAGTATTATAGTGCAGGTTATTTCCATTAAAAATGGAGTGATTTTATTCGAATTGTTAATGTAGTGAGTCATTAAATGAGTCTATTGTACATAATAAGATTATGTAGAATTGAGACATGATGTAGTATGAACAACTAAATAAGTTTTACTAAAATATAGTAAGTTTTAATCACATCTACCGATGGTCATATATAAGATGATCTTAATTCTTAGTTATTAGCAGACTCTTATTTATGAAATTATGTCTTTAATTAACTTGGTGCAAATCAAGAATCTAATCTTATCCCTTGTATTTTAGAGACATAATAAAGTAAGTAGCTAAGAATGTTAATATTACGAGATGGAATCCATTCCTTCTTTGAAAAGTAGATAAATAATTCTCTTGAGTATTGATTCAGGTCTTAAATAATAAGAGCACTCAATTCGTAATTGAGTTCACGAATTTATTATTCATTGGAGAATCAAGGCACTCAATGATCAAGATGTAATTAGAGAGAACAGAATTTACCTAGCTCTAATTATGAATCATTTATGGAGGATCAATTTATATACAATGACTATATTCAATGGAGGATTTAATTCTTTGAATAAATTATATTCATAATTTCAAGAGTGTAATTCCAAGATTTTAGTAGAGTAACTTTGGAATTAATAAATTTGATAAATTATTTAAATTGCTGATTCATTATTAATTTTATTAGAGCTTAAAATTATAAGTTCATAGTTCCTTGTGCTATCTCCGTAAATTATTTGCTATCTCCGTAAATTATTTGAATTTATAGGTAATGAATTGTTAATTTAGTTTTGAATTAATATACATTAAAAATATTTAATTGGATAACACAGCATAGGCGAGACCTATGCTTAGAGCTGGCAATTTGTATTGGCGTGTCGTGTTTCGTCAACACGATTAGTCTGAATACGAACACGATATGATTAATAAACGTGTTAGGAACTCAAACATGAACATGAACCGCACATGACACGCATAACACAATATGGCACCATTAACATGATTATTAAATGGGTTGTGATGGGCGACATGACAAAAACACATATATGACATATTTATGGCCTAATTAATTGAAAATTTTTTAAAAAGAAAGGAAATAAAAAACATAACCAAACATTTAATTTTTTTTTAATTTTTTATGTCATAAGCGTATGAGTTCATGTCGTGATGTGCGGGTTCGTGTTGTGTCTTGCGGGCACGTTTAAGGTCTGTTTAATTAAATATGTTAAAGCGCGTTATACATCTTAACAAGAATCCAGCCCATTTACTTTCATGTTATATGTATTTAGGGCCCAATTAATAAACATGTAGTCTAAACTCGTTTATCTTGTGTTTTTTTCATATCATGCCATATCCAAATTGTCGTTGCTACTTATACTATGGACATATGATATAGGATTGTCTAAGACTTCCTTATTTGATAAGTTTTCTATTTTTTGAAATTATATATATTTTAAATAAAAATAATTTTTTATTTAAATTTATTTATTAAAAAAAGAGATAGATACAATCAGATTAGTATAAAGAAACATTCCTTATTTGATAAGGATTGTGCAGATTTTTAGCTTAAAAATAAAAAAATTAAAAGAAAAGGAAGAAGAATTGCACCGGATGCAATTCATGGGCCTTTTGGCCATTATATATTAAGTGTGTTATTTGCATGTTTTTGTTAAGCGTTTTTCTTATAAGATAAAAAAATTGGAGATAAGAAAAGATGCAGATAAGCTTCACGTTTATTTTGAATACAATAGAACTTTTTTTATGCAACTACAAATAGGTGCTTAGAGGGAGGTCTATTAATTTATTCTAATTATTCTTCTTAATTTTAAAGAGAGAAAGCCTAGAGAGAAGTATTTACCAAAGTCACCCCTTAGTTTCTCATGTGTTGAGTACAAATTAATTGCTTAAATTGGAGAGTGTAATTTCTTCTCATAAACCCAAGATACTCAGATGTCCGTTCAAGTAACCAAAGACTAGGTGTGAAAGATCTAAGGTGTCAAAGAATTGAAGTTATCATACCTAATTGCTTCAAGAGATATGTTATTTATTTATATTTATATATTAATTGTATATTAATTAATATAGCTATAAAATATTGCTAAAAGTTTTATGAAAATTTTTGTTATACACAATTTTACCACTTTCGTTATTTTCACTATTTTCGGTTTCAAAACCAACACCGTCATCAATAAGTAAAGTTTAAAAAGAAAATAATACATAAGTTTAAGGAATAAGGATGAACGGGGAGGCACTTGTCAAGATATAAGTGGAGACACCAATTAAAAATCTAAAATTTTTTTATGGATTTTTTCACTAATGGGGGCAGGTCTGTGCATGGTTGGTGGTGAATTTGGGAGATGGGTTTTGTTTGGTTTGGGTGTTTTGGAAGTTGAACATTACTGCTTTGTTGATCTCAGACCTAAGCATGTAGCTTCAGATCAAAGCATGTAGCTTCTAGAGGGTTTAGAGACGTTGGAGAATAATTTAAACTTGGGCCGGTATCCTTGGTTTTGATTGGACATTATACCTATGATAGTCCCAAGTGAGGAAGGAAGTTTTTGTTTAGGGCTAGCTAAGAGTGCTGTGGGTAAAGTCAGAAGTTAGAAGGGCTTTTTTTAATCGGTTAGTTTTGTTAAAAAATAGAAATTTTGAAATTTTTCATTTTCTTATTTAACAGTATTTTAGGTCTTTTTAAGGTCAAAGTTAAGTGTTAAGTGATAGAAGATATGAATTTATGTATTAAACAAACTTTAGTGATATATACTTGATGAGATAAAAAATAGATTCAAATTGTCTATCGAATTTTTAGTGTCTCAAATGGTGTTTAACTAATCATATAATTACATGTCATTTAATGAAAAACATGTAAAAATAAATTAATCATTATTTCAAATTTTTTAAATATCGTGTCGTAATATGATTAATTAGATTATAAAATACTAAAATTATAGGTATATTTTTTAAGTAAACATAAAATATAAAATATAAAAAGATAAATAACTCTTATTTTATTTATTTTTGCTTTTAGTGGGGGGAAGTAGAGTGAGAAAAGGAAGAGGGAAGAGGAAAAGAGAAAAGAAAGATTTAACCTTTTTAAAATAAATAAAAATAATTTTATTAAAAAAAATTATACTGAAAATTTTTTTAAAATTTTTGTCTAAACATTTCTAAAAACTTCTTTAAAACAACACCAAACGGGTTTGAGAGGGTGGAAGTGGAAGGTGGTAACAGGATCGGAAGCCGGTCTGCCGAAATGGGCCACACAACCTTGCATGATGGGTATCGACGAAGCCGGTCGAGGCCCTGTTTTAGGTCTTTTTCTCCTTATCTAAAATTTTCCTTTCTCTGTTCATGTTCTTTTTCACCTTCAATCAAGTTTCGTTTTTTGTTTTCAGAAAATGATTTCTGCTTTGCGTCAGGACCAATGGTGTACGGACGCTTGTACTGTGCTCGCTCCTACCAGAGCACTCTCGCCTCTTTGAACTTTGCAGGTTTACCTTCCAAATTTAATTCCTTTTTTCCTCTCGAATTCGGATTTTAGGGTGTTCGCTTTGATTAGGATAAAGGTTTATATCTTGAAATACTGGTATTTTGATTTGAGGAACTTGTGGTGCACAACTTTGGAATTTTGAAGGAATTTGAGAAAGGAAGTTCTGGATAGGGTAATTTTAATTTTTTTAAATTTCCCAAAAAAATTTGATTTTCTGTCATTTTGTGGAAGAAATAGAGTGAAAGTTGCTGCACTTTACAGTATTGGGCCCTTTGAAGGATGTTTCAAGTCTGCGCTTAAATGTTTGGACATGAGAAACCTCGCTTTTATTTTTCAATTCATGGAAGTAAATGTCGCAATTTTTGTTTTTCTTTAAGTTTAACTATTCCTGAAATAGGTTTCCACACAGCCTTTTGGACCTTTTCATGTTATTTGTTCTTGTGACTGTGTGCGTGCATGTCCTTTATATTTCCATGGTGTAGGGAAATGTTGGGCTCTGAACAGTTTCTGAAGTGTTAATTAGGAACTAACTGCTAAAGATGCAAAGATATATTCAGTAATTATTTCTTTAACTTTATTTTTGAAGTTGAAAACTTATGTGTTGGAATTATGGGCTTCTTGTTATTCAATGGAGTTTCATGATTTGCATTGGTTCTCTTTAAGTTTATGTTCGTCTTTCCTGTTCCTTTACTGCAGATTCCAAGACATTAAAGGAAGAGAAGAGAGAGGAATTATTTGTGAACTTAAAAGCTGATGAATCGACTGTACGGGATGTTGACGTTATTGATCCAAGAGAGCTTTCAGCTAAAATGCTAAAGAAGTTAGTTTAGAATACTAGTATTTCTCATGATGGAATATTTTTCTCTTTTACCTAACTGCTGTTTTCTTGTCAACAGAAATAAGATTAACCTAAATGAGATATCTCATGACGCTGCAATTGGCCCTATCACTAAAGTACTAAACATGGGAGTCCTTCTAACTGAGTTAAAATTCTTTCCTACATGCTTAAGATGAGTGATCATTTAACTGCAGATCTGTTGTCTTGTATAATAACCAATGTAATTTGCAAACGCGTGCAAGTCATTCTTAATTTTCAGGGGGAAAAAAAGACTTGGGATTGTGGATATTTGTTTTCACTGGCTCTAGGATTATTGAGCTAATGTCATGTTATTGGGTGCTATCTAATGGGGAAAATATGTAAATTTATGTTGAGGAATTATATGAACTTAAAGATATTCAAGTTGCTTTTAAACAAATGGAATTAATTTAATCATAGGTAGAATCATGATGCTTCCAATAGTAATGCTTCCTTGGTGAAGAAAACAAAGAACTTATATTTGATCTATATTTCTGTGGAACATTCTGCTTTAAGAAGTTTGTGGTGCTAGCGTCCATCAGGAAAACTAAAGTATCTGCATTTCTTGCTGCTTTTTCCTTTTGTTTTTCTATTACAAATCTACCATTGTGGTGGTTATTTATGACTTCTTTGAGTGGTGTGGTTTTTATCGTAACTGTGTAAAGAGCAGATTGAGTGCATCTGAAAGAATATATACAAGGAATTAGAAAAGAAACATATTTTGTATAAGAATTAAAAATAGAAAAATTACCTGGGGAATATAAATAAGGTTATTTTTCTGGTTTTTTCTTTTTCCCTCAAAAAGTTTCTGATTCTTGCAGCTTTTGGAGCTAGCATCTATAATCCAAATGAAAACTCGTGCTCTGTAGTTAAATAGGAGAATCCGCTTCATAGACTTTCAACCTTTTCATTTGACTATCCTCTTGCCTTATGAATGTCTTTTATTTTGCTTGAAATGAATTCATGTCATAATATAGTTGTGCAGCCAGTACTTCTTCTGGAAACTGATACTGAAACTTCAATCTTACTTACCCACCTATTATCTCCTTTATCCACATTTTTTATTTCAAATGTATGAACGTAGAAGCACATCTTGGAGGATCTTCTAAGTGTTTTTTAGCATGAAGGACAGACTGAGTTGCTTTTGCAGGACAACAGCAATCATGCACGGTCAATTTAAACTTTTTTGGTATTGACATGAAAGGTGGTAGGACTTAAATCATCACCTGGATACAGATGGGGATGCTGAAAGGTACAGAACTAAGCTGTCAGAAAGATTTCCTGCCGTCAAATTTGTAGTGTCGAAGAAGACCGATAGTCTCTATCCGTTGTTAGTGGAGCAAGCATAGTAGCTAAAGTAATTAGCTTTACCTTCTTTTAATACTTACAGTCTTTGAAGACCCATGCTAGTTTCATCTTAGATTCACTTGTTGATTGAGCCTTGCGAGAATGGATGCTTGATGAAACAGCTGAAAACATTCACAGAAACTTTGGTTCTGGGTACCCTGGAGGTAGGCTTCTGACTTTGCTTTTTAGGTGTGGCATTTTGAAGCTTCAAATGCTAATTTACTAATCATCTGTATGGATCCTGAAACCAAGGCCTGGCTGCAACATCACAAGCATTCAGTATTTGGATTCCCAACATTGGTTCGCATCAGTTGGGGTACATGCACTCCCTATATCAAAGAACTCGTTGAAGTCTTGTGGTTAGTCCTCCTACTTTCTCTTACAAATCCCTATTAGGAAATATTTTACAATTCCATGCATTTGGTTGTGTACGTTTACGTTTAAAATCTTTTTACTTATATGCCATTTGACTCTGAATGTTTAGGTGCTTGTGTTTTAGTCTGGCATATGCATTGCCTTGAGATGTTCACCTCTGTGTGTGCGTGTGAACAGAATTTATAAAGCGTGGATATCATTTCTTTTAGGTTGTGTTTGGTTGGAGGAAAAGGAACGGAAAGGAAAGGAAAGGAATAAAGCTTCATTATGATGTTTGGTTGGTTATTGAAAAAGGAATAGTCATCCAAAATGGAATAGCTTTTCCATCAAGTGGATGAATCATCATTTTGTCCTTAGATGGGAGGAATAGTCATTCCATGCTCATTTTTTCCCATAATTACTCTTGAATGTTATAATTATTGCTATTATGTTTATATTAAAAATTACAATATAAATAATATAATATTATAATATATTATATATTATATTGTAATTATATCTTATAGTATGATATGATATAGTATAATATATTGTAATATTGTAAATAATAATATCATAATTATATTAATACTATAATATTTTTTTGTTATATAATATTATATATTATGATTATAATATATTATATCAATAATATAATAAAAATATAATTAAATATTAACATGATATTATAATTCCAATATTATTGTCTATTATATTGTATTATACACTATAATTACATAATGTACAACATAATTATAATTATAGTTCTAATGTATTTATAATTATTAAAATATAATACAAGATATCATTATCTTAATATAATATAATTTTTTTTGTAATATTGTAATTAGATAATAATTGAATATTATTATTTTTTATGTGATATTATATTTTTATTGTTATAATATTTTATATATGATAACAATAAAAATATAATTATTGATATAATTATAATATCATAATTACATTTTATAATATTTTATATGTTAAGCATTATAATAATATTACTATATTCTATATCGTAATTATATTATATATTATATAATTATAGTTTTATTATATTATATTACATTGTATGTACTATATTAATTATATTGTTATATAAAATTTTAGTGTTATAACATAAGGGTAATTTGTCAACATGGAAATATTCATATTCCATTCCATTTCATAGTATTCCTAAAATTACAACCAAACAAATGAATCAACTTTATTTTCGATTTTATTCCATTCCCATTACCATTACCATTTCACCATTGCAACCAAACGTACCCTTAGGGTTTTTCCAAAGCAAATTCACTAACCCAAATAGAATTTAGGGCATCATATCAATAAAAGACCTGCAGTCAACCAAAAAGCAATCTGTTTTGGCTGCATTTATTGTTAAACCAACTAGCTAGTGGGAAATGTACACTCCAATCAATGGTCTTGCTAGTAAGGTCTGTCGTTATCAAAAGAAAATACATAAAAATGTATTTCTGGCTCTTTAGGCTCTCAGACCATTAATCAGGAAGATTCAACCTAATGGTTTGTTACTTTTTCGATTTTTATTTTTACTTTAAGACATTGTTATTCTGATATCAACACTATCAATGAGTCTCTGAGTTTTGTATGAAAGGACCAACAAATCTGGCGATTCATTTACTGGGTTAAACAAGAACCTGTGTTGGATTCTTGTGCCCACATCTAATTTACTAGTAAAACCGGTCTTGTGTTTTTTTGTTATCAGCTTTGTGACACGAAACCTTTACCAGTGCACATGAGGTGGATCATTTGAGCTTTGTCAACTAAATGTCCCTCTCCAGGGTACTTTTTCACAGAGATAATCCAAATTAACGCTTTTGTGCATGCTAATTTCTGTTTTTTTTGGCTCTGAGTGCTAACCTCATTTAAATTGCTTTAGCCGGAGCTAGTGTGTACTAAAGTACGTTGCTGAAATTAATTGTCTTCAATATTGTGTTTGCGTCTTATGGAATCTGACATAGATGAAGATAACGGTCGTGTTAAGCAGCAACTAAGGTTAAGCAACTTTGGTGTCACAACATCAAAGAGAAAGACTGAAGAAATTGAGTCAACTGGTAAAGGGCGCTGCAAATTCTTCCAGGCTCGTAAGCTGGAGCAACTCGCTCATTTCTAACGAGGCTAGAATACTTGTTTCTTCTCGTTCTTCCTTTTTTACTTGATCTCTTGAAGGTAATGTAGTGAGGACGGATTTAGGATTACTTTTGTGACACATTGATTGTTTTTAACAACATGATTTGAGAGTCTAACGCACATTTCCCACACTCTGCCATAATCACATGTTTGTAGCTCATATGCAATGCAAGTTTTCTGTTCTAATGCTTCAAACAGCCAGGAACCGGAAGTCTGGTTTAACCGAATGGATTTTGGTCATTATTAACTGGTTTTACTCGTTACTATGAAAACGAGGTGCATGTTGCCAATGACGGTTTGTGTTGTTTGGGCTTGGGCTTTGGGGGGCCGCAAGTTTTATCTGGCATTGTATCACCAAAAATAAAAAAAATAAAAAAATAAAAAAGAAAAAAGAGACAAGAACAAAAATAAGAAGGGGTGCATGCCCATTTATTCGTTCGCCCATCTATACACGATTCTGTATGGCTTTATAGACTAGCATAATAATGCACACAAAGTGATGCAATAATATTTAAGAATTCAAATAAAAACAGCATTTCATTCATCTGCCATGGTATGTACAACATGTGTTCGAGATGCATCAAGCACAGGATGTACAAGTCACTAACACAGGTTGCTTGGGGGTGAAATAAAACATATTACACAGGTTTTAGGACATAAATAGGAAACCTTTAGCATAACAAGAAAGCTAACTACAAAGCACCAGATCAGATTGTATTATATACTGAAACAGGCAACACTTAAGATTGAGACGTTCATGGACATGTTTTATTCTATCCCCATCTGAACACCACATACAAATGTAGGACACAGGCCATTGCAGCAGCAATTAGGGTGGAAGCTCCTATCTGGTTGCAATTGGCGGCTCCACGGTGGTATGGATGGCGGTTGCTTGCAGCTCCGGCTGCATATACAGGAGTGAAAGTTGTTCCTCCCTGTGTAGAAGGTGTTTTGGTGCCGCCATTACTTCCAGCCTCACTTGGGTTTGGTCTAGTGCGTGCATTTGCTGCTCCGTGTCCAATCCCATGTTGGAGCTTGCTGCTATGCTTTGCAGAGCTTTTACTAGCATCACTGCCATCAATTCTAATGTTGCTTTGTTCATGTGTTTTTTCACCTCTGGAGGTCCTGTCCTGCACAAAAACTTTGGGAATTATATGATTATTAGATGTTGGAGCGCGGAAATTAGATCGAAGATATGCGAGCAAGCATTTGTTACCGCATATGATTACAAAATATTCAAACTAGGACACAAGTCCAATGCAAATAAATCCTACCAAATATTCAAACTAGGACACAAGTGCAATGCAAATAAATCCTAACAAGGTAAACTCTTAATGGTAGTTTCAGAGTCATTTTATTTTCCTGCAAGTTTAAAGTCATTTTGTACTTAAGTGAGTTACAGGTTACTTCAGCTTGCATAGAACACTAACATAGAGGATCTGCTTACTGAGCTTTCTTTATTGCGCGCCATGATAAATTAATGGCATTGTATGGCATTGACTACTGCATTCTTTCTTATATAATAAGCAACGTTGCGCTGAAGTATTATTTTTAAGACTACCGGATAAATCAAATTTTGCATTCAATTAGTTTAGAATTAGAATGAAAAAATACCCATCAAATCATGCAAGATTAAAAAGTAGGATAATATTTTAACAAAATTTGATAAAGATCTTGTGGTTAAAAATTGAGTCCAGGTAATTGAGGATTTTTTTTTAAAAGATATTTACCTTTTTATATCCTCTATTTTAAGTTTATTTAAAAACTATATCTTTGGTTTTTCATCTTATCAAATGTGTACTTTTAAATTAGATTTAATATATAAATATATTTTTTTACCTCAGTCAATAATTGATTTTTATATTTAAAATGATCAAATTATCTTTAAGTAAATGAGAAAAATGATTAAATCTTTCAAAAAATAAGAAAAAACAAAAATAAAAATACACAAAATATCCATTTTGAGGGGGTTCTATACATTTTTGAAATCAAACCTTGTATAAAGTTTTTTAAGTTATTAAAGTTTTCTTATTTTTTAATTTGAGGGTACTTTGGGAAATTTTTTAGGTTAAAATAGAAGATTGATAGAGAAAATGTATAAATTTATGCATCAAATCTAATATCAAGGTATATTCGATGAGATAAAAAACTGAAAATATAGTGTTTGAATAAACCTAAAATTAATGGTATAAAAAAGTAAATGACCTCTTTATATATATATATATATATATATATATACACACACACACATACTTAGAAATTTGAATTCTCCTGAAGGAGAAATGCAAATTAACCAACCAGGAGGTGTAAGTTTAAGTGTTGTTATGTTGGCTTAATGATACAAACGCCAGTCCCTACAAGTTATTATGCATCTGAGAGCTGATCAAATTATATGTTCTCATTATTATTGATCTCAATTTTCATGTTGTTTGTCCCAAGCTTGTTCCCTTGAGGGGCTTTGGTCTATAAGTTTCGTTTGGCATTGCGGTAGGTTCTGTGAGTTAAAACTTACAAACAAGGAATACGTTACAAGCTTCTTTTTTTTTTTTTTTTTTAAATTTAACAACTTGATATATTCCAAGTTTCTTGCAATGGAAAGGAATTAATTCATGCAAAAGTAGACACTTAACCTTTTAGCTTTTTAACTTTTTAACGTGGCAGACAAGTTTCTAAAAATTTGATTCCATATCAAAGATTCAAAGTTTAACGTGGTGTCCGGTGTATGGGTTTAGAGTAGTTCAAACTATAGAGGTAGATTAAATTAGTGTATGGTGGAATAATAATTGATGCTAGTTTAAACTACAAAGGCAATTTTAAACTAGCAAAAACCATCAAAATCTAAACTTTATCCCCCTTAAATTTACATGGTTTGAACCATCTTTTATAGTAAAAACTATTTTTATTCTCGTTTTTCTTTCATAAAACATAGTTTTCTAAACAATAGTTCTCGTTTTAAACTTACATGATGTTTTGTTCTTATTTTAAACCTTTAAATTTTAAACGTCAGTTCAAAACTATAGTTTAAACCACACAATTTAGAACTCATAATTTGAATCATAAAGTTCTAACCATATCATTTAAAACCTACACACCAAACGAATCCTAAAGTTGATACCCTAATAGTATTAGTTTTAGCAGTAAGGTATCCTGGAAAGTGGCAGACCAAAATCTTTAGCTACGCTTTTATGCTCAACTTTCTCCTCTTCTTGTACCTCTTTGACTTACAACGATTTTTTTTTTTTAAATAAAAAATTGTTGGCTATTCCATGAAGATCAACATACGATGTATGCCTAAATTAATCTCGGAAAAAATAAACATACATGCCTAGGGAAGCTGGGAAGGTATGCACAGCATACAGGTGTGTCTATTACCTATGTGTTTAATGCATTTTCAATGAAGATTTAAAAAAGGAAAAGAAAAAAGTTGCTGAAAAAAAAAAGAAAAAGAAAAAGAAAAAAAAAGGACCAAAGCTACATTTCGAGGAGAAGAAGATAGAATAAGAGTTCTTTCTTTTTATGATGCTCACGCAACATCACTTTAGGAAAAAAGCAATATATATAATCTTTCTCTAATTAGAATGTTTGAATTGGTTTCATATCTACGTTTTAATTATGCCATGGAATCTTTAAAAGACATTTTCCTTTCTTCTGTTAGTTTCTGTAGATAATAAAATGCAACTGCGATGTAAATTTTTCACCTAGCCCCTTCAGTAATTTCTTCCCATCTCCAAAAGGTGCAAAACACACACACACACACAAAAGAATGATAGAAACTCTCTTTTTCTTGTTGTCTCTCTTTTTCTTGTTGTCTCTTTGTATCTTAGAAAGGTAGTTAGAAGTTCAATTTAGGTATATATTTTCTTTTTTCAGTTCTTTTGTTTTTAATCAATTTTGATACTGGAAAATCATTACTGATCATTAAACTACAACAATACGTCTGTTTTAATATCTATGAATAATAGAAACTGAAGGTCATATATTTAGACCCTTTTCAGTTGGAGCGGCTGAAGAAATAGAGATTAAAACATAACAAAAGAGTACCTGAAGGCAAGGTCTCTTGATGAAGAGGTGACGAAGATAGTGCAAGGACACAAAAGTGGGAGAAAAACGTTGAAAGCAATAGGATTTCTTTACTTTCCATTGTCTTCCTTCTCATTTGGTCATGCAACAGTTCTCCTTATCCTTCTTGTGTTGTGTAGCGTCTCTGATCCTTTGTTCCAGCCTAGGCCTAGCTAGCCTTCTCTCTCAAAACATGTTAATAAATTTGTATAAAAGTAAGCACAGAATGTAAAGTGGAAGAAAATAATCTTGTCCTTATCTTGATCGTCCAAAATGGCCTTATCATGTAGCAAAAAGTTATGCTATTATGGTTATTGAGGCTGAGTTATTGTAGGCAGGAATCTTTTAAACATTGCTTTGCCTTTAAATCGTGGTTGTCAAGGTAGAACCCACCATCACTCTCTGGGGGTCTGTAACGCCCCAAAATTTATTTAATATTATTACAATATAAAATGATGAATTAGTGTGCCATAATTAATGTTTTAACATTAATTTGATTACTTGGTTGGATTTTGAATTTTTGGTTGTTTTGTTAATTTGATGAATTCAAATGATTTCTTATTGTTTTAAAATGATGTTTTGAGTTTTAAAACACAACAATTTATAAAATGTTAAAAATACTCCGTTTTATAAAACTGTGGGTGGCACATGGTTTTCGTACAGTAAAACCGCCCACAGATTTTCTCTATTTATTCTCTTTCTCTCCCTCTCTCTTCTCACTCAGCTCACTCACTCTCTCTCTCTCTCTTGATCTCTCTCTCGACTACTCTCCTCTCTCTCAAATTCTCTCTCAAAAATTTTGAACCAAATTCGAATCCAAGCTTCGGATTAGCAAAGAGGAAGCTCAGGAACGTGATTTGGTAACCGAGAACGCGGATTGAAGCTTCGATACGAAGTTAGTTTTGAAATTTCTAAACTTTTTCTAAAATTTTTAATTTTGTGCATTTTTAAAATCTAGGTTTGTTTGAGCTTAGAAAACCTTAGATTTGAGTTAAATGAACTTAGAACAACTAGAATCTAAGCTTAGATTGAAGAAAAATGGATTGGATTCAAGATTTTTCATTTTTCTCCCTATTTTCCCAATTTCGGATTTTTGAGATTTTTGAGTTTAAATCTTGATTAAATGAGTTCAAATGTGTTCTACTATGTTTTTCTATCAACTATGATTGTTTTTCTTACCTGGGATTTGAGAAAAACAGGTTAGAATCAAGATTTGAATTTTGGGGATCGAAAAACCCGTGGCTGAATTTCTGGGTTTTTCCAGTTCGGCAGGCCGGACTGCGTGTTTGGCAGGCCAGATCAAGGGATTGGCTGGCCAGTGTTCATCCCTCCGGCAGGCCGAACCTAGGAATGTTCGTCCGACCGAATTTGGCTTCCGGCAGCAGTTCGGCCGGCCGAAGCCGGGATTCCGACAGGCCGGCCGAAGCATGGAAATTTTGTGATTTTTCACCCGTTTTCACTGTTTTGAACCCCGATTTAAATTCCAACCTTATAGAATGATTTTAAAGATACAAATGGCACACAAGGGCATCATGAAATGATTTAGTAACATAGAATGTCTCGAACTAGATATTGATCGACTTAGTTGGTATCTAGGATCGTTCGTGGTTTCGCGGAGCTAACGTATAGCAGACCGAGATTACGGCGTGGGGCACTGGCACGAGTATTGAGGTAGGACTTCTACCCCATTTCCTTGGTAGCCTAGTTTCCAAAATGATTTGGCTTTGAAAAGGGTTTCTATTAAAATATTTTCAACGGTTGTTTGAAAATGAATTTATCGGTTGTATTTTAATATACCGTGAACTGAAATGAATTTCATAATGAATGTAAAGGACAACACTCGGTAATTGGGTTTTGAATGATGATGATAATAAACATATAGGCATGATGCCATATCAGAGATCGGGTCGTGTAGCGATCGACCTTGGGGGCAGGTCCCGAAACCCAACTGGGCCACTACGGTGGTGATGTTATTATGATTTGCCTAGGAAAAGAAAATGATATTACTGGTTGTTCGAGTAGACTGTTCTGGGTAAGAACGGTTTTACTTAAAATTGTTTATTTATTTATTTATTCAAAGTTTCTTTTATATAATTCCTGGATAATGAAATGTTTCTTTAAAATTAAATTATTTTATAAAACATAGTCCTACTGAGCCTTTTGCTCACGTTTTATTTGTTTTAAATTTCTCCCTCTAGGTGGTTTTCCATTTAGGTTCGGAGAAGATTCGACAGATCGAACCCAAGAGCAGTAGAAGAACTAGTAAATTTATTTGTATTATTTAAATCAAGGCATGTAAGATTTTTAACTTTATTTGTATATGGACTGTGATTGTATTTATGATATTGTCAGTTTCATGTGTGTGCACAAGTTGTGGGTCTGTGGGACCCATACTCGCGACTTTATTGTTTTATTATTATTTGTTTAATGATTTCAATTGCCTAATGTATATGAACTCTTTTATAAGGAGTTGTTTCGAAAACCTCATATTTTATTACTTAATTCAACCCTTGAACTCTTGATTTTAATTAAAATTTCTTTTAATTAATTTAAATAATCCACCACGTCACCTCCCGTACCTCGGGGCCTGACAGAATGGTATCAGAGCTCAAGGTTATGAACCTTGGGAATTGTGCACACATAGGTTTGACAATGAAATACCTCTGACAGTCCAATTTTTTTTTTCAGAAGTGATAGAATGGCACCTAGACGTCGTTTGACAGCTGACGCCGAGTTCAAAAATGATGAGGGCATGATGAGGTCCATGTTTGCAGCTTTCCGGCAGCTGGCAGCCAGGGCTAGACTGGGAGATTCTGATGTTGGTAGTCGGCATGCGTACTTTAAGAAATTTTGACGTGCGTCTATTCTGACTTTTGATGGCAATGGGGATCCGCAGTTAGCAGAGTATTGGCTAGATTTGGTCTTGAAGCATTTGGATACCCTTAGTGTGCCTGAGGAGTATCGTGTAGAGTTTGCTGCGTATAAGCTCGAGGGTGGCGCTAACACTTGGTGGAAATAAGCTAAGCGTTTGGAGCGCGGTTGTGATATCAGTTGGGACAGGTTCGAGGAGCTGTTCTATGATCGATATTTTCTGCAGGGGTATAGAGACCAGAAGGCAGCTGAATTCTACAGGTTGCAGTAGGGTGATTTGTCAGTTCAGGAATATGAGGCAAGGTTTAATGAGTTGGCCAGGTTTGCTCCATCAACGATGGCATCGGAGTGTGAGAAATGTATTAAGTTTCAGGAAGGGCTCAAGACTCCTATTCGGCGACAGTTGGTTGCTCTGCGGCTTAGGAGTTTTGGAGAGCTTGTGTCGTCGACGATATCCGTGGAGAATGATTATGTGCAATATTGTGAGGATCGAGCC
Organism: Artocarpus heterophyllus; assembly: GCA_025403435.1. Taxonomy (NCBI): domain Eukaryota; kingdom Viridiplantae; phylum Streptophyta; class Magnoliopsida; order Rosales; family Moraceae; genus Artocarpus; species Artocarpus heterophyllus. The sequence continues at coordinate 27,549,541 of CM046354.1, read as the reverse complement.
AAGGCTTCAGGAGGACCGCAGAGGAGTGGTAGGAAGAGCACTAGTAGCCGTCCGACTCCGGGGAAGAGCAAGCAAGGTGGCACAAACAGTGGTAGCAACAGTTCGTCTGGCAGTGGGCGCAGCAATCCCTACAGCTTCCATTGTCATTTCTGTCAGCAGCCCGGACACATCAAGAGGAATTGCCCGATTAGGAGTGCTCGTCTTGGATCTCAGACCGAGGAGGATGCCAGCCGTCAGTCTCAGCCTTAGACCCTACCTCCGCCTCAGCAGTACCTACAGTTGCAGTATCCCCAGTTCTCTCCTCAGCAGTTCTCATATCCGGCATGGGGGCAGCAGCCGCAGCATTTCCAGCGCAGTGTCCCTTAGTATCGAGCTCCAAGTACAGGTAGTGTGTAGTCGTCTCCATCCCAGCAGCATCGGCAGAATAATCCAGGATCAAGCAATGTTGGTAGAGGAAAAGGGAAGGCGCCAGTGCAAGTTCATGCAATGGCATCTGGAGGTTCAGATTCTCATGTTGGTAATGCAGTTGTTGATGGTACGATCTTGGTTTCTAGATCTTTAGCTCGCGTTTTATTTAGAACCGGTGCCTCTCATTCTTTCATTTTGAGTTCTGTTGTACATGCCTTGGGATTAGGGATAGAAGAGTTTAATGAACCCCTAGTCATAACTTCTCCCTTGGGGCAGGTGTGTGTAAATTGTACGTGTAAATCTTGTAAAATAAAGATTGGGGATGAGATTTTGAAAAGTGATTTGATTATACTCCCCATGAGCTCCTATGATGTAATTATAGGGATGGACTGGTTGTCCAGGTATAATGCAATTGTGGACTGCCAACTTAGAAAGGTGACCCTAGTGTCTGATAGGGGGACGATGATCACTTACCAAGGTGATGGTGATTGGTTAATGAGTGAGCGTCTCATGAAGTCGTGTTTAGGAGGGCGAAGGAATCTAGGTTGTTGTGCTTTTCTTACCAATCTAGATTGCAAGCCTAATGTTTCGAGTGGCAGTGTAGCGATTCCAGTGGTTGATGAGTTCGAGGATGTCTTCCCCGACGAGTTGCCAGGATTACCACCGCATCAGGAAATTGAGTTTGGGATCGAGTTGTTTCCAAGGACAGCACCGATTTCTATGGCACCTTATCGGATGGCGCCGACAGAAATGAAAGAATTGAGGAAGCAACTTCAAGAGCTTGCTGATAAAGGGTATATTCGAAATAGCACATCTCCGTGGGGAGCACCGGTTTTGTTTGCTAAGAAGCATGATGGGACTCTCAGGTTATGTGTGGATTATCGGCAGCTGAATCGTGTTACAGTAAAGAACAAGTATCCCTTGCCTAGGATTGATGAGTTGTTTGATCAGTTGGGAGGTTCGTGGTACTTCTCAAAGATTGATTTACGGTCGGGTTATCATCAGCTTAGGATTAAGGAAGAGGATATTCTCAAGACAACTTTTAGGACTCGGTATGGGCACTTTGAGTTCCTGATTATGTCGTTTAGGTTAACGAACGCTCCGGCAGCTTTCATAGATTTGATGAACAGGATATTTAGGCCGTATCTGGATCAGTTCTTGATCGTGTTCATCGATGATATTCTTGTGTATTCTAAGACTTGGGAGGAGCATGAGCAGCATCTTCGGATCGTGCTTCAGACTCTGCGGGAGCACCAGTTGTATGCTAAGAGGGAAAAGTGTGAGTTTTGGTTGACTGAGGTCAAATTTCTAGGTCATGTCATCTCGGAGCATGGTATCTCTATGGATCCGTCCAAGATTGAAGCCATAGTGGATTGGGAACGACCGAGAAATGTAGCGGAGATTCGCAGCTTCTTAGGTCTTGCTGGTTGTTATAGGAAATTTGTAAAGGATTTTTTGAAGATTGCAGCTCCGTTGATGAGATTGATCAAGAAAAATGTCAGGTTTGAGTGGAATGAAGATTGTGAGCTTGCTTTTCAGGAATTAAAGAACCGGTTGACTTCAGCTCCAGTGTTAGTTATTCCTAGCAGCGACGAGCCATATGAGGTTTATGCGGATGCTTCAGGGCACGGACTTGGATGCGTGTTGATGCAGCATGGACATGTGGTTGCGTACGGATCGAGACAGCTACGACCTCACGAGCAGAATTATCCTACTCATGATTTGGAGCTCGCGGCGGTGATTCACGCGCTGAAGATTTGGAGGTGTTACTTGTATGGAGTGTCGTTTCTGGTCTTCTCTGATCACAAGAGTTTGAGATATTTGTTCACTCAGAGGGATCTTAATTTGAGGCAGCGTAGATGGATAGAGTATATGGAGGATTATGATTTTGCGTTGCAGTATCATCCTGGGAAAGCTAACGTGGTCGCGGATGCGCTTAGCATGAAGTCTTCAAGGATTCTCGCTTGTTTGGGTTTTGAGGACTGGAGTAGGGATGCGACAGTGAGCGAGTATAGGCTACGGTATCATGAAGACAGTGATCGAGTTTCGATATATCATGTGGAAGCGACTCCAGCTCTTGTTCAGATGGTGAAGCAAAGTCAGTGGCAGGATTGGCATTTGCAGGGGATTTGGTCACGGATTCAGAACGGGGAGCAGTTTGAAGAATGGAGCGTGCATGCAGACGGATCGTTGTATTTTTGGGAGCGTCTTGCAGTTTCAGCTATCGCCGAGGTGACGAAAGCCGTTTTGGACGAAGCTCATAGGTCTTAGTTCACTATTCATCCGAGGAGCACAAAGATGTATCGCGATTTGAAGAGGCAATATTGGTGGAGAGGCATGAAGAAAGATGTTCGAGAGTGCGTGGCCAAGTGTTTGACGTGTCTTCAGGTGAAAGTCGAGCATCAAAAGCCTACAGGTCAGCTTCAGCTGCTTCCTATTCCAGGGTGGAAATAGGAGCATGTGACGATGGATTTCCTCACAGGTTTGCCGAGGACGGAGCAGCGGCATGATGCAGTTTGGGACGTGGTCGACAGGTTGACGAAATCGACGCATTTCATTCCGTTTAGGTCGACGTGTTTGAGGAAGATTCTCGGGGATTTGTATCTGCAGAACATTGTGAGGTTGCATGGAGTTCCTTTGTCCATCACCTCTGATCAAGACACCAGGTTTAATGCTAAGTACTGGAGGAGTTTTCAGGAGGCTTTGGGTACGGATTTGAACTTTAGTACGGCGTTTCATCCTCAGACTGATGAACAGTTTGAGTGGGTTATTCAGGTTCTCGAGGATATGTTGCATGCCTGCGCGTTGGACTTCGGCGACAATTGGAAGCAATGTTTGCAACTGGCAGAGTTCGCATACAACAATAGCTATCAGGCGAGTATTGGTATGGCACCGTTTAAGGCATTGTATGGGCGACCTTGTCGGTCACCTGTGTGTTGGGCCGAGCCAGAAGATAGGGTTATTCTTGGGCCAGATGAGATCCGTGATAGCAACGAGAAAGTCGCGGTGATTTGAGATCAATTGAGGGCAGCTCAGAGTCGACAGAAAAGTTACGCGGATAGGAGACGTAGACCCTTAGAGTTCGCGGTTGGAGATTTTGTTCTCTTGAGGGTATCACCTCGTAAGGGAACTATACGGTTCGGAGTGAGTAGGAAGCTCGCGCCGAGGTATATTGGGCCGTTCGAGATCACTCAGCGTGTTGGTGTGGTTGCTTATCGGCTTGATCTTCCGCCTGAACTTTCTCATGTTCACGATGTATTTCATGTGTCGATGCTTAGGAAGTGTCCGCCTGAGCAGGGTAAGATAGTTTCATTTCACGATGTGCAGGTTCAGGAGAATACGACGTATGAAGAAGTGCCGATTTAGATCATCGATCGAAAAGTGATTAGTTTGCGTCGTCGTGAGATACCGTTGGTAAAAGTCGTGTGGCAGCATCATAGGGTTGATGAAGCCACCTGAGAACTAGAGTCGGGTATGCAGGAATTGCATCTGCATTTGTTTTGTTTCTGAAATGAGATGTAAATTTCGAGGGCGAAATTTCTTTTAGGGGTGGAGAGTTGTAACGCCCCGAAATTTATTTAATATTATTGTAATGTAAAATGATGAATTAATGTGCCATAATTAATGTTTCAACATTAATTTGATTACTTGGTTGGATTTTGAATTTTTGGTTGTTTTGTTAATTTGATGAATTCAAATGATTTCTTATTGTTTTAAAATGATGTTTTGAGTTTTAAAACACAACAATTTGTAAAATGTTAAAAATACTCCGTTTTACAAAATCGTGGGGGGCACATGGTTTTCACACAGTAAAACCGCCCACCGATTTTCTCTATTTATTCTCTTTCTCTCCCTCTCTCTCCTCACTCTGCTCACTCACTCTCTCTCTCTCTTGATCTCTCTCTTGGCTACTCTCCTCTCTCTCAAATTCTCTCTCAAAAATTTTGAACCAAATTCGAATCCAAGCTTCTGGTTAGCAAGGAGGAAGCTTGGGAACGTGATTTAGTAACCGAGAACATGGATTGAAGCTTCGATTCGAGGTTAGTTTTGAAATTTCTAAACTTTTTCTAAAATTTTCAATTTTGTGCATTTTTGAAATCTAGGTTTGTTTGAGCTTAGAAAACCTTGGATTTGAGTTAAATGAACTTAGAACAACAAGAATCTAAGCTTAGATTGAAGAAAAACGGATTGGATTCAAGATTTTCCATTTTTCTCCCTATTTTCCCAATTTCGGATTTTTGAGATTTTTGAGTTTAAATCTTGATTAAATGAGTTCAAATGTGTTCTACTATGTTTTCCTATCAACTATGATTGTTTTCAATGCCTGGGATTTGAGAAAAACAGGTTAGAATCAAGATTTGAATTTTGGAGATCGAAAAACCCATGGCTGGATTTCTGGGTTTTCCCAGTTCGTCAGGCCGGACTGCGTGTTCGGCAGGCCGGATCAAGGGATCGGCCGGCCGGTGTTCATCCCTCCGGCAGGCCGAACCTGGGAATGTTCGGCCGACCGAACTTGGCTTTCTGCAGGCCAAACTGCACAGTTCGGCCGGCCGAAGCAGGGATTCCGGCAGGCCGGTCGAAACATGGAAATTTTGTGATTTTTCACCCGTTTTCACTGTTTTGAACCCCGATTTAAATTCCAACCTTATAGAATGATTTTAAAGATACAAATGGCACACTAGGGCATCATGAAATGATTTAGTAACATAGAATGTCTCGAACTAGATATTGATCGACTTAGTTGGTATCTAGGATCGTTCGTGGTTTCGCGGAGCTAACGCATAGTGGACCGGGATTACGGTGTGGGGCACCGGCACGAGTATTGAGGTAGGACTTCTACCCCATTTCCTTGGTAGCCTAGTTTCCAAAATGATTTGGCTTTGAAAAGGGTTTCTATTAAAATATTTTCAACGGTTGTTTGAAAATGAATTTATCGGTTGTATTTTAATATACCGTGAACTGAAATGAATTTCATAATGAATGTAAAGGACAACACTCGGTAATTGGGTTTTGAATGATGATGATAATAAACATATAGGCATGATGCCATATCAGAGATCGGGTCGTGTAGCGATCGACCTTGGGGGCAGGTTCCGAAACCTAGCTGGGCCACTACGGTGGTGATGTTATTATGATTTGCCTAGGAAAAGAAAATGATATTACTGGTTGTTCGAGTAGACTGTTCTGGGTAAGAACGGTTTTACTTAAAATTGTTTATTTATTTATTTATTCAAAGTTTCTTTTATATAATTCCTGGATAATGAAATGTTTCTTTAAAATTAAATTATTTTATAAAACATAGTCCTACTGAGCCTTTCGCTCACGTTTTATTTGTTTTAAATTTCCCCCTCTAGGTGGTTTTCCATTTAGGTTTGGAGAAGATTCGACGGACCGAACCCAAGAGCAGTAGAAGAACTAGTAAATTTATTTGTGTTATTTAAATCAAGGCATGTAAGATTTTTTACTTTATTTGTATATGGACTGTGATTGTATTTATGATATTGTCAGTTTCATGTGTGTGCACAAGTTGTGGGTCTGTGGGACCCATACTCGCGACTTTATTGTTTTATTATTATTTGTTTAATGATTTCAATTGCCTAATGTATATGAACTCTTTTATAAGGAGTTGTTTCGAAAACCTCATATTTTATTACTTAATCCAACCCTTAAACTCTTGATTTTAATTAAATTTTCTTTTAATTAATTTAAAAAATCCACCACGTCACCTCCCGTACCTCGGGGCCTGACAGGGTCCTTTTTTTTTTAAGAAATAAAAATATCGGATGTATTTTGATTTGAGAATTTTTTGATAGGACGGGAAAAAAAATATTCTATTGATATGATGTTCCATGACATTTTTTTTATATAAAATTTTACATTCTATTTTAACGTGTCTGAGAGAAGAGTTTAAATTAAAATAGTTTGAACTGTATACTCTAGTTATAAGAGCTTTATACTGTAGTATATTTATTTTATACTGTAGTATGTGAAAGTTTTACATTATTTACATTTAAAACTATAAAGTCTAAACCCTTCTTCCAACCACCCTATTAATTTAATTTGATCAAATCTAATGTTTAGAATCATACTGTTTGTTGAAATTGTTCAAGTTCAAATATAAAGTGTTTGTGACAATCACATAGTCTCACATGGGAAACTTACTATAACGCCTCGAAATTTAATTAAGTGATATTAGTGAGTAAAATGATGAAACTAGTGTGCCATGATGTATTTTAAACTTAATTAGACCATTTTGTGGTATTTTTAAATTAATATTATTTTTGATTATCTTGATAAATTTTAAATTATTCTTAATTATTTTTGTTTGTTATTTTGAATTTTAGAAATAAAACAATTTGTCAAATACACTCCTTTTTTCAAAACTGTGGGTGGCATACGGTTTCCACACGATGATACCACCAACTTTTTCTCTCTATTTATACCCTCTCTCTCTTTCTCTCCCTGACTCTCGTTCTCTCTCTTCTCTCACTCTTCTTCTCTCGTCTCTCTCGTTCTCTCCCTTTCTCTCTCTTCTTTCCTTAAATCTTTGAATCAAAAATCAAGCCAAGCTTCGGTTTTTAGTGGATTGAAGGCTTCGGAACGTGATTCAACCACCACAAACACGATTCAAGGATTGAATCAAGGTTAGTTTTCAAAATTTTAAAACTTTTTCTATTTTTCAAATTTCCTTGTAATTTAAAATCTAAGCTCGTTTAAGCTTAGAAAACCTTTAATCTAAGTTAAAGAAACTTAAAACACCTAGAATCTAAGCTTAGTTTGAAGAAAAACAGATTTAAATCAAGATTTTTTATTTTTCTCTATTTTTCCTTATTTTTAGATTTATTCAAAATCTTTCTATAAATCTTGTTTTAATGTATTAAAAAGTGTTCTATTATGTTTTTCTATCAATTATGATCAATATCTATGCCTAGGAATTGAGAAAAACAGGTTGAAATGAGGATTTGGGCTCGGGAAAACCGAAACTTGTGCCTAGAAAATTCTAAAATTTTCCAGTTTGGCAGCCGAACTTGAAGTTCAGCAGGCTGGATTCATACGTCCAGCAGGCCGAACCTGGAGAAGTTCGGCCGACCGTACCTGGCTTGCCGGCAGGTCGAACTGCATAGTTCGGCAAGCTGAACCAAGGGGACCGGCAGGCCGACTGGGTGTAGTGAAGATTTGTCATTTTTCACCCATTTTTACTGTTTTAAACCCTGATTGAAAATTTAAACTTTATAGTATGATTTTACAAACTAAATGGCACACTAGGGCACTATGAGGTAGGTTAGTAATGTAAAAATCCTAAGCTAGAAATTGATGAGCTTAGTTTATGTTTAAGGTTGTTCGAGGTTCCAAGGAGCCAACGTGTGGCGGATCGGGATTACGGTGCGGGACACCAGCACGAGTATTGAGGTAGGACTTCTACCCCTTCCTTGGTCGCTAGGCTTTTAATGATTTTGGCCTTAAAGAATTTTATTTTAAAATGTTTTCAATAAATGATATAGTGTTTTTAAATGTCTTCAAAAGCGGCTTTCGGCCACACAATGATTTCTTTCGAAATGATTTCCTTTAAAGTGATTTCCTACAAAATGATTTTTTTTAGAATGAGCTTCAAGGAACGGTTTAGTTAAACTTCCTAACAAATTTCATTATTCATTAAGATTTGTATATTCATAATGAATCAAATAATAATATAATTGAGAATACCCGGTAACATGGGATTTAAATAATAATAAATACACAAAAGGGCATGATGCCATAATCAAAGATCGGGTCATGTAGCAAGCGACCTTAAGGGTAGGTCCTGAAACCTAGCTGGGCTACTACGGTGGTGATAAATATGGTTTGCCTAGAAATGAGAAAAAAGGTGCTCTCTGGATGGACTGTTTTTGATAAGATTTATTTAAACGAATTTATTTATTTATTTAATCCTGTTCTTCTAATCACTTCCCTGAAAGGTGAATTTCATGTTTAAATTGTTTATTTATTTTAAAACATAGTCCTACTAAGCCTTTCGCTCACTTTTTACTTGTTTTCAACCCCTTTTCTCCTTTAGGTGAAACCTAGCTTAGGACTGACGGAGAGTCCACTGTCTGGATTCGCGAGCAATAGAGGATCTTGAGTAGGTTAGTAGCTGTAGTAAATCAAGACATATATTATTTAAGTTTTATTTTTCATGTTGGATTGTGACCGTGATAATTTATTGTCAATACTATGTGTGTGCACAAGTTGTGGGCTAGTGGGACCCAACTTGCATCTCTTATACTTTCCTTATTTATTATTTTTATTGTTTCCTATTATTTATTTCTTTATTCCTATTTATTAAATGGTTAAAATTATTTGTTCAAAAAGGGTTTTTAATTATCTCATTTTCATAATCAATTTTGAACTCTTAATGTATGTTTTAATCAAATTTCTACTTAATTAACTTAATTAAACCACCACGTCACCTCTCGTACTTCAGAGCGTGACACTTACAAAGGCTTGCAGGACTTTATAAGGCTCTACCCTTTTGAAGAGTTTGATGACTAGTATATCTAAGCCTCACTTAAGCTTGCACACGCAGATGTCGTGAACAGTGAGGTATGTGCGAGCAGTTCATACAAAATTTCCAACACTATTTATACTACCACTAAGGTAAAAGATCCTCCTTGTTTTTATCTTTCTTTTTTGCTGTCATTCCGAATTCGCCAGCTGATTTTCGTGAGACTGAGGAAACTCATGGATCGCATAATTCAGTTAAAAAAAAAAGAAACAAAAAGAAAAAGAAAAGGGTCAACTATCCAAACTGGGTTTTTGTCATTGGCACTCAAAACCGCGTTACACGTCTCCACGATGATTCATTGTGGAAAGTTAAAGTTGTGGGTGCTTTTGTCAGAGCTCTAATATACCATTTTTTTTTTTCTGGAGGTACTTCAGTTTTGCTGTCAAGTTTTGATGATTTTTTGTTCGATTTGAGTTGAAAGATCTCTGAAAGTGGAAAGAATATGTTGGATCGTTACGTGTATAGCATGATAGTGACCATATATTCCGATTCAAGTCCACTCACTTCGCAGGGTACACACCTAATTCAGAGAACTTGGCATTAATAATCTGCTTAATCAAAAGAAAGAAACCTACAGGCTACACTTTTTGTCTAGTTGTGGATTGCCACTAAATTAAGTTTGGTCACACACCAATCAGGACTTCTGTGTCAACTTTAGTGCAAAGCGTAATGCCAAAGCCATGTTAGTTGTAATATAGTTGTATATAGTGAGTGTCCCTTCACAAAAAAGAAAAAGGTGAAATTTCAGAAATGACACTTTGAAGTCTAATCAGCGGAGCCGGTCGAAAGTGGAGAGAATTTTTAATTAAGGTGCTTCATCTTAGTAGAACTCCTAGACTAATACTAAACTGTTAGATATATATACTATAAAGAGTAAAAATATAATACATTTTTGGAAATATTTTTATTAATAAAGAATTTATTTATTTATATATACTAAATCTTGTCCTCTTTACGTTTATATTTGTTGAATGTATATTAAACAAACAGTAGTCTGAGACTGTTGGTCTAAACCTTTAAGAATTAGGTATATGATGGACTGATTATGCAGAAGACACGATTCTTAAGGTGACAGTCTAAAACATATGATCTGCAATCGAGGGAATAAAGTTGAGCACTTTATTCATGCAAAGATTGTTATGTTGTTTATATCCCTATTGGGAGATGGTTTGTCTTGACCATCGGAGTTGGACTCCGTGAATAAAAACATTGGCACATTGTCATAGGTGACGATGTGTTGGATTGGGACATAAAGTGAATTAATTTGGATTAATAATTCTGTCTTGGCAAATCGATTCACGTTAGACAATTATTTGTATTGTATCTTAATCCTGAGATGAATAGTGGGCCCGTTGTTTCGACTTGTGTCTTTTGATGTACCAAAGGGTGACTCCCACATCTCAATAGTGGTATGCATGCCGGTATGTTGGAGGCATAACTCTTGATAGCGTAGACTTGTTATTCATAGATATGAAATCCATAGCTCCTCTTTAGGAGTAATGATATCATCTTATATGCGTTATCCTGTAATTGAAAAACGGGAGCGCTCAACCATTTGGATACATAGGTGTAACCGAATGGTATACTATCTTTAGATAGTAAGTTTTCTATTGGTGAGATAATAGAACGTAAGATAAAAATAATCGGGAAGGTAAGATAGAACTTGTCCTTGAGCTGATTATGGATTATCCTATGGGTATACGATACACTATGATATGTCAGAGAGACTTAGCTATACGGGCTTCGTAATTCTATAAAGTTCGAGAGTGCAGCTCTAAGCTTTTAGTGGAGTAGCGTTGGAGTTGATAATTGTGAAATGTATATCTAGGATATTGGGTTTCATAATTATCGTGTGCTTGAACTTTATAGGTCCATTTTGGTCCCCTTTGCTAGCTCACAAAATCCTGTAACGATACGGCGTGCTTTTTCAATAATTAGTGACTTATGTTGGATTTATCGGATTGGTTTAAAATTTGAAAGAATCAAATAATTCATGTTTGTTTATTAGTTGAATTAATTTTGTAATAAAATTAATTTAAGATAAACTTGTTGAATTATTGGGGTCTGATAATTCTTGTTTGTTTATCGGTTGATTTAATTGGATAAATTAAATCAAGATAAACTTGTAGAATTATTGTGAATTGATTTATTTTCTTAGAGATTATCTTGATAAAGTTTGTTTTGATCAGATAACTTCTCTATTGGGTTATTTAAATCAAAACTGAGACTTTATCCTATAGAATATCGGCTGGAAAATAAAAGATTCGCGGAGATATTTACGCGACAGTTTAGCCTGTCGATCTATGTGTTTGGCCTGCCGATGGGGCCTGTTTGGCCTGCCGATCAAGCTATTCAGCTGCCGATCAGCGAGAGGTAAGATTACGCGTTTTTACGCGGATCTTATTAGATATTGATCTGAACTTGATTCTGTTTTGAGCTTTTGAGAACTAATCTTATAAGGACTGACCCCAGGACCAATCGCTATATAAAGGGAGTAAGTCTCATGAGTTACTCAGATCAATTGAGAGATTAAGAGTGATACTTTTCTGATGAGCATCTGAAAACTCCCTGAGAGCTTTTGTTCACAAATCACGAACACTAGCTTTGGGTTCTCTCGATTGGTTGAAAGGAGAGTCACCGATGTTAGAGCTGTACATGTGAGCCCACACTCACTCCGATCGTGGATAGAGAATAACAAAAAAGACCAGTTGGTTGAGGCTCTTTTGGAACGTTACTTCTCTTCACAGGTTACGGAGGTTCTTCGATACACAAAGGTTAGTAAGATCTGTTTAATTTATACATATAGCATGTCAAACTTGTGTTTTGAAAAAATACTCTGATGTTAAAATTTTTAAAATTCCTGCTACACACCTCACATAGTTTTTTCCAACAATTGGTATTAGAGCCATAGGTTTTTACATAAATTTATGAGTTTGTGATCATGCTATATTTATAAATTTTGTGATCTTAATCTCTCCTATGCTTGAATTTAATTTTATAGAGAATTGGCACTGTAGGTTTCTATATAATTATATGTTATCATGGATTATATGGTGAATATTCATTAATTAATTATGGTTGATTAAATTGTTATTTAATTAATTATTAATTAATTAATTTATGCTGGTTATGGTTTCTTAGAGGTTAGAATGTGTATCTAGGTTTTTCATGTAATTAGATGACGGACTATCATCTCCATCTTAGAATTGTTATTTAATTTTAAATTTGTGAGAATTTTGTAATTAAATAATTATTTAGAAAAGACGGATCTAGAAGGCGGATCTTGAAGATGGATGATGGCGCACCCAGGTACTTCCTGAGTCTCTAATTTTATGTTTTTGAATTGTTGAAAATAAAATTGATGAATTGCATTAAAATTGTATTTTCTGGTATGGAGATTTCTGCTCGGTCGGCATGCCGAACATCACAGTTTGGCAGGCCAATGGTCACAGATCGGCAGAGTGGACGTGTGGTTCGGCAGGCCATCAGTGGGGTAGAAATCAGATGGCTCTGCTGGCAGGCCGAACTTTTCAATCGGTAGGCCGATGAAGCATGACCGGCAAGCTGATCACCCAGATTGGCCTGCCGACAGAGAGCTGGAAAATTTCTAAAAAAGATGCAATTTTTGCAGTGCAATTTTAATTTTTTTTTTGAGATGATTTTGAGAAACATTAAATTTGGATATGATTGGAAATATGAAGTATTCGATTCATACGGGATTGAAGACTTGAAGATGGGAATTACATGAAGAAGGATACAACTTGAGGATTCAAGGATGAAGAATCGATATATGTCTCGATTATTCTCTTGTAATCTTAGTTTTATATTCTCTAGGGTGGAACTGTAATATTATGGTGATTATTATTTTGCTTGTAGCTTTGCTTGATTGCTTTGCTTGTCTGCATTATAATATGATTTGCCATGTATATTGATAACATGTCATATAGAATAGGAAGTGCCGCTCATATCAAAATTGTTCACGCATAATTTTAAAATAAAACCTTGATTTCAAAAGATTGAGTGGGAGAAGGTTTTCAAAGAGAGAACCTAAGGCCTCCATCGTTGGTCCATAGGGAGAACATGGTGGTCCTGACCCCTAGGAAGGGATTTCTATTATGTACCAGATTGGATCTCTGAGAGGATAAGGTATTTTAGTATGATTTATGGTTGCACACCCCTAGGTGGTGATATAAACCATGGATAAAATATTGAAACGATGGTTAGACACTCACGTTAATTTTATTATTAACCTCCCCTAGGAGCTCTGTTAATAAAATTAATGGCCAAAGAAACGATTATTAATATATGCTGGATCATACGGGTCCTAGATGGTATATATTAATCAAGAGGGGATCCGTGTTCCTGATTGAATTTTGCATGACTCCCCTAGGAGCTTGTTGAATTCTGAGTTGGGAATTATCGTTGTAAGGTTGTGATATTTTCAAGGTTTTGACACATAAACACATTTGTATGATTTTACATGATTGTGTTATCTTACTAAATTATTATGATATGTTTGCTTATGTTTGATATATGATTCTTTATTGTAGATTAAAAATGTCTAAAAACGCTTTATCATCGATACTTGACAAAAACCAATTAACCGGTGAGAATTACAATGATTGGAAACAAAACCTAGATATCGTCCTGTCCTTTGAGAAACTGAAATATGTTTTGACAACCCCTTGTCCTCCCGAGCCCACGGGAGACTCATCTAATGAGCAACTCCAAGCATATGACCGCTGGAAAGATGCTAATGATTAGGCCCGCTGCTATGTTATGGCTAGCATGAATAATGTTTTGCAGGCTCAACATCAAGATTATGAGACTGCGAAGTAGATCTTGGATAATCTTGAGGACATGTTTGGAGGCCAGGCCATAACAAAGTGGCAAGGGGCGCTTCGAAAACTCTTAAACTGTAGACAGAGGCCGATGACATCTGTAAAGGAGCACATGATGTTGGTCATGGGTTACCTCACTCAGGCTCAAACTAATAGAGTCGACATCGATGTTGAAACCCAAATGACTATGGTCTTTGAAACTATGTCCAAGGAATTTATTCTGTTTAGAGCTACATTTAATTTGAGCAATAGACGGGATATGACCTTGACAGAACTGATGAAATAGTTGCAAGAGTTCAAACAGCTGATCAGGGAGTCTTCTGCGGGTGGTGAGGCCAACATGGTAGCTGCTTCTGGTTCCAATTCTAACTCTGGGAATGGAAAGAAGCAACGGGCCAAGAACGGGAACTCTTCTGTTCCTGCTAATACCAAAGCAAGAAGAAGAAGAAGAAGAACCCAAAGAAGCTTAAGTACTTCTTTTGTGAAAAGGTAGGGCCTATTAAGAAGCATTGCAAGGACTTCCTTTCCAAAGGAGGTAGGTGTTGCTGGAAACAAAGTGCGCAGCAGAATTTTTTTAAAAATTTTTCATCAGAGTAATTTCCAAAACACAAGTTTGACATGTTATATGTATAAATTAGACAGATCTTACTAACCTCAGTGTGCCGAAGAACCATCAGAACTTGTGTAGAGAAGTAACGTTCTAGAAGAGCCTCAACCAACTGGTCTTCTTTGCTATTCTCTATCCACAACCGGAGTGAGTGTGGGCTCACACGTATAGCTCTTCCACCGGTGACTCTCCTTCCAACCAATAGAGAGAACCCAAAGCTAGTGTTCGTGATTTGTGAACAAAAGCTCTCAGGGAGTTTTTAGATGCTCACTAGAAGAGTATCACTCTTAATCTCTCAAATTGATCTGAGTAAATCATGTGACTCACTCCCTTTATATAGCTATTGGTCCTGGGGTCAGTCCATATCAGATTAGGTCTCAAAAACTCGAAACAGAATCAAGTTCGGATCAATATCTGATAAGATCTGCGTGAAAATGCGTAATCTTATCTCCCGCTGATCAGCAGGCTGAACATTCTGATCGGCAGGCTGAACAGGCCAGTTCGGCAGGCCGAACTCCCGAGAAAAAATCTCCGCGAATCTTTTATTTTCCACCCGAGATTCTAAAGGATAAAGTCTCAGTTTTGATTCAAATAACCCAATAGAGAAGTTATCTGATCAAAACAAACTTTATCAAGATAATCTCTAAGAAAATAAATCAATTCACAATAATTCTACAAGTTTATATTGTTCTAATTTGTCCAAAATTAAAACAACCGATAAACAGACAAGAATTATCTGATCGCAATAATTCAACAAGTTTATCTTGAACTAATTTCTTACAAAATTAATTCAACCGATAAACAGACATGAATTATTTGATTCTTACAAATTTTAAACCAATCTGATAAATCTGACATAAGTCACCAATTATTAGAAAAGCACGCCGTGTCGTTACAGGACTTTGTGAGCTAGCAAAGGGGACCAAAATGGACCTATAAAGTTCAAGCTCATGATAATTATGAAACCCAATATCCCAGATATACATTTCACAATTATCAACTCCAACGCTACTCCACTAAAAGATTGGAGCTGCACTCTCGAACTTTATAGAATTACGAAGGTTGTGTAGCTAAGTCTCCATGACATATCATAGTGTATCGCATCCCCATATGATCATCCATAATCGGCTTAAGGACAAGTTCTGTCTTACCTTCCCGATTATTTTTATCTTACGTTCCATTGTCTCACCATTAGAAAACTTACCATCCAAAGATAGTATACCATTCGGTTACACCTATGTATCCAAATGGTTGAGCGCTCCAGTTTTTCAATTACAGGACAACGCATATAAGAGGATATCATTACTCCTAAAGAGGAGCTATGGATTCCATATCTATGAATAACAAGTCTATGCTATCAAGAGTCAGGCCTCCAACTATAACGCCCTGAAATTTATTTAATGTTAATGTAATATAAATGATGAATTAGTGTGCCATAATTAATATTTTAACATTAATTAGATTATTTGGTTGGATTTTAAATTTTTGGTTGTTTTGTTAATTTGTTGAATCCAAATGATTTCTTATTGATTTAAATTGATGTTTTGAGTTTTTAAACACAACAATTTGTAAAATGTTAAAAATACTCTGTTTTAAAAACCATGGGCGGCACATGGTTTTCGCACAGTAAAACCGCCCATCGATTTTCTCTATTTATTTCCTTTCCCTCTCTCTCTCTCCTCACTCTCATGACACACTCTCTCTCTCTTGATCGCTCTCTCGGCAACCCTCTCTCTTTATCTCTCTCAAAATTTTTGAAACCAAATTCGAATCCAAGCTTCGGGTTAGCAAGGAGGAAGCTCGGGGACGTGATTTAGCAACCGAGAACGCGGATTGAAGCTTCGATTCGAGGTTAGTTTTGAAATTTCTAAACTTTTTCCAAAATTTTCAATTTTGTGCATTTTTGAAATCTAGGTTTGTTTAAGCTTAGAAAACCTTGGATTTGAGTTAAATGAACTTAGAATACCTAGAATCTAAGCTTAGATTGAAGAAAAATGGATTTGATTCAAGATTTTTCATTTTTCCTCATTTTTCCCTATTTTCAGATTTTTAAGATTTTTGTGTTTGAGTCTTGTTTGAATGTGTTCAAAAGTGTCTAAACATGTTTTTCTATCATCTATGAATGTTTTCTATGCCTGAGATTTGAGAAAAACAGGTTAGAATCAAGATTTGGGCTTTGGGGAAATCGAAACCTGTGACTAGAATTTCTGGGTTTTTCCAGTTCGACAGGCCGAACTGCGTGTTCGGTAGGCCGAAATAGGGATCGGCAGGCCGGTGTTCTTCAGTCCGGCAGGCTGAACCTGGAAATTGTTCGACCGACCGAACTTTGCTTCCGGCAGGCCGAACTGTGCAGTTCGGCAGGCCGAAGCAGGGAGTCCGGCAGGCCGACCGAGGCATGAAAATTGTTGTGATTTTTACCCGTTTTCACTGTTTTGAACCCTGGTTTAAATTCCAACCTTATAGAATGATTTTAATGATACAAATGGTACACTAGGACATCATGAAATGGTTTAGTAACAAAGAATGTCTCGAACTAGTTATTGATCGACTTAGTTTGTATCTAGGATCGTTCGTGGTTCCGCGGAGCTAACATATAGCAGACCGGGGTTACGGTGTTGGGCACCGGCACGAGCATTGAGGTAGGACTTCTATCTTATTTCTTTGGTAGCCTGGTTTTGAAATGATTTGGCTTTAAAAAGGATTTCTATTAAAATGATTTCAACGGTTGTTTGAAAAATGAATTTATCGGTTATATTTTGATATACCGTGAACCGAAATGAACTTCATAATGAATATAAATGACAACACTCGTAATTGGGTTTTGAATGATGATGATAATAAACATATAGGCGTGATGCCATATTAGAGATTGGGTCGTGTAGCGATCGACCTTGGGGGCAGGTCCTGAAACCCAGCTGGGCCACTACGGTGGTGATATTATGGTTTGCCTAGGAAAAGAAAAATGATATTTCTGATTGTGCGAGTAGACGGTTCTGGGTCAGGACGGTTCTACTCAAAATTGTTTATTTATTTATTTAAGGTTTCTCTTGAGTACTCCTAAACAATGAAATATTTCTTTGAATTAAATTATTTTAATAAAACATAGTCCTACTGAGCCTTTCGCTCACGTTTTATTTGTTTTAAATTTTCCCCTTCTAGGTGGTTTCCCATTTAGGTTTGGAGAGGATTCTTCGGACCGAACTCAGGAGCAATAGAAGGATTATTTTATCTTCTATACTATTTAATTAAGGCATGTAAGATTTTAACAATATTTGTATCTTGGACTGTGATTGTATTTATGATATTGTCAGTACCATTGGTGTGCAAAAGTTGTGGGTTTGTGGGACCCATACTCGCGGTTCTTTATTAATTTTTATTATTTGCTTAATATTTATAAATTCTTTTATAAAAATGTGGTTGAAATCTTCTTATTTCTCATTTAATTTGATCCTTAAACCATTGGTTTTAATTAAATTCTCTTTTAAATTAATTTAGATAATCTGCCACATCACCTCCTGTACTCCGGGGAGTGACAGAATGGTATCAGAGCTCAAGGTTATGAACCTTGGGAATTGTGCACACATAGGTTTGACAATGAAATACCTCTGACAGTCTAAATTTTGTTTTCAGAAGTGAGAGAATGGCACCTAGACGTCGTTCAACTGCTGACGCCGAGTTCAGAAATGATGAGAGCATGATGAGGTCTATGTTTGCGGCTTTTCGACAGATGGCAGCCAGGGCTAGACCGGGAGATTCTGATGTTGGTAGTCGGCATGCGTATTTTAAGGAATTCTAACGTGCGTCTATTTCGACTTTTGATGGCAATGGGGATCCGCAGTTAGCAGAGTATTGGTTGGATTTGATCTTGAAGCATTTGGATACTCTTGGTGTGCTTGAGGAGTATCGTGTGGAATTTGCTGCGTATAAGCTCGAGGGTGGCGCTAACACTTGGTGGAAGCAAGCTAAGCGTCTGGAGCGCGGTGGTGATATCAGTTGGGACAAGTTCGAGGAGCTGTTCTAT
Organism: Artocarpus heterophyllus; assembly: GCA_025403435.1. Classification (NCBI taxonomy): domain Eukaryota; kingdom Viridiplantae; phylum Streptophyta; class Magnoliopsida; order Rosales; family Moraceae; genus Artocarpus; species Artocarpus heterophyllus. Next base: position 27,531,122 of record CM046354.1, on the reverse strand, counting down.
GATCGATATTTTTCGCAGGGGTATAGAGATCAGAAGGCAGCTGAGTTCTACAGGTTGCAGTAGGGTGATCTGTCAGTTCGGGAGTATGAGGCAAAGTTTAATGAGTTGGCTAGGTTTGCTCCATCAGCTGTGGCATTGGAGCGTGAGAAATGTATTAAGTTTCAAGAAGGGCTCAAGGCTCCTATTCGACGGCAGTTGGTTGCTCTACGGCTTAGGAGTTTTAGAGAGCTTGTGTCGTCGGCGATTTTCGTGGAGAATGATTATGTGCAGTACTGTGAGGATCGAGCCAAAGCTTCAGGAGGACCATAGAGGAGTGGCAGGAAGAGCACTAGTAGTCGTCCAGCTCCGGGGAAAGGCAAGCAAGGCGGCGCGACCAGTGGTAGCAGTAGTTCGTCTGACAGCGGGCGCAGCAATCCCTACAGCTTTCATTGTCATTTCTGTCAGCAGCCCAGACACATCAAAAGGAATTGCCCGATCAGGAGTGCTCATCTTGGAACTCAGACTGGGGAGGATGCCAATTGTTTGTCTCAGCCTCAGACCCTACCTCCGCCTCTACAGTACCCGCAGTTGCAGTATCCCCAGTTCTCTCCTCAGCAATTCTCATATCTGGCACGGGGGCAGCAGCCGCAGCATTTTCAGCGCAGTGTTCCTTAGTATAAGAGCGTCGAGTACAGGTAGTGTGCAGTCGTCTCCATCTCAGCAGCATCAGCCGAGTAATCCAGGACCCAGCAATGTCAGAAGAGGAAAAGGGAAGGCGCCAGTGCAGGTTCATGCAATGGCATCTGGAGGGTCAGATTCTCAGACTGGTAATGCAGTTGTCGATGGTATGATCTTGGTTTCTAGATCTTTAGCTCGTGTTTTGTTCGATACCGGTGCCTCTCATTCTCTCATTTCGAGTTCTTTTGTACATGCCTTGGGATTAGAGATAGAAGAGTTTAATGAACCCCTAGTCATAACTTCTCCCTTGGGGTGGGTGTGTGCAAATTGTATGTGTAAATCCTGTAGAATAAAGATTGGGGATGAGATTTTGAAAAGTGATTTGATTATACTCCCCATGAGCTCCTATGATGTAATTCTAGGGATGGACTGGTTGTCCAGGTATAGTGCAGTCGTGGACTGCCAATTTAGAAAAGTGACCCTAGTGTCTGATAGGGGGACGGTGATCACTTACCAGGGTGGTGGTGATTGGTTAATGAGTGAGCGTCTCATGAAGTCATGTCTAGGAGGGCGAAGGAATCTAGATTGTTGTGCTTTTCTTGCCAATCTAGATTGCGAGCCCTATGTTTCGAGAGGTAGTTTAGCAATTCCAGTGGTTGATGAGTTCGAGGATGTCTTCCCCGACGAGTTGCCAGGGTTACCACCGCATTGAGAAATTGAGTTTGGTATCGAGTTGTTTCCAGGGACATCACCGTTTTCTATGGCACCTTATCAGATGGCGCCGACAGAAATGAAAGAATTGAGGAAGCAACTTTAGGAGCTTGCTAATAAAGGATATATTCGTAATAGCACATCTCCGTGGGGAGCGCTGGTTTTGTTTGCTAAGAAGCACGATGGGACTCTCAGGTTATGTGTGGATTATCGGCAGCTGAATCGTGTTATGGTGAAGAACAAGTATCCCTTGCCTAGGATTGATGAGTTGTTTGATCAGTTGGGAGGTTCGCGGTACTTCTTGAAGATTGATTTGCGGTCGGGTTATCATCAGCTCAGGATTAAGGAAGAGGATATTCCCAAGACAGCTTTCAGGACTCAGTATGGGCACTTTGAGTTTCTGGTTATGTCATTTGGGTTGACGAATGCTCCGGCAGCTTTTATGGATTTGATGAACAGGATATTCAGGCCGTATCTGGATCAGTTTGTGATCGTGTTCATCGATGATATTCTTGTGTATTCTAAGACTTGGGAGGAGCATGAGCAGCATCTTCGGATCGTGCTTCAGACTATGCGGGAGCACCAGTTGTACGCTAAGAGGGAAAAATGCAAGTTTTGGTTGACTGAGGTCAATTTCTGTGTCATATCATCTCGGAGCATGGTATTTCGGTGGATCCGCCCAAGATTGAAGCTATATTGGAGTGGGAACGACCACGGAATGTAGCGGAGATTCGCAGCTTCTTGGGTCTTGCTAGATATTACAGGAAATTTGTAAAGGATTTTTTGAAGATTGCAGCTCCGTTGACGAGATTGATCAAGAAAAATGTCAGGTTTGAGTGGAACAAAGATTGTGAGCTTGCTTTTCAGGAATTGAAGAATCGGTTGACTTCTGCTCCAGTGTTGGTTATTCCTAGCAGTGACGAGCTGTATGAGGTTTATGCGGATGCTTCAGGGCGCAGACTTGGATGCGTCTTGATGCAGCATGGATGTATAGTTGCATACGGATCGAGACAGCTACGACCTCACGAGCGAAATTATCCTACTCATGATTTAGAGCTCGCGGCGGTGATTTACGCGCTAAAGATTTAGAGGTATTACTTGTATGGAGCGTCGTTTCAGGTCTTCTCCGATCACAAGAGTTTGAGATATTTGTTCACTCAGAGGGATTTGAATCTGAGGTACCGTAGATGGATCGAGTATATGGAGGATTATGATTTTGCGTTGCAGTATCATCCCAGGAAAGCTAATGTGGTCGTGGACGCGCTTAGCAGGAAGTCTTCACGGATTCTCGCTTGTTTGGCCTTTGAGGACTGGAGCAGGGATGCGACAGTGAGCGAGTTTAGGTTACGTTATCATGAAGACTGTGATCGAGTTTCGGTGTATCATGTGGAAGCGACTCCAGCTCTTGTTCGGATGGTGAAGCAAAGTCAGTGGCAGGATCGGCATTTGCAGGGGATTTGGTCGCGGATTCAGAACGGGGAGCAGTTTGAAGAATGGAGCGTGCATGCAGATGGATCGTTGTACTTCCAGGAGCATCTTGCAGTTCTAGTTATCACCGAGGTGACGAAAGCCGTTTTGGACGAAGCTCATAGGTCTCAGTTCGCTATTCATCCAGGGAGTACCAAGATGTATCGTGATTTGAAGAGGCAGTATTGGTGGAGAGGCATGAAGAAAGATGTTCGAGAGTACATGGCCAAGTGTTCGACGTGTCTTTAGGTGAAAACCGAGCATCAGAAGCCTACAGGTCAACTTCAGCCGCTTCCTATTCCAGGGTGGAAATGGGAGCATGTGACGATGGATTTTCTCACAGGATTGCAGAGGACGAAGCAGCGGCACGATGCAGTTTGGGTTGTGGTCGACAGGTTGACGAAATCGACGTATTTTATTCCATTTAGGTCGACGTGTTCTAGGAAGGTTCTCGGGGAGTTGTATATGCAGAATATTGTGAGGTTGCATGGAGTTCCTTTGTCCATCACCTCTGATCGAGACACCAGGTTTAACGCTAAGTATTGGAGGAGTTTTCAGGAGGCTTTAGGCACGGATTTGAACTTCAGTGCGGCATTTCATCCTCAGACTGATGGGCAGTCTGAGCAGGTTATTTAGATTCTCGAGGATATGTTGCGTGCCTGTGCGTTGGACTTCGGCGGGAACTGGAAGCAATGTTTGCAATTGGCGGAGTTCGCGTACAACAATAGCTATCAGGCGAGTATCGGTATGGCACCATTTGAGGCGTTGTATGGGCGACCGTGTCGGTCACCTGTGTGTTGGGCCGAGCCAGAAGATAGGGTTATTCTTGGGCCGGATGAGATTCGTGATAGCAACGAGAAAGTCACGGTGATTCGAGATCGGTTGAGGGTAGCTCAGAGTCGGCAGAACAGCTACGCGGATAGGAGACGTAGACCTTTAGAGTTCGTGGTTGGAGATTTCGTTCTCTTGAGGGTATCACCTCGTAAGGGAACTATGCGGTTCAGAGTGAGTAGGAAGCTCGCACAGAGGTAAATTGGGCCGTTCGAGATCACTTAGCGTGTTGGTGTGATCGCTTATCGGCTTGATCTTCCGCCTGAACTTTCTCATGTTCATGATGTATTTCATGTGTCGATGCTTAGGAAGTGTCCACCTGAGCAGGGTAAGATAGTTTCGTTTCGCGATGTGCAGGTTTAGGAGGATACGACGTACGAAGAAGTGCCGATTCAAATTATCGACCGAAAAGTGATTAGTTTGCATCGTCGTGAGATACCATTGGTAAAAGTCGTGTGGCAGCATCATGAGGTTGATGAAGCCACTTGGGAACTAGAGTCGAGCATGCGGGAATTGTATCCGCATTTGTTTTGTTTTTGAGATGAGTTGTTAATCGAGGGCGAAATTTCCTTTAGGGGTGGAGAGTTATAATGCCCCGAAATTTATTTAATGTTAATGTAATATAAATGATGAATTAGTGTGCCATAATTAATGTTTTAAGATTAATTAGATTATTTGGTTGGATTTTGAATTTTTGGTTGTTTTGTTAATTTGTTGAATCCAAATGATTTCTTATTGATTTAAATTGATGTTTTGAGTTTTGAAACACAACAATTTGTAAAATGTTAAAAATACTCCGTTTTACAAACCGTGGGCGGCACATGGTTTTCGTATAGTAAAACCGCCCACCGATTTTCTCTATTTATTTCCTTTCCCTCTCTCTCTCTCCTCACTCTCACGACACTCTCTCTCGGCAACCCTCTCTCTCTCTCTCTCTCAAAATTTTTGAAACCAAATTCGAATCCAAGCTTCGGGTTAGCAAGGAGGAAGCTCAGGGACGTGATTTAGCAATCGAGAACGTGGATTGAAGCTTCGATTCGAGGTTAGTTTTGAAATTTCTAAACTTTTTCCAAAATTTTCAATTTTGTGCATTTTTGAAACCTAGGTTTGTTTAAGCTTAGAAAACCTTGGATTTGAGTTAAATGAACTTAGAACACCTAGAATCTAAGCTTAGATTGAAGAAAAATGGATTTGATTCAAGATTTTTCATTTTTCCTCATTTTTCCCTATTTTTAGATTTTTAAGATTTTTGTGTTTGAGTCTTGTTTGAATGTGTTCAAAAGTGTCTAAACATGTTTTTCTATCATCTATGAATGTTTTCTATGCCTGAGATTTGAGAAAAACAGGTTAGAATCAAGATTTGGGTTTTGGGGAAATTGAAACCCGTGGCTGAAATTTCTGGGTTTTTCCAGTTCGGCAGGCCGAACTGCGTGTTCGGTAGGTCAGAATAGGGATCGACAGGCCGGTCTTCTTCAGTCCGGTAGCCCGAACCTGGAAATTGTTCGGCCGACCGAACTTTGCTTCCAGCAGGCTGAACTGTGCAGTTCGGCAGGCCGAAGCAGGGAGTCCGGCAGGCCGACCGAGGCATGGAAATTTTTGTGATTTTTACCCGTTTTTACTGTTTTGAACCCTGGTTTAAATTTCAACCTTATAGAATGATTTTAATGATACAAATAGCACACTAGGACATCATGAAATGGTTTAGTAACATAGAATGTCTCGAACTAGATATTGATCGACTTAGTTTGTATCTAGGATCGTTTGTGGTTTCGCGGAGCTAACGTATTGCGGACCGGGATTACGGTGTGGGGCACTGGCACGAGCATTGAGGTAGGACTTCTCTCCTATTTCTTTGGTAGCCTGGTTTTGAAATGATTTGGCTTTAAAAAGGATTTCTATTAAAATGATTTCAACGGTTGTTTGAAAAATGAATTTATCGGTTATATTTTGATATACCGTGAACTGAAATAAACTTCATAATGAATATAAATGACAATACTCGGTAATTGGGTTTTGAATGATGATGATAATAAACATATAGGCGTGATGCCATATCAGAGATCGGGTCGTGTAGCGATCGACCTTGGGGGCAGGTCCTGAAACCCAGCTGGGCCACTACGGTGGTGATATTATGGTTTGCCTAGGAAAAGAAAAATGATATTTCTGATTGTGCGAGTAGATGGTTCTGGGTCAGGACGGTTCTACTCAAAATTGTTTATTTATTTATTTATTTAAGGTTTCTCTTGAGTACTCCTAAACAATGAAATATTTCTTTGAATTAAATTATTTTAATAAAACATAGTCCTACTGAGCCTTTCGCTCACGTTTTATTTGTTTTAAATTTTCCCCCTCTAGGTGGTTTCCCATTTAGGTTTGGAGAGGATTCTTCAGACTGAACTCAGGAGCAATAGAAGGATTATTTTATCTTCTGTACTATTTAATTAAGTCATGTAAGATATTAACAATATTTGTATCTTGGACTGTGATTGTATTTATGATATTGTCAGTACCATGTGTGTGCACAAGTTGTGGGTTTGTGGGACCCACACTCGCGGTTCTTTATTAATTTTTATTATTTGCTTAATATTTATAAATTCTTTTATAAAAATGTGGTTGAAATCTTCTTATTTCTCACTTAATTTGATCCTTAAACCATTGGTTTTAATTAAATTCTCTTTTAAATTAATTTAAATAATCGGCCACGTCATCTCCCGTACTCTGGGGCGTGACACCAACGTACCGGCATGCATACCACTATAGAGATGTGGGAGTCACCCATTGGTACGTCAAAAGACACAAGTCGAGACAACAGGCTCACTATTCATCTCAGGATTAAGATACAATACAAATGACTGTCTAAAGTGAATCAATTTGCCAAGACAGAATTATTAATCCAAATCAATTCACTTTATGTCCCGATCCAACACAACGTCACCTATGACAACGTGCCAATATTTTTATTCACGGAGTCCAACTCCGATGGCCAAGACAAACCATCTCCCAAAAGGGATATAGACAATATAACAATCTTTACATGAATAAAGCGCCCAACTTTATTCCCTCGATTGCGAATCATATGTTTTAGACCGTCACCTTAAGAATCGTGTCTTCCACATAATCATCCCATCATATGCCCAATTCTTAAGGTTTAGACTGACAGTCTCAGACTACTGTTTGCTTATCATACATTCAACAAATATGAACGTAAAGAGGACAAGATTTGGTATATATAAATAAATAAATTCTTTATTGGTAAAAATGTCTCCAAAAACGTTTTACATTTTTACTCCTTAGGGCATACATGTCTAACAGGTGTGATCTTCTGTATTTAGAAACTTGTTTGGTTGAGGAATCCAATGATATTTGGGTCATAGATTTCGGTGCAACTAATCATGTTTGTGTTTCTCTGCAGGGGTTCAAAGAAACGAGAAGTCTGCTGCATGAAGACTTCACGCTTCAGATAGGCGATGGATCCTTGGTCTCAGTGGAAGCAGTGGGAGACGTCCATCTTTACTTTGATAATTATAGGAATTTATTTTTGCAAGATTGTTTTTATGTTCCTAAATTTAAAAGGAATTTAATTTATGTATCTTGTTTATTTAAAGACTCCTACGTGGTATCTTTTAATGAAAAAGTGGTGATTCGTAAAAATAATTCTTTTATCTGTTTTGGATGGATGCAAAATAATCTATATTTTATCAAGCCTAAGATGGACTTATTGCTTAATGTTGAGATGAGTGATAGTAACTCTAAAAGACTTAAAACTTCTCACTCTAATAAGACTTATCTTTGGCATTTGCGCCTTGGTCACATTAACCTAAATAGGATTCAAAGATTGGTAAGGGATGGACCTTTAAGTCACTTAAAGGTGGAATCTATACCTCAATGTGAATCTTGTTTGGAGGGTAAAATGACTAAAAGACTACACGGGTCTAAAGGCAATAGGGCCGAAGGGGTTCTAGAACTTGTGCATAGTGATGTTTGTGGACCGATGAAGGAATAGGTCTAAAGGCAATAGATATGTATGCCCTAAGGAGTAAAAATGTAATACTTTTTTGGAGGCATTTTTATCAATAAAGAATTTATTCATTTATATATAACAAATCTTGTCCTCTTTACGTACATATTTGTTGAATGTATGTTAAGCAAACAATAGTCTGAGACTGTCGGTCTAAACCTTTAAGAATTGGGCATATGATGGACTGATTATGCGGAAGACACGATTCTTAAGGTGACGGTCTAAAACATATGATCCGTAATCGAGGGAATAAAGTTGGGCGCTTTATTCGTGCAAAGATTGTTATGTTGTCTATATCCCTATTGGGAGATGGTTTATCTTGACCATCAGAGTTGGACTTCGTGAATAGAAACATTGGCACGTTGTCATAGGTGACAATGTGTTGGATCGGAACACAAAGTGAATTAATTTAGATTAATAATTCTGTCTTGGCAAATCGATTCACTTTAGACAATCATTTGTATTGTATCTTAATCTTGAGATGGATAGTGGGCCTGTTGTCTCGACTTGTGTCTTTTGATGTACCAAAGGGTGAATCCCACATCTCAATAGTGGTATGCATGCTGGTACATTGGAGGCATGACTCTTGATAGCGTAGACTTGTTATTCATAGATATGGAATCCATAGCTCCTCTTTAGGAGTAATGATATCCTCTTATATGCGTTATCCTGTAATTAGAACACTGAAGCGCTCAACCATTTGGATACATAGGTGTAACCGAATGGTATACTATCTTTGGATAGTAAGTTTTTTAATGGTGAGATAATGGAACGTAAGATAAAAATAATCAGGAAGGTAAGACAGAACTTGTCCTTAAGCCGATTATGAATTATCATATGGGGATACGATACACTATGATATGTCATGGAGACTTAGCTATACAGGCTTCGTAATTCTATAAAGTTCGCGAATGCAGCTCCAAGCTTTTAGTGGAGTAGCGTTGGAGTTGATAATTGTGAAATGTATATATGGGAGAGTCACCGGTGGAAGAGCTGTGCGTGTAAGCCCACACTCACTCCGATCATGGATAGAGAATAGCAAAAAAGACTAGTTGGTTGAGGCTCTTCTGGAACGTTACTTCTCTTCATAGGTTGCGGAGGTTCTTCGATACACAAAGGTCAGTAAGATCTGTTTAATTTATACATATAGCATGTCAAACTTGTGTTTTGAAAAAATACTTTGATGTTAAAATTTTTAAAATTCCCGCTATGCACCTCACATTGTTTTTTCCAACATAAACAACCCAAGTCAAGTCCAATAAGTTGTGATATTCATAAGAAGAACCTAAAATTTTTACACAATTGTCTTCAACACTTTATACGAATACAAATTCAGATTTTATTCATTGAATTACAAATGTTTAACCGTCGGCTTAGATGACAGTTCAAATCACCTTATTTTAAATTTTTTTGGTTCAAATAAAATACTCTAAAAGCATAGATTTGCAAACCAAATGGGGCTAAAGTTTTACCCAAGTCTCCTGACTGCTTTTTTATGGAGACTGTTTTTGTATTTTCCTTCCCGTGCAAGAGAGCATATAAGTTGTGCATGCCAGTCCAAATTCTAAACAACCCCACAAAAGAAAAGAAAAAAAAAAAAATCTGATCATAACAGTGACATTAATAAAGGCAATGTTGAAGCGCATATGATAAGTTATAATAACTATAATTTCGTGATACGATTTTTTCAAACCATTTATTCACATATACCATTTGTTATTTGATATCTAATGCCCCCTTTTTCGTTACGAAAGCTTGACACCAAAAAAATCAAGTTCCGTATCACAAAGAAATAATATTCAGAATCTTTGAGTTATAATGGCAGGTCTCCATAAATTAGCAGATATGATGAGCTGGTTGGCCCATGTATATAATTAACCAGCGTGGATAGTATTGAGTCATCACTCACATGTTAATTATTATAAGATCAATAAGCTGCAAGCTAGTATGCATATGACCTTTCATAAAATCATCAATGTGGTGTAATGGTTAGGATGCTGTCTTTCTTATACTCTAAAGATGAGTTTAAGAGTCGACAGTCTATAGCATTTTTGATGTTTTTGCAGTTCGGTCAAATACATTATCTAGCATTGGGCTTATGGTCTGTAACGCCCCGAAATTTATTTAGTGTTAATGTAATGTAAATGATGAATTAGTGTGCCATAATTAATGTTTTAACATTAATTAGATTATTTGGTTGGATTTTGAATTTTTGGTTGTTCTGTTAAATTGATGCGTTCAAATGATTTCTTATTGTTTTAAAATGATGTTTTGAGTTTTAAAACACAACAATTTGTAAAATGTTAAAAATACTACGTTTTGTAAAACCGTGGGCGGCATATAATTTTCGCACAGTAAAACCGCCCACCGATTTTCTCTATTTATTTCCTTCCTCTCTCTCTCTCTCCTCACTCCCACGGCAACCTCTCTTTCTCTTTCTCTTGATCTCTCTCGGCACTCTCTCTCTCTCTCTACATCTCTCTCAAATTTTGAAACCCAATTTCGAATCCAAGCTTCGGGTTAGCAAGGAGAAAGCTCGGGGACGTGATTTGGCAACCGAGAACGCGAATTGAAGCTTCGATTCGAGGTTAGATTTGAAATTTCTAAACTTTTTACAAAATTTTCAATTTTGTGCATTTTCGAAATCTAGGTATGTTTAAGCTTAGAAAACCGTGGATTTGAGTTAAATGAACTTAGAACAACTAAAATCTAAGCTTAGATTGAAGAAAAACGGATTGAATTCATGATTTTTCATTTTTTCTCAATTTTTTCCTATTTTTGGATTTTTGGGATTTTTGTGTTTGAATCTTGTTTAAATGAGTTTTAAAGTGTCTAAATATGTTTTTCTATCATCTATGAATGTTTTCTATGCCTGGGATTTGAGAAAAACAGGTTAGAATCAAGATTTGGGTTTTGGGGAAATCGAAACCCATGGCTGGAATTTCTGGGTTTCCCCAGTTCGGCAGGCCGAACTGTGTGTTCGGTAGGCCGGAATAGGGATCGGCAGGCCGGTGTTGTTCAGTCCGGCAAGCCGAACCTGGAAATTGTTCGGCCGACCGAACTTTGCTTCCGGCAGGCCGAACTGTGCAGTTCGGCAGGCCGAGGTAGGGAGTTTGGTAGGCCGACCGAGGCACGGAAAAAATTTTGTGATTTTCACCCGTTTTCACTGTTTTGAACCCTGATTTAAATCCCAACCTTATAGAATGATTTTAAAGGTACAAATGGCACACTAGGACATCATGAAATGATTTAGTAACATAGAAAGTCTCGAACTAGATATTGACCAACTTAGTTTGTATCTAGGATCGTTCGTGGTTCCACAGAGCTAACGTATAGCGGACCGGGATTACGGTGTGGGGCACCGGCACAAGTATTGAGGTAGGACTTCTACCCCATTTCTTTGGTAGCCTGGTTTCGAAATGATTTGGCTTTGAAAGGGATTTCTATTAAAGTGTTTTCAATGGTTGTTTGAAAAATGTATTTATCGGTTATATTTTAATATACCGTGAACTGAAATGAACTTCATAATACATGTAAATGTCAACACTCGGTAATTGGGTTTGAATGATAATGATATTAAACATATAGGCATGATGCCATATCAGAGATCGGGTCGTGTAGCGATCGACCTTGGGGGCAGGTCCTGAAACCCAGCTGGGCCACTACGGTGGTGATACTATGATTTGCCTAGGAAAAAGAAAATGATATTTCTGGTTATCTAAGTAAACCATTCTGGAAAGAATGGTCTTACTTGAAATTGTTTATTTATTTGTCTATATATTTATTTAAGGTTTCTTTTAAATAATTCTTGAATAATGAGATGTTCCTTTAAATTAAATTATTTTGTAAAACATAGTCCTACTGAGCCTTTCGCTCATGTTTTATTTGTTTTAAATTTCCCCCTCTAGGTGGTTTCCCATTTAGGTTTGGAGAGGATTCTTCGGACCGAACTCAGGAGCAATAGGAGGATTGATTTATATTTTGTGTTATTTAATCAAGGCATGTAAGATTTAACTTTATTTGTATCTGGACTGTGATTGTATTTATGATATTGTCAGTACCATGTGTGTGCACAAATTGTGGGTTTGTGGGACCCATATTCGCTATGTTTATTATTTAATTTTTCATATTTTATATTTAACTCAAACTTTTAAACTTTGGATTTTAATTAAATTCTCTTTTAAATTAACTTAAATAATCTGCCATGTCACCTCCCCTACCTCGGGGCATGACAGAATGGTATCAGAGCTCAAGGTTATGAACCTTGGGAATTGTGCACACATAGGTTTGACAATAAAATACCTCTGACAGTCCAAATTTTGTTTTCAGAAGTGAGAGAATGGCACCTAGACGTCGTTCGACTGCTGACGCCAAGTTTGGAAATGATGAGAGCATGATGAGGTCTATGTTTGCAGCTTTTCGGCAGATGGCAGCCAGGGCTAGACCGGGAGATTCTGATGTTGGTAGTCGGCATGCATACTTTAAGGAATTCCGACAGGCGTCTATTTTGACTTTTGATGGCAATGGAGATCCGCAGTTAGCAGAGTATTGGCTGGATTCGATCTTGAAGCATTTGGATACTCTTGGTGTGCCTGAGGAGTATCGTGTGGAGTTTGCTGCGTATAAGCTCGAGAGTGGCGCTAACACTTGGTGGAAGCAAGCTAAGCGTCTGGAGCGCGGTGGTGATATCAGTTGGGACAAGTTCGAGGAGCTGTTCTATGATCGATATTTTTCGCAGGGGTATAGAGATCAGAAGGCAGCTGAGTTCTACAGGTTGCAGTAGGGTGATCTGTCAGTTCAGGAGTATGAGGCAAAGTTTAATGAGTTGGCTAGGTTTGCTCCATCAGCGGTGGCATCGGAGCGTGAGAAATTCATTAAGTTTCAGGAAGGGCTCAAGGCTCCTATTCGGCGGCAGTTGGTTGCTCTGCAGCTTAGGAGTTTCGGAGAGCTTGTGTCGTCGGTGATCTCTGTGGAGAATCATTTTGTGCAGTATTGTGAGGACCGAGCCAAGGCTTCAGGAGGACCACAGAGGAGTGGCAGGAAGAGCACCAGTAGTCGTCCAGCTCCGGGGAAAGGCAAGCAAGGCGGTTTTACCAGCGGTAGCAGTAGTTCGTCTGGCAGCGGGCGCAGCAATCCCTACAGCTTTCATTGTCATTTCTGTCAGCAGCCTGGACACATCAAGAGGAATTGCCCGATTAGGAGTGCTCGTCTTGGATCTCAGACCGGGGAGGATGACAGTCGTTCGTCTCAGCCTCAGACCCTACCTCTACCTCCGCAGTACCTGCAGTTGCAGTATCCGCAGTTCTCTCCTCAGCAATTCTCATATCTGGCACGGGGGCAGCAGCCGCAGCATTTTCAACGCAGTGTTCCTCAGTATCGAGCACCGAGTACAGGTAGTGTGCAGTCGTCTCCATCTCAGCAGCATCGACCGAGTAATCCAGGACCCAGCAATGTCGGTAGAGGAAAAAGGAAGGCGCCAGAGTAGGTTCATGCAATGGCATCTGGAGGGTCAGATTCTCAGTCTGGTAACGCGGTTTTTGATGGTATGATCTTGGTTTCTAGATCTTTAGCTCATGTTTTATTCGATACCAGTGCCTCTCATTCTCTCATTTTGAGTTCTTTTGTACATGCCTTGGGATTAGAGATAGAAGAGTTTAATGAACCCCTAGTTATAACTTCTCCCTTGGGGCGGGTGTGTGTAAATTGTATGTGTAAATCCTGTAAAATAAAGATTGGGGATGAGATTTTGAAAAGTGATTTGATTATACTCCCCATGAGCTCCTATGATGTAATTCTAGGGATGGACTGGTTGTCCAGGTATAGTGCAGTCGTGGATTGCCAACTTAGAAAAGTGACCCTAGTGTCTGATAGGGGGACGATGATCACTTACCAGGGTGGTGGTGATTGGTTAATAAGTGAGCGTCTTATGAAGTCGTGTCTAGGAGGGCGAAGGAATCTAGGTTGTTGTGCTTTTCTTGCCAACCTGGATTGCGAGCCCTATGTTCTGAGAGGTAGTTTAGCGATTCTGGTAGTTGATGAGTTCGAGGATGTCTTCCCCGACGAGTTGCCAGGATTACCACTGCATCGGGAGATTGAGTTTGGTATCGAGTTGTTTCCAGGGACATCACTGATTTCTATGGCACCTTATCAGATGGCGCCGACAGAAATGAAAGAATTGAGGAAGCAACTTCAGGAGCTTGCTGATAAAGGGTATATTAGAAATAGCACATCTCCGTGGGGAGCACCGGTTTTGTTTGCTAAGAAGCACAATGGGACTCTCAGGTTGTGTGTGGATTATCGGCAGCTGAACCGTGTTACGGTAAAGAACAAGTATCCCTTGCTTAGGATTGATGAGTTGTTTGATCAGTTGGGAGGTTCGCGATACTTCTCGAAGATTGATTTGCGGTCAGGTTATCATCAGCTCAGGATCAAGGAAGAGGATATTCCTAAGACAGCTTTTAGGACTCGGTATAGGCACTTTGAGTTCCTGGTTATGTCGTTTGGGTTGACGAATGCTCCGGCAGCTTTTATGGATTTGATGAACAGAATATTCAGGCCGTATCTGGATCAGTTTGTGATCGTGTTCATCGATGATATTCTTGTGTATTCTAAGACTTGGGAGGAGCATGAGCAGCATCTTCGGATCGTGCTTCAGACTCTGCGGGAGCACCAGTTGTATGCTAAGAGGGAAAAGTGTGAGTTTTGGTTGACTGAGGTCAAGTTTCTGGGTCATGTTATCTCAGAGCATGGTATTTTTGTGGATATGTCCAAGATTGAGGCTATATTGGAATGGGAACGACCAAGGAATTTAGCGGAGATTCGCAGCTTCTTAGGTCTTGCTAGATATTACAGGAAATTTGTAAAGGATTTTTCCAAGATTGCAGCTCCGTTGACGAGATTGATCAAGAAAAATGTCAGGTTTGAGTGGAATGAAGATTGTGAGCTTGCTTTTCAGGAATTGAAGAACTGGTTGACTTCAGCTCCAGTATTAGTTATTCTTAGCAGTGACGAGCCGTATGAGGTTTATGCGGATGCTTCAGGGTGTGGACTTGGATGCGTGTTGATGCAGCATAGACATGTAGTTGCGTACGGATCAAGACAGCTACGACCTCACGAGCGAAATTATCCTACTCGCGATTTAGAGCTCGCGGTGGTGATTCACGCGCTGAAGATTTGGAGGTGTTATTTGTATGGAGCATCGTTTTCAGGTCTTCTCCGACCACAAGAGTTTGAGGTATCTGTTCACTCAGAGGGATCTTAACTTGAGGCAGCGTAGGTGGATCGAGTATATGGAGGATTATGATTTTGCGTTGCAGTATCATCCCGGGAAAGCTAACGTGGTCGCGGACGCGCTTAGCAGGAAGTCTTCAGGGATTTTAGCTTGTTTGGTTTTTGAGGACTGGAGCAGGGATGCGACAGTGAGTGAGTATCGGCTACTGTATCATGAAGACTGTGATTGTGTTTCGGTGTATCATGTGGAAGCGACTCCAGCTCTTGTTCGGATGGTGAAGCAAAGTCAGTGGCAGGATCGACATTTGCAGGGGATTTGGTCGCGGATTTAGAACGGAGAGTAGTTTTATGAATGGAGCGTGCATGCGGATGGATCGTTGTACTTCCGGGGGCATCTTGCAGTTCCAGTTATCGCCGAGGTGACAAAAGCTGTTTTGGACGAGCTCATAGGTCTCAGTTCGCTATTCATCCGGGGAGCACGAAGATGTATCATGATTTGAAGAGGCAGTATTGGTGGAGAGGCATGAAGAAAGATGTTCGAGAGTACGTGGCCAAGTGTTCGACTTGTCTTCAGGTGAAAGCCGCGCATCAGAAGCCTGCAGGTCAGCTTCAGCCGCTTCCTATTCCAGGGTGGAAATGGGAGCATGTGACGATGGATTTCCTCATAGGTTTGCCAAGGACGGAGCAGCGGCACGATGCAGTTTGGGTTGTGGTCGACAGGTTGACGAAATCGGTGCATTTCATTCTGTTTAGGTCGACGTGTTCGAGGAAGGTTCTTGGGGATTTGTATCTGCAGAACATTGTGAGGTTGCATGGAGTTCCTTTGTCCATCACCTCTGATCGAGACACCAGGTTTAATGCTAAGTACTGGTGGAGTTTTCAGGAGGCTTTGGGTACAGATTTGAACTTCAGTATGGCGTTTCATCCTCAGACTGATGGGCAGTCTGAGCGGGTTATTCAGATTCTCAAGGATATGTTGCGTGCCTGTGCGTTGGACTTTGGTGGGAGTTGGAAGCAATGTTTGCATTTAGCGGAGTTCACGTAAAACAACAGTTATCAGGCGAGTATTGGTATGGCACCATTTGAGGCGTTGTATGGGCGACCGTGTCGGTCACCTGTGTGTTGGGCCGAGCCAGAAGATAGAGTTATTCTTGGGCCGGATGAGATTCGTGATAGCAACGAGAAAGTCGCGGTGATTCGAGATCGGTTGAGAGCAGCTCAGAGTCAGTAGAAGAGCTACGCGGATAGGTGACATAGACCTTTAGAGTTCGTGGTTGGAGATTTCGTTCTCTTGAGAGTATCGCCTCGTAAGGGAACTATGCGGTTCGGAGTGAGTGGGAAGCTCGCGCCAAGGTATATTGGGTCGTTCGAGATCACTCAGCGTGTTGGTGTGGTCGCTTATCGGCTTGATCTTCCGCCCGAACTTTCTCATGTGCACAATGTATTTCATGTGTCGATGCTTAGGAAGTGTCCGCCTGAGCAGAGTAAGATAGTTTCGTTTCGCGATGTGCAGGTTCAGGAAGATACGACATACGAAGAAGTGCCGATTCAGGTTATCGACCGAAAGGTGATTAGCTTGCGTCGTCGTGAGACACCGTTAGTAAAAGTCGTGTGGCAGCATCATGGGGTTGATTAAGCCACTTGGGAGCTAGAGTCGAGTATGCGGGAATTGTATCCACATTTGTTTTGTTTTTGAGATGAGTTGTAAATTTCGAGGGCGAAATTTCTTTTAGGGGTGGAGAGTTGTAACGCCCCGAAATTTATTTAGTGTTAATGTAATGTAAATGATGAATTAGTGTGCCATAATTAATGTTTTAACATTAATTAGATTATTTGGTTGGATTTTGAATTTTTGGTTGTTTTGTTAAATTGATGCATTCAAATGATTTCTTATTGTTTTAAAATGATGTTTTCAGTTTTAAAACACAACAATTTGTAAAATGTTAAAAATACTCCGTTTTGCAAAACCGTGGGCGGCACATGATTTTTGCACAGTAAAACCGTCCACCGATTTTCTCTATTTATTTCCTTCCTCTCTCTCTCTCCTCACTCTCACGGCAACCTCTCTCTCTTTCTCTTGATCTCTTTCGGCACTCTATCTCTCTCTCTCTACATCTCTCTCAAATTTTGAAACCCAATTTCGAATCCAAGCTTCGGGTTAGCAAGGAGAAAGCTTGGGGAAGTGTTTCGGCAACCGAGAACGCGAATTGAAGCTTCGATTCGAGGTTAGATTTGAAATTTCTAAACTTTTTACAAAATTTTCAATTTTGTGCATTTTTGAAATCTAGGTTTGTTTAAGCTTAGAAAACCATGGATTTGAGTTAAATGAACTTAGAATAACTAGAATCTAAGCTTAGATTGAAGAAAAACAGATTGAATTCAAGATTTTTTATTTTTCCTCAATTTTTTCCTATTTTCAGATTTTCAGGATTTTTGTGTTTGAATCTTGTTTAAATGAGTTTTAAAGTGTCTAAATATGTTTTTCTATCATCTATGAATGTTTTCTATGCCTGGGATTTGAGAAAAACAGGTTAGAATTAAGATTTGGGTTTTGGGGAAATCGGAACCCGTGGCTGGAATTTTTGGGTTTTCCCAGTTCGACAGGCCGAACTGTGTGTTCGGTAGGCCGGAATAGGGATCGGCAGGCCGGTGTTCTTCAGTCCGGCAGGCCGAACCTAAAAATTGTTCGGCTGACCAAACTTTGCTTCTGGCAGGCCGAACTGTGCAGTTCGGTAGGCCGAGGCAGGGAGTCTGGCAGGCCGACCGAGGCATGGAAAAAATTTTGTGATTTTCAACCATTTTCACTGTTTTGAACCCTTATTTAAATCCCAACCTTATAGAATGATTTTAAAGGTACAAATGGCACACTAGGACATCATGAAATGATTTAGTAACATAGAAAGTCTCGAACTAGATATTGACCAACTTAGTTTGTATCTAGGATCGTTCGTGGTTCCGCGGAGCTAACGTATAGCGGACCGGGATTACGGTGTGGGGCACCGGCACGAGTATTGAGGTAGGACTTCTACCCCATTTCTTTGGTAGCCTGGTTTCGAAATGATTTGGCTTTGAAAGGGATTTCTATTAAAGTGTTTTCAACGGTTGTTTGAAAAATGTATTTATCGCTTATATTTTAATATACCGTGAACTGAAATGAACTTCATAATACATGTAAATGTCAACACTCGGTAATTGGGTTTGAATGATAATGATATTAAACATATAGGCATGATGCCATATCAGAGATCGGGTTGTGTAGCGATCGACCTTGGGGGCAGGTCCCGAAACCCAGCTGGGCCACTACGGTGGTGATACTATGGTTTGCCTAGGAAAAAGAAAATGATATTTCTGGTTATCTAAGTAAACCATTTTGGAAAGAATGGTCTTACTTAAAATTGTTTATTTATTTGTCTATTTATTTATTTAAGGTTTCTTTTAAATAATTCCTGAATAATTAAATGTTTCTTTAAATTAAATTATTTTGTAAAACATTGTCCTACTGAGCCTTTCGCTCACGTTTTATTTGTTTTAAATTTCCCCCTCTAGGTGGTTTCCCATTTAGGTTTGGAGAGGATTCTTCGGATCGAACTCAGGAGCAATAGGAGGATTGATTTATATTTTGTGTTATTTAATCAAGGCATGTAAGATTTAACTTTATTTGTATCTGGACTGTGATTGTATTTATGATATTGTCAGTACCATGTGTGTGCACAAATTGTGGGTCTGTGGGACCCATATTCGCTATGTTTATTATTTAATTTTTCATATTTTATATTTAACTCAAACTTTTAAACTTTAGATTTTAATTAAATTCTCTTTTAAATTAACTTAAATAATCCGCCACGTCACCTCCTTTACCCCGGGGCGTGAATTGGTCTGATGGGAATGAAACTAAGTCTATTTTTTAAGTAGATTTGAGCCAAATTATTTTTGTTGTACTGACGTGTTTTTTGAATGTTTGCTATAAATAAAAGATAAGAGAATGAAATGGCATCAATAATCTTTTTTTTTTAAATAAAGAAAAAGAAAAAGAGGACATTATCATTCGATTGTGATTCTGGTCCTAACACCCTAAATTTCCTTTCACGTGAATCCTAAACAAGCTGCTGGTCCTAAACAAGAAAGCAAATATCTTGTTCACGTAAGCCATGTGTCAAATACATAAAGTATCCATGTAAAAAGATGATCCTCTTAACCATCACTTGGAAATAGATAGCTCAAACAAAATCTGACACATTACGTGAACATCATGAGACGTACTCGTATAAATATCGACGTTTTTGGAAGATCCTATACATATCCATTTGGCAAGTAGTCAATGCATTTCAGGCACATGTGATGATATAAATTTAATTTGATGACCCTAATTAGTTTTCTAACCAGGAAAACGATTGTGCATATTCTTATGTGATTTGTTGGCCTATTTGAAAAGTTGTCGCTGATCCGTTTGTTTAATTATCTCTTCCCAATTGGGAAAAGAGACAAGGTGCTTTAATTTATGGTTGGAACGGTTTAGCATAGTGATATGAAAAGAGATTCAACTCTCTCTATAACTCTCTCTCTCTCTCTGTCTTTTTACATTGGCAAATTTAGAATAAAGTGATAATGTTGATGTCACGCCACGAAGTACGGGAGGTGGCGTGACGAATTATTTAAATTAATTAAAGAAAAATTTAATTAAAATCAAGAGTTTAAGGATTTGAGTTAAATATAAAATGTGAAAATTTAAAGAAAACCATAGCATAGATAATTAATATTAAAGAGTAAACATAGCGAGTATGGGTCCCACAGACCCACAATTTGTGCACACACATGGTACTGACAATATCATAAATACAATCACAGTCCAGATACAAATAAAGTTAAAAATCTTACATGCATTGATTTAAATAATACAAATAAATTTACTAGTTCTTCTACTGCTCTTGGGTTCGATCCGTCGAATCTTCTTCGAACTTAAATGGAAAACCACCTAGAGGGAGAAATTTAAAACAAATAAAATGTGAGCGAAAGGCTCAGTAGGACTATGTTTTATGAAATAATTTAATTTAAAAAAACATTTCATTATTCAGGAATTATTTAAAAGAAACATTGAATAAATAAATAAATAAATAAATAAATAAATAAAGTTAAATAAAACCGTTCTTACCCAGAACAGTCTACTCGAACAACCAGAAATATCATTTTCTTTTCCTAGGCAAACCATAATAATATCACCACTGTAGTGGCCCAGTTGGGTTTCGGGACCTGCCCCCAAGGTCGATCGCCACACGACCCAATCTTTGATATGACATCATGCCTATATGTTTATTATCATCATCATTCAAAACCCAATTACTGAGTGTTGTCATTTACATTTATTATGAAGTTTATTTCAGTTCATGGTATATTAAAATATAACCGATAAATTTATTTTCAAACAACCGTTGAAATTTTTTTAATAGAAATCCTTTTCAAAGCCAAATCATTTTGAAACTAGGCTACCAAGGAAATGGGTTAGAAGTCCTACCTCAATACTCATGCCGGTGCCCCACACCGTAATCCCGGTCCGCTATACGCTAGCTCCGCGGAACCACGAACGATCCTAGATACACACTAAGTCGATCAATATCTAGTTCGAGACATTCTATGTTACTAAACCATTTCATGATGTCCTAGTGTGCCATTTGTATCTTGAAAATCATTCTATAAGGTTAGAATTTAAATCGGGGTTCAAAACAGTGAAAACGGATGAAAAATCACAAAATTCTCCATGCTCAGCCGGCCTGCCGGACTCCCTGCTTCGGCCGGCCGAATTGCACAGTTCGGCCTGCCGGAAACCAAGTCCGGTCGGCCGGTCATTCCACAAGTTCGGCCTGCCGATCCCTAATCCGGCCTACCGAACACACAGTTCGGTCTGGCGAACTGGGAAAACCCAGAAATTCCAGCCACGAGTTCGTCGATCCCCAAAATCCAAATCTTGATTCTAACCTGTTTTTCTAAAATCCCAAGCATGGAAAACAATCATAGTTGATAGAAAAACATACTAGAATACATTTGGACTCATTTAAACAAGATTTAAGCTCAAAAATCTCAAAAATCCAAAAATGAGAAAATGGGGAGAAAAATGAAAAATCTTGAATCCAATCCGTTTTTCTTCAATCTAAGCTTAGATTCTAGTTGTTCTAAGTTCATTTAACTCAAATCAAAGGTTTTCTAAGCTCAAGCAAACCTAGATTTCAAAAATGCACAAAATTGAAAATTTTGGAAAAAGTTTAGAAATTTCAAAAAACCTTGAATCGAAGCTTCAATCCGCGTTCTCGGTTACCAAATCACGTTCCCAAGCTTCCTCCTTGCTAACCTGAAGCTTGGATTCGAATTTGATTCAAAAATTCAAGGAGAAATTGGGAGAGAGAGAGTGGAAACCGAGAGAGAGAGTGAGAGAGCCACGGGAAGAGAGAGAGGAGAGAGATCTGAGAGAGTGAAGAGAGAGAGAGGGAGAGAGAGAATAAATAGAGAGAAACGATGGGCGGTTTTACTGTGCGAAAACCATGTGCTGCCCACGGTTTTGTAAAATGGAATATTTTTAATATTTTACAAATTGTTGTGTTTTAAAACTCAAAACATCATTTTAAAACAATAAGAAATCATTTGGATTCACCAAATTAATAAAACAACTAAAATTCAAAATCCAACCAAGTAATCAAATTAATATTGAAACATTAATTATGGCACACTAATTCATCATTTATATTACAATAACATTAAATAAATTTCGAGGCGTTACAGTTGATCGTCCGTTTATCATCCACTTTGAGGCTTTTACCTTCGAAAGGATTGTCATCATGCTCTATGTTTGCTCAAACCTCAAAATTGTGTTGTTACATTTATCTTCTGAAAATATTTGCATAATAAATTGTAACTATATTACAAAGTCAATAAGAACAACCACCAAAATTTAACACAAATTTATAATTATTTGGTCGCAATGGGTTTTATTATATCAAGTTTGTCTGTCTCTTTTCAGTCACCTAAAGTTTAATAATTTATCATTTTGAGAAAGTTATTTAAAAAACATGTTAATGAAAAATAATAAATTTAAAGGAAAAATAATAAAAAAATACAAGCTTTAACGAGGGGAAAAAAGAATGAGCAAATATTAAACTTGCAAGCAAAAAGTTCAAGAGAAATTTGAAAGTATGAAAGAAAGAAGGTGAAGAACGAAAAAGTGCAACACTAATCCATTCCTCTGTATAATCTTAAAGATATAGACGTAGCACTTATTGTTTTGAGAAAAAAAGAAAAAGAAAAAGAAAAAGAAAAAGAGGCAGCACTTGTTTTTTTCAAGGAAAAAAATTCAATAATTTCAAGATATCGCCCATAAATAAAAAATAAGCCCCTTTTCTAAAAGAAAAAAAAGATAAAAAAAATAATCATGGGCGACTTGGAGGATTTTTTTTTCTTTTTTTTTTTTAAAAAAAGAGGCTTGTTTTTCTTTTTTGTGTTCTGTGAATTTTAAATAAAATAAAGTTTGCAAATATCTTCAACTCAAAATTTCAAAATTTTCAATAACCTATTTTATCATTAACATTCGTGTAAAGCCAATGAGAAAAAAAAAGTCAGTGACTTCTAGGTATGAAAATTAGTTTCATACCACTTCTTTAATGCCATTAACATTTTGTACTATTTTTTTTTTCAAATCTTTGATTCATATCACTTTTGATATACAATATGTCTAAATTACTCCTATAAAATATCTCACCACCCAGGTCTTCATCTCTCTCTTCCCTCATTCTATGTTTCACGTCCTTCCCTTTCTCTTCTTGTTGCCTCTTTCTCTCTCATCTTTCTCTCTATTTCCTAATAGTTGTATGTTTCAATATTTTTTAACAGAAATGATTGGAATCAAAAGTGATATGATAAAAGTGTTATTTATCAAATTGTCCCATGCCAGAAACTAGTGACCTAATTTAATATTTATATACCATTCAATTTAATTAAATGATTGTCGGGCCTAGTAGTGTGAGCCTAAAACCAAGTGGGGCATTAAAGTTGTTGGATGCCGGGACTGGGTGTCATCAAGTGTGGTGGACGCGGCTTTCGCAATCCGCCCTACACAGCTGGAACCAGTTGCCTGGTACCCAACGGAAAGTCTTCTGCATTCGGACAACACGTCTAGAACGCTCGGTGCGACGAACTTGAGCAGGAAACATGATTGTAATCTAAAACATACATTGGACTTGTTTGGCACATCGTATTGTATTGTATTTTTTGTATATAATACAATACAATATAATATGGTATGTCAAATCTATCAATTATCACTAAAAAAATGGCTTTACTTGACCACTACTAACCCAAATTTAGGCCACTAATACAACTAATAGGTGCTACTGTTTTATTTGAAATTGTGTGCGTAGGTGACGCGTGCACGATACTATGAGAAGAAAATTATTTTGGAAATGAGGAAACCAAATTACAATTTTCCATGCAAGAGTTCAAAGAGAGATTTCAATCTTGTTTAATATTTTATTTGACTTCTTGTTCAGTCCCCCACTTTTTGTCTCGTGGTATTAGACCCACCATAATTGTTTGCCACGTGTATGCAAGTTTGGTATGCTATTATGTTAGACAACCGGTTGTAGCCGGTTTTTTGTTACTTCATTTATGTTTTCTTTTTGGTTTTTCATTGTTGAGAAGAGTAAGATTGTAATGTTACTCACTTGAAGAAACGTTGAAAGGGACAAAATTGACAATGAACTACATGCAAGTACACAAAATAAAGGGCAGCATAATAAATTGATTAGAAGAATTCATTGTTTTAAATGAAGAATGATCGTAATAACTTTATTCTACAAGATAACTAGCTAATGGAGAGTCATGATGTTATTTTATTTCTCTGTTTTAGTGATATAGATTAGATAAGAAAGAAGTTATTTATTACGTAATAGAAGAATATGGCCTTGTTTGGTTTTGTTTTCAAAAGTTTTAGAAATATTTTCACATATTTTTCGAGACAAAATTTTAAAAACACTCTCAGCATAATTTTTTAAAATTTTTTTTTTCAAAACAAAAATATTTTCATCTGATTTAAAAACAATACCAAACGGCTATCTCAATTTTCTATAGAAGAAAAGAATATGCATCTTCTAACCACAATTAATTCTGAAATCATTTTTTTAAGTAAGCCAATAATAATAAAAGTTTTGTACATTAGTACTTAGTATTTACCACTAATCAGTAACTAGCATCTTGGGCAACGTTGTGATCAGGGCAATTTTGAGTAGATGAAAGACTTGGTTGGGAGTTGTCCACAACTTCATCAGTTGTTTTTTGTTCTAATTATTTCTTTTTATATATTGCCCTATTATGTCCTAGTTCATTGCAAATGTTGCACTGTTTCTCATTGCCATCCCGTTGGCCATCATAGTCACGATATATGTAATAATATTGATCAAATAGCCATTAAATGATAATGTACAAAAATGTATGAAAATTATCCGAATTTAGAATAAATTTCCTATTAATGAAGATAGAGTAGATTGTGTTACCCTCCCTATTTCGTTCTAAAATTCCTCAGTTATTATCATTAAAAAAAATTCTATATTACTGTCAAGCAAAATCTTCGTCACATTTTTTTTAGTAATCCTACGAAAGATTATTGTATTTTAGATTAAGTTTTTATGCGTTTACTTTCAAGTCTATTGTTATGCTTTTGAAGTTATTCCAACTCTGCCTTGAAAACTTGTTGGTGCATTAAAGTCCAGTTTGATAAGTTAGATTGGATAAGATTATAAGATTAAGATTGGATTGTATAGGATTGAAAATGATTCTCTAATTCTGTTTTATGTTTGGTGCATGCTTGGATTGGACTAGATTAAATATAAGTTTTAAACTTTATTTTATTAAAATTATCAATAAAGTGTAAAAATTAAAAATACAAAGAATAATCAGTAAAAAACAAAACTTTTTTCCTTTCCAAAAAAAAAAAAGTTTTTTGAAAATGAATTCTAAATAATCCAAAAATAAAAAAAAAAACCAATAGCACTACGATTATACATAGACGTATCCATCAATAGCACCAAATCTTGAAGATGATTTGAAGGCTTCAAAACAGCCATATTACGAATCAATCAAATAACAAATATTATGAATCAAGCACATTTGAGAGAACGAGAAAAATGTCAGGTTTTTGGAACCTTTTGAAGTAAATATCAAGTTTTAAAAATATTTACGATAAATATTAAATTTATAAGGTAAACAACTTATATGTTATGTAAATAACAAATATTATATTGTAAACCATGAGGTAAATATATTATTTGCATTATAAATTCATTTATTGTGTAAATAAGAATTATTTACACTACAAACAGATGGGTAGATAAATTATTTATATTATAAATTTGACATTTATTACAAATAGTTTTAAAACTTAACATTTACTACAAATAATTTTAAAAAAGAGATATTTCTTACAATTGCCGTAACAAATATTACCAAAGTAATTAAAAAAAAGTAGGTGAAAGACACCCAAACATAAGTCGGTGACAATCAAAGCCAGTTCGGGTAAAAACAATAAAACCTAGCAGATTTCTTCAAAACCATTAACGACAACTTCCAATTGCATTTCTTCGCAAAAATCTAGCAAAGAAAATGATAGAGAGACAAGTCACTAGACTCAAAGCCCTTTCTTCTTTGGTTTCTTGTCCTTCCTTCCTATCTGCCCTCCGTTCAAACTTGGTAAAGAGTAGTAAATTGGAGAGGAAGAAGGCGATTGTTAGAACCCCAGGCTTCAAGCTAAGTCAGTGTTGGCAAAGCTTGGGCATGGGTGGCCCATTTCCAAGGCAAGGAGGCACGTTGTAACCTCCTTTAGATGGTTTGAAAAACCCAGGTAATCAGCGCGTAGGCATAAGGTGGCCTTAGCCATGCATAGGGTCAGGTGAGAAATGCGAGCGTAGGCGTGCGTGCATGCACGACCTTTCAGACAGGTGCACTAGAAATTCAGACAGGTAACAGGACATGGTGTGGGTGTGCAGACAAGGGCATGAGAAATTTGGGGAAAGCAGTTGTGTACGGGCACAAACATGTAGACAGCCTTAGCGTGGGCTAAGACAGCATTCGAGAAAATAGGATGTGCAGGTATGTGCAACAGCTAATGGCCGAGTGGGCAGACTGTTAGACATGTATGTCTTAAGGAGTAAAAAAGTAATAGGTGTTTGGAGACATTTTTATTAATAATTTTTTTTATTATTTATATACCAAATCTCGTCCTTTTTACGTTCATATTTGTTGAATGTATGTTAAACAAACAAAAGTCTAAGACTATCGGCCTAAACTTTAAGAATTGGACATATGATGGACATCTTATGTGGAAGACACGATTCTTAAGGTGATTATCTAAATCATAAGATCTGCAATCAAGAAAATAAAGTTAGGCACTTTATTCATGCAAAGATTGTTATATTGTCTATATCCCTATAGGAGATGGTTTGTCTTGACCATTGAGGTGGACTCCGCGAATAGAAACATTGGCACATTGTCATAGGTGATGATGTATTGGATTGAGACATAAGGTGAATTAATTTAGATTAATAATTCTGTCTCGAAAAATCGATTGACTTTAGACAATTATATGTATTGTGTCTTAATCTTGAGATGAATATGGGCCTGTTGTCTTGACTTATGTCTTTTGATGTACCGAAGGATGACATCCACATTTTAATAGTGGTACACATGCCGGTATGTTGGAGGCATAACTCTTGATAGCGTAGACCTGTTATTCATAGATATGGAATCCATAGCTCCTCTTTAGGAGTAGTGATATCCTCTTATATGCGTTATCTTGTAATTGAAAAATTGGAGCACTCAACTATTTGGATACATAGGTGTAAGCGAATGGTATACTATCTTTAGATGGTAAGTTTTCAGATGGTGGATAATAGAACATAAGATAAAAATAATCAAGAGGGTAAGAAAGAATTTGTCCTTAAGCCGATTATGGAAAATCCTATAGGGATACGATACTATGATATTTCATGGAGATTTAGCTATTTAGGATTCGTAATTCTATATAGTTCGAGAGTGCAGCTCAAAGCTTTTAGTGGAGTCGCGTTTGAGTTGATAATTATGAAATGTATATCTAGGATATTGGGTTTTATAATTATCGGGAGCTTGAACTATATAGGTCCATTTGGTCCCCTTTGCTAGCTCACAAAATTGTTGTAACGATACGACATGCTTTTCTAATAATTGGTGACTTATGTTATATTTATCAGATTGACTGAAATTTGATACAAATCAGGTAATTCGTGTTTGTTTATCGGTTGAATTAATTTTGTGATAAAATCGATTCAAGATAAACTTGTTGAATTATCGAGATCAGATAATTATGTCTGTTTATCGGTTGGATTAATTTTGACTTAATTCAAGATAAACTTGTTGAACTATCAGGAATATTTATTTTCCTAGAGATTATCTAGATATGACTGTTTTAATTAGATAACTTCTCTATTGAGTTATTTGAATTAAAACTGAGGCTCTATCTTAAGAATCTCAGGTAAAAAATAAAGATTCGTAGGGATCTTTTGTTAGAGGTTCGGCAGGTCGTTCTGCTAGTTTTGCCTATCGACCGGGCGATAAAAGGATCGTGCATTTTTACACAAAATTTTATTAGATATTGATTCTGATTCAAATTTTTGAGGCCTTATCTAATAAGGACTGACTCCTAGGCCTAACCTTTGTAAAAGGAAAGTGAGTCTCATTATTATTTAGATTAGATGAGAAATCTAGAATGAGACTCTACAACTCCCCAGAAAGCTATCATTCACAAATCATGAATTATAGCTTTAGGTATTTCTCATTTGGTTGGAAGGAGAGAAATCTAGGAAAAGTTGAACGATATGAGCCCACACTCACTCCAATCGTGGATAGAGAATAACAAAGAAAGCCAGTTAGTTGAGGTCCTTCTGAAACGTTACTTCTCTTTATTGATTATAGAAGCTTTTCGGCATCTACAAGGTCAGTAAGATCTGGTTAATTTATATATATAGTGTGCCAAACTTGTGTTTTGCAAAATACTCTGATATAAAAAAATTTTAAAATTCCGTTGCATACTATTGAATAAATTTTGGTTGCAAAATACAAGTGTGTGTTCATGCTATATGAATAAATTATGTGATCTTTATCTCTCTTATGCTTAAATTTAATTTTTAGAGAGTTGGCACTTTAGGGTTTCTATTTATTTTTATGTTATCATGGATTGTATGGTGAATGTTTATTGATTAATTATGATTAACTAAATTATTGTTTAATTATTTATTGATTAATTAATTTATGTTGGTTATGGTTCCTTAGAGGTTAGAATCTGTATTTAGGTTTTTTATGCAATTAGATGGTAGACTATCATCTCTATCTAGGAATTATTATTTAATTTTAAATTTGTAAGAATTTTGTAATTAAATAATCATTCAGAGAAGACGGATCTAGAAGATGGATGATGGCGTTCCTAGGTATTTCTTGATTCTCTAATTTTATGTTTTTGAATTGTTGAAAATAAAATTGATAAATTGTGTCAAAAACTGTATTTTCTGGAAAGGGCTGATCTCTGCTCGGTCGGCATGTCAAACCCTCCAGTTTGGCAGGCTGATGGGCGCAGGATTGACAGGCCAAACTCATATGTTCGGCAGGCCGTCAACGGGGTAGAAATCTAGTGGTTCTAGCGGCAGCCGAACTTTCGGGTTCGGCAAGCCGATCTGTCATTACCAACAGGCTAATTTTCAAATCGACAGGCCAATGGGTCATGGCCAATAGGCCGATCATGCAAATCGGCATGCTGATAGAAAGCTAGAAATTTTTCTAGAAAAGGTATAATTTTAAATGCAGTTTTAATTTTATTTTGGGACAATTTTGAGAAACATTAAAATTTGTATATGACTGGAAATATGGAGTATTCGATCTATACTGGATTGAAGACTTGAAAATAGGCATTACATGAAGAAAGATGCAGCTTGAGGATTAAAGGATGAAGAATTAATAATATGTTTCAATTATTCTCTGTAATCTTTATTTTCTATTCTCTAGGGTGGAACCATAATATTACGATTATTTATTATTATTTTTCTTGTAGGTTTGCTTGTCTACATTATAATATGATTTGCCATTTATATTGATAACATGCCATATAGAATAAGGAGTGCTACTCAATTAAAAATTGGTCATGCATATTTTTTAAATAAAATCTTAATTTCAAAAGATTGAGTAGGAAAAGGCTTTCGAAGAGAGGACCTAAGGCCTCCATTGTTAGTTCATAAGTAGCACATGGTGGTTTCGACTGCTAGGATGAGACTTTATCATGTACCAGGTTGGATCTCTGAGAGGATAAGGTATTTTAGCATGATTTACGATTGTACACTCCTAGGTGGTGATTATAAATCATAGATAAAATATTGAAACGATGGTTATACACTCACATTAATTTTATTATTAACCTCCCCTAGGAGCTCTGTCAATAAAATTAATGGCCAAAGAAACGCTTATTAATATATGCTAGATCATGCGGGTCTTGGATGACATATATTAATTAGGAGGGGATCTGTGTTCCTGATTGAATTTGGCATGACTCCCCTAGGAGCTTGTTGAATTCTGAGTTGGGAATTATCATTGTAAGGTGTAATATTTTCAAGGTTTTGACACATAAATACATTTGTATGTTTTTACATGATTGTATTATCTTACTAAATTATTATGCTATGTTTGCTTATGTTTGGCATATGATTCTTTATTATAGATTAAAAATGTCTAAAAACGCTTTATCATCAATACTTGACAAAAACCAATTAACCAGAGATAATTATAATGATTGGAAATTGAACCTAAACATCGTCCTCTCCTTTGAGAAACTAAAATTTGTGCTGACGACACCTTGTCCTCTCGAGCCTACAGGAGATTCCCCCAACGATCAAATCAAAGCATATGATCATTGGAAAGATGCTAATGATTAGGCCAGCTGCTATGTTATGGCCAGCATGAACAACGTGCTGTAGGCTCAACATGAGGATTATGAGACTGCTAAATAGATCTTGGATAATCTGGAAGACATATTTGGAGGCTAGGCCTTAACAAAGCGACAAGGGGTGCTTCATAAACTCTAAAACTATAAGCAGAGACTGGGGACATCTATAAAGACGTATATGATGTTAGTCATGGGTTATCTCGCTGAGGCACAAACTAATGGAGCTGACATCGATGTTGAAACTCAGATGACTATAGTCTTTAAGACTCTGTCTAAGGAGTTTATCTCGTTTAGAGCTACTTTTAATTTAAATAATAGCCAAGATATGACCTTAACATAATTAATGAAACAGTTACAAGAGTTCAAATTGTTGATTAGGGAGTCTCCTGTTGGTGGTGAGGCCAACTTGGCGGCTACTTCTAGTTCCAATCCCAACCCTGAGAATGGAAAGAAACAACAAGCCAAGAATGGAAAGTTTTTTGTTCCTGTAAATGGAAAGAATAAGAAGAAAAAGTAGAAGATTTAGAAGAACCTAAAGTGCTTCTTCAGCCCCAAGGTCGGGCACATTAAGAAGAATTACAAGGACTTCCTTTCCCAAGGAGGTAGGTATGATCTTCTATATTTAGAAACTTGTTTGATTGAGGAATCCATTGACATTTAGGTCATAGATTCTGGTGCAACTAATCATGCTTGTGTTTCTCTATGGGGGTTCAAAGAAATGAGAAGTCTGCTTCATGAAGACTTCACGTTTCGGATGGGCAACAACTCCTTGGTCTTAGCTGAAGCAGTGGGAGATGTCCATCTACATTTTGATAATTATAGGAATTTAATTTTACGAGATTGTTTTTATGTTCCTAAATTTTAGAGGAATTTAATTTCTGTAGCTTGTTTATTTAATGATTCCAATTTGGTTTCTTTTAATAATAAAGTGGTGATTCGTAAAAACAAATCTTTTATCTGCTCTTGATGGATGCAAAATAATCTATATTTTATCAAACTTAATATGGACTCACTACTTAATGCTGAGATAAATGATAATAACTCTAAAAGACTTAAAATTTCTCACTCTAATAAGACTTATCTCTGGCATTTACGCCTTGATCATATTAACCTAAATAGGATTCAAATGTTGGTAAGGGATGAACCTTTAAGTCACTTAAAAGCAGAATCTATACCTCAATGTGAATCTTGTTTGGAGGGTAAAATGACCAAAAGACCATCGGGCCTAGGGGCAATAGGGCCAAGGGGTTCTAGAACTTGTGCATAGTGATGTTTGCAGACCGATGAACATCCGAGCACGAGGAGGGTATGAGTACTTCGTCACTTTTATTGATGATTACTCAAGTTATGGGTATGTGTACGTGATGCACCACAAAAGCAAACTTTTGACAAGTTCAAGGAGTTTCTAGCTGAAGTGGAAAAGCAATTGGGTAAATCCATAAAGGCACTTCGATCCAATCAAGTTGGAGAATACCTTTCTTATGAGTTCTTAGGACACTTATTAGAGAATGGGATTTTATCCCATTTGACAACACCGGGCACTCCTCAGCAGAATGGCATAGCGGAGAGAAGGAATAGGACTTTGTTGGACATGGCCAGGTCTATGATGAGTTATTCATCATTGCCTTTTTCCTTTTGGGCATATGTACTACAAACTGCATGTTATCTTTTGAATAATGTGCCTTTAAAATTGGTCCCTAAAACTCCTCATGACTTGTAGACGAGCAAGAAAACATCCTTAAACCATATTCACATATGGGGATATCTGGCTCTTGTCCTGGTTAAGGACGTGAATATGTTGAAAGCACGTTCGAAAGTTTATATGTTTGTAGGATATCCAAAAAAGACTAAAGGGGGTTATTTTTATAACCTAAAGGAAAATAAAGTCATAGTTTCAACTAATGCAACTTTCCTTGAGGAGAGTTACATGGACGACTTGAAGCCTCAAAGCAAAGTGGTGCTTAAGGAGTTAAGGAGTGATCCAATCACTCTAGGGGTTCTGATAGAAACCACTCAAATTGGTGTAGAAAAACCAAACGAACCTAAACAATAACCTAAGGGGCTTAGGTGTAGTGGGAGGGTCGTGTTAGGCATGTATGCCCTAAGAAGTAAAAATGTAATACATTTTTGAAGACATTTTTATCACTAAAGAATTTATTCATTTATATATACCAAATCTTGTCCTCTTTACGTTCCTATTTGTTGAATGTATGATAAGCAAACAGTAGTCTGAGACTGTCAGTCTAAACCTTAAGAATTGGACATATGATGGGATGATTATGTAGAAGACACAATTCTTAAGGTAACGGTCTAAAACATATGATCCGCAATCGGGGGAATAAAGTTGGGTGCTTTATTCATGTAAAGATTGTTATGCTGTCTATATCCCTTTTGGGAGATGGTTTGTCTTGGCCATTGGAGTTGGACTCCGTGAATAGAAACATTGGCATGTTGTCTTAGGTGACGATGTGTTGGATCGAGACATAAAGTGAATTGATTTAGATTAATAATTTTGTCTTGGCAAATCGATTTACTTTATACAGTCATTTGTATTGTATCTTAATCCTGAGATAAATAATGGGCCCGTTGTCTCGACTTGTGTCTTTTGATGTGCCAATGGCTGACTCCCACATCTCAATAGTGGTATGCATGCCGGTACGTTGGAGGCATGACTTTTGATAGCGTAGACTTGTTATTCATAGATATGGAATCCATAGCTCCTCTTTAGGAGTAATGATAACCTCTTATATGCGTTGTCTTGTAATTGAAAAATAGGAGCGCTCAACCATTCGGATACATAGGTGTAACCGAATGGTATACTATCTTTGGATGGTAAGTTTTCTAATGGTGAGATAATGGAACGTAAGATAAAAATAATCAAGAAGGTAAGACAGAACTTGTCCTTAAGCCGATTATGGATTTTCATATGGGGATACGATACACTATGATATGTCATGGAGACTTAGCTACACGGGCTTCGTAATTCTATAAAGTTCGAGAGTACAGCTCCAAGCTTTTAGTGGAATAGCGTTGGAGTTGATAATTGTGAAATGTATATTTGGGATATTAGGTTTCATAATTATCGAGAGCTTGAACTTTATAGGTCCATTTTGGTCCCCTTTGCTAGTTCACAAAATCCTGTAACGAAACGGCGTGCTTTTTCAATAATTGGTAACTTGTGTTGGATTTATCAGATTGGTTTAAAATTTGGAAGAATCAAATAATTCATGTCTGTTTATTGGTTGAATTATTTTTATAATAAAATTAATTTAAGATAAACTTGTTGAATTATTGGGACCAGATAATTCTTGTCTGTTTATCGATTGATTTAATTGGATAAATTAAATCAAGATAAACTTGTAGAATTATTGAGAATTGATTTATTTTCTTAGAGATTATCTTGATAAAGTTTGTTTGGATCAGATAACTTCTCTATTGGGTTAGTTGAATAAAACTGAGACTTTATCCTATGGAATCTCGGGTAGAAAATAAAAGATACACGCAAATATTTATGCGGGAGTTTGGCTTGTCGAATGACGTGTTCGGCTTGCCGATGGGCCTGTTCAGCCTGCCGATCAGGCTGTTCGGCCTGCCAATGAACGAGCGATAAGAGTACGCATTTTCACGTGGATCTTATCAGATATTGATCAGAACTTGATTTTGTTTCGAGTTTTTGAGACCTAATCTGATAAGGACTGACCCTGAGACCAATAGCTATATAAAGGGAGTGAGTCTCATGATTTACTTAGATCAATTGAGAAATTAAGAGTGATACTCTTCTAGTGAGCATCTGAAAACTCCCTGAGAGCTTTTGTTCACAAATCACAAACACTAGCTTTGGGTTCTCTCTCTTGGTTGGAAGGAGAGTCACCGGTAGAAGAGCTGTACGTGTGAGCCCACACTCACTCCAGTTGTGGATAGAGAATAGCAAAGTAGACCAGTTGGTTGAGGCTCTTCTGGAATGTTACTTCTCTTCACAGGTTGCGGAGGTTCGGCACACTGAGGTTAGTAAATCTGTTTAATTTATACATATAGCATGTCAAACTTGTGCTTTGGAAAAATACTCTGATGTTAAAATTTTTAAATTTTCGTTGCACACCTCTCACCATATTTTTTTGACAATTGGTATCAGAGACATGGTTTTTACATAAATTTACAAGTTTGTGATCAAACTGTATGCATAAATTTTGTGATCTTAATCTCTCCTATGCTTGAATTTAATTTTACAAAGAGAGTTGGTAATCTAGGTTTCTATATTATTGTATGTTATCATGGATTATGTGGTGAATGTTCATTAATTGATTGTGGTTGATTAAATTGTTATTTAATTATTTATTAATTAATTAATTTATACCGGTTATGGTTCCTTAGAGGTTAGAATATGTATCTAAATTTTTCATGTAATTAGATGGCGGACTATCATCTCCGTCTAGGAATTGTTATTTAATTTTAAATTTGTAAGAGTTTTGTAATTATATAATTATTCGGAGAAGACAGATCGAGAAGTCGGATCTACAAGATCGATGATGGCACACCCAGGTATTTCCTAAGTCTTTAATTTTTATGTTTTTGAATTTTTGAAAATAAAATTGATGAATTGCATTAAAATTGTATTTTCTGGAATGAGGGATTTTTGCTCTGTCGGCATGCCGGACATCACAGTTCGGCAGGCCGATGGTCATAGATCGACAGGCCGGACGTGCGGTTCAGCAGGCCGATAGTGGGGCAGAAATTGGCTAGCTCTGTCGGTAGGCCGAACTTCCAGTTCGGCAGGCCAAACTTTCATGGGTCGGTAGGCCGATCTTATTGATCGGCAGGCAGATGAAGCATGACTAGCAGGCCGATCACCCAAATCGGCCTGCCGACCGAGAGCTGGAAAATTTCCAGAATAGGTGCAATTTTTGCAGTGCAGTTTTAATTTTATTTTTGAGACGATTCTGAGAAACATTAAATTTAGATATGACCGGAAACATGAAGTATTTGATTCATGCGGATTGAAGACTTGAAGAATGATACAACTTGAGAATTCAAGGATGAAGAATCGATTTATGTCTCGATTATTCTCTTGTAATCTTAGTTTTCTATTCTCTAGGATGAAGCCATAATATTACGGTTATTATTATTATTTTGCTTGTAGCTTTGGTTGATTGCTTTGCTTGTCTGCATTATAATATGATTTGCCATGTATATTGATAACATGTCATATAGAATAGGAAGTGCCACTCATATTAAAATTGTTCATGCATAATTTTAAAAATAAAACCTTGACTTCAAAAGATTGAGTGGGAGAACATTTTCGAAGAGAGGACCTAAGGCCTCCATCGTTGGTCCATAGGAAGAACATGGTGGTCCCGACCCCTAGGAAGGGATTTCTATCATGTACCAGATTGGATCTCTGAAAGGATAAGGTATTTTAGTATGATTTATGGTTGCACACCCCTAGGTGGTGATCATAAATCATGGATAAAATATTGAAACGATGGTTATACAATCACGTTGATTTTATTATTAACCTCCTCTAGGAGCTCTGTTAATAAAATTAATGGCCAAAGAAATGATTATTAATATATGCTGGATCATGCGGGTCCTGGATGACATATATTAATCAGGAGGGGATCCGTGTTCCTGATTGAATTTGGCATGACTCTCCTAGGAGCTTGTTGAATTCTGAGTTGGGAATTATTGTTGTAAGGTTGTGATATTTTCAAGGTTTAAACACATAAACACATTTGTTGATTTTACATGATTGTGTTATCTTACTAAATAATTATGATATGTTTGCTTATGTTTGGTATATGATTCTTTATTGTATATTAAAAATGTCTAAAAGCGCTTTATCATCGATACTTGACAAAAACCTATTAACTGGTGAGAATTACAATGATTGAAAACGGAACCTGGATATCGTCTTGTCCTTTGAGAAACTGAAATATGTTCTGACAACTCCTTGTCCTCCCGAGCCTACGGGAGACTCATCTAATGAGCAATTCTAAGCGTATGACCGCTGGAAAGATGCTAATGATCAGGCCCGTTGCTATGTTATGGCCAGCATGAATAATATGCCGCAGGCTCAACATCAAGATTATGAAACTGCGAAGCAGATCTTGGATAATCTTGAGGATATGTTTGGAGGCCAGGCCATAACAAAGCGGCAAGGAGCGCTTTGGAAACTTCTTAATTGTAGACAGAGACAAGGGACATTTGTAAAGGAGCACATGATGTTGGTCATGGGTTACCTTGCTAAGGCTCAAACCAATGGAGCCGACATCGATGCTGAAACTCAGATGACTATGGTCTTTGAGACTCTGTCTAAGGAATTTTTTCTGTTTAGAGCTACTTTTAATTTAAGCAATAGACGGGATATGACCTTGACAGAGCTGATGAAACAGTTACAGGAGTTTGAACTGCTGATCAGGGAGTCTCTTGTGGGTGGTGAGGCCAACATGGTAGCTGTTTTTGGTTCCAATTCTAACTATGGGAATGGAAAGAAGCAACAGGCAAAAAATAGGAAGTCTTCTGATCCTGCTAACACCAAGAGCAAGTAAAAGAAGAAGAAGAACCCAAAGAAGCTTAAGTGCTTCTTCTGTGGAAAGGTCGGGCATATTAGGAAGCATTGCAAGGACTTCCTTTCCAAAGGAGGTAGGTGCGATCTTCTCTATTTGGAAACTTGTTTGGTTAAGGAATCTAGTGCCGTTTGGGTCATAGATTCTGGTGCAACTAATCATGTTTGTGTTTCTCTGTAGGGGTTCAAAGAAACAAGAAGTCTGCTACATGAAGACTTCACGCTTCGGATGGGCGATGGATCCTTGGTCTCAGCGGAAGCAGTGGGAGACTTCCATCTTTACTTTGATAACTATTGGAATTTATTTTTGCAAAACTGTTTTTATGTTCCTAAATTTAAAAGGAATTTAATTTCGGTATCTTATTTATTTAAAGACTCCTACGTGGTATCTTTTAATGAAAAAGTGGTGATTCATAAAAACAAATCTTTTATCTATTCTGGATGGATGCAAAATAATCTATATTTTATCAAACCTAAGATGGACTTATTGCTTAATGCTGAGATGAGTGATAATAACTCTAAAAGACTTAAAACTTCTCACTCTAATAAGACTTATCTTTGGCATTTGTGCCTTGGTCACATTAACCTGAATAGGATTCAAAGGTTGGTAAGGGATGGACCTTTAAGTCACTTAAAGGTGGAATCTATACCTCAATGTGAATCTTGTTTGGAGGGTAAAATGACCAAAAGACCATTCGGGTCTAAGGGCAATAGGGCCGAAGGGGTTCTAGAACTTGTGCATAGTGATGTTTGCGGACCAATGAACATCCGGGCACGAGGAGGGTATGAGTACTTCGTCACTTTTATCGACGATTACTCAAGATATGCGTATGTGTGCCTGATGCACCACAAAAGTGAAACTTTTGACAAGTTCAGGGAGTTTCGGTCTGAAGTGGAAAAGCAATTGGGTAGACCCATAAAGGCACTTCGATCCGATTGAGGTGGAGAATACCTTTTTGATGAGTTCTTGGGACACTTGTTAGAGAATGGGATTTTATCTCATTTGACTGCGTCGGGCACTCCGCAGCAGAATGGCATAGCGGAGAGAAGAAATAGGACTTTGTTGGACATGGTCAGGTCCATGATGAGTTATTCATCATTACCGTTATCTTTTTGGGGATATGCACTACAAACTGCATGTTATCTTTTAAACAATGTGCCTTCAAAATCGATCCCTAAAACTCCTCACGAGTTGTGGACAAGAAGGAAGACATCCTTAAACCATATTCGCATATGGGGATGTCCTGCTCATGTCCTGTTTAAGGATCCGAACAAGTTGGAAGCACATTTAGAAGTTTGCGTGTTTGTAGGATATCCAAAAGGGACTAAAGGGGGTTATTTTTATAAGCCGAAGGAAAATAAAGTCGTGGTTTCTGCTAATGCAACTTTCCTTCAAGAAAGTTATATGGACGACTTTAAACCTTGAAGCAAAGTGGTGCTTGAGGAGTTAAAGAGTGATCAGATCACTCCGAAGGTTCCGAATGAAACCGTTCCGATCAGTGTAGAAAAACCAAACGGACCTAAACAACAACCTCAGGGGCTTCGACGTAGTGGGAGGATCGGGCGTCAACCTGAGAGGTATATGTTCAATGGGGAGTTCTTCTTGGCTAAACCGGATGAACATGATAGGGATCCTTATACTTACGCAAAAGCTATAGAGGATGTTGATTCAAAACTCTGGACAGAGGCTATGAACATAGAGATGAAGTCTATGGAGACTAATCAGGTCTGGGAGCTTGTGGATCTTCCCGAAGGGGTAAAACCCATGGGTGTAAGTGGATCAACAAGAGAAAAGGGGAGTGGATGGAAAGGTCAAAACCTTTAAGGCTAGACTAGTAGCTAAGGGTTATACGCAAAAGGAAGGAATCGATTATGAGGAAACCTTTTCGCCTGTAGCCATGCTTAAGTCCATCCGGATTCTCTTGTCCATAGCTGCCGCTCTTGACTATGAGATTTGGCAGAAGGATGTCAAGATGGCTTTTCTAAATGGCTATCTTGATGAGTCCATTTATATGGAACAACCAGACGGGTTCAAGGTCGCGGGTCAAGAGGGTAAGGTTTGTAAGTTGCTAAAGTCAATTTATGGACTTAAGCAGGCTTCTTGTTCTTGGAACATAAGATTTGATCAGGTGATCAAGGCTTATGGGTTCTCACAAAATGTGGATGAACCATGTGTTTATAAACACATAAAGGATGGGAAGGTTGTTTTTCTACTGCTCTATGAAGATGACATTCTGCTAACTGGCAATGACGTTGGGGCGTTGTCATTGATCAAATATGGTTGACCAAGCAGTTTGACATGAAGGACTTGGGTGAGGCTAATTTTGTTCTCGGTATCTAGATCTTTCGAGATAGGAAGAACAAAATGATAGCTTTGTCATAAGCCGGCTACATAGATAAAATTCTCAGGAAGTTTACAATGCAGGATTCTAAGAAAGGTGGGCAACCATCTAGGTCTGGAATTACTCTTTCTAAGAAAGACTCTCCAAAGTCTTATGAAGAAAGAGAATACATGGAGAAGGTGCCTTATGCTTCAGCAGTGGGCAGTGTCATGTAAGCCATGCTTTGCACACGACCAGATATTAGCTATGCGGTCGGGATTGTAAGTAAATTTTAGGCGGATCCAGGACCGAACCATTGGGTTGCGGTAAAGCATATTTTCAAGTACCTGAGAAGGACTCGAGGGTATATGCTTGTGTATTCGGGTGAGTACTTGACTCCTCTAGGATACACTGACTCGGATTTTCAATCCTGTCCGGATTCTAGGAAATCGACTTCTGGGTTTGTGTTTACTCTGGGCGGCAGTGCCATTAGTTGGAGAAGTACGAAGCAAGATTGCACTTTGGATTCAACGTTAGAGGCCGAGTATGTGGCAGCTAGTGATGCTTTGAAAGAAGCAGTATGGCTCTGCAAGTTCCTTGGGGATCTTGAGGTAGTTTCTGGTATGGATAAAGCGGTATCACTATACTGTGATAACAGTGCGGTGGTAGCTAATGCTAAGGAACCAAGATTTCACAAGAAGAGTAAGCATATTGATCAAAAGTATCATGTGATAAAGGACTTCATTGAGGGCGGGCATGTCACGGTGTGCAAGATCGCGTCAGAGAATAATTTGGCAGATCCATTTACGAAGACACTTACTGGGAGAGTCTTCGAGAGGCATCTGGAATCTATGGGGATGCGAAATTTGCTGTATTTTCTCACTTAGTGTAGGTGGGAGATTATTAAGCATGTATGCCCTAAGGAGTAAAAATGTAATACATTTTTGAAGACATTTTTATCAATAAAGAATTTATTCATTTATATGTACCAAATCTTTTCCTCTTTACGTTTCTATTTGTTGAATGTATGATAAGCAAACAGTAGTTTGAGACTGTCAGTCTAAACCTTAAGAATTGGGTATATGATGGGATGATTATGCGGAAGACACGATTCTTAAGGTGACGGTCTAAAACATATGATCCGCAATCGAGGAAATAAAGTTGGGCGCTTTATTCATGTAAAGATTGTTATGTTGTTTATATCCCTTTTGGGAGATTGTTTGTCTTGGCCATTGGAGTTGGACTCCGTGAATAGAAACATTGGCATGTTGTCATAGGTGACGATGTGTTGGATCAGAACATAAAGTGAATTGATTTGGATTAATAATTCTGTCTTGGCAAATCGATTCACTTTAGACAGTCATTTGTATTGTATCTTAATCCTGAGATGAATAGTGGGCCCGTTGTCTCGCCTTGTGTCTTTTGATGTGCCAATGGCTGACTCCCACATCTCAATAGTGGTATGCATGCCGGTACGCTGGAAGCATGACTCTTGATAGCGTAGACTTATTATTCATAGATATGGAATCCATAGCTCCTCTTTAAGAGTAATGATATCCTCTTATATGCGTTGTCCAGTAATTGAAAAACTGGAGCGCTCAACCATTTGGATACGTAGGTGTAACCGAATGGTATACTATCTTTGGATGGTAAGTTTTCTAATGTTGAGATAATGGAACGTAAGATAAAAATAATCAGGAAGGTAAGATAGAACTTGTCCTTAAGCCGATTATGGATTTTCATATGGGGATACGATACACTATGATATGTCATGGAGACTTAGCTACACGGGCTTCCTAATTCTATAAAGTTCGAGAGTGCAGCTCCAAGCTTTTAGTGGAATAGTGTTGGAGTTGATAATTGTGAAATGTATATCTGGGATATTGGGTTTCATAATTATCGAGAGCTTGAACTTTATAGGTCAATTTTGGTCCCCTTTGCTAGCTCACAAAATCCAACGATACGGCGTGCTTTTTCAATAATTGGTGACTTGTGTCGGATTTATCGGATTGGTTTAAAATTTGTAAGAATCAAATAATTCATGTCTGTTTATTGGTTGAATTAATTTTGTAATAAAATTAATTTAAGATAAACTGGTTGAATTATTGGGATCAGATAATTCTTGTCTGTTTATCGGTTGATTTAATTGGATAAATTAAATCAAGATAAACTTGTAGAATTATTGAGAATTGATTTATTTTCTTAGAGATTATCTTGATAAAGTTTGTTTTGATCAGATAACTTCTCTATTGGGTTATTTGAATAAAAACTGAGACTTTATCCTATGGAATCTCGGGTAGAAAATAAAAGATTCGCGCAGATATTTACATGGGAGTTCGGCCTGCCGATCAGCAAGCGATAAGATTATGCGTTTTCACGCGGATTTTATCAGATATTGATCCAAACTTGATTCTGTTTTGAGTTTTTGAGACCTAATCTGATAAGGACTAACCCCATGACCAATAGCTATATAAAGGGAGTGAGTCTCGTGATTTACTCAGATCAATTGAGAAATTAAGAGTGATACTCTTCTAGTGAGCATCTGAAAATTCCCTGAGAGCTTTTGTTCACAAATCACGAACACTAGCTTTGGGTTCTCTCTCTTGGTTGGAAAGAGAGTCACCGGTGGAAGAGCTGTACATGTGAGCCCACACTCACTCAAGTTGTGGATAGAGAATAGCAAAGAAGACCAGTTGGTTGAGGCTCTTCTGGAACGTTACTTCTCTTCACAGACTGCGGAGGTTCGGCACACAGAGGTTAGTAAGATCTGTTTAATTTATACATATAGCATGTCAAACTTGTGCTTTGGAAAAATACTCTGATGTTAAAATTTTTAAATTTTCGCTGCGCACCTCTCACCATATTTTTTCGATAGGTCGGGCATCAACCCGAGAGGTATATGATCAATGGTGAGGCCTTCTTGGCTGAACCGGATGAACATAACAGGGATCCTTACACTTATGCAGAGGTTACAGAGGATATTGATTCAAAACTCTAGACAGAGGCCATGAATATAGGGATGAAGTCTATAGAGACTAATCGGGTATGAAAACTTGTGGATCTTCCTGAAGGGGTAAAATCCATAGGGAATAAATGTATCTACAAGAAGAAAAGAGGAGTGGATGGAAAGGTCGAAACCTTTAAGGCTAGAGTAATAGCTAAGGGTTACACACAAAAGGAAGGAATCGATTATGAGGACAAGTTAGACATGTATGCCCTAAAGATTTAAAATGTAATAAGTTTTTGGAGACATTTTTATCAATAAAGAATTTATTTATTGTTTATATACCAAATCTTATCCTCTTTACATTTATATTTATTGAATGTATGTTAAGCAAATAATAGTTTGAGACTATCAGTCTAAACCTTTAAGAATTGCGCATATGATGGACAGATTATGCGGAAGACACGATTCTTAAGGTGACGGTCTAAATCATAAGATCCGCAATCGAGAGAATAAAGTTGGGTGCTTTATTTATG
This sequence comes from Artocarpus heterophyllus, assembly GCA_025403435.1. NCBI lineage: Eukaryota > Viridiplantae > Streptophyta > Magnoliopsida > Rosales > Moraceae > Artocarpus > Artocarpus heterophyllus. The sequence continues at coordinate 27,488,853 of CM046354.1, read as the reverse complement.
CAAAGATTGTTATGTCGTCTATATCCCTTTTTGGGAGATGGTTTGTCTTGACCATCAAAGGTGGACTCTGTGAATAGAAATATTGGCACGTTGTCATAGGTTACAATGTGTTGGATCGAGACATAAAGTGAATTGATTTGGATTAATAATTCTATCTTGGCAAATCGATTCACTTTAGACAATCATTTGTATTGTATCTTGATCCTGAGATGAATAGTGGGCCCGTTGTCTTGACTTGTGTCTTTTGATGTACCAATGGGTGATACCCATATCTTTATAGTGGTATGCATGTCGATACGTTGGAGGCATGATAGCGCAGACCTGTTATTCATAGATATGGAATCCAAAGTTCCTTTTCAAGAGTAGTGATATCGTCTTATATGCATTATCCTGTAATTGGAAAACTGAAGCGCTCAACCATTGGATACATTGGTGTAACCGAATAGTATACTGTCTTTCGATGGTGAGATAATGGAACGTAAGATAAAAATAATCAAGAAGGTAAGATAGAACTCGTCCTTAAGTCGATTATGGATAATCCTATGGGGATACGATACACTATGATATGTCATGGAGACTTAGCTATACGGCTTCGTAATTCTATATAGTTCGAGAGTGCAGCTCCAAGCTTTTAGTAGAGTAGCGTTGGAGTTCATAATTACGAAATGTATATCTGGGATATTGGGTTTTGTAATTATCCAGAGCTTAAACTATATAGGTCCATTTGGTCCCCTTTGCTAGCTCACAACATTCTGTAACGATACGGCGTGTTTTTCCAATTATGGTGAATTATGTTAGATTTATTGGATTGGTTGAAATTTGAAAGAATCAAATAATTCATGTCTGTTTATCGGTTGAATTAACTTTGAATAGAATAGATTAAGATAAACTTGTAGAATTATTAGGAATTCATTTATTTTCCTAGAGATTATCTAGATAAAGTTGTTTTGATCAGATAACTTTTCTATTGGGTTATTTGAATTAAAACTGAGATTTTATCCTATAAAATCTCAGGTAAAAAATAAAAGATTCACAGAAATGTTTTTTGGCAGTTCGGCATGTCGATCCTCGAGTTCGGCCTGCTGATGGACAAGTTCGGCCTACCGATGTGTGAAGGATAAGATTATGCGTTTTCACGTGGATTTTATCAAATATTGATCTGAATTTGATTCTGATTCAAATTTTTGAGACCTAATCTGATAAGGACTGACCCTGGACCCAACCTCTATAAATAGGGAGTAAGTCACATAAGTTATTCAAATCAATTGAGAGATTAAGAGTGATACTCTGCTGGTGAGAATCTGAAAACTCCCTGAGAGCTCTTGTTCACAAATCACGAACACTTGCTTTGGGTTCTCTCAATTGGTTGGAAGGAGAGTCGTTTAGAGGAAGAGTTGTACGTGTGAGCCCACACTCACTCCGATCGTGGATAGAGAATAGTAAAAAAGACTAGTTGGTTGAGGCTCTTCTAAATCGTTACTTCTCTTCACTGATTGCAGGAGCTTTTCGGCACACAAAGGTTAGTAAGATCTGGTTGATTTATGCATACAGCATGTCAAACTTGTGTTTTGGAAAATACTCTTATATAAATTTTTAAAATTCTACTGCGTACTATTTTTCCAACATGGACGGGTAGGAAGAAATCCTTAAACCATATTCGCATACAGGGATGTCCGGCTCATGTCCTGTTTAAAGATACGAATAAGTTTGAAGCACGGTCGAAAGTTTGCGTGTTTATAGGATATCCAAAAGGGACTAAAGGGGGTTATTTCTATATCCAAAAGTCGTGGTTTCAACTAAGGCAACTTTCCTCGAGGAGAGTTACATGGACGACTTTAAACTTTGAAGCAAAGTAGTGCTTGAGGAGTTAAGAGTGATCCAATCACTCTAGAGATTCTGAATGAAACTGTTTCAATTAGTGTAGAAAGACAAAACGAATCCTAACAACAACCTATGGGGCTTCGACATAGTGGGAGGATCGGGCGTCAACTCAAGGTATTTGTTCAATGGTGAGGCCTTCTTGGCTAAACCAGATGAACATGACAGGGATCCTTATACTTATGCAGAGGCTATGGAGGATGTTGATTCGAAACTCTAGACAGAGGCCATGAACACAGAGATGAAGTCTATAGAGACTAATCAGGTCTAGGAGCTTGTGGATCTTCCTGAAGGGGTAAAACCCATAGGGTGTAAGTGGATCTACAAGAGGAAAAGAGGACTAGATGGAAAGGTCGAAACCTTTAGGGCTAGACTGGTAGCTAAGGGTTACACACAAAAGGAAGGAATCGATTATGAGGAAACCTTTTCGCCTGTAGCCATGCTTAAGTCCATCCAGATTCTCTTGTCCATAGCTGCCGCTCTCGACTACGAGATTTGACAAGTGGATGTCAGGACAACTTTTTTGAATGGCTACCTTGATGAGTCCATTTATATGAAACAACTAGACGGGTTCAAGGTTAAAGGTCAATAGGGTAAGGTTTGTAAGCTGCTAAAGTCAATTTATGGACTTAAGTAGGCTTCCCGTTCTTGGAACATAAGATTTTGATTAGGTGATCAAGACTTATGGGTTTTCACAAAACATGGATGAGCCATGTGTTTATAAACACGTTAGAGATAGGAAGGTAGTTTTTCTACTACTCTATGTAGATGACATTCTGCTAATTGGTAATGATATTGGGGCATTGTCATTGGTCAAATTATCATTGACCAAGCAGTTTGACATGGAGGACTTGGGTGAGGCTAATTTTGTTCTTGGTATCCAATCTTTCAAGATAGGAAGAACAAAATGATAGCTTTGTCACAAGCCAGCAACATAGATAAAATTCTCAGGAGATTTCAAGAAACGTGGGTAATCATCTAGGTCTGGAATTACTCTTTCTAATAAAGACTCTCCAAAGTTTGAGGAAGAAAGGTACATGAAGAAGGTGCCTTATGCTTCGGCAGTGGGTAGTCTCTTGTATGCCATGCTTTACACACGATCGGATATTTGTTATGCGGTCAGGATTGTAAGTCGATTTTAAGCGAATCCATGACCTAACCATTGGGTTGCAGTAAAGCATATTTTCAAGTACCTAAGAAGGACTCTAGGCTATATGCTTGTATATTCGGGTGACGAGTTGACTCCTCTAGGATATACTGACTCAGATTCTCAATCCTGTCTGGATTCTAGGAAATTGACTTCGGGTTTTGTGTTTACTTTGGGCGGCGGTGCTATCAGTTGGAGAAGTGCTAAGCAAGATTGCACTTCATATTCAATGATGGAGGCCGAGTATGTGGCAACTAGTGATGCTTTGAAAGAGGTAGTGTGGCTCCGCAAGTTCCTTGGGGATCTTGAGGTAGTTCTTGGTATGGATAAAGCGGTATCACTGTACTGTGATAACAGTGTAGAGGTAGCCAATGCGAAGGAACCAAGATTCCACAAGAAGAGTAAGCATATTGTTCGGAAGTATCATGTGATAAAGGACTTCATAGAGGGCAGGCATGTCACAGTGTGTAAAATCGCGTCAAAGGACAATTTAGCTGATCCATTTATGAAAACACTTACTAAGAGAGTCTTCGAGAGGCATGTGGAAGCTATGGGGATGCAAGATTTTTCATATTTGCTCACTTAGTGGAAGTGGGTGATTGTTAGACATGTATGCCCTAAGGAGTAAAAATGTAATATGTTTTTAGTGACATTTTTATCAATAAAGAATTTATTTATTATTTAAATACTAAATCTTGTCCTCTTTACATTCATATTTGTTGAATGTATGTTAAGTAAATAAAAGTCTGAGATTGTCGGTCTAAACTTTAAAGAGTTAGGCATATAATGGATAGATTATGTGGAAGATACGATTCTTAAGGTGACGATCTAAAACATAAGATTCATAATCGAGGGAATAAAGTTGAGCGCTTTATTAATGCAAAGATTGTTATGTTGTCTATATCCCTATTGGGAGATGATCTATCTTGGCCATCGGAGGTGGACTCCGTGAATAGAAACATTGGCACATTGTCATAGATGACGATGTGTTGGATTAGGACATAAAATGAATTGATTTGGATTAATAATTCTGTCTCGACAAATCGATTTACTTTAGACTATCATTTGTATTGTATCTTAATTCTGAAATGAATAGTGGGCCCGTTGTCTTAACTTGTGTCTTTTGATATACCAAAGACTAACCCCAGATTTTAATAGTGGTACGCATGCTAGTATATTGGAGACATAACTTTTGATAGCATAGACCTGTTATTCATAGATATGGAATCCGTAGCTCCTCTTTAGGAGTATTGATATCCTCTTATATGCGTTATCCTATAATTGGAAAACTGGAGTGCTCAACCATTTGGATACATAGGTTTAACCGAATGGTATACTGTCTTTAGATGGTAAGTTTTTTGACGGTGAGATAATGGAACGTAAGATAAAAATAATCAGGAAGGTAAGAAAGAACTTGTCCTTAAGCTAATTATGGATGATCCTATAGGGATATGATACACTATGATATGTCATGGAGACTTAGCTATATGTGTTAGACATGTATACCCTAAGGAGTAAAAATGTAATACGTTTTTGGAGACATTTTTATCAATAAAGAATTTATTCTTTTATATATACCAAATCTTGTCCTCTTTACGTTCATATTAGTTGAATGTATGATAAGCAAACAGTAGTCTGAGACTGTCAATCTAAACCTTAAGAATTGGGCATATGATGGACTGATTATGCGGAAGACACGATTCTTAAGGTGACGGTCTAAAACATATGATCCGCAATCGAGGGAATGAAGTTGGGCGCTTTATTCATGTAAAGATTGTTATGTTGTCTATATCCCTTTTGGGAGATGGTTTGTCTTGACCATCGGAGTTGGACTCCATGAACAGAAACATTGGCACATTGTCATAGATGACGATGTGTTGGATCGGGACATAAAGTGAATTGATTTGGATTAATAATTATGTCTTGGCAAATCGATTCACTTTAGACAGTCATTTGTATTGTATCTTAATCCTGAGATGAATAGTGGGCCTGTTGTCTTGATTTGTGTCTTTTGATATGCCAAAGGGTGACACCCACATCTCAATAGTGGTATGCATGCCGGTACGTTGGAGGCATGACTCTTGATAGCGTAGACTTGTTATTCATAGATATGGAATCCATAGCTCCTTTTTAAGAGTAATGATATCCTCTCATATGCATTGTCCTTTAATTGGAAAACTGGAGCGCTCAACCATTTAGATACATAGGTGTAACCGAATGGTATACTATCTTTGGATGATAAGTTTTCTAATGGTGAGACAATGGAACGTAAGATAAAAATAATCAGGAAGGTAAGACAGAACTTGTCCTTAAGCCGATTATGGATGATCATATGGGGATATGATACACTATGATATGTCATGGAGACTTAGCTACACGAGCTTCGTAATTCTATAAAGTTCTAGAGTGCAGCTCCAAGCTTTTAGTGGAGTAGCGTTGGAGTTGATAATTGTGAAATGTATATCTGGGATATTGGGTTTCATAATTATCATGAGCTTGAACTTTATAGGTCCATTGTGGTCCCCTTTGCTAGCTCACAAAGTCTTGTAATGACACAGTGTGCTTTTCCAATAATTGGTGACTTATGTCGGATTTATCAGATTGGTTTAAAATTTGTAAGAATCAAATAATTCATGTCTGTTTATCGATTGAATTAATTTTGTAAGAAATTAGTTCAAGATAAACTATTGAATTATTTCGATCAGATAATTCTTGTCTGTTTATCGGTTGTTTTAATTTTGGACAAATTAGAACAAGATAAACTTGTAGAATTATTGTGAATTGATTTATTTTCTTAGAGATTATCTTGATAAAGTTTGTTTTGATCAGATAACTTTTCTATTGGGTTATTTGAATCAAAACTGAGACTTTATCCTTTAGAATCTCGAGTGGAAAATAAAAGATTCGCGGAGATTTTTTCTCAGGAGTTCAGCCTGCCGATGGGGCCTGTTCGGCTTGCCGATCAGCGAGAGATAAGATTACACATTTTTACATGGATCTCATCAGATATTGATTCGAACTTGATTTTGTTTCGAGTTTTTGAGACCTAATCTGATACAGACTGACCCCAGGACCAATAGCTATAAAAATGGAGTGAGTCTCATGATTTACTCATATCAAGTCAAGAGATTAAGAGTGATACTCTTCTAGTGAGCATCTAAAAACTCCCTGAGAGCTTTTGTTCACAAATCACAAACACTAGCTTTAGGTTCTCTCTATTGGTTGGAAGGAGAGTCATCGGTGGAAAAGCTGTACGTGTGAGCCCCCACTCACTCCAGTTGTGGATAGAGAAAATAGCAAAGAAGACCAGTTGGTTGCGGCTCTTCTGGAACGTTACTTCTCTACACAGGCTGCGGAGGTTCTTCGGCACACTAAGGCTAGTAAGATTTGTCTAATTTATACATATAACATGTGAAACTTGTGTTTTGAAAATTACTCTGATGAAATTTTTTTTTAAATTCCCCTGCGCACTTTGTTTCCAACAATTGGTATCAAAGCCATGGTTTTTATATAAATTTGCAAGTTTGTGATCATGTTATATGCATAAAGTTTGTGATCTTAATCTCTCCTATGCTTGAATTGAATTTTATAGGGAGATGGCACTCTGGGTTTCTATATAATATATATGTTGTCATGGATTATATGGTGATTGTTTATTAATTAATTATGGTTAATTAAATCATTATTTAATTATTAATTAATTAATTCATACCGGTTATGGTTCCTTAGAGGTTAGAATATGTATATAGGTTTTTTATGTAATTAGATGGCAGACTATCATCTCCGTCTAGGAATTATTATTTAATTTTTAATTTGTAAGAATTTTGTAATTAAATAATTATTCGGAGAAGACGGATCTATAAGACGGATCTAGAAGATTGATGATGGCGCCTCCAGGTATTTCCTGAGTCTCTAATTTTATGTTTTTGAATTGTTGAAAATAAAATTGATAAATTGCATTAAAGTTGTATTTTCTGGAACAAGTGATTACTGCTCGGTCGGCATGCCGAACGTCACAGTTTGGCAGGCCGATCGTCACAGATCGGCAGGCCGACAGTGGGGCAAAAATTGGGGTGCTCTACCGACAGGCCGAACCTTCATGGATCGGCAGGCCGATGAAGCATGACCAGCAGGCCGATCACCTAGATCGGCCTGTCGACCGAGAGCTGCCAAGTGTTCAGAAAGGGTGCAATTTTTCCAATGCAGTTTTAATTTTATTTTTGGGACGATTCTGAGAAACATTAAATTTGGATATGACCGGAAATATTAAGTATTCGATTCATACGGGATTGAAGACTTGAAAATGGGTATTACATGAAGAAGGATACAGCTTGAGGATTCAAGGATGAAGAATCGATAAATGTCTCGATTATTCTCTTGTAATCTTAGTTTTCTATTCTCTAGGGTGGAACCATAATAATACGGTTATTATTATTTTGCTTGTAGCTTTGCTTGATTGCTTTGCTTGTCCACATTATAATATGATTTACCATGTATATTGATAACATGTCATATAGAATAGGGAGTGCCGATCATATTAAAATTGTTCATGCATAATTTTAAAATAAAACCTTGACTTCAAAAGATTGAGTGGGAGAAGGTTTTCAAAGAGAGGACCTAAGGCCTCCATCGTTGGTCCATAGGAAGAACATGATGGTCCCGGCCCCTAGGAAGGGATTTCTATCATGTATCAGATTGGATCTCTGACAGAATAAGGTATTTTAGTATGATTTATGGTTGCCCACCCCTAGGTGGTGATTATAAATCATGGATAAAATATTGAAACGGTGGTTATACACTCACGTTATTTTATTATTAACCTCCCTTAGGAGCTCTGTTAATAAAATTAATGGCCAAAGAAATGATTATTAGTATATGCTGGATCATACGGGTCCTGGATGACATATATTAATCAGGAGGGGATCCGTGTTCCTGATTGAATTTGGCATGACTCCCCTAGGAGCTTGTTGAATTCTAAGTTGGGAATTATCGTTGTAAGGTTGTGATATTTTCAAGGTTTTGACACATAAACACATTTGTATGTTTTTACATGATTGTGTTATCTTACTAAACTATTATTATATGTTTGCTTATATTTGGTATATGATTCTTTATTGTAGATTGAAAATGTCTAAAAACGCTTTATCATCAATACTTGACAAAAACCAATTAACCGGTGAGAATTATAACGATTGGAAATGGAACCTGGACATCGTCCTATCCTTTGAGAAACTGAAATATGTACTGACAACCCCTTGTCCTCCCGAGCCTACGGGAGACTCAAGTAATGAGAAATTCCAAGCGTACGACTGCTGGAAAGATGCTAATGATCAGGCCCGCTGCTATGTTATGGCTAGCATGAACAACGTGCTGCAGGCTCAACATCAGGATTATGAGACTGCGAAGCAGATCTTGGATAATCTGGAGGACATGTTTCGAGGCCAGGCCATAACAAAGCGGCAAGGGATGATTCGGAAACTCTTAAACTGTAGACAGAGACCGGGGACATCTGTAAAGGAGCACATGATGTTGGTCATGGGTTACCTGGCTGAGGCTCAAACCAATGGAGCCGACATCGATGCTGAAACATAGATGACTATGGTCTTTGAGACTCTATCTCAGGAATTTATTCCGTTTAGAGCTACTTTTAATTTAAGTAATAGACGGGATATGACCTTGACAGAACTGATGACACAGTTATAGTAGTTTGAACTGCTGATCAGGGAGTCTCCTGCTGGTGGTGAGGCCAACGTGGTAGCTGCTTCTGGTTCCAATCCTAACTCTGGGAATGGAAAGAAGCACGGGCCAAGAATGGGAAGTCTTCTATTCCTGCTGCTACCAAGAGCAAGAAGAAGAAGAAGAAGAACCCAAAGAAGCTTAAGTGCTTCTTCTGTGGTAAAGTCGGGCATATAAAGAAGCATTGCAAGGACTTCCTTTCCAAGGGAGGTAGGTGTGATGTTCTATATTTAGAAACTTGTTTGGTTGAGGAATCCAGTGACATCTGGGCCATAGATTCCAGTGCAACTAATCATGTTTGTGTTTCTCTACAGGGATTCAAAGAAATGAGAAGTCTGCTGTGTGAAGACATAACGCTTCGGATAGGCGATGGATCCTTGGTCTCAGCGAAAGCAGTGGGAGATGTCCATATTTATTTTGATAATTATAGGAATTTAATTTTGCGAGATTGTTTTTATGTTCCTAAATTTAAAAGGATTTTAATTTCTATATCTTCTTTATTTAAAGACTCCTATGTGGTATCTTTTAATGAAAAAGTGGTGATTCGTAAAAACAAATCTTTCATCTGTTCTGGATGGATGCATAATAATCTATATTTTATCAAACCTAAGATGGACTTATTGCTTAATGCTGAGATAAATGATAATGACTCGAAAAGACTTAAAACTTCTCACTCTAATAAGACTTATCTTTGGCATTTACGCCTTGGCCATATTAACCTAAATAGGATTTAAAGGTTGGTAAGGGATGGACCTTTAAGTCACTTAAAGGTGGAATCTATACCTCAATGTGAATCTTGCTTAGAGGGTAAAATGACCAAAAGACCATATGGGTCTAAGGGCAATAGGGCCGAAGGGGTTCTAGAACTTGTGCATAGTGATGTTTGCAGATCGATGAACATCCAGGCACGAGGAGGGTATGAGTACTTCGTCACTTTTATTGACGATTACTCAAGATATGGGTATGTGTACCTGATGCACCACAAAAGAGAAACTTATGATAAGTTCAGGGAGTTTCAGGCTGAAGTGGAAAAGCAATTAGGTAGACCCATAGAGGCACTTCGATCTGATCGAGGTGGGGAATACCTTTCTGATGAGTTCTTGGAACACTTGTTAGAGAATGAGATTTTATCCCATTTGACTGCACCGGGCACTCCGCAACAGAATGGCATAGCAGAGAGAAGGAATAGGACTTTGTTGGACATGATTCAGTCCATGAAGAGTTATTCATCATTGCCTTTATCCTTTTGGGGATATGCACTACAAACTGCATGTTATCTTTTGAACAATGTGCCTTCAAAATCGGTCCCTAAAACTCCTCATGAGTTGTGGACAAGATGGAAGACATCCTTAAACCATATTCGCATATGGGGATGTCCAACTCATGTCTTGTTTAAGGATCCGAATAAGTTGGAAGCACATTCGGAAGTTTACGTGTTTGTAGGATATCCAAAAGGGACGAAAGGGGGTTATTTTTATAACCCAAAGGAAAATAAAGTCGTGGTTTCAACTAATGCAACTTTCCTTGAGGAGAGTTACATGGACGACTTTAAACCTCGAAGCAAAGTGGTGCTTGAGGAGTTAAGGGGTGATCCGTTCACTCCGGAGGTTCTGAACGAAACCATTTCGATCAGTGTAGAAAAACCAAACAAACCTGAACAACGACCTCAAGGGCTTCTGCGTAGTGGGTGGGTTGGGCGTCAACCTGAGAGGTATATGTTCAATGAGGAGGTCTTCTTGGCTGAACCGGATGAACATGACAGGGATCCTTATACTTACGCAGAAGCTATGGAGGATGTTGATTCAAGACTTTGGACAGAGGGCATGAACATAGAGATGAAGTCTATGGAGACTAATTGGGTCTGGGAGCTTGTGGATTTTCCCAAAGGGGTAAAACCTATAGGGTGTAAGTGGATCTACAAGAGGAAAAGAGGAGTGGATGGAAAGGTCAAAACCTTTAAGGCTAGACTGGTAGCTAAGGGTTATATGCAAAAGGAAGGAATCGACTATGAGGAAACCTTTTTGCCTGTAGCCATGCTTAAGTCCATCCGGATTCTCTTGTCCATAGCTGCCGCTCTCGACTACGAGATTTGACAGATGGATGTCAAGACGGCTTTTCTGAATAGCTATCTTGATGAGTCCATTTATATGGAACAACCAGACGGGTTCAAGGTCGCGGGTCAAGAGGGTAAGGTTTGTAAGCTGCTAAAGTCTATTTATGGACTTAAGTAGGCTTCTTGTTCTTGGAACATAAGATTTGATCAAGTGATCAAGACTTATGGGTTCTCACAAAATGTGGATGAACCATGTGTTTACAAACACATTAAGGATGGGAAGGTGGTTTTTCTACTGCTCTATGTAGATGACATTCTGCTAATTGGCAACGACGTTGGGGCGTTGTCATCTGTCAAATTATGGTTGACCAAGCAGTTTGACATGAAGGACTTAGGTAAGGCTAATTTTGTTCTCGGTATCTAGATTTTTCAGGATAGGAAGAACAAAATGATAGCTTTGTCTCAGGCCGGCTACATAGATAAAATCTCAAGAAGTTTGCAATGCAGGATTCCAAGAAAGGTGGGCAACCATCTAGGTCTGAAATTACTCTTTCTAAGAAAGACTCTCCAAAGTCTTATGAAGAAATTGAATACATAAAGAAGGTGCCTTATGCTTCGGCAGTGGGTAGTCTCATGTATACCATGCTTTGCACACGACCGGATATTAGCTATGCGGTCAGGATTGTAAGTCGATTTCAGGCGGATCCAGGACCGAACCATTGGGTTGCGGTAAAGCATATTTTCAAGTACCTGAGAAGGACTCGAGGGTATATGCTTGTGTATTCGGGTGAGAATTTAACTCCTCTAGGATACACTGATTCAGATTTTCAATCCTGTTTGGATTCTAGGAAATCGACTTCGGGGTTTGTGTTTACTCTGGGTGGTAGTGCCATCAGTTGGAGAAGTGCGAAGCAAGATTGCACTTCAGATTCATCGATGGAGGCCGAGTATGAGGCGGCTAGTGATGCTTCGAAAGAAGCAGTGTGGCTCCGCAAGTTCCTTGGGGATCTTGAGGTAGTTCCTGGCATGGATAAAGCGGTATCACTATACTATGAGAACAGTGCAGCGGTAGCTAATGCTAAGGAACCAAGATTTCACAAGAAGAGTAAGCATATTGATCGGAAGTATTATGTGATAAAGGACTTCGTTGAGGGCGGGCATGTCACAGTGTGCAAGATCGCGTCAGAGAACAATTTAGCTGATCCATTTACGAAGACACTTACTGGGAGAGTCTTCGAGAGGCATGTGGAACCTATGGGGATGCAAAATTTGCTGTATTTACTCACTTAGTGCAAGTGGGAGATTGTTAGACATGTATGCCCTAAGAAGTAAAAATGTAATACGTTTTTGGAGACATTTTTATCAAAGAATTTATTCATTTATATATACCAAATCTTGTCCTCTTTTACGTTCATATTTGTTGAATGTATGATAAGCAAACAGTAGTCTGAGACTGTCAGTCTAAACCTTAAGAATTGGGCATATGATGGACTGATTATGCGGAAGACATGATTCTTAAGGTGACGGTCTAAAACATATGACCCACAATCGAGGGAATAAAGTTGGGTGATTTATTCATTTAAAGATTGTTATGTTGTCTATATCCCTTTTGGGAGATGGTTTGTCTTGACCATCGGAGTTGGACTCCATGAATAGAAACATTGGCACGTTGTCATAGGTGACGATGTGTTGGATCGAGACATAAAGTGAATTGATTTGGATTAATAATTCTGTCTTGGCAAATCGATTCACTTTAGATAGTCATTTGTATTGTATCTTAATCCTGAGATGAATAGTGGGCTCGTTGTCTCGACTTGTGTCTTTTGATGTGCCAAAGGGTGACACCCACATCTCAATAGTGGTATGCAAGCCGGTACATTGGAGGCATGACTCTTGATAGCGTAGACTTGTTATTCATAGATATGGAATCCATAGCTCCTCTTTAGGAGCAATGATATCCTCTTATATACTTTGTCCTATAATTGTTAAACTAGAGCACTCAACCATTTGGATACATAGGTGTAACCGAATGGTATACTATCTTTGGATGGTAAGTTTTCTAATGGTGAGACAATGGAACGTAAGATAAAAATAATCGGGAAGGTAAGACAGAACTTGTCCTTAAGCCGATTATGGATGATCATATGGGGATATGATACACTATGATATGTCATGGAGACTTAGCTACACGAGCTTCGTAATTCTATAAAGTTCGAGAGTGCAGCTCCAAGCTTTTAGTGGAGTAGCGTTGGAGTTGATAATTGTGAAATGTATATCTGGGATATTGGGTTTCATAATTATCATGAGCTTGAACTTTATAGGTCCATTTTGGTCCCCTTTACTAGCTCACAAAGTCCTGTAACGACACGGCGTGCTTTTCCAATAATTGGTGTCTTATGTCGGATTTATCAGATTGGTTTAAAATTTGTAAGAATCAAATAATTCATGTCTGTTTATCGGTTGAATTAATTTTGTAAGAAATGAGTTCAAGATAAACTGTTGAATTATTGCGATCAGATAATTCTTGTCTATTTATCGGTTGTTTTAATTTTAGACAAATTAGAACAAGATACACTTGTAGAATTATTGTGAATTGATTTATTTTCTTAGAGATTATCTTGATAAAGTTTGTTTTGATTAGATAACTTTTCTATTGGGTTATTTGTATCAAAACTGAGACTTTATCCTCTAGAATCTCAGGTGGAAAATAAAAGATTCGTGGAGATTTTTTCTCGGGAGTTCGGCCTGCCGAATGTCGTGTTCGGCCTGCCGATGGGGCCTGTTCGGCTTGCCGATCAGCGAGAGATAAGATTACACATTTTTACGTGGATCTCATCAGATATTGATTCGAACTTGATTTTGTTTCGAGTTTTTGAGACCTAATCTGATACAGACTGACCCCAGGACCAATAGCTATAAAAATGGAGTGAGTCTCATGATTTACTCATATCAAGTCGAGAGATTAAGAGTGATACTCTTCTAGTGAGCATCTAAAAACTCCCTGAGAGCTTTTGTTCACAAATCACGAACACTAGCTTTAGGTTCTCTCTATTGGTTGGAAGGAGAGTCACCGGTGGAAGAGCTGTACGTGTGAGCCCCCACTCACTCCAGTTGTGGATAGAGAATAGCAAAGAAGACCAATTGGTTAAGGCTCTTCTGGAATGTTACTTCTCTACACAGGCTGCGGAGGTTCTTCGGCACACTAAGGTTAGTAAGATCTGTCTAATTTATACATATAACATGTCAAACTTGTGTTTCGGAAATTACTCTGATGAATTTTTTTTAAAAAATTCTGCTACGCACTTTGTTTTCAACAATATGTTCTTCGTAATTCTATATAGTTCGGGAGTGCAACTCCAAGCTTTTAGTAGAGTAGTGTTGGAGTTGATAATTATGAAATGTATATCTGGGATATTGTGTTTCATAATTATCAGGTGCTTAAACTGCATTGGTCCATTTGTTCCCTTTTGCTAGCTCACAAAATCCTATAACGATACAGCGTATTTTTTCAAAATTGGTGACTTATTCAGATTTATCAGATTGGCTAAAATTTGAAAGAATCAAATAATTCATGTCTGTTTATCGGTTGAATTAATCTTGTGACAAAATTGATTCAAGATAAACTTGTTGAAATATCGGGATCAGATAATTCATGCTTGTTTATTGGTTCGATTAATTTTGAATTAATTCAAGATAAACTTGTTGAATTATCAGGAATTCATTTATTTTCCTAGAGATTATTTAGATAAAGTTGTTTTAATTAGATAACTTCTCTATTGGGTTATTTGAATTAAAATTGAGACTTTATCCTGTAGAATCTTAGGTGGAAAATAAAATATTCGTTGAGATTTTTATCGGCAATTTGGCATGCCGATCCTCACGTTCAGCCTGTCGATGGGCAAGGTAGTACATGCCGGTTAGACAGATCGGCATGCCGATCGTACGATAAAAAGATCACGCGTTTTCATGCGAATTTCATCAGGTATTGATCCGAATTTGATTTTGATTTGAATTTTGAGGCATTATTTGATAAGGACTGACTCCTAGGCCCAACATCTATAAAAAGGGAGTGAGTCTCACTATTATTTAGATCAATTGAGAGATTAAGAGTGAAACTCTGATAGTAAGATTCTAAAACTCCCTGAGCTTTTGTTCACAAATCACAAACACTAGCTTTGGGTTCTCTTAATTGGTTGGAAGGAGAGTCACTTGGTGGAAGAG
Source organism: Artocarpus heterophyllus (assembly GCA_025403435.1). Taxonomy (NCBI): domain Eukaryota; kingdom Viridiplantae; phylum Streptophyta; class Magnoliopsida; order Rosales; family Moraceae; genus Artocarpus; species Artocarpus heterophyllus. The sequence continues at coordinate 27,473,818 of CM046354.1, read as the reverse complement.
TTGTACTTGTGAGCCCACACTCACTCCGATCGTGGATAGAGAATAGCAAAGGAGACCAGTTGGTTGAGGTTCTTTTGGAACGTTACTTCTCTACACTAATTGAGGAAGCTTTTTGGAATTTACAAGGTTAGTAAGATCTGATTAATTTATGCATATAGTGTGTCAAACTTATGTTTTGGAAAATACTATGATATAAAAATTTTAAAATTCCACTGCATACTAACATTCCAACAAAACCGATGAAAAATATGTACTTAAACAGTATAACATATGCTACTTTATCTTTGGTTTACTTTCGGAATCCAAACATAGCATCTCTTAGATCTGTGTTTTTACTTTGCAGTATACTTATATTGCATCAAATCCCTTTTTTACTGTTCTAGGGTTTTGGCAGACTTTCTATCTTATTTATGCCTTAGTCACCCATTAAGTTTATACCACAATACTATAATTAATTGTGATATAAAATTTATTTTATGGATATTATTTATAAATTTTTGAGTATTTAAACTCACAAAATCTGTATTTGGCAATATCCAACATTGCATCGGGTCCATAGTGGAATGTCCTACTAATATTATTATTTATACATTATCGTAATTTTTATAGAAAATACAATTTATAAGGGTAAATTCATTGATTAAACCCAATTAAATATAAAAATTTATCAATGAATTTCCCTTAGTCATTACACATGGTGTCTTCAAGAGTTTTGAGTCGAAAATGAAGATTTTTAGAAGGTGAAAAATTTTGAGGATGCCTCTGAAATTGTGGATTTTGAGTTGTTGAGGAAATAGTGGATGATTTAAAAATTTTGAGGTGGTAGTGGTGGTTGTTATGGTTGATTATTCCTCCAATTGAAATTGAGATGATTTCTCCATCATGGATTAAATGTGTCAGAATGTGGAGATGGAAAAGGTATCCTAAGTTGATCCATTTGATGTGTATAATTCACTTGTTCATGGGGAATCTTCTAAGCCATAAATTGAGTGACTTAGAGTTTGGAAAACACTATATAAAGTTTCAATCTTAGGTTCTTAAATATTCCTACGTTCCATGGGTCTAATCTTTCTTGACAAACTGGCAATCCTAGCACTAAGATCATTCTCTTGACTAAGTTGATGAGCACCTCTTTAAGCATTAACAAAATTTGACCTAATTGAGCCTTCAGAATTAATATGTTGCCAATATTGAGAGTTTTTAGCTAAGCTATCCAAAAAATCTAACGTTTCATTAGGTTCTTTATCAAGGAATTTTCCATTACATATTGTTTCAATAAATTTTGGGTTTCAAGAGTTAAGCCTTCGTAAAAGACACTAATATAATACCATTTTTCAAAACCATTATGTCAGTAAGAATTGAACAAAGCCTTAAAACGTTCCCAACACTGAAAATAAGCTTCCTTTGTATTTTAGAAAAAAAAATTGAATTTTTTTTTTCAAAGCATTGGGTTTATGAGTTGGAAAAAATATCTTCAAAAACTCAATTTGTATTTCTTGCAATGTACCAATTGACCAAGGTTTTAAATATGTAAGCAAAGATTTAGCCTTGTCTTTTAAAGAAAAAAGAACAAGCTTCAGCCTAACAATTTCATTTGAAACGTCTTGGTCAGTAAAGGTAGCTAAAAATCTTCAAACTTTGTAAGGTGCAAGTAAGGATTTTTAGATTCTAAACCATGAAAATTTGAAAGCAAATTGATCATTCCTAGCTTAAATGTAAAGTTATGGGCATTAAAAGGAAAAACCATATATGATGGAGTGGATTCTAGTGGTGGTTGCAAATAATCTCATATTGAACAAACAAGATTGATGGGTTGTTGATTAACAATGTTTTCTATTATGAACACTTTCATCATCAGCCATTTTAGGTGAATGTGAAGACACAACAGAGACAAAAGGTGGTTCTTAACTTTTCCTAATCAATCTACGAGTTTTAGAAACACGAGACCAAACCGGTATAAAAATTATTTAAAATATTTACAGAATTTTATAAACGAGATATTAAGGTCTTCTTTATTCGGGAAGAATAAAGTAATGAATGAAAAACATCCGCCTTATTTATTTTGCAGATTTTGAGAATTATATCCTTTAAGAATATTCCCAGGATAGATTTGTGGGGTAAAGGCTCCTTAAAAACCAACCTTCTAGTCAAAACAATGTTCCCAGAATGACTGGTATTGAGAGAATCTCCAAAAGTAACTGGTTATGGGAAATGGTTCCGAACCAAAACTAGTTCTCAAATAGGACTTCCTCAAAGAAAACTTTTCACAAAAACACAACTTATTAAGTATTATGAAAAACCTAATCTAGAATTTATGAAGTTTTATTTCTAAGCCAAAAACCTAAAACTAATAAAATAAATATATTACAAAGAAAAGAAAAGAAAATTTTTATGATTTTTAGAATTTTTTTAATTTTTTATTGATGAATAGCAAAATAAATAGTACCTAACTTGAATAGTAACTATGTGAATAGTTACTTATAGAAAACACATGAAGATTTATGAACAGTACTTAACTCTTGCAAAACAGTAAATATTAAAAAGAAACAAATATAACAGAAAAAGAGTTAGTAAAATAGAAAAAAAGAAAAGAAAAGATAATAGACAAAATATACTGCATTGAATACAATTCTGTTCCTTGGCAACGGTGCCAAAAAATTAACTTGGTCTTAAAATGTACAATCTGATATAACTCCATGTATAAGATTGTCTCAAGTAATAAATAGTCGGTGAATCTAAGGTCGAACCTATAGGGAAAGAATTTTGTTTAGTTCCAGTTTATTATATTAACTTTTTGTTTGTTTTTTAAATTAAAAAATATGAGGATTAATATTTATTATTTATAAAACATATTCACAATATTTTACACATTTTTACAATATTTTTTTATTTTTAGAATTTTGTTATTAAGGAACTTTAATAACAAGAAATGTAGCTAAAACTAAAATAGAACAATAAGTGCAGTTAGTTTAAAATAACTTTAACAAGATGACAACATGAATAACAACAAATGAAAAGGGATAAGATAGTAATTATAACAAAGCTAAGGTTCAAAGGTTCTGTTCTAGCAATCAACTTAAACAAATTTTAGTTTTTCTAATTATTTATTAATTGGTCCAAGAATACATTATGCCATCCTATGTCGATAATAAATCAAGCAGCATTTATTGTGTCATTCTATGTCTATAACGCAGCAAAAACTTAACTTTAAAAATGAGTAGAATTTTAACATAACTTGACTAATATAACAACCAAAATAATAAGTTAAGCATTTACCGAGTCATCTTTGTCTATGGTTAATCAAGGTCCTCCTAAGCATTATCCGCACTGATCTATGTCGTCAGAAAATTAAAACCAAAATTTTGATAGAGTTCTAGCTAAGAAAATATTAAAATCTTAAGTTTTTTAAAAAATATTTTTGCATTATAACTATTTAAAAAAATAAGAAAACCTAAAAATATTTAAAGTGATTTTGTTAGAGTTTCTCCCTCTCACCTCAGAGAAAAATTTAATAAACATATTTAAAGTAAAATACTAGAAATATTATTGAGCATAGTTTTTACAACATAAACTAGGAAATATTTTACAAGAACTTAGACTAAAAACTGAAAACTAAAACCTAAAAACTAAACTATTTATATAAACTGTGTTTCTACAGTGCATATGGGGGTTGGGATTCACGAGCTAAAAAGCCCGTATTTATAGAGGCTAAAAAGTACTATTTAACATTTTTTATTATTTTTTTACTATTGTATTCTTGAAAAATTTGGCCAATAAATTGACCATTTGCAACACTTTTTATATATTTTTTCTTCTTTTTCCACACTGATGGCTCTTCATCAATACGCAAATCTTAGCTCGTGATTTGGTGTGACGCGGTGGCTGAAGGCATGGAAATGACTTCATTGAGCGCCTTGAATGCATGATCAAACAGTGGAGAATTGAAGTTAAATGCAGGACCAGGTGGACTAGATGGGACCAAGATCCATGACCTTTGATTGATTCAAAGTAGGTTGATCGTATGGCTACAAAAACAAACACATGTGGAACTTGCTACACCGAATCTGGCGAACCTACTGAAAAAAGGGACCCACCTAACGACACTGTCTAGCGTCTAAAGAAGAATGCGATGCATGTCTCGCGATCCAACAGTTCACAACAAATGGCAGCATGATCCAAGGGCTGTGGAGCTGCCACGTGTCCCCTTTAAGAATAAATTTGAATCTTTGAAGTGCTTTTGAGGCATTTGTTGTCTGATTTTGCCCGTTTTGGTGCCTTTTTACTTTGTTTTTCCACCAGATTTTAAATATAAAGATAGAAAATTGAAACAAAATTAATTATTTTACAAAAATAATATTTACAATAGTATTAAATATATTTATTTTATATGAAAGCACATAAAAATAATTATAAGCTTCTAAAATTCTAGCCACTATTGGTTTGACACATATATGATTTTTAAGACTTGAAAATATTTTTAGAAATTACTAAAAATATTATAAAACATACTTACAAACTAAAAACATACTGTCAAATACATGAAGACTCAAAATAAAATTAATACGCATTATTTTTACGGTTTTGATTATTTACAAAGTAAACACATATTTAGCACATCGAAACAATTTTAAAAATTACTAAAAATATTATTAAACATACAAACACAATAAAAATACATTTTTAAACATATTTTTACACTAAGACACTAAAATAGTATTTATCACTTAATTGCTATAATTAAGGAGTTTTAACAAGAAATATTAATGCAAAATGATTGATTTTAGCTTTAGAAGTTATGCATTTTCTAAGTCTCATCAGTTATAGAAGCATGATTTTTTTCATGCATCGAGTGGCCTGGTGGTCGCATAGACTGGCCCATCGTGGTCTTCACCGGCCTGTCGATTGCCTTGTGGCGGCATGCCGGTCTTTCAAGAAATTTTTTAAATTTTCGGCCTATCGGTCCCATGCTCCAACCTATCGATTAGTCTATAACGGCTTGTTTTCTAGTCATTAGAGTTGCATTTGCAACGGTCACATCGAGCAAAATTTGATATTTTAAGCCATATTTAAGTGCTAAGAGGATATAAATACCCCTCCATTCCTTGTGGTCAATACCAAGCATTAATTGCAAGCTTTCTTGCGTTATTTTGATTGTAAAGCATTCATATCTTCACACACTCTTGAGCTTACATATTCTATATTCTTCTTGAGGATTGCTTACACCCTCCAAATTAAGTCTTTCATTGTATTCATCATTTCTTTAAAGAGTTTATCATGTAAGTGAGCCAAATTGTCAAAACACCGTTTTAGTGATAGGTTCCCAAGCCTTAGAAATTGGGGATTTTTAGTTTGTCAATCTTTGTAGAAAATTAACATTGTAAGAGGTTATAGTAAGCCCTAATAGAATAAGTTACAACTGTTGTACAAGGACTGATCATGTCAAAAAGATGATCGTTATAGTAGAAGAGGTTAAGTCAACCTTTGCTCAACAACAATGGATATAGGCATATTGACAAACCGCTATAAATAGCATTTGTTCTCTATCCTAGACTCTTTACTTTAATTCATTTATTTCTTTTTAAGTTTATTGCAATTTCCATTTGTGTGAATTTATTTATTTTGTGAAATTTACTTAGAAATTTCCAATAATTGTGAAAAAGTTTTTATAACCTAATTCATCTCCCCATTTAGGTAGTCATTCTTGGGCTAACACACTCTCGTTTCTCTTTCTCCATATTAGAGCTCATCCTCACCTACACAAAAATCTTGGTTAAATCTACAACCCTCTCCGATAGCAAGATGGCTATGACATTTCAAATGACCCCCATGACCCACAACTTTGAGACAACAACATCTAGCTATGATCATAATTGAGGAGATCTTTGTTAGATGTGTATGCCCTTAAGAGTAAAAATGCAATATGTTTTTGGAGACATTTTTATCAATATAGAATTTATTTATTATTTATATACCAAATCTTGTTCTCTTTATGTTCATATTTGTTGAATGTATGTTAAGCAAACAAAAGTCTGAGACTGTCGGTCTAAACCTTTAAGAATTGAGCATAAGATGGACAGATTATGCGAAAGACATGATTCATAAAGTGACGTTCTAAAACATAAGATCCACAACTGCAGGAATAAAGTTGGGCGCTATATTCGTGTAAAGATTGTCATGTTGTCTATATCCCTATTGGGAGATAGTTTGTCTTGGCCATCGAAGATAGACTCTGTTAATAGAAACATTGGCATATTGTCATAGGTGACAATGTGTTAGATCGAGACATAAAGTGAATTGATTTGGGTTAATAATTCTATCTTAGCAAATCCATGCACTTTAGACAATCATTTGTATTGTATCTTAATCTTGAGATGAATAGTGGGCCCGTTGTCTTGACTTGTGTCTTTGGATGTACCAAAGGGTGACACCCATATTTTAATAGTGGTACGCATGCCTGTACGTTGGAGGCATGACTCTTGATAACATAGACCTATTATTCATAGATATGGAATCCATAGCTCCTCTTTAGGAGTAGTGATATCCTCTTATATGCGTTATCTTGTAATTGGAAAGCTAGAGCGCTCAACCATTTGGATATATAGGTGTGACTGAATGTTGTACTGTCTTTGGATGGTAAGTTTTCCGTTGGTGAGATAATGGAACGTAAAATAAAAATAATCAAAAAGGTAAAACAGAACTTGTCCTCAGGCTGATTATGGATAATCCTATAGGGATATGATACATTACGATATGTCATGGAGACTTAGCTATACAGGCTTCATAATTCTATATATATCGAGAGTGTAGCTCTAAGCTTTTAGTTGAGTAGGGTTGGGGTTGATAATTATGAAATGTATATTTGAGATATTGGGTTTCATAATTATCGGGAGCTTGAATTATATAGGTCTATTTGGTCCCCTTTGCTAGCTCATAAAAATCCTGCAATAATATGGCGTGCTTTTCCAATAATTGATGACTTATGTCAGATTTAACAGATCGGCTAAAATTTAGAAGAATCAAATAATTCATGTCTATTTATCGGTTGAATTAATTTTGTGACAAAATTTATTCATGATAAACTTGTTGAATTATTAGTATCAGATAATTCTTGTTTGTTTATCAATTGATTTAATTTTGAATAAATTAAATCAAGATAAACTTGTAGAATTATCAGGAATTTATTTATTTTTATAGAGATTATCTAGATAAATTTGTTTTAATTAGATAACTTTTCTATTAGGTTATTTGAATTAAAATTGAGACTTTATCCTATAGAATCTCCGATGGAAAAATAAAAGAATCGCTAAGATTTTTATCATAGGTTCGGCATGGCGATCCTCATGTTCGGCTTGCCGATGGGGCAAGTTCGGCATGCCAGTTAGAGAAATCGGCATGCCGACCATGCGATAAAAAGATCACGTGTTTTCACGCAGATTTCATCAGATATTGATCTGAATTTTATTCTGATTCAAATTTTTAAGGCCTTATCTGATAAGGACTGACTCCTAGGCCTAACCTCTATAAAAGGGGAGTGAGTCTCATATTATTTAGATCAATTGAGAGATTAAGAGTGAAACTCTACTGGTGAGATTCTAAAAACTCCCTAAAAGCTCTTGTTTACAAATCATAAACACTAGCTTTAGGTTATCTCAATTAGTTGGAAGGAGAGTCGCTTGATAGAAGAGCTGTACGTGGGAGCCTACACTCACTCCGATCGTGGATAGAGAATAGTAAAGAAGGCCAGTTAGTTGAGGTGCTTCTGAAACGTTACTTCTCTTCACTAATTGAGGAAGCTTTTTGGCATTTACAAGGTTAGTAAGATTTGGTTAATTTATGCATATAGCATGTCAAACTTGTGTTTTAGAAAATACTTTGATATAAAAATTTTAAAATTTCATTGCGTACTATTTTTCCAACAATTGGCATCGAAGCCATGGTTTTTACATAAATTTGCAAGTTTGTGATCATGCTATATGTATAAATTATGTGATCTTGATCTCTCCTATGCTTGAATTTAATTTTATAGAGAGTTGGCACTCTAGGTTTCTATATATTTTTATATGTTGTCATGGATTATGTAGTGAATGTTTATTAATTAATTATAGTTGATTAAATTATTATTTAATTATTTATTAATTAATTAATTTATGCTAGTTATGGTTCTTTAGAGGCTAGAATGTGTATCTAGATTTTTCATGAAATTAGATGGCGGATTATCATCTCCGTCTAGGAATTATTATTTAATTTTAATTTGTAAGAATTTTATAATTAAATAATCATTTGTAGAAGACAGATCTAGAAGATGGATAATGGCATTCCTAGGTATTTCTTGAATCTCTAATTTTATGTTTTGAATTGTTGAAAATAAAAATGATAAATTGCATTAGAAATTGTATTTTTTGAAAATGGCGATTTCTGCTCGGTCGGCATACCAAACCCTCCAGTTTGGCAGGCCGATGGTCGCAGATTGACAAGCTGGATGTGAGGTTTGGCAGGCCATCAAAGGGGCAAAAATCAGGTGGCTCTAGCGGCAGGCCGATTAGTCATGAACCGCCTGGATGATCTATAGAGATCAACAGGCTAGTGGGTCATGACCGGTAAGCCGATCATCCAGATCGGTTTCTTAGCAGAGTGCTAAAACATTATTCCTAAAAAGGTGTAGTTTTTGATGCAGTTTTAATTTTATTTTTGAAATAATTTTGAGAAACATTAAACTTTGGATATGACTAGAAATTTGGAGTATTCGATTCATATGGGATTGAAGACTTGAAGATGAGCATTACATGAAGAAGGATACAACTTGAGGATTCAATGATGAAGAATCAATAAAATGTTTTGATTATTCTCTTGTAATCTTTATTTTCTATTCTTTAGGGTGGAATCATAATATTAAGGTTATTTATTATAATTTTGCTTGTAGCTTTGCTTGATTGCTTTGCATGTCTGCATTATAATATGATTTGCCATGTATATTGATAACATGCCATATAGAATAGGGAGTGCCACGCAATTTAAATTGTTCATACATGTCTTTTAAAATAAAACCTTGATTTCAAAAGATTGAGTGAGAGAAGGTTTTCGAAGAGAGGACCTAAGGCCTCCATCGTTAGTCCATAGGAAGAATATGGTGGTTAAAGGGATTTCTATCATGTACCAGATTGGATCTCTGAGAGGATAAGGTATTTTAGCATAATTTATGGTTGCACACCCTTAGGTGGTGATTATAAATTATGGATAAAATATTGAAACGATGATTATACACTCATGTTAATTTTATTATTAACCTCCCCTAGGAGCTTTGTTAATAAAATTAATGGCCAAAGAAACGATTATTAATATATGCTGGATCATACGGGTCCTAAATGGCATATATTAATCAAGAGGGGATTCGTGTTCTTGATTGAATTTGGCATGACTCTCCTAAGAACTTGTTGAATTCTGAATTGGAAATTTTCGTTGTAAGGTTATGATATTTTCAAGGTTTTGACACATAAATACATTTGTATGTTTTTACATCATTGTGTTATCTTACTAAAATATTATGATATGTTTGCTTATGTTTGGTATATGATTCTTTAATATAGATTAAAAATGTTTAAAAACGCTTTATCATCGATACTTGACAAAACCCAATTAATTGGTGAGAATTATAATGATTGGAAACGAAACCTGGACATCGTCCTATCTTTTGAGAAACTAAAATTCATGTTGACAAACCCTTGTCCTCCCGAGCTTACGAGAGACTCCACTAATGAGCAATTCCAAGTGTACGTTCGCTGGAAAGATCTAAACGATCAGACCCACTGTTATGTTATGGCTAGCATGAATAACGTGCTGTAGGCTCAACACAAGGATTATGAGACTGCTAAGTAGATCTTGGATAATCTAGAAGACATGTTTGGTGGCTAGGCCTTAACAAAACGGCAAGGGGCACTTCAAAAAGTCTTAAACTGTAAGCAGAGACTGAGGACATCTGTAAAGGAGCACATGATGTTGGTCATGGGTTACCTTGTTGAGGCACAAACCAATGGAGCCGACATCGAGGTTAAAACTCAGATGACTATGGTCTTTGAGACTCTATCAAAGGAATTTATTCCATTTAGAGCTACATTTAATTTGAGCAATAGGAAGGATATAACCTTAACAGAGTTGATGAAACAGTTACAGGAGTTTGAACTGCTAATCAGGGAGCCTCCTGCTAGTGGAGAGGCAAATTTGGCTACTACTTCGAGTTCCAATCCCAACTCTATGAATGGAAAGAAACAATGTGCCAAAAATGGGTAGCCTTCTGTTCCTGCTAAACAACAAGAGCAAGAAGAAGAAGAAGAAGAACTTGAAGAAGCTTAAGTGCTTCTATTGTAGAAAGGTAGGGCACATAAAGAAGGATTACAAGGACTTCCTTTCAAAGGAGGTAGGTGTGATCTTCTATGTTTAGAAACTTGTTTAGTTGAGGAATCCAGTGACATTTGGGTCATAGATTCTGGTGCAACTAATCGTGTTTGTGTTTCTCTGCAGGGGTTCAAAGAAACGAGAAGTTTGCTTCATGAAGACTTCACGCTTCGGATGGGCGATGTATCCTTGGTCTTAGCTGAAGTAGTGAGAGACGTCCATCTTTATTTTGATAATTATAGGAATTTAATTTTGCGAGATTGTTTTTATGTTCCTAAATTTAAAAGAAATTTAATTTCTGTAGCTCGTTTATTTAAAGACTCCTATTTGGTTTCTTTTAATAATAAAGTGGTAATTCGTAAAAACAAATCTTTTATCTATTCTAGATGGATGCAAAATAATCTATATTTTATCAAACCTAAGATGGACTTACTACTTCATGCTGAGATAAATGATAATAACTCTAAAAGACTTAAAACTTCTCACTCTAATAAGACTTATCTTTTTCATTTGTGCCTTGGTCATATTAACTTGAATAGGATTCAAAGGTTGGTAAATGATAGACCTTTAAGTCACTTAAAGATGGAATCTATATCTCAATGTGAATCTTATTTGGAGGGTAAAATGACCAAAAGACCATTCGGGTCTAAGGGCAATAGGCCGAAGGGGTTTTAGAACTTGTGCATAGTGATGTTTGCAGACTGATGAACATCCAGGCACGAGGAGGGTATGAGTACTTCGTCACTTTTATTGACGATTACTCAAGGTATGAGTATGTATACCTGATGCACTACAAAAGCAAAACTTTTGACAAGTTCAAGGAGTTTCAGGCTGAAGTGGAAAAACAATTGGGTAGACCTATAAAGGCACTTTGCTCCGATCGAGGTGGAGAATATCTTTTTGATGAGTTTCTAGGACACTTATTAGAGAATGCGATTTTATCCCATTTGACTGCGCCGGGCACTCTGCAGCAGAATGGCATGGCGGAGAGAAGAAATAGGATTTTATTGAACATCATTAGGTCCATGATGAGTTATTCATCATTGCCTTTATCCTTTTGGAGACATGCACTACAAACCGCATGTTATCTTTTAAACAATATGCCTTCAAAATCGGTCCCTAAAATTCCTCACGAGTTATGGACGGGCAAGAAGACATCCTTAAACCATATTCGCATATGGGGATGTCCAGCTCATGTCTTGTTTGAGGATGCAAATAAGTTGAAAGTATGTTCGGAAGTTTGCATGTTTGTAGGATATCCAAAAGGGACTAAACGGGGTTATTTCTATGACCCAAAGGAAAATAAAGTCGTGGTTTCAACTATTGCAACCTTCCTTGAGGAAAGTTACATGGACAACTTTAAGCCCCAAAGCAAAGTGGTGCTTGAGGAGTTTACGAGTGATCCAATCACTCCAAAGGTTCTGAATCAAACTGTTCTTATCAGTGTAGAAAAACCAAATGAACTTGAACAACAACCTAAGGGGCTTTGGCGTAGCGGGAGGATCGGGCATCAACCTGAGAGGTATATGTTTAATAGTGAGGCCTTCTTGGCCAAACCAAATGAACATGACAAGGATCCTTGCACTTACATAGAGGCTATTGAAGATGTTGATTCAAAACTCTGGACAAAGGCCATGAACACAGAGATAAAGTCTATGGAGACTAATTAGGTCGGGGAGCTAATGGATCTTCCTGAAGGGGTAAAACCCATAGGGTGTAGTGGATCTTTAAAAGGAAAAGAGGAGCGGATGGAAAGGTCGAAACCTTTAAGGCTAGACTGGTAGCTAAGGGTTATACGCGAAAGGAAGAAACGATTACGAGGAAACCTTTTCGCCGTTAGCCATGCTTAAGTCTATCTGGATTCTCTTGTCCATAGCTGCCACTCTTGATTATGAGATTTGACAGATGGATGTCAAGACGGCTTTTCTAAATGGCTATCCTGACGAGTCCATTTATATGGAACAAGTAGACGGGTTCAAAGTCAAGGGTCGGGAGGGTAAGGTTTGTAAGCTCCTAAAGTCAATTTATGGACTTAAGAAGGCTTCCCATTCTTGGAACATAAGATTTGATCAGGTGATCAAGACTTATGGGTTCTCACAAAATATGGATGAGCCATGTGTTTACAAACAAATTAAGGATGGGAAAGTAGTTTTTCTATTGCTTAATGTAGATGACATTCTGCTAATTGGCAATGACGTTGGGGCGTTGTCATCTATCAAATTATGTTTGACCAAGAAGTTTGACATGAAGGACATGGGTGATGCTAATTTTGTTCTCGATATCCAGATCTTTTGGGATAGGAAGAACAAAATGATAGCTTTGTCACAAGCCGGCTACATAGATAAAATTCTCAAGAGGTTTGCAATGTAGGATTCCAAGAAAGGTGGGCAACCAACTAGGTCTGGAATTACTCTTTCTAAGAAACACTCTCCGAAGTCTGAGAAAGAAAGACAATACATGAAGAAGGTGCCTTATGCTTCGGTAGTGGGTAGCCTTATGAATGCCATGCTTTGCACATGACCAGATATTTGTTATGCGGTCGGGATTGTAAGTCGATTTCAAGCAAATCTGGGACAGAACCACTGGGTTGTGGTTAAGCATATTTTCAAGTACTTGAGAAGGACTCGAGGGTATATGCTTGTATATTTAGGTGAGGACTTAACTCCTCTAAGATATACTAATTCAGATTTTTAATCTTGTCTAAATTCGTGGAAATCGACTTTGGGGTTTGTGTTTACTCTAGGCGAAGGTGCCTTCAGTTGGAGAAGTGTGAAGCAAGATTGCTCTATGGATTCAACAATGGAGGCCAAGTATGTGGCAACTAGTGATGCTTTGAAAAAAGCAGTGTGGCTCCACAAGTTCCTTGGGGATCTTGAGGTAGTTTCTGGTATGGATAAGGCGGTATCACTGTACTGTGACAACAATGTATAGGTAACTAATGCTAAGGAACCAAGATTTCACAAGAAGAGTAAGCATATTGATTGAAAGTATCATGTGATAAAGAACTTCATCGAGGGCGTGCATGGCATAGTGTGCAAAATCATGTCAAAGGACAATTTAGCTGATCCAATCATGAAGACACTTACTAGGAGAGTCTTCAAGAGACTTGTGGAAGCTTTGTGGATGCGAGATTTGTTATATTTACTCACTTAGTGCAAGTGGGAGATTGTTAGATGTTTATGCCCTAAAGAGTAAAAATGTAATATATTTTTGGAGACATTTTTATCAATAAAGAATTTATTTATTATTTATATACCAAATCTTGTCCTCTTTACGCTCATATTTGTTGAATGTATGTTAAGCAAACAAATGTTTGAGACTGTCTGTCTAAACCTTTAAGAATTGGGCAAATAATGTACAGATTATGTGGAAGACATGATTCTTAAGGTGACGGTCTAAAACATAAGATCTACAATCAAGGGAATAAAGTTAGGCGTTTATTCATGTAAAGATTGTTATGTTGTCTATTTCCCTATTGGGAGTTGGTTTGTCTTGGCCATCGAGGTCAACTCCGTGAATAGAAACATTGGCACATTGTCATGGGTGACAATGTATTGGATCAGGACATAAGTGAATTGATTTGGATTAATAATTCTTTCTCGGGAAATCAATTCACTTTAGACAATCATTTGCATTGTATCTTAATCTTGAGATGAATAGTGGGCCTGTTCTCTTGACTTGTGTCTTTTGATGTACCAAAGGGTGACACCCATATTTTAATAGTGGTATGCATCCCTGTACATTGGAGGTATGACTCTTGATAGCGTAGAGTTGTTATTCATAGATATGGAATCTATAGCTTCTCTTTAGGACTAGTGATATCCTCTTATATGTGTTATCCTGTAATTGAAAATTGAAGAGCTCAACCATTTAGATAAATAGGTGTAACCGAATGGTATACCATCTTTGGATGGTAAGTTTTCTGATGGTGACATAATGGAACGTAAGATAAAAATAATCAGGAAGGTAAAATAGAACTTGTCCTTAAGCTGATTATGGATAATCCCATGGGGATACGATACATTAGGATATGTCATTGAGACTTAGCTATACGGGCTTTGTAATTCTATATAGTTCGAGAGTGCAGCTCCAAGCTTTTAATAGAGTAGCGTGGAGTTGATAATTATGAAATGTATATCTGGGATATTGGGTTTCATAATTATCGGGAGCTTGAACTATATTGGTCCATTTGGTCTCTTTTGCTAGCTCACAAAAATCCTGTAACGATACGGCGTGCTTTTCCAATAATTGGTGACTTATGTCAGATTTATCAGATTGGTTGAAATTCGAAAGAATCAAATAATTCTTGCCTGTTTATTGGTTGAATTAATTTTATGACAAAATTAATTCATGATAAACTTGTTGAATTATTGGGATCGGATAATTCTTGTCTGTTTATCAGTTGATTTAATTTTGAATAAGTTAAATCAAGATAAACTTGTAGAATTATTAGGAATTTATTTATTTTCCTATAGATTATCTAGATAAAATTGTTTTAATTAGATAACTTTTCTATTGGATTATTTAAATTAAAGCTAAGGCTTTATCATATAAAATCTCGGGTGGAAAATAAAAGATTCGCTGAGATTTTAATCATAGGTTTGGCATGCCGATCCTCCCGTTCGGCCTGTCGATGGGGCAAGTTCGGTATGCCGGTTAGATAGATCAGCATGCTGACTGTGCGATAAAAAGATCATGCGTTTTCACGCAAATTTCATCAGACATTGATCCGAATTTGATTCTGATTCGAATTTTTGAGGCCTTATCTGTTAAGGAATGACTCCTGGGCCCAACCTCTATAAAAGGGGAGTGAGTCTCATTATTATTTAGATCAATTGAGAGATTAAGAGTGAAACTCTGCTGGTGAGATTTTGAAAACTCTCTGAGAGCTCTTGTTCACAAATCACAAACACTAGCTTTGGGTTTTCTCAATTGGTTGGAAAAAGAGTCGCATGGTGGATGAGCTGTACGTGTGAGCTCACACTCACTCTGATCGTGGATAGAGAATGGCAAAGAAGGGTAGTTGATTGAGGTCCTTTGGGAACGTTACTTCTCTTTACTAATTGAGGAAGCTTTTCGGCATTTACAAGGTTAGTAAGATCTGGCTAATTTATGCATATAGCGTGTCAAACTTGTGTTTTGGAAAACACTCTGATATAAAAATTTTAAAACTCCACTACATACTATTTTTTCAACAATCTTTAGGGCGAGGTTTAGTGACTCTGATCCACATCGTCGTCGCTTGCACTGGAGAAGAGATTTCTTTGATCGAGAAGCTCCGATTGAGGCTATTCCTGTGTCGAACCAGTCGAGAAGCTCTGATCTTTTTTGGGCTTCTAGCAACGTCGTTGGCGTCAAAGGGGGAAATATATCCAGTAGGATAGGCAACGTGTCCTAGTAGTACACATCCAGATAGTACACAAATTATCCCTACTTGGCAGAGTCTTGACGCCTTGGCAGAGTCTTGACGCCTAAATAAGCGGGCCTAAACCCAAAACATCCAACCACATTTAGTGCCCTCTTGGTCACAAGCTCACGTTAATATTCTCGGAAACCTCCGTGAGACGTGTAAAGAATATATAAACGGCTAACCTGCGCTATCACTTACCGATGTGGAACAAAACTAGTATAGGTATATTTTTACTTTTGAAAATATCAATGCTATAGTTAGATATGTAAGTGTTGACGCAACATGCCAAAACGAGCTAGAAATATGTCATAAATTCTTACATATTCATGTAGACTTCATGTACAAAGAATAATTTTCTCAGATACACATACACATATAAGACCCTCCAATAAAGTAGTGGCACTACTAGGTTAGCAAAAGCAGTAGCACTAGTTGTATTTGTGACCTACTATGGCTACAAAAAGGTCGGTGTCGAAGATCTGTTTGTCAAATTTTCAATCTTTTAAAGATTGCAAAATTAGATAGAAATAAAGAATATAGGTTAGTGATCTTGTAAGCAAAACAATAATGCACACAAACTGCTAAATGTACTTGTCTAATATAACATCGAGAAGTATATACAATTACAATGTATAAATTTCTGTTGAGGTTGAATAGCAAACAAGCTGACTTTCCCTGCGTCTCTCTCTCTCTGCTAGGGTTTTGTTGTGGTCTAGCTACGCTACCCTTCCTCTTCTCTTCTTGGCTCACAGTTTCAGTATTTACTTGGGAGCATAGCGGCTGGGGATGTCCAGCGTGGGAGTGTGGCCTATGAGCCGGCTTCTTGGCCGTTTCGCCAAGGGGAGATGGTTCGAAGTTGGGGTCAACAAGCGTGCTCCTTGGATTGCGATTTTATCTTCATTTTTTTAGCCGTGTATTTTAATTGTAATTAAGGCAAAGTTGTTTTCGCATGATTTATCTTTATTTAACGATGGTGGGTCTCACCGTTTGATTTTATTTGTATATTTGAGTGGTTATAAGTGGCGTGTGTATTAGTATCTGACTAAATTTGTTTCTATATAGTGTCACTTGTGTTCCTTGTATTTGGAGTTTGGACGCAGTCTGCTGGTTTTGTCTATCAACTCTTGTGATTTTTTATTATGAGTTTTGGTCTTGCTTAGCTTTTGTGTCCAGCAAGTTTTTCTACATTGGCTACCGATATATGATTTGCCCCTATTCTTCATATAAACGTTAGGACATGAGGTGGTTTTATACACATGGCACTCCAAAACAGCACGCTTGCGCCTGAATGTAATATGAAGCATAGAATTGTCCATCACTTTCCGATGTAGGACGGCCATATTATTTAAGATGCGCAAGCAATACGCCAATATGCTTGCCACCGCCCATCAAATAAAACAAGATAAAATTAATTTCCTCAAAGTATATACCTCCCCACATATCTACAAGTACATATTACATACAAATAAAAATGGGTTCAGTCAGTTTTAATCAAAATTTTTAGTTACTATAATGTAAATATTTTATATACTACAAAGGTACAATATAAAGTTCTCACATCCTACAATTTATAGTTTTAACCACACTTTTCTAATAGGCTATACAAAAATAATCTAATAAAACAGTAGCACATTGCATTTATATGTGGGCACAAAGTTGTCAATAGTCAATTTTGTACAAGGCCCCTCTGTAGGCCTAAGCTCATCATTCTCGTTTTGTAGCATTGACAGGCTTGCTCTGTGGACCCAAGCCACACTTAGGGAACTCACATGGGTGGTGGTTTGGTAAGTTATGAGTAGTCAAATGGGCCCATTTATTTAAGTTTGATTCGATTTTAAATTCCACTTGGAGGGTTTTAAAATTAATTGAACTGCAATAAATAGGTGATGGAGAAAAATAACCTAAAAATCCTCCTTTTTGCCTTAGAAAATAGTTCACAAGGCCTTTTCTTTGCCTTAGAATAGCTCAAGAAATTGAAATCCAAGCCTAAAATTCTTCCCTATGGCAAAAAATGTTGAAAAACTCTAGTCATGGAGCACCAGGCGTGCCTCCGAAGTGCGCTTCTGAGAGCATCTCTCCAAGAGAGCCTTTTTTTGCATTGATACAGCCTTTATTTGAGTTGCAGACTCATCACCGAGGTGTCGTAAGTACACCTTCGTGAACACTTTGATCACACGTCAAGCATCTTGGACTTAGCAACAATGGCGAAACCTTGCACTGGAAGGGGTATCATGCGTGCCAAGCCTCTAAACTAGAGAGTCAAATTAGATCAAGCTCTCTTAGGAGCTTCAGGCCTAGACAAAGGTCTAAGAATCTATGAGAAATCCATAATTCAACTTAATTACATATCATGTATAGCCAACCCAAAATTCAAACGTGGAAAACCCCTAATGTAGTTTCTCTAGAGGGAAGGGAGTGTTGCATTCATCCTCAAAGCATAGAGGCATTATTTGCTAAGCAAACCAAATTTCATCAACATCTCCTATCAATACCACTCACCTTCACTATCCAAAGGATGAATATTTGAGAGGCCCTTCCCATTTATTTTATGTCATTTCTTGCTCCCAAAAAGCTTCAAAGGTCTTCTTTTTCTTCCAAGTTTGTACTCTTCAAACTTAAAAATTTTTGGAGAAATTCCTCACCTTCAAGATTAGGTCCCTCCTCTGCTGTCCCTTCAACTTTTTCGAGTTTTTGCAGGAGTATTACTAAAACACTTCAAACTTTACCCAGGCCTCTCACAACCCAAGAATTGTCCAAATCTTGAGTTTTATATTTCGGCAATCCAAACCTAGTGCCAAAGATGAATTGCATTCATCTCCCTACGAAAAACTAAAAGACTCCAAAACTTCGACCACTAAATCTCCCTTTCTTCGTTTTACAAAGATAACCTAGATCCACAACCAGAGCTGGGTTTGCTTTTAGCCCTCATGAAGATAGCTTTGTCTCTATTCTCTGTACCAAATCTCCATTAACGATTTGCTTCTCCTCCCACCATCATCGCTTATGTCAATTCCTCCACTATCGTATTTTGTATTCTTTTGGTTGTCACCAATATCTCATTGTAGGTCATCCCGAAGCTTCTTTGTACGAACTTATTAATTGCTCCGGCCACGTCAACATCAACGCTCACAAATTGAAAGCTTACATGTGTGCTACCTCAACATGCCATACCTGCGGATCTCTCGAGCCTAAACAGTAGTTAAACCAAAATTTAAAAGAAAATGAAAAAAAAGAAAAAGAAATTCATTTAAAGTTTCTAAATAAATGTGAAAATTAGTCGTCTATTGTGACAATCGTTATTTTTTAATGGGTAAAAATTGTATATAAATTAATTATTAGTGTGCCAATTTAGACTTTGTAAAAAAAAAATGTTGCATTTGAAATCTATTTCATATTATTTATTCTACTTATTTTTAATTTTTCTAAAATTTTTCTACACTATTTAGTATAATTACCGAAGTACCCTTAGAACTTTTATTTAATTACAAAAATGCCATTTTGGCATTTTCCTTCAAAACTTTCCCATGAACTCTCCCTTATCCTCTCCTTTGTTGCCTTTCACCAAATCTCCAACAACCTCCCACATTCAATGGGATATCGATCTTATTTCCTTATCCTTTTCTTTCTTTTTCTTCTTTTCCTTTATTTAATGTTACTTTGTCCGTCTCCCTCTTCACTTTCTTCTTCTTTTCTTCTCCTTCTTCTTCCTCTTCTCTGCTTTCATTTTCCACCCATGACAGCCATTATATCAAGAGTGCAAATCCCAAAATCTCACTCATTCTTCAACAAAAATCATATAAACTTCAACCTAACGACTCATAGATCAAGGAAAATTGGGGATATTCAAGATCAAACAATACTTTTGAACTAAGTTTTGAGGTTAGATTTCTAAAACTTTAACTCTGATTTTAAGCTATATTTTGGCATGTAGATTGTGAAATATATGTTTTTGATGTTTAGACATGATTGTATATTATTTATATATAGTTTTTATGTTTAAAAAGTTGTTAGGGAACTAAGAAATTGATTAAATGGCTTAGAAAATGAATCTGAGTTCTCTGTATGAGTTTTTCTAGGTGCAAAACAACGTCATTTTTAAAAAATGACATGTCATTTTTTCATAAACTGCATGTTGTTTTTCACAGAAACTACATCTCATTTTCCTGAAAACGACATGTCGGTTTTCCACACAGAAATTCAATAAAAAGATACTTTAGATAGGATTCAAAACCCCAACCTCAGGTCAAGTAAAAAGGGGCCAAACCACTATGATAAGGATAGTTATTTGATAATTTATGGTTTTGAAATAATAAATAGTTTTCTACGTAGGTTGTAATTTTAAATAATTTTATAAAATCAAAATTTTTAATTATTTTAATTATAAATATTTTAAAATCATATTATTTAGTTTAAAAATCTAATTTAATATATTTTGTGCCAAATAAAATTCATATATTTTTTATTATTTTTTTGTTATTTTATAATTTACTGAAATTAAGCTAGAAAAATGATATTCACAATTTTAGTACATTAATAATTATGGCACACTAATAATAAAAATAAATGATAAATTGATAAAATTGAAAATTAATATTTAAGTTAAAGTATGTTAATTTTATACGTTTAAAGATAACGGCGTACTTGGAGCGTACGTGGAGAATTGTGTAAGCTGAAAAATTGTCAGTGGATATTTGTAAGAGGTAGGGAATTTATTACTCATCTTTTATGAGGCTTTGATGAATTAAAATTTGGTTGTTTTACTTTGCAAGATATGTAAATAATATTTTGAATGTATATGATTATACCTTAACACAATGATGTGGAACTCGTTCTGTATTGTACAGCGAGGAACATAATGATTTGACACATGTTGTAAATTGAGAAGCATGGTTAGAAAAACTAACTTGATTGATATAGAGGAATGATGAGATGTGAAAAGGGTAGCGGTTACGTTTTTGGACACGAATACTCTAAAAGGTAAAATAGGAGGGAGGTGATGACGCTCCCTTGGGTCGAAAGTCCCAAAACACATTGTACAAGAATCGACTTGGTGAGGACTCAGGGCTTGATGTCCCCTCACTGGAACACCCTTGGAACGTTTGGAGGGTGGCCAAGCATGCCTATTTGGGTTTCGATGAGTTGAGTGATACTCTATTTAACGTAGATACCTAGGAACAGTGATGAATGGTAATATTTGTATAAATGTATAAGTATGAAACTTTGTAATGCTTAACTATGGTATCCAAGGAATGTGAGCATGAGAAACCTCCTAATCTAGAATATGATGTAAATTGACTAACCATGTAGTTTTAATGTGATAATGAATAAAACCTTATGGTGAGTAATGATTTTTCCTACTGGGCATGTCGATGCTCATCCTTATCATATTTACATCTCTCAGGTGGAACTCAGTGCAACCTATCTGATAAGGAATAGGCAACAACACTACTGGTTTCGTGTTAGAAGATCTTGTTTGTTTGTAATTCATATAGAACATGTAAGATTTCTATTACTTTTGTGATGGTTGTGTTAAGTTATTTGGGAATTGTACTATAGTGATGATGACTGTATTTTAAATATTTGGTGCTACACTAAAAGCTGTGGCTAGTATTTAAACGTTTATTTTTATTTTTGTTTAAAGACCCATGGGCACTATTCTATTGATTTGAATGATATTGAATTTAAGTTCGTTTTTATTTATTTAATACTACAAACCCCCACTTAGGGGCATTATAGAATTTTTGGTATTAGGGTCTAGTTTCGGTTAACCAAGGGAATGTAGCACCACCTTACAAATTAATCTTTTGAAATGGTTTTAATGTTAAGTGTTAATGTCATCATCATTGGGTATTAATCCTGGTTAAATTTGCGCAGCCAGTAGAAACTATGCCGCCAAGACATCAAGTGCAATCGTTTGAGTAGTCACAACTGGTCAAACATGCTCAAGAAGTTGAGCAACCTAAATCGATGGAACAAGCTCAAGCAGTTGAGCAACCTAGAAGGGCAATGCAGCCTCAAACAGCTACACCGGAAGTGGATAATCTGGGACAAATTCTTCAAGCTTTCCAAAATGTGCAAATATCCGTAGAGGCTCTTGATTCCAAGCAATGACATTTAACCCTACTAAAGGAGTTCATGAAGCAAAAACCCCCTACATTTAGTGGAGAACCCAATCCTATCATAGCAGAACAATGGCTTAAGGTAGTCAAAAAGAAGTTGATACCTTAAGGATCCCACAGGAGTATTGGGTTAGCTTTTCAACATATATATTTGAGGGTAAAACCAAAGAATGGTGGGATCTTCAGAAAGACAACTATGACGTGTTGAACCTCCCATGGAAGCAGTTTGAAACCATATTTTGCAACACTTATATTCCTTAGAGCCATAGGCAAGCAACGATGCAAGAATTTGAAAACCTGGTGCAGGGAGATACAACAGTTGCTGAATACCATGCTTGATTCATAGAATTGTCTCGCTACAATCTTGGAGCTGTATCGGATCCAATGGCAAGGTGTGAGAAGTTCAAGAACAACCTGAGGCTGAAAATCAGAGAAATGATAGTTGTTGTCCCATCAACAAATTTTCTTGAACTTGTTGCTACAGCACAAAGGGCAGAGACATAATTAAATAACTCCTATAAAGAGTACAAAGGTTCTGGTGGACATCAAAGGAAGATAAACAAGAAGGAGAAGCCACAAGGATAGGTCACTCAGCATAGTGGAGTGACTATTGGTGGCGGATCTTTTGGCAGCGGTCGTTTTCAACCATGCGCTTGTCATAACTGTGGACAAGTGGGACATCTGAGGAGGAATTGCCCTAACTGCCCTGCGCAATCATCCTTTGCACCATGGCCACAAGGAAGTCACTTTGGCTCCACTGTATGGGGAGGGAGTCAAAACCGAGAAGCACCCCAGAAAAATGCTCCAGCTTCACAAGTTTCAATAACTCAACCTCAAGGGTTCCAACCTTAGTACAACTACCAGCAGTGGCCACAGGGCTCTAATTTCTATGCCAATCATAATTTTCAACCGATCCCTCAGGGTTCAGTGAATCAAAGAGCATATTTCCTTAGGAGGAATAATAATAATAATGCAAGTAGTAGCCAAGGGAATCGAGGAAAGAGTGATAAGGGAAAGGCACTAGCTCAAGCTTATGTAGTTACGGCTATAGCTGGACAAGCAAAGCAGGTTGATCACTCTGTCGTAGATGGTATGATTCACGTGTTTCATTCTTGGCTCATGTATTGTTTGACATTGGTGCCACTCATTCATTTATATCTATGTTATTTGCTTCCGTACTGCAACTAGAAACAGAAACATGTAGTTTACCACTAACCCTTAGTACACCAATAGTTGGGATAGTTGAAGTATCCATAATTTATAAATCAGTGTGTATTGTTATAGGAGAACATAAACTATCAGCTGACCTATATGTAATAACTATGACAGAGTTTGATGTAATCTTAGGAATGGATTGGCTAACTAAATATCAAGCAATAGTAGATTGCCATAGGAAATGTGTCTCTTTGTTAACCAAGAATGGACAAGTCATTGAATTTCAAGCAAAGACAGGGGTAGTAAGCCGGCTCCTGTGCTAAAGACTTGCATTGGAGGATGAAGGAATTTCACCAATCTTGGGACAATCTTTGCATTGAAGGGAGAACTAAAGAAGAGCAACCCATCCTCTCACACTCCTATGGTGGATGAATTTCTAGATGAATTGCCTGGACTTCTACCTGATAGAGAAATTGAGTTTGTCATTGACTTAATTCCAAGAGCAGCGCCTATTTCTATTGCTCCATATCGAATGGCACCTGCTGAGAAGGTGGAATTAAGAAAGTAGTTGGATGAACTACTAGAGAAAGGATTTATTCAACCAAGTACGTTACCTTGGGGAGCTCCAGTGCTTTTTGTAAAGAAAAATGATGGATCGTTGAGGCTCTATGTTGATTATCGCTAGCTTAATCGACTGACTATCAAGAACAAGTATCCTCTGCCCTAAATTGACGAGTTGTTCGATCAGTTAGGAGGATCTTGCTACTTCTCAAAGATTAACTTATGATATGGATATCACCAACTGAAGATAAGGGAAGAGAACATTCCAAAGACAGCTTTTCGGACTCGCTACGGTCACTTTGAGTTCCTTGTCATGCCTTTCGGGTTGACCAATGCACTAGTAGCTTTCATGGACTTGATGAATCGTGTCTTTCGACCATACTTAGATCAATTTATCATTGTCTTCATAGATGATATCCTGATCTATTTCAAAACTGAAGAAGAGCATGTTGAGCATTTGAGGATTGCTCTACAGACATTGAGAGAACACGGCCTTTATGCAAAGAGAGAGAAATGTGACTCCTGGATGACAAAGTCAAGTTCCTAGGGCACGTTGTCTCTGAAGAAGGCATTTCAGCCGACCCCTCCAAGATTGAAGCAGTGCTAAATTGGGAACAACCCAAGAACATGTCAGAGATTTGAAGTTTCCTCGGATTAGCTAGATACTATCGGTGCTTTGTGGAAAACTTTTCAAAAATTGCCTCTCCATGGACGAGACTCACAAGAAAGAATGTCAAGTTCAAGTGGGATGACAAATGTGAAGAAGCATTCATAGAACTGAAGCAAAGACTCACTAGTGGACCTGTGCTGATCATACCTAACAACGAGGAGCCTTACACAGTGTACATTGATGCCTCAGGAAATGGTTTGGGTTGTGTGCTAATGCAGCATGGACGAGTAGTTGCCTACGCCTCACGCCAGTTGAAACCCCACGAAAGGAACTATCCTTCATGTCTCCAATAAATAAATTCTTTATTGATAAAAATGTCTCCAAAAACTTATTACATTTTTACTCCTTAGGGCATACATGTCTAACATGGACAGATATCCCAATTCAAGGAGATACGACTTATGAAGAAGTTCCTGTTCAGATATTAGATCGTGAAGTAAAAATGTTACGACATCGTGAAATTCCTTTGGTAAAAGTGATGTGGCAACATCATGGTGAAAGGAAGCTACATGGGAACTTAAGTCTAATTTGAGGGAGAAATATCCATATTTGTTTTAATAGTGTAATCAATTGTAGGAAATTTCGGGGACGAAATTTCTTAAAGGAGGGGAGAGCTATGACAACCGTTATTTTTTAACAGGTAAAAATTGTATATAAATTAATTATTAGTGTGCCAATTTAGACTTTGTAAAAAAATGTTGCATTTGAAATCTATTTCATATTATTTATTCTACTTATTTTTAATTTTTCTAAAATTTTTCTATACTATTTAGTATAATTACCAAAATACCCTTAGAACTTTTATTTAATTATGAAAATGTAATTTTGGCATTTTTTTTCAAAACTTTCCCGTGAACTCTCCCTTATCCTCTCCTTTGTTGCCTTTCACCAAATCTCCGACAACATCCTGCATTCAACGAGATATCGATCTTATTTCCTTTTTCTTTTCTTTCTTTTTCTTCTTTTCCTTTATTTAATGTTATTTCATCTATCACCCTCTTCACTTTCTTCTTCTTTTCTTCTACTTCTTCTTCCTCTTCCCTGCTTTCATTTTCCAACCATGGCAGCCATTATATCAAGAGTGCAAATCCCAAAATCTCACTCATTTTTCAACAAAAATAACATAAACTACATCCAACGACTCATAGATCAAGGAAACTTGGGGATATTCATGATCAAACAACACTTTTGAACTAAGTTTTGAGGTAAGATTTCTAAAACTTTAACTCTGATTTTAAACTGTATTTTGGTATGGAGATTGTGAAATATATGTTTTTGATATTTAGAAATGATTGTATATTGTTTATATATAGTTTTTATGTTTAAAAAACTATTAGGAAATTAAGAATTAGATTAAAGGGCTTAGAAAACAAATCTGGGTTCTCTGTATGAGTTTTTCTAGGTGAAAAACGATGTGTCATTTTTCAGAAACGACATGTCGTTTTTCCATACAGAAATTCAATAAAAAGAAGCTTTAGATAGGATTCAAACCCCCAACTTCAAGTTAAGTAAAAGGGGGCCAAACCACTAAGACAAGGATAATTATTTGATAGTTTATGGTTTGGAAATAATAAATAGTTTTCTACATAGATTGTAATTTCAAATAATTTTATAAATATCAAACTTTTTGATTATTTTAATTATAAATATTTTAAAATCGTATTATTTATTTTAAAAATCTAATTTAATATATTTTGTGCCAAATAAAATTCATATATTTTTTTATTATTTTATTGTTATTTTATAATTTACTGAAATTAAGTTAGAAAAATGATATTCACAATTTTAGTACATTAATGATTATGGCACACTAATAATAAAAATAAATGATAAATTGATATAATTGAAAATTAGGATTTAAGTTAAAGTATGTTTATTTTATACGTTTTAGGATAACGGCATACTTGGAGCTTACGTGGGAATTGTGTAAGCTGAAAAATTATCAATGGATATTTGTAAAGAAGTAGAAAATTTATTACTCATCTTTTATGAGGCTTTGATGAATTAAAATTTGGTTGTTTTACTTTGCAATATATGTAAATAATATTTTGAATGTACATGATTACACCTTAACACAATGATATGGAACTCGTCCTGTATTGTACAGTGAGAAACATAATGATTTGACGCATGTTGTAAATTGAGAAGCATGGTTAGAAAAACTAACTTGATTGATATAGAGGAATGATGAGACGTGAAAAGGGTAGCGGTTACGTTCTTGGACACGAATACTCTAAAAGGTAAAATAGGGGGAGGTGATGACGCTCCCTTGGGTCGAAAGTCCCAAAACACACTATACAGGAATCAACTTAGTGAGGACTCGGGGCTTGATGTCCCCTCACTGGAACATCCTTGGAATCTTTGAAGGGTGGCCAAGCACGCCCACCTGGGTTTCGATGAGTTGAGTGATACTCTATTTAACGTGGATACCTAGGAACAATGATGAATTATAAGATTTGTATATTTGTATAAGTATGAAAATTGGTAATGCTTAATTATGGTATCCACGGAATGTAAGCATAATAAACCTCATAATCTGGAATATGATGTAAATTGACTAACCATACAGTTTTAATGTGGTAATGAATAAAACCTTAAGGTGAGTAATGATTTTTCCTACTGGGTATATCGATGCTTATCCTTATCATATTTACATCTCTCAGGTGGAACTCAGTGCAACTTATCTGACGAGGAATAGGCAACAACACTGCTGGTTTTGTGTTAGAAGATCTTGTTTATTTATAACTCATATAGAACATGTAAGATTTGCATTACTTTTGTGATGGCTGTGTTAAGTTATTTGGAAATTATACTATGGTGATGATGACTATATTTTAAATATTTGGTGCTATACTAAAAACTGTGGTTTGTATTTAAACGTTTATTTTTATTTTTGTTTAAAGACCCATGGGCACTGTTCTATTGATTTGAATGATATTGAATTTAAGTTTGTTTTTATTTATTCAATACTACTAACCCCCATATAGGGGCGTTACATCTATTAAGTAAATAGATGAAAAACATTTAAATATAAAAGTTGTCCTAAATTTAGTTCTTGGACTAAAGAATTGTGTCACGATTTTTTTTTTTTATTATTGTTAAGTGAAATAGAATTGTGTCGTAGTTAGTCCCTATTGAAACAAACAAAGTGAAAAGGAAAAAAAAAACCCAAAATATGGTAGCTTGAAACCCAGTCTAAATTATTTTTTATAGTTTTCTTATTCTCTTTTAAACAAAAAATGAAAATTTTCTAGAAACGCATTAGATAATCTTTGTGTCCACCATATATTTCCTTAAATTAAGGAAACAAAAATTCTTATTTGAGGGTAGAGTTTGGAACAAGGCTTGGAGTAAGGGTTGCACCAAGATCAATGATAAAGGTGAAAGCAAAGGTTGGGATAGGGTTGAAATTAGAAGATGAGGTCGGGTTCAAGGTCTTGACTAGGGTGGTTAGAGACAAATCAAGACTAGGATTGGCCTCAACCATGTCAATCACAAGCTTGATCAGGAGTCATCCTTATGTCCTGACCTCGACCTCGACTCTAGTTCTGACCCCCAACGTAACTCCAACCTCAATTCTAGTCTCAATTTTTAAAAATAAAAATTTTCGTTCGTATAAAAAATTTTGCTTTGAAATTTTTCAAATCACAACAAATTTCAAACACAAAATTGAGATCTAAAAAAAAAAACTTGCAATTTTGTTTTAAAAATTAAAAAAAAGCTATTTAAAAATAGAATTTAGAATGGAGCTAAAGCTACCAACGACTAATATTTATTTTTTTAATAGAATATTAATTTTGACATAATTTTTGGTTGAGGACTAAATTTGGTGCAACTTTCTGTATTTAAGGATTTTCATCAATATATTTAACCGTGGAACTAACTTTGAGTAGTTTAGGGAAAATTTGCTACGACTTTTAATATGGGGGCAATTTCTAGAGAGAGGATGTTTTAGAGATCTCTCATGAATTGAACTAAAAAAAATGTTTAGTGATTAAGATGGATCATTGAGCAGGAAATCTTTCTCATTTTGTGGCATTATCTCATTGCAACTTCAGAATCCTTAACCAGGATCAAAGACTGCTGCAGCAAAACATTAGGCTTAATTTTAAAACATTAGGCTTAATAGATCAACTTGCTTAATTTTCAGCTCCTTTCGCTTCCACTTTTTTTAAAAAAAAAAAAACCATTGGAGGGAAAATTATTGTAACAAGTGTCTGATATTCAAATAAACATTTTTTACGCTAAATAAACATAAAAATGTTACTTCCAACAACATGTATCTTAAAACACTTTTTTATGCATAGAAGGGTATTTTTGTGGTATAAAAGTTAACAATCAAACTTTGATCAACTTTCACAGTCAACTAATAGAAAAGGTATCCCTATAAATTTTTTTTTTCAAATAAAACTCAAGAGATAATGATATAATTAGTTTCAATCAAGAAAGTATTTTTGTTATTTTAATAAAGCACAAGAAGTATTAGTGTTATTAGCCCAATTATAAATTTTATAAGGTCAAAAGGTAATGGCATTTTTAGGAATTTTATAGTAAATATTCAAATTGAATGTAATAATTTCTAGTATTTCTTTTCACCTAAATAAAAATTGCATACCAAGAAATAGTTTGAAAAGTTTGCAAATGAATATTAAATAGATATAATAAATGCTAACATGTACTAATACATTATAAGAGTGACCTTCAATGAATGCGGAAGCACTGATTGAGATAGAAGATTATGGATGAGAATATGTGAAAATTTGAATAATTGGATCTCTATTATGAATATAACATTATGATGGATGTCCATAACCCCCAAAGTCTTCAATTCTCATAACCTCCAAAGCTTCACAAATTTCATAACCTCTATTTGTTACAATTTATTCATAGTTATTTTCTCTATTTACAACACCGTTAAGCCTATTGTAACCTATAGGCATCTTTAGCCTATAAATAAAAGGCTTTGAGAGGCATGTAAAAGAAGAAAGAAATAATATAGATGTCATTCTCTCATTCTCTTGTGTTCTTCTCTACTTTTAAACTATATTTCTCTTGTTTTGTTTATTTTACAACACGTTATCAGCATTAGTCTCTAGTCTGTGAGTTTTACAAGTGTTGATTGCTCTTTGGTTCAATCACTTCTCATTTTGAAAGGTATATTGTGCATTTATCTTCACTGATGTTTATGTAGTATAGCCATTCTCCCTTATAATTCTAAAGACATGTCTACTTTATCTATTATTGAATATAGCTTCTTTGAGATTGGTATTTCTGTTGGCTTTTGATCATTTCATTCATTTTTTTTTCTCATGTAAAATTAATTCTAGCAATTTCATCATCCATCACGTTGTTGATATGTTATACATGTGTGCAGTATTAACTATTTGATGCATTACATTTGCTTTCAGGTTAGTAGTTGTATAATCCAACTTTGTTATAATTAATCGTTATATTATTAATTCTGTTTTATTACCTTAACAAATCATTTTTTTTATCATCAATAACTATATAATTATAAAAATGAATTTATTGTATAAGTTTTCTTTTATAATTATTATGCTATTTTTTTTTCAATTAGTTTTAATGACATGATTTTCAATGATAATTTTATTACAATATTTTTTTATTTTCTATACACGTGCATGATATTTGGTATTCTCATATTGTAAATTTTTGTCTTTTTGTTAATCAATTAAGAATAAATTATTGTAATTTTTATTGACTTTATTTTATCATATACTAGTTTGCACAATGTCGAATCTTACAAAGCTAGAGTTCGTTGCTCTTGATATTTCTGGCAATAATTATTTGGCATGGACTCTTGATGTTGAAATTCATTTGGATGGTATGGGTCTTGGAGACACAATCAAAGAAGGAAATCAAGAATCATTACAAAATCGTGCCAAAGCAATGATTTTCCTTCGTCACCATCTTCATGAAGGATTAAAAACTGAATATCTTACTGTAAAAGATCCACTTGACCTTTGGAAAAATTTGAAAAAAAGATATGACCACCAAAAAACTGTTGTTCTTCCAAAAGCTCGTTCTTATTGGATGCATTTGTGATTGCAAGATTTTATATCAATAAGCGAGTATAACTCTGCAATATTTAAAATTAGTTCTCAATTAAAATTATGCGGAGAAAATATTACTGATGAAGATATGGTAGAGAAAACATTCTCTACTTTTCATGCCTCAAATGTGCTCCTGCAGCAGCAATATCAAGAAAATGCTTTAAAAAATACTCTGAATTGATTTCATGCCTTCTTGTGGTTGAACAAAATAACGAGCTATTAATGAAAAATCATGAATCTCATCCAACTAGTTCTGCCCTATTCCCTAAAGTGAATTCAACAACATCTAACAATTCGGGGCATGGACGAGGTTGTGGTCGTGGTCATAGCCGTGGTCGTGGCCGCGGACGCAGTTGAGGTTGGAATACCTATCACAATCATGATAATAACAATTCTCATGTCCAGAAGAGGAAGAATAATGGAGACAAAGGAAAAGGTGTGCAACAAAAGGATTCAAAGAATTCGGAAAATATATGCTACCGGTGCGGTATGAAAGGACATTGGTCACGTACTTGTCGTACGTCAAAACATCTTGTTGAGCTTTATCAAGCATCATTCAAAGAAAAGGGGAAAAATATAGAAGCAAATTCTGCCTACTTTGATGATCTTGACCAAAGTCCTATTGATATAACTCATTTAGATGTGGCAGATTTCTTTGAACATCCTAAAGGGAGAATTGATCATTTAATTGGTAATGGGAATGTCCAAAATATCTAAAATGATTTCTAGGATTTTATTTTTGGTGTGTTTGGTTTGAGGTGTGTTTTGGTGTGTTTTTTTTTTTTTTTTAACTATGGTTTCAACATCTAATATTTTACCTTGTTGGATTGTAATATTTCTTATAATATATTTTTGTTTTATTTTAATGAAGAAAATATGGATATTCCCCAATCTTTAGTTGGTTCCAAGATCAATGGTAAAGATATGTGTCTCACAGATAGTGCAACAACACATACCATACTTAAAGATAAAAAATATTTTTCCCACTTGATAATGGGCAAAGCGAATGTTAATACAATATCTGGTAGTACAAAAATTATTGAAGGCTCTGGAAGAGCCAATATATTATTACCTAGAGGAACAAGATTTCTTATAAATAATGCATTACTTTCTACTAAGTCTCAAAGAAATTTATTAAGTTTTAAAGATATTGTTAGACATGTATGCCCTAAGGAGTAAAAATGTAATACGTTTTTGAAGACATTTTTATCAATAAAGAATTTATTTATTTATATATACCAAATCTTGTCCTCTTTACGTTCATATTTGTTGAATGTATGATAAGCAAACAGTAGTCTGAGACTGTCAGTCTAAACCTTAAGAATTGGGCATATGATGGACTGATTATGCGAAAGACACGATCCTTAAGGTGACGATCTAAAACATATGATCCGCAATCGAGGGAATAAAGTTGGGCGCTTTATTCATGTAAAGATTGTTATGTTGTCTATATCCCTTTTGGGAGATGGTTTTTCTTGACCATCGGAGTTGGACTCCGTGAATAGAAACATTGGCATGTTGTCATAGGTGACGATGTGTTGGATCGGGACATAAAGTGAATTGATTTGGATTAATAATTCTGTCTTAGCAAATCGATTCACTTTAGACAGTCATTTGTATTGTATCTTAATCCTGATATGAATAGTGGGCCCGTTGTCTCGACTTGTGTCTTTTGATGTACCAATGGGTGACTCCTACATCTCTATAGTGGTATGCATGCCGGTACGTTGGAGGAATGACTCTTGATGGCGTAGAATTGTTATTCATAGATATGGAATCCATAGCTCCTCTTTAGGAGTAATGATATCCTCTTATATGCGTTGTCCTGTAATTGAAAAACTGGAGCGCTCAACCATTTGGATACATAGGTGTAACCGAATGGTATACTATCTTTGGATGGTAAGTTTTCTAATGGTGAGACAATGGAACGTAAGATAAAAATAATCACGAAGGTAAAACAGAACTTGTCCTTAAGCCGATTATGGATTATCATATGGGGATACGATGCACTATGATATGTCATGGAGACTTAGCTACACGAGCTTCGTAATTCTATAAAGTTCGAGAGTGCAGCTCCAAGCTTTTAGTGGAGTAGCGTTGGAGTTGATAATTATGAAATATATATCTGGGATATTGGGTTTCATAATTATCAAGAGCTTGAACTTTATAGGTCTATTTTGGTCCCCTTTGCTAGCTCACAAAATCCTGTAACGACACGGCGTGCTTTTCCAATAATTGGTGACTTATGTCAGATTTATCAGATTGGTTTAAAATTTGTAAGAATCAAATAATTCATGTCTGTTTATCAGTTGAATTAATTTTGTAAGAAATTAGCTCAAGATAAACTTGTTGAATTATTGCGATCAGATAATTCTTGTCTGTTTATCGGTTGTTTTAATTTTGGACAAATTAGAACAAGATAAACTTGTAGAATTATTATGAATTGATTTATTTTCTTAGAGATTATCTTGATAAAGTTTGTTTTGATCAGATAACTTCTCTATTGGGTTATTTGAATCAAAACTGAGACTTTATCCTTTAGAATCTCAGGTGAAAAATAAAAGATTCGTGGAGATTTTTTCTCAGGAGTTCGGCCTGTCGAATGACGTAGTCGGCTTGCCGAACTGTGCTGTTCGGCCTGCCGATCAGCGGAGATAAGATTACGCATTTTTACGCGGATCTTATCAGATATTGATTCGAACTTGATTCTGTTTCGAGTTTTTGAGACCTAATCTGATATGGACTGACCCCAGGACTAATAGGTATAAAAAGGGAGTGAGTCTTATGATTTACTCAGATCAATTTGAGATATTAAGAGTGATACTCTTCTAGTGAGCATCTGAAAACTCCCTGAGAGCTTTTGTTCATAAATCACGAGCACTAGCTTTGGGTTCTCTCTATTAGTTGGAAGGAGAGTCATCGGTGGAAGAGCTGTACGTGTGAGCCCACACTCACTCCGGTTGTGGATAGAGAATAGCAAAGAAGACCAGTTGGTTGAGGCTCTTCTGAAACGTTACTTCTCTACACAGGTTGCGGAGGTTCTTCAGCACACTGAGGCTAGTAAGATCTATTTAATATATACATATAACATGTCAAACTTGTGTTTTAGAAATTACTCTGATGAAAATTTTTAAAAATTCCGCTGCGCACTTTGTTTCCAACAATTGGTATCATAGCCGAGGTTTTTACATAAATTTGCAAGTTTGTGATCATGCTATATGCATAAATTTTGTGATCTTAATCTCTCCTATGCTTGAATTGAATTTTATAGAGAGATGGCACTCTAGGTTTCTATATAATATATATGTTGTCATGGATTATGTGGTGAATGTTTATTAATTAATTATGGTTGATTAAATCCTTGTTTAATTATTTATTAATTAATTAATACCGGTTATGGTTCCTCAGAGGTTAGAATGTGTATCTAGGTTTTTCATTTTATTAGATGGCAGACTATCATCTTCGTCTAGGAATTGTTATTTAATTTTTAATTTGTAAGAATTTTGTAATTAAATAATTATTCGGAGAAGACGGAACGAGAAGTCGGATCTTAAAGATTGATGATGGTGCCTCCAGGTATTTCCTGAGTCTCTAATTTTATGTTTTTGAATTGTTGAAAATAAAATTAATGAATTGCATTAAAATTTTATTTTCTGGATTGAGGGTTTTCTGCTCGGTCGGCATGCCAAACCTCACAGTTCGGCAGGCCGGAGGTGTGGTCCGGCAGGCCGACAGTGGGGCAAAAAATTTGGTGCTCTCCCGGTAGGCCGAACCTGCATAGATTGGCAAACCGATGTTTCAGATCGGCAGGCCGATGGAGTAAGACCGGTAGGCCGATCACCCAGATCGGCCTGTCGACCGAGAGCTACCGAGTGTCCAGAAAAGGTGCAATTTTTTCGGTGCAGTTTTAATTTTATTTTTGAGACGATTATGAGAAACATTAAATTTGGATTTGACCGAAAATATGAAGTATTCGATTCATACGGGATTGAAGGCTTGAAGATCGATATTACATGAAGAAGGATATAGCTTGAGGATTCAAGGATGAAGAATCGATAGATGTCTCAATTATTCTCTTGTAATCTTAGTTTTCTATTCTCTAGGGTGGATCTATAATATTACGGTTATTATTATTTTGCTTGTAGCTTTACTTGATTGCTTTGCTTGTCTGCATTATAATATGATTTACCATGTATATTGATAACATGTCATATAGAATAGGGAGTGCCGCTCATATTAAAATTATTCATGCATGATTTTAAAATAAAACCTTGACTTCAAAAGATTGAGTGGGAGAAGGTTTTCGAAGAGAGGACCTAAGGCCTCCATCGTTAGTCCATAGGAAGAACATGGTGGTCCCGACCCCTAGGAAGGGATTTCTATCATGTACCAGATTGGATCTCTGAAAGGATAAGGTATTTTATTACGATTTATGGTTGCACACCCCTAGGTGGTGATTATAAATCATGGATAAAATATTGAAACGATGATTATACACTCACGTTAATTTTATTATTAACCTCTCCTAGGAGCTCTGTTAATAAAATTAATAGCTAAAGAAACGATTATTAGTATATGCTGGATCATACGGGTCCTGGATGGCACATATTAATCACGAGGGGATCCATGTTCCTGATTGAATTTGGCATGACTCCCCTAAGAGCTTGTTGAATTCTGAGTTGGGAATTATCGTTGTAAGGTTGTGATATTTTCAAGGTTTTGACACATAAACACATTTGTATGATTTTACATGATTGTGTTATCTTACTAAATTATTATATATGTTTGCTTATGTTTGGTATATGATTCTTTATTGTAGATTGAAAATGTCTAAAAACGCTTTATCATCGATACTTGACAAAAACCAATTAACCGGTGAGAATTATAACGATTAGAAACGAAACCTAGACATCGTCCTATTCTTTGAGAAACTAAAATATGTACTGACAACTCCTTGTCCTCCTGAGCCTATGGGAGACTCAAGTAATGAGCAATTCCAAGCGTACGACCGCTGGAAAGATGCTAATGATCAGGCCCGCTGCTATGTTATAGCTAACATGAACAACGTGCTGCAGGCTCAACATCAGGATTATGAGACTGCGAAGCAAATCTTGGATAATCTTGAGGACATGTTCGGAGGCCAGGCCATAACGAAGCGGCAAGGGGCGCTTCAGAAACTCTTAAACTGTAGACAGAGACCGGGGGCATCTGTAAAGGAGCACATGATGTTGGTCATGGGTTACCTCGCTGAGGCTCAAACCAATGGAGCCGACATCGATGCTGAAACTCAGATGACTATGGTCTCTGAGACTCTACCTAAGGAATTTATTCTGTTTAGAGCTACTTTTAATTTAAGCAATAGACGGGATATGACTTTAACATAATTAATGAAACAGTTACAGTAGTTCGAACTGTTGATTAGGGAGCCTCCTGCAGGTGGAGAGGCCAATATGGTAGCTACTTCTGGTTCTAATCCCAATTCTGGGAATGGAAAGAAGCAACGGGCCAAGAGTGGGAAGTCTTCTATTCCTCCTGCTACCAAGAGCAAGAAGAAGAGCCCAAAGAAGCTTAAGTGCTTCTTCTGTGGTAAGGTTGGGCATATAAAGAATCATTGCAAGGACTTCCTTTCCAAGGGAGGTAGGTGTGATCTTCTATATTTAGAAACTTGTTTGGTTGAGGAATCCAGTGACATCTGGGTCATAGATTCTGGTGCAACTAATCATGTTTGTGTTTCTCTGCAGGGATTCAAAGAAACGAGAAGTCTACTACGTGAAGACTTAACGCTTCGGATGGGCGATGGATCCTTGGTCTCAGCGGAAGCAGTGGGAGATGTCCATCTTTATTTTGATAATTATAGGAATTTAACTTTGCAAGATTGTTTTTATGTTCCTAAATTTAAAAGGAATTTAATTTCTGTATCTTCTTTATTTAAAGACTCCTACGTGGTATTTTTTAATGAAAAAGTGGTGATTCGTAAAAACAAATCTTTTATCTGTTCTGGATGGATGAAAAATAATCTATACTTTATCAAACCTAAGATGGACTTATTGCTTAATGCTGAGTTAAATGATAATGACTCAAAAAGACTTAAAACTTCTCACTCCAATAAGACTTATCTTTGGCATTTGCGCCTTGGCCATATTAACCTGAATAGGATTCAAAGGTTGGTAAAGGATGGACCTTTAAGTCACTTAAAGGTGGAATCTATACCTCAATGTGAATCTTGTTTGGAGGGTAAAATGACCAAAAGACCATACGAGTCTAAGGCCAATAAGGCCGAAGGGGTTCTAGAACTTGTGCATAGTGATGTTTGCGGACCGATAAACATCCGGGCACGAGGAGGGTATGAGTACTTTGTCACTTTTATTGACGATTACTCAAGATATGGGTATGTGTACCTGATGCACCACAAAAGCGAAACTTATGATAAGTTCAGGGAGTTTCGGGCAGAAGTAGAAAAGCAATTGGGTAGACCCATAAAGGCACTTCGATCTGATCGAGGTGGGGAATACCTTTCTGATGAGTTCTTGGGACACTTGTTAGAGAATGGGATTTTATCCCATTTGATTGCGCCGGGCACTCCGCAGCAAAATGGCGTAGCAGAGAGAAGGAATAGGACTTTATTGGACATGATTAGGTCCATGATGAGTTATTCATCATTGCCTTCTATCCTTTTGGGGATATGCACTACAAACCGCATGTTATCTTTTGAACAATGTGCCTGCAAAATCGGTCCCTAAAACTCCTCACGAGTTGTGGACAAGACGGAAGACATCCTTAAACCATATTCGCATATGGGGATGTCCAGCTCATGTCCTGTTTAAGGATCCGAATAAGTTGGAAGCACGTTCGAAAGTTTGCGTGTTTGTAGGATATCCAAAAGGGACTAAAGGGGGTTATTTTTATAACCCAAAGGAAAATAAAGTTGTGGTTTCAACTAATGCAACTTTCCTTGAGGAGAGTTACATGGACGACTTTAAACCTCGAAGCAAAGTGGTGCATGAGGAGTTAAGGGGTGATCTATTCACTCCGGAGGCTCTCCGATCAGTGTCGAAAAACCAAACAAACTTGAACAACAACCTCAAGGGCTTCGGCGTAGTGGGAGGATCGGGTGTCAACCTGAGAGGTATATGTTCAATGGGGAGGTCTTTTTGGTTGAACCGGATGAACATGACAGGGATCCTTATACTTACGCAGAAGCTATGGAGGATGTTGATTCAAGACTCTGGACAGAGGCCATGAACATTGAGATGAAGTCTATGGAGACTAATCGGGTCTGGGAGCTTGTGGATCTTCCCGAAAGGGTAAAACCCATAGGGTGTAAGTGGATCTACAAGAGAAAAAGAGGAGTGGATGGAAAGGTCGAAACCTTTAAGGCTAGACTAGTAGCTAAGGGTTATACGCAAATGGAAGGAATCGATTATGAGGAAACCTTTGCCTGTAGCCATGCTTAGGTCCATCTGGATTCTCTTGTCCATAGCTGCCGCTCTCGACTATGAGATTTGGCAGATGGATGTCAAGACAGCTTTTCTGAATGGCTATCTTGATGAGTCCATTTATATGGAACAACCAGACGGGTTCAAGGTCGCGGGTCAAGAGGGTAAGGTTTGTAAGCTGCTAAAGTCTATTTATGGACTTAAGCAAGCTTCTCGTTCTTGGAACATAAGATTTGATCAAGTGATCAAGACTTATGGGTTCTCACAAAATGTGGATGAACCATGTGTTTACAAACACATTAAGAATGGGAAGGTGGTTTTTCTACTGCTCTATGTAGATGACATTCTGCTAATTGGCAATGACGTTGGGGCGTTGTCATTGGTCAAATTATTGTTGACCAAGCAGTTTGACATGAAGGACTTGGGTGAGGCTAATTTTGTTCTCGGTATCTAGATCTTTCAGGATAGGAAGAACAAAATGATAGCTTTGTCATAGGCCGGCTACATAGATAAAATTCTCAGGAGGTTTGCAATGTAGGATTCCAAGAAAGGTGGGCAACCATCTAGGTCTAGAATTACTCTTTCTAAGAAAGACTCTCCAAAGTCTTATGCAGAAAGAGAATACATGAAGAAGATACCTTATGCTTCGGCAGTAGGTAGTCTCATGCATGCCATGCTTTGCACACGACCAGATATTAGCTATGCGGTCGGGATTGTAAGTCGATTTCAGGCGGATCCAGGACCGAACCATTGGGTTGCGGTAAAGCATATTTTCAAGTACCTGAGAAGGACTCGAGGGTATATGCTTGTGTATTCGGGTGAGGATTTAACTCCTCTAAGATACACTGATTCAGATTTTCAATCCTGTATGGATTCTAGGAAATCGACTTCGGGGTTTGTGTTTACTCTGGGTGACGGTGCCATCAGTTGGAGAAGTGCGAAGCAAGATTGCACTTTGGATTCAACGATGGAGGCCAAGTATGTGGCAGCCAGTGATGCTTCGAAAGAAGCAATGTGGCTCCGCAAGTTCCTTGAGGATCTTGAGGTAAGTCCTGGTATGGATAAAGCAGTATCACTATACTGTGACAATAGTGCGGCGGTAGCTAATGCTAAGGAACCAAGATTTCACGAGAAGAGTAAGCATATTGATCGGAAGTATCATGTGATAAAGGACTTCGTTGAGGGTGGGCACGTCACAGTGTGCAAGATCGAGTCAGAGGATAATTTAGCTGA
This sequence comes from Artocarpus heterophyllus, assembly GCA_025403435.1. Lineage (NCBI taxonomy): Eukaryota > Viridiplantae > Streptophyta > Magnoliopsida > Rosales > Moraceae > Artocarpus > Artocarpus heterophyllus. The sequence continues at coordinate 27,434,771 of CM046354.1, read as the reverse complement.
TCCATTTACGAAGACACTTACTGGGAGAGTCTTCGAATGGCATGTGGAAGCTATGGGGATGCGAAATTTGCTGTTTTTACTCACTTAGTGCAAGTGGGAGATTGTTAGACATGTATGCCCTAAGGAGTAAAAATGTAATACGTTTTTGGAGACATTTTTATCAATAAAGAATTTATTTTTTTATATATATCAAATCTTATCCTCTTTACCTTCATATTTGTTGAATGTATGATAAGCAAACAGTAGTCTGAGACTGTCAGTCTAAACCTTAAGAATTGGGCATATGATGGACTGATTATGCGGAAGACACGATTCTTAAGGTGACGGTCTAAAACATATGATCCGCAATCGAGGGAATAAATTTGGGCGCTTTATTCATGTAAAGATTGTTATGTTGTCTATATCCCTTTTGGGAGATGGTTTTTCTTGACCATCGAAGTTGGACTCCGTGAATAGAAACATTGGCACGTTGTCATAGGTGACGATGTGTTGGATCGTGACATAAAGTGAATTGATTTGGATTAATAATTCTGTCTTGGCAAATCGATTCACTTTAGACAGTCATTTGTATTGTATCTTAATCCTGAGATGAATAGTGGGCCCGTTGTCTCGACTTGTGTCTTTTGATGTACCAATGGGTGACTCCCACATCTCGATAGTGGTATGCATGCCGGTACGTTGGAGGCACGACTCTTGATAGCGTAGACTTGTTATTCATAGATATGGAATCCATAGCTCCTCTTTAGGAGTAATGATATCCTCTTATATGCGTTGTCCTGTAATTGAAAAACTGGAGCGCTCAACCATTTGGATACATAGGTGTAACCGAATGGTATACTATCTTTGGATGGTAAGTTTTCTAATGGTGAGACAATGGAACGTAAGATAAAAATAATCGGGAAGGTAAGACAGAACTTGTCCTTAAGCCGATAATGGATTATCATATGGGGATACGATGCACTATAATATGTCATGGAGACTTAGCTACACGAGCTTTGTAATTCTATAAAGTTTGAGAGTGCAGCTCCAAGCTTTTAGTGGAGTAGCGTTGAAGTTGATAATTGTGAAATGTATATCTGGGATATTAGCTTTCATAATTATCAAGAGCTTGAACTTTATAGGTCCATTTTGGTCCCCTTTGCTAGCTTAGAAAATCCTGTAATGACACGGCGTGCTTTTCCAATAATTGGTGACTTATGTCGGATTTATCAGATTGGTTTAAAATTTGTAAGAATCAAATAATTCATGTCTGTTTATCAGTTGAATTAATTTTGTAAGAAATTAGCTCAAGATAAACTTGTTGAATTATTGCGATCAGATAATTCTTGTCTGTTTATCGGTTGTTTTAATTTTGGACAAATTAGAACAAGATAAACTTGTAGAATTATTATGAATTGATTTATTTTCTTAGAGATTATCTTGATAAAGTTTGTTTTGATCAGATAACTTCTCTATTGGGTTGTTTGAATCAAAACTGAGACTTTATCCTTTAGAATCTCAGGTGGAAAATAAAAGATTCGCGGAGATTTTTTCTTGGGATTTCGGCCTACCGAATGACGTGGTCGGCCTGCCGAACTGTGCTGTTCGGCCTGCCGATTCGCGAAGATAAGATTACGTGTTTTTACACGGATCTTATCAGATATTGATCCGAACTTGATTCTGTTTCGAGTTTTTGAGACCTAATCTGATATGGACTGACCCCATGACCAATAGGTATAAAAACGGAGTGAGTCTCATGATTTACTCAGATCAATTTGAGAGATTAAGAGTGATACTCTTCTAGTGAGCATCTGAAAACTCCCTGAGAGCTTTTGTTCACAAATCACGAGCACTAGCTTTGGGTTCTCTCTATTGGTTGGAAGGAGAGTCACCGGTGGAAAAGCTGAACGTGTGAGCCCACACTCACTCCGGTTGTGGATAGAGAATTGTTAGACATGTATGCTCTAAGGAGTAAAAATGTAATACGTTTTTGGAGACATTTTTATCAATAAAGAATTTATTCATTTATATATATACCAAATATTGTCCTCTTTACGTTCATATTTGTTGAATGTATGATAAGCAAACAGTGGTCTGAGACTGTCAGTCTAAACCTTAAGAGTTGGGCATATGATGGGATGATTATGCGGTAGACACGACTCTTAAGGTGATGGTCTAAAATATATGATCCGCAATCGAGGGAATAAAGTTGGGCGCTTTATTCATGTAAAGATTGTTATGTTGTCTATATCCCTTTTGGGAGATGGTTTGTCTTAGCCATCGGAGTTGGACTCCGTGAATAGAAACATTGGCGCGTTGTCATAGGTGACGATGTGTTGGATCGGGACATAAAGTGAATTGATTTGGATTAATAATTCTGTCTTGTCAAATCGATTCACTTTAGACAATCATTTGTATTGTATCTTAATCCTGAGATGAATAATGGGCCCGTTGTCTCGACTTGTGTCTTTTGATGTACCAATGGGTGACTCCCACATCTCTATAGTGGCAAGCATGCCGGTACGTTGGAGGCATGACTCTTGGTAGCGTAGACTTGTTATTCATAGATATGGAATCCATAGCTCCTCTTTAGGAGTAATGATATCCTCTTATATGCGTTGTCCTGTAATTGGAAAACTGGAGCGCTCAACCATTTGGATACATAGGTGTAACCGAATGGTATACTATCTTTGGATGGTAAGTTTTCTAATGGTGAGACAATGGAACGTAAGATAAAAATAATCGGGAAGGTAAGACAGAACTTGTCCTTAAGCCGATTATGGATGATCATATGGGGATGCGATACACTATGATATGTCATGGAGACTTAGCTACACGAGCTTCGTAATTCTATAAAATTCGAGAGTGCAGCTCCAAGCTTTTAGTGGAGTAGCGTTGGAGTTGATAATTGTGAAATGTATATCTGGGATATTGGGTTTCATAATTATCATGAGCTTGAACTTTATAGGTCCATTTTGGTCCCCTTTGCTAGCTCACAAAATCCTGTAACGACACGGCGTGCTTTTCCAATAATTGGTGACTTATGTCGGATTTATCAGATTGGTTTAAAATTTATAAGAATCAAATAATTCATGTCTGTTTATCGGTTGAATTAATTATGTAAGAAATTAGTTCAAGATGAACTTGTTGAATTATGGCGTTCGGATAATTCTTGTCTGTTTATCGGTTGTTTTAATTTTGGACAATTAGAACAAGATAAACTTGTAGAATTATTGTGAATTGATTTATTTTCTTAGAGATTATCTTGATAAAGTTTGTTTTGATCAGATATCTTTTTTATTGGGCTATTTGAATCAAAACTGAGACTTTATCCTTTAGAATCTCGGGTGGAAAATAAAAGATTCGCGGAGATTTTTTCTCGGCAGTTCGGCATGCCGGATGACGTGTTCGGCCTGCCGAACTGGCCAGTTCGGCCTGCCTATCTCACAGTTCGGCATGCCGACCGCGACAGCTAAGATTACGCGTTTTTCACGCGTATCTTATCAGATATTGATCCGAACTTGATTCAATTTCGATTTTTGAGACCTAATCTGATATGGACTGACCCCAAGGACCAATAGGTATAAAAAGGGAGTGAGTCTAATGATTTACTCAGATCAATTTGAGAGATTAAGAGTGATACTCTTCTAGTGAGCATCTAAAAACTCCCTGAGAGCTTTTGTTCACAAATCACGAACACTAGCTTTGGGTTCTCTCTATTGGTTGGAAGGAGAGTCACCGGTGGAAGAGCTGTACGTGTGAGCCCACACTCACTCCGGTTGTGGATAGAGAATAGCAAAGAAGACCAGTTGGTTGAGGCTCTTCTGGAACGTTACTTCTCTACACAGGTCGCGGAGGTTCTTCGGCATACTGAGGTTAGTAAGATCTGTTTAATTTATACATATAACATGTCAAACTTGTGTTTTGGAAAATACTCTGATGAAAAATTTTAAAAAAATTCCGCTGCGCACTTTGTTTCCAACAATTGGTATCAGAGCCGAGGTTTTTACATAAATTTGCAAGTTTGTGATCATGCTATATGCATAAATTTTGTGATCTTAATCTCTCCAATGCTTGAATTAAATTTTATAGAGAGATGGCACTCTAGGTTTCTATATAATATATATGTTGTCATGGATTATATGGTGAATGTTTATTAATTAATTATGGTTGATTAAATTGTTGTTTAATTATTTATTAATTAATTAATACCGGTTATGGTTCCTTAGAGGTTAGAATGTGTATCTAGGTTTTTCATGTAATTAGATGGCGGACTATCATCTCCGTCTAGGAATTATTATTTAATTTGTAAGAATTTTGTAATTAAATAATTATTCGGAGAAGACGGAACGAGAAGTCGGATCTTGAAGATAGATGATGGCGCCTCCAGGTATTTCCTGAGTCTCTAATTTTATGTTTTTGAATTGTTGAAAATAAAATTGATGAATTGCATTAAAATTGTATTTTCTGGATTAAGGGTTTTCTGCTCGGTCGGCATGCCGGACCTCACAGTTCGGCAGGCCGAAGGTCACAGATCGGCAGGCCGGACATACGGTCCGGCAGGCCGACAGTGGGGCAGAAATTTTGGTGCTCTGCCGGCAGGCCGAACCTTCATGTTCGGCAGGCCGAACCACCATGATCGGCAGACCGATCACCCAGATCGGCCTGCCGACCGAGAGCTGCCAGGTGTCCAGAAAAGGTGCGATTTTTTTTCAGTGCAGTTTTAATTTTATTTTTGGGACGATTCTGAGAAACATTAAATTTGGATATGACCGGAAATATGAAGTGTTCGATTCATACGGGATTGAGGACTTGAAGATGGATATTACATGAAGAAGGATACAGCTTGAGGATTCAAGGATGAAGAATCGATAAATGTCTCGATTATTCTCTTGTAATCTTATTTTTTCTATTCTCTAGGGTGGAACCATAATATTACGGTTATTATTATTATGCTTGTAGCTTTGCTTGATTGCTTTGCTTGTCTGCATTATAATATGATTTACCATGTATATTGATAACATGTCATATAGAATAGGGAGTGCCGCTCATATTAAAATTGTTCATGCATAATTTTAAAATAAAACCTTGACTTCAAAAGATTGAGTGGGAGAAGGTTTTCGAAGAGAGAACCTAAGGCCTCCATCGTTGGTCCATAGGAAGAACATGATGGTCCCAACCCCTAGGAAGGGATTTCTATCATGTACCAGATTGGATCTCTGAAAGGATAAGGTATTTTAGTATGATTTATGGTTGCACACCCCTAGGTGGTGATTATAAATCATGGATAAAATATTAAAACGGTGGTTATACACTCACGTTAACTTTATTATTAACCTCCCCTAGGAGCTCTGTTAATAAAATTAATGGCCAAAGAAACGATTATTAGTATATGCTGGATCATACGGGTCCTGGATGGCATATATTAATCAGGAGGGGATCCGTGTTCCTGATTGAATTTGGCATGACTCCCCTAGGAGCTTGTTGAATTCTGAGTTGGGAATTATCGTTGTAAGGTTGTGATATTTTCAAGGTTTTGACACATAAACACATTTGTATAATTTTACATGATTGTGTTATCTTACTAAATTATTATATATGTTTGCTTATGTTTGGTATATGATTCTTTATTGTAGATTGAAAATGTCTAAAAACGCTTTATCATCGATACTTGACAAAAACCAATTGACCGGTGAGAACTATAATGATTGGAAACGGAACCTGGACATCGTCCTTTCCTTTGAGAAACTGAAATATGTTCTGACAACTCCTTGTCCTCCCGAGCCTACGGGAGACTCAAGTAATGAGCAATTCCAAGCGTGCGAACGCTGGAAAGATGCTAATGATCAGGCCCGCTGCTATGTTATGGCTAGCATGAATAACGTGCTGCAGGCTCAACATCAGGATTATGAGACTGCGAAGCAGATCTTGGATAATCTTGAGGACATGTTTGGAGGCCAGGCCATAACAAAGCGGCAAGGGGCGCTTCGGAAACTCTTAAACTGTAGACAGAGACCGGGGACATCTGTAAAGGAGCACATGATGTTGGTCATGGGTTACCTCGCTGAGGCTCAAACCAATGGAGCCGACATCGATGCTGAAACTCAGATGACTATGGTCTTTGAGACTCTGTCTAAGGAATTTATTCCGTTTAGAGCTACTTTTAATCTAAGTAATAGACGGGATATGACCTTGACAGAACTGATGAAACAGTTACAAGAGTTTGAACTGCTGATCAGGGAGTCTCCTGCTGGTGGAGAGGCCAATATGGTAGCTGCTTCTGGTTCCAATCCTAACTCTGGGAATGGAAAGAAACAACGGGCCAAGAGTGGGAAGTCTTCTATTCCTATTGCTACCAAGAGCAAGAAGAAGAAGAAGAAGAACCCAAAGAAGCTTAAGTGCTTCTTTTGTGGTAAGGTCGGGCATATAAAGAAGCATTGCAAGGACTTCCTTTCCAAGGGAGGTAGGTGTGATCTTCTATATTTAGAAACTTGTTTGGTTGAGGAATCCAGTGACATTTGGGTCATAGATTCTGGTGCAACTAATCATGTTTGTGTTTCTCTGCAGGGATTCAAAGAAACGAGAAGTCTACTTCGTGAAGACTTAACGCTTCGGATGGGCGATGGATCCTTGGTCTCAGCGGAAGCAGTGGGAGATGTCCATCTTTATTTTGATAATTATAGGAGTTTAATTTTGCGAGATTGTTTTTATGTTCCTAAATTTAAAAGGAATTTAATTTCTGTATCTTCTTTATTTAAAGACTCCTACGTGGTATCTTTTAATGAAAAAGTGGTGATTCGTAAAAACAAATCTTTTATCTGTTCTGGATGGATGCAAAATAATATTTTATCAAACCTAAGATGGACTTGTTGCTTAATGCTGAGATAAATGATAATAACTCAAAAAGACTTAAAACTTCTCACTCTAATAAGACTTATCTTTGGCATTTGCGCCTTGGCCATATTAACCTAAATAGGATTCAAAGGTTGGTAAGGGATGGACCTTTAAGTCACTTAAAGGTGGAATCTATACCTCAATGTGAGTCTTGTTTGGAGGGTAAAATGACCAAAAGACCATACGGGTCTAAGGGCAATAGGGCCGAAGGGGTTCTAGAACTTGTGCATAGTGATGTTTGCGGACCGATGAACATCCGGGCACGAGGAGGGTATGAGTACTTCGTTACTTTTATTGACGATTACTCAAGATATGGGTATGTGTACCTAATGCACCACAAAAGCGAAACTTATGATAAGTTCAGGGAGTTTCGGGCTGAAGTGGAAAAGCAATTGGGTAGACCCATAAAGGCACTTCGATCTGATCGAGGTGGGGAATACCTTTCTGATGAGTTCTTGGGACACTTGTTAGAGAATGGGATTTTATCCCATTTGACTGCGCCGGGTACTCCGCAGCAGAATGGCGTAGCAGAGAGAAGGAATAGGACTTTGTTGGACATGATTCGGTCCATGATGAGTTATTCATCATTGCCTTTATCCTTTTGGGGATATGCACTACAAACCGCATGTTATCTTTTGAACAATGTGCCTTCAAAATCGATCCCTAAAACTCCTCACGAGTTGTGGACAAGACGGAAGACATCCTTAAACCATATTCGCATATGGGGATGTCCAGCTCATGTCCTGTTTAAGGATCCGAATAAGTTGGAAGCACGTTCAGAAGTTTGCGTGTTTGTAGGATATCCAAAAGGGACTAAAGGGGGTTATTTTTATAACCCAAAGGAAAATAAAGTCGTGGTTTCAACTAATGCAACTTTCCTTGAGGAGAGTTACATGAACGACTTTAAACCTCAAAGCAAAGTGGTGCTTGAGGAGTTGAGGGGTAATCCGTTTACTCCAGAGGTTCCGAACGAAACCATTCCGATCGGTGTAGAAAAACCAAACAAACCTGAACAACAACCTCAGGGGCTTCGGCGTAGTGGGAGGATCGGGCGTCAACCTGAGAGGTATATGTTCAATGGGGAGGTCTTTTTGGCTGAACCGGATGAACATGACAGGGATCCTTATACTTACGCAGAAGCTATGGAGGATGTTGATTCAAGACTCTGGACAGAGGCCATGAACATTGAGATGAAGTCTATGGAGACTAATCGGGTCTGGGAGCTTGTGGATCTTCCCGAAGGGGTAAAACCCATAGGGTGTAAGTGGATCTACAAGAGGAAAAGAGGAGTGGATGGAAAGGTCGAAACCTTTAAGGCTAGACTGGTAGCTAAGGGTTATACGCAAAAAGAAGGAATCGATTATGAGGAAACCTTTTCGCCTGTAGCCATGCTAAAGTCCATCCGGATTCTCTTGTCCATAGCTGCCGCTCTCGACTACGAGATTTGGCAGATGGATGTCAAGACGGCTTTTCTGAATGGCTATCTTGATGAGTCCATTTATATGGAACAACCAGACGGGTTCAAGGTCACGGGTCAAGAGGGTAAGGTTTGTAAGTTGCTAAAGTCTATTTATGGACTTAAGCAGGCTTCTCGTTCTTGGAACATAAGATTTGATCAAGTGATCAAGACTTATGGGTTCTCACAAAATGTGGATGAACCATGTGTTTACAAACACATTAAGAATGGGAAGGTGGTTTTTCTACTACTCTATGTAGATGACATTCTGCTAATTGGCAATGACGATGGGGCGTTGTCATCGGTCAAATTATGGTTGACCAAGCAGTTTGACATGAAGGACTTGGGTGAGGCTAATTTTGTTCTCGGTATCCAGATCTTTCGGGATAGGAAGAACAAAATGATAGCTTTGTCACAGGCCAGCTACATAGATAAAATTCTCAGGAGGTTTGCAATGCAGGATTCCAAGAAAGGTGGGCAACCATCTAGGTCTGGAATTACTCTTTCTAAGAAAGACTCTCCAAAGTCTTATGAAGAAAGAGAATACATGAAGAAGGTGCCTTATGCTTCGGCAGTAGGTAGTCTCATGTATGCCATGCTTTGCACTCGACCAGATATTAGCTATGCGGTCGGGATTGTGAGTCGATTTCAGGCGGATCCAGGACCAAACCATTGGGTTGCGGTAAAGCATATTTTCAAGTACCTGAGAAGGACTCGTGAGTATATGCTTGTGTATTCGGGTGAGGATTTAACTCCTCTAGGATACACTGATTCGGATTTTCAATCCTGCCTGGATTCTAGGAAATCGACTTCAGGGTTTGTGTTTACTCTAGGTGGGGGTGCCATCAGTTGGAGAAGTGCGAAGCAAGATTGCACTTCGGATTCAACGATGGAGGCCGAGTATGTGGCGGCTAGTGATGCTTCGAAAGAAGCAGTGTGGCTCCGCAAGTTCCTTGGGGATCTTGAGGTAGTTCCTGGTGTGGATAAAGCGGTATCACTGTACTGTGATAACAGTGCGGCGGTAGCTAATGCTAAGGAACCAAGATTTCACAAGAAGAGTAAGCATATTGATCGGAAGTATCATGTGATAAAGGACTTCGTTGAGAGCGGGCATGTCACGGTGTGCAAGATCGCGTCAGAGGACAATTTAGCTGATCCATTTACGAAGACACTTTCTGGGAGAGTCTTCGAAAGGCATGTGGAAGCTATGGGGATGCGAAATTTGCAGTATTTACTCACTTAGTGCAAGTGGGAGATTGTTAGACATGTATGCTCTAAGGAGTAAAAATGTAATACGTTTTTGGAGACATTTTTATCAATAAAGAATTTATTCATTTATATATATACCAAATATTGTCCTCTTTACGTTCATATTTGTTGAATGTATGATAAGCAAACAGTGGTCTGAGACTGTCAGTCTAAACCTTAAGAGTTGGGCATATGATGGGATGATTATGCGGTAGACACGACTCTTAAGGTGATGGTCTAAAATATATGATCCGCAATCGAGGGAATAAAGTTGGGCGCTTTATTCATGTAAAGATTGTTATGTTGTCTATATCCCTTTTGGGAGATGGTTTGTCTTAGCCATCGGAGTTGGACTCCGTGAATAGAAACATTGGCGCGTTGTCATAGGTGACGATGTGTTGGATCGGGACATAAAGTGAATTGATTTGGATTAATAATTCTGTCTTGTCAAATCGATTCACTTTAGACAATCATTTGTATTGTATCTTAATCCTGAGATGAATAATGGGCCCGTTGTCTCGACTTGTGTCTTTTGATGTACCAATGGGTGACTCCCACATCTCTATAGTGGCAAGCATGCCGGTACGTTGGAGGCATGACTCTTGGTAGCGTAGACTTGTTATTCATAGATATGGAATCCATAGCTCCTCTTTAGGAGTAATGATATCCTCTTATATGCGTTGTCCTGTAATTGGAAAACTGGAGCGCTCAACCATTTGGATACATAGGTGTAACCGAATGGTATACTATCTTTGGATGGTAAGTTTTCTAATGGTGAGACAATGGAACGTAAGATAAAAATAATCGGGAAGGTAAGACAGAACTTGTCCTTAAGCCGATTATGGATGATCATATGGGGATGCGATACACTATGATATGTCATGGAGACTTAGCTACACGAGCTTCGTAATTCTATAAAATTCGAGAGTGCAGCTCCAAGCTTTTAGTGGAGTAGCGTTGGAGTTGATAATTGTGAAATGTATATCTGGGATATTGGGTTTCATAATTATCATGAGCTTGAACTTTATAGGTCCATTTTGGTCCCCTTTGCTAGCTCACAAAATCCTGTAACGACACGGCGTGCTTTTCCAATAATTGGTGACTTATGTCGGATTTATCAGATTGGTTTAAAATTTATAAGAATCAAATAATTCATGTCTGTTTATCGGTTGAATTAATTATGTAAGAAATTAGTTCAAGATGAACTTGTTGAATTATGGCGTTCGGATAATTCTTGTCTGTTTATCGGTTGTTTTAATTTTGGACAATTAGAACAAGATAAACTTGTAGAATTATTGTGAATTGATTTATTTTCTTAGAGATTATCTTGATAAAGTTTGTTTTGATCAGATATCTTTTTTATTGGGCTATTTGAATCAAAACTGAGACTTTATCCTTTAGAATCTCGGGTGGAAAATAAAAGATTCGCGGAGATTTTTTCTCGGCAGTTCGGCATGCCGGATGACGTGTTCGGCCTGCCGAACTGGCCAGTTCGGCCTGCCTATCTCACAGTTCGGCATGCCGACCGCGACAGCTAAGATTACGCGTTTTTCACGCGTATCTTATCAGATATTGATCCGAACTTGATTCAATTTCGATTTTTGAGACCTAATCTGATATGGACTGACCCCAAGGACCAATAGGTATAAAAAGGGAGTGAGTCTAATGATTTACTCAGATCAATTTGAGAGATTAAGAGTGATACTCTTCTAGTGAGCATCTGAAAACTCCCTGAGAGCTTTTGTTCACAAATCACGAGCACTAGCTTTGGGTTCTCTCTATTGGTTGGAAGGAGAGTCACCGGTGGAAAAGCTGAACGTGTGAGCCCACACTCACTCCGGTTGTGGATAGAGAATAGCAAAGAAGACCAGTTGGTTGAGGCTCTTCTGGAACGTTACTTCTCTTCACAGGTTGCGGAGGTTCTTCAACACACTGAGGATAGTATGATCTGTTTAATTTATACATATAACATGTCAAACTTGTGTTTTAGAAATTACTCTGATGAAAATTTTTAAAAATTTCGTTGCGCACTTTGTTTCCAATAGATATCCGCCGAAATGGATATCACATTGAGACAATGAATGAGGCGAATGTTGAATACCTCTATATTACAACTATGATTTCGGGTAAGAAATACATATTAGAGAAATTGCCTATTCTTTCTTCTGGTTTGTACTACACGAATATTAGTCAAATTGAAGCACATGCAATAGTGAACCATAAGTTCACTAAGCCAAGTACTTTTATTATTTGGCATGACCGGTTAGGCCATCTCGGGTCAATAATGATGCGAAGAATCATTGAGAATTCAAATGGACATCCATTGAAGAACCAGAAGATTCTTTAATATAATGAATTCTCATGTGCTACTTGTTCTCAAGGTAAATTAATCATTAGACCATCACTAGCTAAAGTTGGGATTGAATCCCCTGCATTTCTGGAACGTATTCAAGGTGATATATGTGGGCCCATTCATTCGTCATGTGGACCATTTAGATATTTTATGGTTTTAATAGATGCATCTACAAGATGGTCACATGTGTGTTTATTATCAACTCGCAACTTGGCGTTTGCGAGATTACTTGCTCAGATAATTCGATTATGTGCGCAATTTCCAGATCATGCAATTAAGTCAATACGTCTTAACAATGCTAGTGAATTTAGATCCCAAGCTTTTTATGATTATTGCATGTCAATAGGGATAACTGTTGAAGAGCCTGTTGCCCATGCTCATACACAGATTGGTCTAGCAAAATCATTTATTAAACGCCTCCAATTAATAGGTAGACCTCTACTTATGAGAACCAAACTTCCTGTTTCTGTTTGGGGACATGCTATTTTGCATGCAGCAGCACTTGTGCGGATTAGGCCAATGTCATATAATAAGTTCTCTCCATTACAATTGGCTTATGGTCATGAGCCAAATATTTCCCATCTAAGAATTTTTGGTTGTGCAATTTATTTTCCTATTGCTCCACCACAACGCACTAAGATGGGACCTCAAAGAAGATTGGGAATATATGTTGGATATGAATCCCCTTCTATAATTAAATATCTTGAACCAATGATAGGAGATGTTTTTACGGCTAGATTCACCGATGTCATTTTGATGAAACAAACTTCCCAGCATTAGGGAAAAAGAGTAGGTAGCTGGAAAAAGAAATTATATGGAAAGCATCATCAATATGTCATCTTGATCCTCGTGCACAACAATGTGAGCAAGAAGTTCAAAAGATAATTCAGTTGCAAAATATAGCCAATCAATTGTCAGACGCATTTACTGACCTAAAAAGAATAACCAAATCTCATATACCAGCTGCAAATGCTCCTGTTTGAGTAAATGTCCTAGTAGGACAAAATATTACTATAGCAAATGAGTCTAAAGCACGCTTAAAGCGTGGTAGACCAGTCGGTTCTAAAGACAAAAATCCTCGGAAGAGAAAAGGAGCAAATAATCAAGATGGTCAAATCAAGAAGGTAGGTACTTCCGAGGAGACACTAGACATAACTAATCATAAGGCCCTAGAAGAGGTGCAGGTACCTGAAAATAGTGAAAATGAAGAGATCTCCGTAAATTATGTCACTACGGGAAAAAGATGGAATCAAAAAGAAATAGTTATCGATAACATTTTTGCATATAATGTAGCTTAATATTGTTAAAGAAAGCGAGGATCCTGAACCTAAATTTGTCGAAGAATGTCGACATAGAAATGATTGGCCAAAATGGAAAGACGCAATCAAGGCAGAATTGAACTCACTTGCAAAACGTGAGGTTTTTGGACCTGTAGTCCGAACACCTGAAGTTGTAAAACTAGTAGGATACAAATGGGTATTTGTGCAAAAATGAAATGAGAAAAATGAAGTAATCAGATATAAAGCACGACTTGTAGCATAAGGATTTTCTCAAAGACCTGGTATTGATTATGAAGAAAAATATTCTCCTATGGTGGATGCGATTACATTTTGATTTCTAATTAGTCTGGCAGTACATGAAAGACTGGATATGCGCCTAATGGATGTCGTTACAGCCTATCTGTATGGTTCACTTGATAACGATATCTATATGAAAATCCCTGAAGGATTGAAGATGCCTGAAGCATGTAATTCAAATTCTCGAGAAAATTATTCAATTAAGTTACACAAATCATTATATGGATTGAAGCAGTCTAGACGCATGTGGTATAATCGCCTTAGTGAATATTTAATAAAAGAAGGTTACAAAAATGATCCTATTTGTCCATGTGTTTTTATAAGAAAATCCGGATCTGAGTTTGTTATAATTGCGGTATATGTTGATGACTTAAATATTATTGGAACTCCTGAAGAAGTCCTAAAGGCAATGGATTATTTGAAGAAAGAATTTGAGATGAAAGACCTTGGAAAAACAAAGTTTTGTCTCGGCTTGCAAATCGAGCATTTAGCAAATGGAATTTTTATTCATCAATCAAATTACGTAGAAAAGGTCCTAAAATGATTTTACATGCATAAAGCACATCCCTTGAGTATCCCAATGATTGTTCGATCACTTGATGTGAAAAAGGACCATTTTCGACCTCAAGAGGATAACGAAGAACTTCTCGGTCCTGAAGTGCCATACCTTAGCGCGATTGGTGCACTAATGTATCTTGCTAATAATACTCAACCGGATATAGCATTCTCTGGAAGTTTATTAGCAAGATATAGTTCTTCTCTAACTCGAAGGCATTGGAATGGAGTTAAGCAGATATTTCGATATCTCCTAGGAACAAGTGATATGGGCTTGTTTTATTCAAATAACATGGAATCACAACTAATTGGTTATGTAGATGCAGGTTATTTGTTTGATCCACACAAAGCTCGATCTCAAACAAGCTATTTATTTACATATGGTGGTACAGCTATGTCATGGCGTTCTACAAAACAAACCATAGCTACTACTTCCTCAAATCACGCAGAAATAATAGCAATTCATGAGGCTAGTCGAGAATGTGTTTGACTAAGATCAATTACCCAACATATCGAAGAAACATGTGGTCTACCTTCGAAGAAAGAAACTCCAACAACACTATATGAAGATAACGCTGCTTGCATAGCTCAGTTAAAAGGAGGATACATCAAAGGAGACAGAACAAAACACATTTCACTAAAATTCTTTTTCACCCATGATCTTGACAAAAATGGTGATATTGATGTTCAACAAATTCGTTCAACAGATAATCTGGCAGATTTATTCACAAAGGCATTACCGATTGCAACATTTGAAAGATTGGTGCATAATATTGGAATGCGTCAGTTTAGAGATTTAAAGTGATGTTTCCATGAGGGGGAGGAAATACACGCTGTACTCTTTTTCCCTTGATTTAAATTTTGTCCCACTGGGTTTTCCTAACAAGGTTTTTAATGGGGCAGCTCTTTTGGTGTATTATACAAAAATGATGTACTCTTTTTCCTTCACTAGGATTTTTTCCATGGGTTTTTTCCTAGTAAGGTTTTAATGAGGCATATTCTTGATAATGGACATCCAAAGGGAGTGTTATGAATATAACATTATGATGGATGTCCATAACCCTCAAAGTCTTCAATTCTCATAACCTCCAAAGCTTCATAAATTTCAAAACCTCTATTTGTTATAATTTATTCTTAGTTATTTTCTCTATTTACAACACCATTAAACCTATTGTAACCTATGAGCATCTTTAGCCTATAAATAAAAAGCTTTGAGAGGCATGTAAAAAAATAAAATAATATAGATATCATTCTCTCATTCTTTTGTGTTCTTCTCTACTTTTAAACTATATTCTCTTGTTTTGTTTATTTTACAACAATCTCTGATTATTTATTTATTTATTTATTTACTTTTTATTATTATTTTTTTAACTTGGCCGCCCTTTCGTCAAAAGTTGTGACGAGCATTAAACCAGAGCAGCATAAAATTTGATCAACTCATTTAACCAAAGGACTCAGAAAATTGGCTAAAAGCTGGACATTTAAAAGGACACAAAAATAGTTGAAATTACTATAGTTTCCACAGAGTGCCAAAATGCAGTCACTGCCACCTGAAACCTTAATCAAGCCTAGCTAAGCTGCCACAGGTGATAATAAACAGGTAATTTGTTTTAATATTTACACAGTCGCAAACTTTTTCCCCTGCTAGAGTGCTTAATGCCATCAGCGTCCTTATCCGACAAACTTTTATCAGTATCATGACTCGTGTTCTTGCAGTCCCGATGATCACCAGAAAATCCACCCTTCCTATGGTGTCTTGAACTGCTATCATGGCATGTTTCACTGTCTATGCCCCTATTTCTCCTATCTTCGTAAAATTCATGATTTTCTCTCTCATGATCTCCATAATCATCCAGCTTTTCTGTTTTCTTGTGATATTTTGAGCTTTTCCTGGTACGACCATGGTGCCTTTCCTTCTCTACCTCAATGGACGACCGATCTTTATCAAAATGAGATTCAAGGGTGTTGTTGTTGTCCCCACTCTTCTTTCTCGAGCTTTTCCTTGTGTAATCATGATATCTGCCTCTTCTCATCTGTCCATCATGATCATATGATTCTCCGGTATCAGTATGATGAGTTTTTCTCTTCCGGTGATGACTTGATTTTAAGTGCGTACTGTCTACATATGCATCCTCATTGAAAGAATGGATTTCCTCCTCATTATCGCTTGTGCAGCTAAGTTGATCCGCCTTCTTCTGAATATAATCTTCATCATCCTTTCTTCTACCTGAACTACCATGGTGCAAGTAATCCGTCTCTCTAGATCCAGATCTTCTTGAGCGATGCCTGAAATAAATGTGTGACAAACAATAATCGTTCTAAATTCACACAATACAGAGGTATCTTATGACATGAAGTTGCCAGTAAGATATGGTATCATATTCAAGCCATGTTAAAATTAAAAGCAGCATGCCTAAAAACACATTTTTATAACGCATATCCACAAAGAAAAATCAAATCATGAGATTGTTAGATTATGCAACAATAAACTAATTCAGCAGGAAGCAATTTACCTCAAAATATTAGCGAGTCACATTGCACATTAAAAAAGTAATTTATCCGTAAATGTATATTTGATTACCGTCCTTTTACGATTAGATTGTGGTTTAGGTTGGTGAAAGAGTTGAAAAAAGTTTCAGCTAGTCCGTGGCTGCGAGGACCTGTTGCAATTTCATTATGAGCGTTTCAAATAAAAAGGGTAGATGGGCTGATTTGGAATTGTGCAGTCCCGGCACTCTGTTGGGATTTTGGCTTCAAAGAAATAGTAGCCTTTGGGGGTATTGACGTCTTTTGATGATACGCTGGACAAACTCAAGTTTGGGTAAAAATTTTAGGAATGTATGCTGTAATCGAGGGATTAGAATTCTTTGTTGTAGTTTTGAGTATTGTTGTTGGAAATGGAGAACTTTCTGTCCTCTACCTGTACCTTATTTCACCTTTATCTATAAAAGTTTTTGGTTGTTATTGAGAGAGAGAGAGAGAGACAGAGACAGATTATTTGAGTGTGTGACATCCATAAACACAAGGTAGCAACGAAATAGCTAAAAAAAAAAAACTAAAAACACACCCGTTTGCATCAGCTGAAGATATCTTGCCAGATCTATTTGGCCGATCCAAGCTCTGAGGCACCCTTTGTCTCTCATATGCAGATTCATCAGAATAACCAAATAAAGCAGCCATCTCTTTTATCCAATATCTTGGAGGTGGTTTATCACTATCAGCCCATTCATAGTCTCCACCAGGATTGCGAAAACAGTGGATAAAATTGCAAGCCATTCCACGGGAACATGTCTGTAAGACAGCACGGGAGAGACATAAAAAATAATCAGTGCCTTGCGTAGGGGCTAGGCATCAAAATAGACATTGGACTCGATCCACTTTTTACTTGGAACAAGTTCTACCACATATGAATCTCATAAGAGGCATCACTTAGACAAAAGATGTAAAAATATATCGAGTACAACATTAAATAAAACACAGAAAAGTGCAGGGATTGACTGTACCTTAAACCTTGATTTCATATACTCTCCACATATTGCAACCTTCCACCTGGTTAAATTGACAAATTCACAATTGACCTGCAGGAAGCATCATTAAATGAACAACAGCGACCAGAAAGGCTACTTAGAAACATTAAAATCAGTGATGGGGAAATTTAAAAGGAAATCAAAATACTGTATTAACACCATAAAGCCGTCCCATCAATTCTCTTAAAAGTTAAAAGTTGAGGTAGATACAGGTAAGTTGTGTTAATAGTTTCTCAAATGAACTAGACTAGGTATGGGTAAAGCCTAGAAAGCAGAAACTCTACGGATATGTTTGTAAATAGTTGAAAGAGGTGGCAATGACACTCAAGCCAAGTTTCATTTGCACGGATTCTTTGAGTCATTTCGTTTGCAGAAACAAATAATTTCTGAAGACAGTTCTGCGAGTGATGTAGGATTTTTGTTGAGGTAAAAGTTAATTTGAGTTTCTCTTTTGGTACCTTGCTGAAAGGAGCCCAAGAATTTTTCCTTTTGTTTAATTATATTATGAAGGAGATCTTGCTATAATGTAATGTTAATGTTTGTTTAGCTTGCTGAGGACGACCTGCCTTCTATCTTTTCCGAATAAAAAGAAGCACAAAGATTATCATGGACTGAACATATATTACCACCCCAAATATGTGTATCTCTATGAGATCCATCCATGCAGCTCTCTACTTAAAATAGACAAGTATAGGACGCATTCTTAATTACACAGTCATTGACACGATCAAAGAGGTCAACCTCTCCATGCAACTACCAAGAAAGAGCAAAGTATCCACAATATTGATAAATAGAGAGAGATTTTTGCTGGGCAAGCAAGAACAAAACAGAGGAAGCAGAAAACACAACAATAAAGATAATAACTTTGGGTATATGTCGCAACAAAAAGGAAACATAGGATGTCCATGTTTTCAGTGAAAGATACAAGCTTCTAAAAAGCAAGTGAATATGTAAGCACCAAAGGCATTTACGTGAAAAAACGTAGAGCTGATAGCGCAGTATTTTGGTTTCTAAGGCAATGAAATACCTGTTTTCCAGCAAAATAGCGCCCATTGATACAATGATGTGCAAAAACAGCAGAATCCAACGACTTAAAGTGCACATACACATTTCCTCGCAAGTGGAATGATCCATTTCTACACACCTGGAACAGACACTGTTATTACATGAAGAGAAACAAGATTACACGAGCCAGAAACAATCTCCAGGATTCTCGTTGTCGTTACTGTTGCTTAGGTTTTCTCGTGCATGAACATTTACAGTCTATTTGGTTCTTGAAAACATGAAAGAAGGATAAATCTTCAACTTGCTCAAGATGGTTAAAAATCAAATGCATCTCGTAAAAATTCACTTCCTTGCAAACTTTTGAAAACAATATTATCTTGCTACATGGTTAAAATCATCCGGTCAGTAAAAGTCAGCAATATAGCCAAAGTATATATAAAAATATATATATATATAAGAACGAGATGGGCTGTGTTAAACTTCCCAAATATACAATAATATTATAGCGGATGGAACATGGGAACGTTTGGACTTGGTTTAAAATATTTTCAATCAGAAAACAATTTACTTATGTAGGTATACATAATACATCTAGTTGCATGCAGACATTAAATGAAAACTCTTAAAATGTTGAGAAAACCACAAGGCATGGAAAGAAGGGGAAAACCTTGAAATTTACAATTTCCCCAAATTTCAAGAATTCTGTATGGACATCCTCATAAAATTCTTCATAGCAGCATTCCACCTCCTCATCAGTATACTGAAAAGAGCAAAACAATCGTGAAAAATTATTAAAATTGACAGGCCAGCTTATAACAAGACCAAAGAGACAGCAGGACATAGTACAAAAGATTGAGAAGATTCAAAGAAGATGAGCCGTACATCCTCCATCAAGCATGCTAACAGTATATTCTATCAGATTTTCAAGGGCTATTCAAATAGAAAAATCAGATAAAAATAAAACCAAAGAGATGCTTAGCAAGGAACTGTAAATAAGTTTATCAAGATGAAAAAGATGTACTTCACATCCTCCATCAACGATGTTGATTGTCAGCGTTGATTCATTATTGGAAGACGTGAAAATTCGAAGTACAAAAGAAAAAGACAACAAAGCATTGAATTTTGTGATAAGCAAACATACAATCAATCACGTGCAAAACTTCTAACTTGTCCACCGTAGCAAATGACCAATTATGTCAAGGATCAATGCTTTCATAAAGTAGCAAATAAGAACGTGTAAAAGAAAAGGAATAGCCTCGTTTGTGTGTGCAGTGGGGGTGGGTTGGGGGGGTGGTGTTCCAATAAAGAAAGAGTTAGCGTTTGAAATTGGAAATACAAACTTAATTTAATAATTTCACAGTTCTAACCTATAAAATCATATTTGTCCTTTGAAATTGGAAAACTGAAGTGTATACAAGATGCAACAAACCTGACTTGATCCTAGTAGCAAGCAACAAAGAACCATCTACAAAAACAACATGTTCCACTCTTTGTTCAATAAAAGACTAGAGAAAAGAGAGCACCCCCATTTCACCCCTAAAACCCCTTCAGACTATCTGCTCCATTACAAGGGATTTCCCATTCTTTGTGTGTGTTGTGTATATGTTTTCCCTCTTTGACGTGTTTTATTAAATAAACCATCGCATTCACATAAATGCAAGGATTCCACAGAAAATGAAACCTTTAGAAGTTCTAATCATTATCACCCAAACAGCTCCAATACACCTGGGAGAGTTGATCTCCTGACAAACTACCAACAATTAAGGAGCAAAACTTGTAGTTCAACAAACCCGTGCAGTTACTTACAGTTAAACGTTCCAAATGTGATAAATGTCACTATAAACCACAAAAGACTTAACACTTGTGATTACGTGAATGACAAAAGAAGATATTAGAGTTAAATTTTCTTTTCATAAAGACACAAAGAAAGGAATGATAATTATATTTACCACAGCCTAGTATGTATAGAAATTGTATGCATTCATTATAAACATTAGATAGATTGTTGCATAATTGGGCAAGAAAATAATTTGTTCATCAGATAATAACCTCATACCAGTAAGAAGGATACATATTTTCCAACTGAACAAAGGCCAAAACCAAGACCCTCCGTCGAACTGAATCTTGGAAATGAATCTTGCTTTACTTGAATTAAGGCAAAGAATAAGAACTCAACCAAAACAATTTCTTGGACTTGAAGTTAAAAAAACAAATGCACAATCAAAAGATACAATGGTTAACAGGATTGCATAACAAATATAAACAGGAACCTGCACAACAACAATAATGAAAACAACAAACCGGATGCACACATGTGCACTCAAGGACGCTAAGAAACACAAAGGTTTTAGCTTACAAAGCATACACTACTCAAAAACTGCTATTGGATTCTCAATGAAATGCTCTCTCATTCAGTAATAAAACCATAAGAATTAGAAAGCTTCATACTTAAAATGACATGCAGAAGCATTGCATAGCCATTATCAGGATACAAATCACATAATGCAGCACTAACAGACCTCAAGCCCCTCGTCCTGCTCCCAAGCAAGGCCAGGTCCACTGTACATGTTTTTGATAAGCAATGTGGAAGATTTATCAGGGTAGAAATGAACTCTGCTGCAGCGCTGACCAAAACGACAAGCTCCAGTTTTTAAATGGAAAGGACAATGAGCTGTATCCTGCCACACATAGACAAAAAAAAAAAGGGTTAGGCACCATGATCCTCTATAGTCATGCCAGCAAACGATACATAAGAAAAACCAATCTAGATATATCAAAACACTAAGACCAAGGCAATAAATAAACCCTATTCCAAGTTTGGGATCGATGGGATTTAAAGAAGCTACATCCTTTTCCTGGCCCCTAATGGATAAGAGTAATACAATGACAAAAACTACAAACAAAACAGAGAAGGAATAGAAGAAAAACCTGCTCAGTTCCAAAATTTGGTACTTGTTGAGCAACACTAGCAATTAAATCCTGTGCTGAAACCAAGGAATTTCTGTACTCAGCAAAAGCTTCGGATTCCGGAGCAAGAGGATTGGAGGTGGGCCTATTAGCATCCTGTAAAAAATAAATACATAACTAAATAAATAAAGAGATACCAATTATCCAAATATTTGGCCGAATCACAAGAGAAAGGACTCTACAGAGTGACTTTTAAATTGATCATTCATATCCATACCACTCTTTCATTTAATTCTTCCAGATCCTTCTTCTTTGGAACCCGGATCTTTTTCTTCTTAAAAATTATCTCATTTCCTTGCCAGATAATCTCAGCAGGTCCGTCTTCTACATATTCCCATTCATCATTCTCATTGTCCACAGTTGCATTTTCAACCTTTCCAATCATTTCACAAACAAATAACAGACGATTATCATTTGCTAGAGACTAACTTTCAAATCAATCCAAGTAATCGAAGAACCAAAATAAGTTCCATAACACAGTAAACAATCACATACTATTCCAACTAAGCAACAGCTACTAGTGATTTCCAAAGCTTTACCGGTTTCTTTGCGATCACTATTGAAAGACGACATAATATGCCCAAAAAATATATAATGTTATTACATATTTCCAAAAGAGTTTGTGGTTAAAATTTTTCTCCTATTCAATAAAAAAACATTTTTACATACAAACTTTCCAGTACCTTCTCAGTGACCAAAAAAATGCCCAAAACAAAATATTACCTGTTGTTTCCGAGATTCTTCTTCGAGATCCTTCCGCTGTTTCTCTTCTTCTTCGACCATCTTCTTATTCTTCAGTTCCATGGCCTCGACCCAAGCCTTTTCTCGCTCCTCAAACTCCTTTCTCTCTCTCTCTGACCTCTCCGCCTCTTCCTGCTCCATCAACCTGATCCTCGTTTGCTCCTCCAGATCGTTAAGCCTTGATTCCTCTTCCTCTCGCTCCTTCGCAGCCAACTTTCTTCTTGTCTGCTTTCTCTTCATCTTCTTCAATGCCTTCCTCTTCTCCTTCCTACTCATTCCCTTCTCCATAGCTTCCCCTTGCTTTTCTCCTTCCTCTTCATCTTCCTTTTCTTTCACTTTTGATTCTGCCATTGATAGGCTCTCTCACTCTTTGGCTCCCAAAATCAAAAGGAATATTCCATGAATAAGTTTTGCGGGAAAATAAGAACACAAAGAATAAGAATTGTGAGAAAATTTTCTTGTATTTTCTTTGGGTTTAAGTAGAAGCAGTGCAAACTGAAAAGGATTTTTTTTTTTTTTTGGGGCACCCAAATTTGATCATTTTTCACATTGTACCTAAAGTAAACTTTAAAAAAAGTGATCTATGTAAATACTCCTTGAAATTAAAAAATTGGGTTTTTGACAGATTTTCCATTAAACTTTTCACTTTTTTTAATATAGTAATTTTTTTTTTACAATTAAGTCCCTGAGCTTAACTACATATGGCAATTAAGTCCTAATCACACATGTCTGTAAAATTGAAAAAGAAAACAATTATATGAGATGCACGTGACCCATTTAGAAGGCAGGACAGAATTTCAAGCACTACAACGATCAAAATATACATATAAGCCAAAAAAAAGTGTTAAAAACCATTAATAACAAAATAATTTCTTCTTTTTTTTTTGGTGTAAAATCCATATTTTCAAGGGACATAGAAGAAGCAATTATGTAAGTATGATGGTTTAAATTGCGCAATAGGGTATTGAGGTGTTTTCCTTTTGTTACGCGAGGCATAAGCCTCAAGGCATTCTGAGGCGTAAGCCTCAATATAAAACCATATAATAATTCAAAGAATATGAAAAATCAAGCATTTAAAAGCAATAGTTATAAATCATAACTTAACATCATAAAAAGTCATGTTTGTATTCAAACAAAAAATAAGAAGCCTAAAGTAACAAATTTCATAAGCAAGAAGTCTCGAATAAACAAGTCCTAAAGTAAACTAGTTATGATGTCTAATTCAAAAGTCACCCCCACCAAATTCAAACTTTATAGAAAACAATTTTTGCGCTCTATTTAAACAGATTCCTCTTATCTAGGCCTTGACCTATAAATTTACTTTAGTCCAAGTAATTATAAACCAAAAGAAAGTGAGGCCCTAGCCTCAGACTACGCCTTGAGGCATAACCTCAAGCCTCAATTATAAGATGCATAAGCCTCATATTGAGGCTTAAGCCTCAATGCAAAATTTGAGCGCCTCACACTAAGGCAGGCCACAAATTTATTGCGCAATTTTATGAATGCAATTTCCATAGTGGAAAGCAAGGAGATGGACATATTCTCCTAAGAACAGTTGGCAGGACAAGAACAACTAACAGAATATGAAGGTGCATATAAGCATAAGCACAATAAAATTGCATCTTAGAATTATAGAAAAGGGGAAAAAAAAAACAAAAACAAAAACAAAACAAAACCAATCCAAACCAAACCAAAAACAAAAACAAAACTCAAAAAAGAACGGAGGTCTTTCACGCTGCAATGGCCTCTCGAATAAGGCCTTTACAATAAAAATTGAAAACCAAACAAGGCCAACCTGTCCCATATAATTAGATTTTGACACGCATGGTAACACAGCTATGATAAAGAGGCAACAAAGAGATCCAAGGCCATATTCAACACAAACCAGAAGGACAAAGCTTCATTTATTTTTTTTCTTTTTATTCAAAATAATTACTATAACCAGACACAAGTTAGAAGCAAAAAACAATGTACAAGTGAAAAAACTGAAGGAAGTAAACTAGAAGAACGCTTTATTGATACTGCATAAATCTACCACCTTCATTAAACCTAATACATCTGCAAAATGGAATTATAACGGATGCCAAAAGAGCGAAAAAGAGAAAACGAACAAAATCACTCCAAATGAAGAGATACCAGTATTTATATGAGCAACCCAATATTTATA
Source organism: Artocarpus heterophyllus (assembly GCA_025403435.1). Classification (NCBI taxonomy): domain Eukaryota; kingdom Viridiplantae; phylum Streptophyta; class Magnoliopsida; order Rosales; family Moraceae; genus Artocarpus; species Artocarpus heterophyllus. The sequence continues at coordinate 27,410,302 of CM046354.1, read as the reverse complement.
TGGGGGGGGGTTGTGTTTGCTGCTGTTGAGCGACAAGCGGGGCTGGGCTGGGTTGAAAGAGGTCGGGCGTTCGGAGGGAGGGTGGCCTCGGTGGGCTGGGGGGCGTCTCGGGCTCTCGGCAGCTGGAGGTGAAGACGGCGACGGCGTAAGCGGACACGGCGACCGCTTGAGCGAACGGCGGCGTTAGGAGGGAGGGTGGCTTCCAGCGGGGTGGTCCTTGTTTGTCGAGAAATTTGCCAAAATAAGCAAGTGGGAAAGTGAAATTTCCGCAATGACTTCTATTTTCCCTTCATATTTCTTTTTATATTAGCAATGTTTTAATATTATAATTAATTGTAAATTGAAAATTAATTAAAATAAATCAAAATTAAAACTAATCAAAATTTTTAAAGGAACAAAAAGATAAAGGTGAAGGTGTGGGGAAAATTTTACCATTAGATTAAAAGTCAATGGTTTATAATTGCATGGCTTATAGAAACTAAAATAAAACCTATCTTATCTTATCACACATTTTTTTATATTAATTTTTACATCAATAAATCTTAACCGTTGATTTTATAACTTTTAATCTCAACCCTTCAGTCTAAAAAGATCACAAACCCTAAAATCCTCATTTTGGTTTCATTAGTGGGAAAAAAAAAAACTGAAGCATCCATGGCTGTCATCCCTTCATGAAGCGTTTGGATAAAAAGGTTATAGAGAAAGTCTATTTTGATAAGCAGACCCAAAAATCTAAAATTAGTTGAATGGCCTAAATGTCATGTCATCTAAATAAGCTTAAAAAAGAAAACCAAGTAGGAAAAGCCACCTCAGCAAGCAAAAAAAAAATACATAAAAACAAGGGAAAAATATACCATGAATGCCTAAAGCCTCGAGCTTCAAACAGCTGAACGCGGTAAAAGAGCAGGTGGATCTAGAGGTGAACTTACTCCAAGACAGCCTCAACAACATCGACACTGACACCTCGCGCCTCGACCTAGCCTCAGCCGCCCTCCATGACTTCTCCCTCCGCCTCAAGGGCAAACCCATCCTTGCCTTCTCACCACCTCTCTTTACGTCTTCGATACTCTCGACGACGCTGATCACGTCCTCGTCGATGTCAGCACGGTTATTTCATCGAGGTCTCCTCTTGATTTCTTTTAATTTTCTCTATTTAGCTTTTGAGTCGTATTAGGGTTAAATCTTTCCCTTTTATGGTTTCTTTTTTGTGTGTGTTAGAAAACAATGGCTAAAGGTAAAGATTATTATGAGCAGAAGATCAACTTATTGAAGTCGAATTTTGATCAACTTGTTGAGGTATGTTCTTAAAACATATGATTCTGCAATCTCCTGATGGGTAAAAGTTTTTTTTTTTTTGTTGGAATCTAAACAAAGTGAAATGAATTTATTTTTCAAAGAGAAAAAAGGGGAGAAATCTATGTTGGAAAACTAGTACGCAACAGAATTTAAAATTTTTATATCAGAGTATTTTCTAAAACACAAGTTTGACATGCTATATGCATAAATTAACCGGATCTTACTGACCTTTGAATGCCGAAGAATTCCCGTAATCCGTGAAGAGAAGTAACGTTCTAGAAGAGCCTTAACCAACTAGTCTTCTTTGCTATTCTCTATCCACGATCGGAGTGAATGTGGGCTCACACGTACAACTCTTCCTCCAAGAGACTCTCCTTCCAACCAATTGAGAGAACCCAAAGCTAGTATTCGTGATTTGTGAATAAGAGCTCTTAGGGAGTTTTAGATTCTCACCAGCAGAGTATCACTCTTAATCTTTCAATTGATCTGAATAACTTATAAGACTTACTCCCTATTTATAAAGGTTGGGTTTAGGGTCAGTCCTTATCAAATAGGGTCTCAAAAATTCGAATCAAAATCAAATTTTGATCAATATCTGATGAAATCTGCGTAAAAGTGCATGATCTTTCTATCGCGCATCGACAAGCCGAACTTGCCCCATCCGCAGGCCGAACTTAAGGATCGACATGCCGAACTATCGATAAAAAATCTCAGCAAATCTTTTATTTTCCACCCAAGATTCTATAGAATAAAGTCTCAGTTTTAATTCAAATAACCCAATAGAGAAGTTATCTAATCAAAACAACTTTATCTAGATAATCTCTAGGAAAATAAATGAACTCCTAATAATTCTACAAGTTTATCTTGATTTAATTTATTTAAAATTAAATCAATTGATAAACAGACAAGAATTATCAGATCCCAATAATTCAACAAGTTTATCTTCAATTAATTTTATCATAAAATTAATTCAACCGATAAACAGACATGAATTATTTGATTCTTCTGAATTTCAACCAATCTAATAAATCTGACAGAAGTCACCAATTATTGGAAAAGTACACCGTATTGTTACAGGAAGTTATGAGCGAGCAAAAGGGGACCAAATGGACCTATATAGTTCAAGCTCCCGATAATTATAAAACCTAATATCACAAATATACATTTCATAATTATCAACTCTAACGCTGCTCCACTAAAAGCTTGGAGCTGCACTCTAGAACTACATAGAATTACAAAGCCCGTATAGCTAAGTCTCCATGACATATCATAGTGTATCGTATCCCCATAGGATTATCCATAATTGGCTTAAGGACAAGTTCTGCCTTACCTTTTTGATTATTTTTATCTTACGTTCCATTATCTCACCATCAAAAAACTTACTATCCAAAAACAGTATACCATTCGGTTACATCTATGTATCCAAATGGTTGAGTGCTCCAATTTTTCAATTACAGGATAACGCATATAAGAAGATATCACTATTCCTAAAGATGAGCTATAGATTCCATATCTATGAATAGTAGGTCTATGCTATCAAGAGTCATGCCTCTAACGTACTAGCATGCATACCACTATTAAAATGTAGGTGTCACCCTTTGGTACATCAAAAGACACAAGTCAAGACAACGGGCCCACTATTCATCTCAAGATTGAGATACAATACAAATGATTGTATAAAGTGATTCAATTTGCTGAGACAGAATTATTAATCCAAATCAATTCACCTTATGTCCCGATTCAACACATCGTCACCTATGACAACGTGTCAATGTTTCTATTCATGGAGTCCACTTCTGATGGCCAAGATAAACCATCTCCCAATAGGGATATAGATAACATAACAATCTTTACATGAATAAAGTGCCCAACTTTATTCCCTCGATTGCGGATCTTATGATTTAGACCGTCACCTTAAGAATCGTGTCTTTCGCATAATCTGTCTGTCATATGCCCAATTCTTAAAGGTTTAGACCGATAATCTCATACTATTATTTGCTTAACGTACATTCAACAAATATGCATGTAAAGAGGACAAGATTTGGTGTATAAACAATTAATAAATTCTTTATTGATAAAAATATCCTCAAAAACTTATTACATTTTTACTCCTTAGGGCATACATATCTAACAATCTCCCACTTGCACTAAGTGAGTAAATATGACAAGTCTCGCATCCCCATAGCTTCCACATGCCTCTCGAAGACTCTCCCAGTAAGTGTCTTCGTAAATGGATCAGCAAAATTGTCATCTAATGCGATTCTACACACCGTGAGATGCCCGCCCTCGACGAAGTCCTTTATCACATGATACTTTCGATCAATATGCTTACTCTTCTTGTGAAATCTTGGTTCCTTAGCATTAGCTACCGCCGCACTGTTATCACAATACAGTGATACTGCTTGATCTATACCAGGAACCACCTCAAGATCCCCAAGGAACTTGCAGAGCCACACTGCTTCTTTCGAAGTATCCCTAGCTGCCACATACTCGACCTCCATCGTTGAATCTGAAGTGCAATCTTGCTTCACACTTCTCCAACTGATGGCACCGTCACCCAGAGTAAACACAAAACCTTGAAGTCGATTTCCTAGAATCTAGACAGGATTGAAAATCTGAGTCAGTATATCCTAGAGGAGTTAACTCCTCACTCGAATACACAAGCATATACCCTCGAGTCCTTCTCAGGTAGTTGAAAATATGCTTACTCGCAACCCAGTGGTTGGGTCCTGGATCTGCCTAAAATCGACTTACAATCTCGACCGCATAACAAATATTCAGTCGTGTGCAAAGCATAGCATACATGAGACAACCCACTACCGAAGCATAAGGCACCTTCTTCATGTATTCTCTTTCTTCATTAGACTTTGGAGAGTCTTTCTTAGAAAGAGTAATTCCAGACCTAGATGGTTGCCCACCTTTCTTGGAATCCTACATTGCAAACCTCTTGAGAATTTTATCTATATATCTGGCCTTGGACAAAGCTGTCATTTTGTTCTTTCTATCCCAAAAGATCTGGGTACCGAGAATAAAATTAGCCTCACCCAAGTCCTTCATGTCAAACTACTTGGTCAATCATAATTTGACCGATGAAAATGCCCCAATGTCATTACCAATCAGTAGAATATCATCTACATAGAGCAGTAGAAAAACCACCTTTTCATCCTTAATGTGTTTGTAAACACATGCTCATCCACATTTTGTGAGAACCTATAAGTCTTGATCGCCTGATCAAATCTTATGTTCTAAGAACGGGAAGCCGGCTTGAGTCTATAAATTGACTTTAGCAACTTACAAACCTTACCCTTTTGACCCTTGACCTTGAACCCGTCTGGTTATTCCATATAAATGGACTCATTAAAATAGCCATTTAGAAAAGCTATCTTGATATCCATCTGTCAAATCTCGTAATCGAGAGCGGCAGCTAAGGACAAGAGAATTCGGATGGACTTAAGCATGGCTATAGGCGAAAAGGTTTCCTCATAATCAATTCCTTCCTTTTGCGTATAATCCTTAGCTACCAGTCTAGCCTTAAAGGTTTCGACCTTTCCGTCTACTCCTCCTTTCCTCTTGTAGATCCACTTACACCCTATGGGGTTTTACCCCTTTGGGAAGATCCACAAGCTCCTAGACCTGATTAGTCTTCATAGACGTCATCTCTATTTTCATGGCCTCTTCTAGAGTTTTGAATCAACATCCTCCATAGCTCCTGCGTAAGTATAAGGTGTTGAAAAAATAGTACGCAGCGAAATTTTAAAATTTTTGTGTTAGAGTATTTTTCAAAACACAAGTTTGATATGCTATATGCATAAATTAACCAGATCTTACTAACCTTAGTATGCCGAAGAACTTCTGCAATCCATGAAGAGAGTAATGTTCTAGAAGGGCCTCAACCAACTGGTCTTCTTTACTATTCTCTATCCACGATCGGAGTGAGTGTGGCCTCACATGTACAACTGTTCCTTTAGGTGACTCTCCTTCCAACCAATTGAGAGAACCCAAAGCTAGTGGTCATGATTTGTGAACAAGAGCTCTCAGGGAGTTTCTAGATTCTCACCAGCAGAGTATCACTCTTAATCTCTCAATTTATCTAAGTAACTCTTAAGACTTACTCCCTATTTATGGGGGTTGGGTCCAAGGTTAGTCCTTATCAGATTAGGTCTCAAAATTTGAATCAGAATCAAATTCGGATCAATATCTCATAAGATCCGTGTAAAAACGTGTGATCTTATCCTTCGCTCATCGGTAGGCCGATCAAGATGATCGGTAGGCCGAACAGGCCCCATTAATAGGCTGAACTTGAGGATCGGCATGTTAAACTACCGATTAATATCTCAGCCAATCTTTTATTTTTCACCTGAGATTCTATAGGATAATTTCTCAGTTTTAATTCAAATAGCCCAATAGAAAAGTTATCTGATTAAAACGACTTTATCTAGATAATCTTTAGGACAATAAATGAATTCCTAATAATTCTACAAGTTTATCTTGATCTAATTTATCAAAATTAAATCAACCGATAAACAGACAAGAATTATTCTATCCCAAAATTCAACAAGTTTATCTTGAATTAATTTTATCACAAAATTAATTCAACCGATAAACAGACATGAATTATTTGATTCTTCTGAGTTTCAACCAATCTAATAAATCTGACATAAGTCATCAATTAGTGGAAAAGCACACCGTATCGTTACAGGAAGTTATGAGCGAGCAAAAGGGGACCAAATGGACCTATATAGTTCAAGCTCCCAATAATTATGAAACCCAATATCCCAGATATAGATTTCATAATTATCAACTCCAACGCTACTCCACTAAAAGCTTGGAGCTGCACTCTCGAACTATATAGAATTATGAAGCTTGTATAGCTAAGTCTCCATGACATATCATAGTGTATTAGGGGTGGCAATAATCGTGTTTGTGCTGTGTTTGTATCGGCATGTTTACAACACGACCGTTTAGCCCGAACACAAACACGACATGATTAATAAACGTGTCAAAAATGCAAACACGAACATGACATGCTTATGGCATGCGTAACACGGTACGACATGATTAACACGATTATTAAACATGCCGTGACAGGTTTACATGATAACAACACGCATATGACATGTTTATAACCCAATTAACTAAAAATTAAAAAAAAAAATTTAAAAAAGCCAATAAAGAAAATTAACAAAAACACAATAACTAATTAATACTAACCTACTATAAATATTTCAAATATATATTTTTTTAAGTTTAAATGTGTTATAAATGGGCGAGTTGTGTCGTGTCATGTTAACACGTTTAAGGCCCGTTTAATTAAACGTGTTAAGGCATGTTTAGCGTGTTAGTACGAATCCAGCCCGTTTATTTTCGTGTTATTCGTGCCAACCCATTTATGGCACAATTAATAAACGTGCGGTCCAAACCCGTTTATCTCGTGTCGTTTTCGTATCGTGTCATCATGCCGTGTCCGAATTGTCGGCCCTATAGTGTATCGTATCCCTATATGATTATCCATAATTGGCTTAAGAACAAGTTCTATCTTACCTTCCCGATTATTTTTATCTTACGTTCCATTATCTCACCATCAAAAAACTTACCATCCAAAGACAATATACCATTCGGTTACTCCTATGTATCCAAATGGTTGAGCGCTCCAGTTTTTCAAATACAGGATAACGCGTATAAGAGGATATCACTACTCCTAAAGAGGAGCTATGGGTTCCATATCTATAAATAACAGGTCTACGCCATCAAGAGTAATGCGTCCAATGTACCGGTATGCATACCACTATTAAGATGTGGGTGTCACCTTTTGGTACATCAAAAGACACAAGTCAAGACAACGGGCCCACTATTCATCTCAGGATTAAGATACAATACAAATGATTGTCTAAAGTGAATCGATTTGCCGAGACAGAATTATTAATCCAAATTAATTCACTTTATGTCCCGATCCAACACGTCGTCACCTATAACAAACGTGCCAATGTTTCTATTCACGGAGTCTACCTCCGATGGTCAAGACAACCCATCTCCCAGTAGAGATATAGACAACATAACAATCTTTACATAAATAAAGCGCCCAATTTTATTCCCTCGATTGCGGATCTTATGATTTAAACCGTCTTAAAAATCATGTCTTCCGCATAATCTGTCCATCAAATGCCCAATTCTTAAGGCTTAGATCGACAATCTCAGACTATTATTTGCTTAACAAACATTCAACAAATATGAACGTAAAGAGGACAAGATTTGGTATATTAAGAATAAATAAATTCTTTATTGATAAAAAATGTCTCCAAAAACTTATTACATTTTTACTCCTTAGGGTATACATGTCTAACATAAGGATCCATGTCATGTTCATCCAGTTCAGCCAAGAAGACCTCCCCATTGAGCATATACCTCTCAGGTTGATGTCCGATCCTCCCACTATGCCGAAGCCCCTTAGGTTGTTGTTCAGGTTTTTTTGACTTTTCTACACTGATTGGAACGGTTTCATTCGAAACTTCTGGAGTGATTAGATCACTCCTTAACTCCTCAAGCACCACTTTGCTTCGAGGCTTAAAGTCGTCCATGTAACTCTCCTCAAGGAAAGTTGCATTAGTTGAAACTATGACTTTATTTTCTTTTGGGTTATAGAAATAACCCCCTTTAGTCCCTTTTGGATATCCTACAAATACGCAAACTTTCAAACGTGCTTCCAACTTATTCGTATCCTTAAACAGGACATGAGCCGGACATCCCCATATGCGAATATGGTTTAAGGATGTCTTCCTCCCCGTCCATAACTTGTGAGGAGTTTTAGGGACCGATTTTGAAGGCACATTATTCAAAAGATAACATGCAGTTTGTAGTGCATATCCCCAAAAGGATAAAGGCAATGATGAATAACTCATCATGGACCTAACCATGTCGAATAAAGTCCTATTCCTTCTCTTCGCTACGCCATTCTGTTGCGGAGTGCCCAGCGCAGTCAAATGGGATAAAATCCTATTATTTGATAAGTGTCCCAAGAACTCATCAGAAAGGTATTCTGTTGTGGTGCATCAGGTACACATACCCATATCTTAACTAATCGTTAATAAAAGTGACGAAGTACTCATACCCTCCTCGTGCCTGGATGTTTATCAGTCCGCAAACATCACTATGCACAAGTTCTAGAACTCCTTTGGTCCTATTACCCTTAGACCCGTATGGTCTTTTGGTCATTTTTCCTTCTAAATAAGATTCACATCGAGTTATAGATTCCACCTTTAATTGACTTAAGGTCTATCCCTTACCAACCTTTGAATCCTATTCGGGTTAATATAACCAAGGCACAAATGCCAAAGATAAGTCTTATTAGAGTGAGAAGTTTTAAGTCTTTTAGTGTTATTATTATTCATCTCAACATTAAGTAGCAAGTCCATCTTAGGTCTGATAAAGTATAGATTATTTTGCATCCATCCAGAACAGATAAAAGATTTATTTTTACGAATCACCACTTTATCATTACAAGAAACCAAATAGGAGTCTTTAAATAACCAAGCTACATAAATTAAATTCCTTTTAAATCTAGGAACATAAAAATAATCTCATAAAATTAAATTCCTATAACTATCAAAATAAAGATGGACGTCTCCCACTACTTCCGCTAAGACCAAGGATCCATCGCCCATCCGAAGCGTGAAGTCTTCATGTAGCAGACTTCTCGTTTCTTTGAACCCCTACAGAGAAACACAAACATGATTAGTTGCACCAGCATCTATGACCCAAATGTCATTGGATTCCTTAACCAAACAAGTTTCTAAATACAGAAGATCACACCTACCTCCTTTGGAAAGGAAGTCCTTGCAAAGCTTCTTTATGTGCCCGATCTTCCCGTAGAAGAAGCGCTTACGCTTCTTTGGGTTCTTCTTCTTCTTCTTCTTCTTGCTCTTGTTGTTAGCAAGAACAGAAGACTTTCCATTTTTGGCCTGTTCCCTCTTTCCATTCCCAGAGTTAGGATTGGAAGCAGAATCTGCTACCAAATTGGCCTTTCTACCCGCAAGAGATTCCCTGATCAACAGTTTGAACTCTTGTAACTGTTTCATTAATTCTATCAAGGTCATATCCCGCCTATTACTTAAATTAAATGTAGCTCTAAATGGAATAAATTTCTTTGACAAAGTCTCAAAGGCCATAGTCATCTGAGTTTCAACATCAATGTCGGCTCCATTAGTTTAAGCCTCAGCAAGGTAACCCATGACCAACATCATATACTCCTTTATAGATGTCCTCGATAAAAACGCGTAAAAAATTCAAATCAGATAAGGTTTAGGGTCAGTCCTTATCAGATAGGGTCTCAAAAATTCAAATCAGAATCAAATTCGAATCAATATCTAATGAAATTCGCGTAAAAATGTGTGATCTATTTATCACACATCGACAGGCCGATCTGCCTAATCAGCAGGCCGAACTTGCCCCATCAATAGGCCGAACTTAAGGATTGGTATGCCGAATTGCCAATAAAAAATCTCAGTGAATCTCTTATTTTCCACCTGAGATTCTATAGGATAAAGTCTCAATTTTAATTCAAATAACCCAACAGAGAAGTTATCTAATCAAAACAACTTTATCTAGATAATCTCTTGGAAAATAAATGAGTTCCTAATAATTCTACAAGTTTATGTTGATTTAATTTATTCAAAATTAAATCAACTAATAAATAGACAAGAATTATCTAATCCCAATAATTCAACAAGTTTATCTTGAATTAATTTTGTCATAAAATTAATTCAACCGATAAGCAGACATGAATTATTTGATTCTTTCGAATTTCAACCAATCTAATAAATTTTACATAAGTCACCAATTACTAGAAAAGCATGCCATATCATTACAAGATGTTATGAGCTAGCAAAGGGGACCAAATGGACCTATATAATTCAAGCTCCTGATAATTATGAAACCCAATATCCTAGATATACATTTCATAATTATCAACCTCAATGCTGCTCCACTAAAAGCTTAGAGCTGCACTCTCAAACTACATAGAATTACGAAGCTCGTATAGCTAAGTCTGTTAGACATGTATGCCCTAAAGAGTAAAAATGTAATATGTTTTTGGAGACATTTTTATCAATAAAGAATTTATTCATTTATATATACCAAATCTTGTCCTCTTTACGTTCATATTTGTTGAATGTATGATAATCAAATAGTAGTCTGAGACTGTCAGTCTAAACCTTTAAGAATTAGGCATATGATGGACTGATTATGCGGAAGACACAATTCTTAAGGTGATGGTCTAAAACATATAATCTACAATCGAGGGAATAAAGTTGGGCGCTTTATCCATGTAAAGATTGTTATGTTGTCTATATCCCTTTTGGGAGATGCTTTGTCTTAACCATTGGAGTTGGACTCCGTGAATAGAAACATTGGCACGTTGTCATAGGTGACGATGTGTTAGATCGGGACATAAAGTGAATTGATTTGGATTAATAATTTTGTCTTGGCAAATCGATTCACTTTAGACAGTCATTTGTATTGTATCTTAATCCTGAGATGAATAGTGAGCCCGTTGTCTCGACTTGTGTCTTTTGATGTACCAATGGGTGACTCCCACATCTCTATAGTGGTATGCATGCCGGTACCTTGGAGGCATGACTCTTGATAGCGTAGACTTGTTATTCATAGATATGGAATCTATAGCTCCTCTTCAGGAGTAATGATATCCTCTTATATTCGTTGTCCTGTAATTGGAAAACTAGAGCGCTCAACCATTTGGATACATAGGTGTAACCGAATGGTATACTATCTTTGGATGGTAAGTTTTCTAATGGTGAGACAATGGAACGTAAGATAAAAATAATTGAGAAGGTAAGACAGAACTTGTCCTTAACCCGATTATGGATTATCATATGGGGATACAATACACTATGATATGTCATGGAGACTTAGCTACACGAGCTTCGTAATTCTATAAAGTTTGAGAGTGCAGCTCCAAGCTTTTAGTGGAGTAGCACTGGAGTTGATAATTGTGAAATGTATATCTGGGGTATTAGGTTTCATAATTATGATGAGCTTGAACTTTATAGGTCCATTTTGGTCCCCTTTGCTAGCTCACAAAATCCTGTAACGACACGGCGTGCTTTTCCAATAATTGGTGACTTATGTCGGATTTATCAGATTGGTTTAAAATTTGTAAGAATCAAATAATTCATGTTTGTTTATCGGTTGAATTAATTTTGTAAGAAATTAGTTCAAGATAAACTTGTTGAATTATTGCGATTAGATAATTCTTGTTTGTTTATCGGTTGTTTTAATTTTGGACAAGTTAGAACAAGATAAACTTGTAGAATTATTATGAATTGATTTATTTTCTTAGAGATTATCTTGATAAAGTTTGTTTTGATCAGATAACTTCTCTATTGGGTTATTTGAATCAAAACTGAGACTTTATCCTTTAGAATCTCGGGTGGAAAATAAAAGATTCGTGGAAATTTTTTCTCGGGAGTTTGGCCTGCCGAACTGGGCTGTTCGGCCTGCCGATCAACGGAGATAAGATTACGCATTTTTACGCGGATCTTATCAAATATTGATCCAAACTTGATTCTGTTTCGAGTTTTTGAGACCTAATCTGATACAGACTGACCCCAGGACCAATAGCTATAAAAAGGGAGTGAGTCTTATGATTTACTCAGATCAATTTGTGAGATTAAGAGTGATACTCTTCTAGTGAGCATCTAAAAACTCCCTGAGAGCTTTTGTTCACAAATCACGAGCACTAGCTTTGGGTTCTCTGTATTGGTTGGAAGGAGAGTCACCGATGGAAGAGCTGTACATGTGAGCCCACACTCACTTCGGTTGTGGATAAAGAATAGCAAAGAAGACCAGTTAGTTGAGGCTCTTCTAGAACGTTACTTCTCTACACAGGTTACGGAGGTTCTTCAGCACACTGAGGTTAGTAAGATCTATCTAATTTATACATATAACATGTCAGACTTGTGTTTTGGAAATTACTCTAATGAAAAAAAATTTTAAAGTTCCGCTGCGCACTTTGTTTCTAACAATTGGTATCAGAGCCGATGTTTTTACATAAATTTACAAGTTTGTGATCATGTTATATGCATAAATTTTGTGATATTAATCTCTCCTATGCTTAAATTGAATTTTATAGAGAGATGACACTCTAGGTTTCTATATAATATATATGTTGTCATGGATTATGTGGTGAATGTTTATTAATTAATTATGGTTGATTAAATCATTGTTTAATTATTTATTAATTAATTAATACCGGTTATGGTTCCTTAGAGGTTAGAATGTGTATCTAGGTTTTTTTATGTAATTAGATGGCGGACTATCATCTCCGTCTAGGAATTGTTGTTTAATTTTTAATTTGCAAGAATTTTGTAATTAAATAATTGTTCGGAGAAGACGGAACGAGATGTCGGATCTTGAAGATTGATGATGGCACCTCCAGGTATTTCCTGAGTCTCTAATTTTATGTCTTTGAATTGTTGAAAATAAAATTGATGAATTACATTAAAATTGTATTTTTTGGATTAAGGTTTTTCTGCTCGTCGGCATGCCGGACCTCACAGTTCGACAGGCCGGATGTGTGGTCCGGCAGGCCGACAATGGGGTAGAAATTTTGGTGCTCTGTCGGCAGGCCGAACCTTCATGATCGGCAGGCCGATCACCCAGATCGGCCTACCGACCGAGAGCTGCCGAGTGTCCAGAAAAGGTGCAATTTTTCCGGTGCAGTTTTAATTTTATTTTTGGGACGATTCTGAGAAACATTAAATTTGGATATGACCAGAAATATGAAGTATTCGATTCATACGGGATTGAAGACTTGAAGATGGATATTACATGAAGAAGGATACAGGTTGAGGATTCAAGGATGAAGAATCGATAAATGTCTTGATTATTCTCTTGCAATCTTATTTTTCTATTCTCTAGGATGGAACCAATAATATTACGATTATTATTATTTTGCTTGTAGCTTTGCTTGATTGCTTTGCTTGTCTGCATTATAATATGATTTACCATGTATATTGATAACATGTCATATAGAATAGGGAATGCCGCTCATATTAAAATTATTCATGCATGATTTTAAAATAAAACCTTGACTTCAAAAGAATGAGTGGGAGAAGGTTTTCGAAGAGAGAACCTAAGGCCTCCATCGTTGGTCCATAGGAAGAACATGGTAGTCCCAACCCCTAGGAAGGGATTTCTATCATGTACCAGATTAGATCTCTGAAAGGATAAGGTATTTTAGTATGATTTATGGTTGCACACCCCTAGGTGGTGATTATAAATCATGGATAAAACATTGAAACGGTGGTTATACACTCACGTTAATTTTATTATTAACCTCCCCTAGGAGCTCTGTTAATAAAATTAATGGCCAAAGAAACGATTATTAGTATATGCTGGATCATACGGGTCCTGGATGGAATATATTAATCAGGAGGGGATCCGTGTTCCTGATTGAATTTAGCATGACTCCCCTAGGAGCTTGTTGAATTCTGAGTTGGGAATTATCGTTGTAAGGTTGTGATATTTTCAAGGTTTTGACACATAAACACATTTGTATGATTTTACATGATTGTGTTATCTTACTAAATTATTATATATGTTTGCTTATGTTTGGTATATGATTCTTTATTGTAGATTGAAAATGTCTAAAAACGCTTTATCATCGATACTTGACAAAAACCAATTAACCGGTGAGAACTATAACGATTGAAAACGGAACCTGGACATCGTCCTTTCCTTTGAAAAACTGAAATATGTACTGACAACTCCTTGTCCTCCTGAGCCTACGGGAGACTCAAGTAATGAGCAATTCCAAGCGTACGACAGCTGGTAAGATGCTAATGATCAGGCCCGCTGCTATGTTATGGCTAGCATGAACAACGTGCTACAGGCTCAACATCAGGATTATGAGACTACGAAGCAGATCTTGGATAATCTTGAGGACATGTTTGGAGGCCAGGCCATAACAAAGCGGCAAAGGGCGCTTCGGAAACTCTTAAACTGTAGACAGAGACCGGGGACATCTGTAAAGGAGCATATGATGTTGGTCATGGGTTACCTCGCTGAGGCTCAAACTAATGGAGCCGACATCGATGCTGAAACTCAAATGACTATGGTCTTTGAGACTCTGTCTAAGAAATTTATTCCGTTTAGAGCTACTTTTAATTTAAGCAATAGACGGGATATGACTTTGACAGAACTGATGGAACAGTTACAGGAGTTTGAACAGCTGATCAGGGAGTCTCCTGCTGGTGGTGAGGCCAATATGGTAGCTGCTCCTGGTTCCAATCCTAACTCTTCGAATGGAAAGAAGCAACGAGCCAAGAGTGGGAAGTCTTCTATTCCTGCTGCTACCAAGAGCAAGAAGAAGAAGAAGAACCCAAAGAAGCTTAAGTGCTTCTTCTGTGGTAAGGTCGGGCATATAAAGAAGCATTGCAAGGACTTCCTTTCCAAGGGAGGTAGGTGTGATCTTCTATATTTAGAAACTTGTTTGGTTGAGGAATCCAGTGACATCTGGGTCATAGATTCTGGTGCAACTAATCATGTTTGTGTTTCTCTAAAGGGATTCAAAGAAATGAGAAGTCTACTTCGTGAAGACTTAACGCTTTGGATGGGCGATAGATCCTTGGTCTCAGCAGAAGCAGTGGGAGATGTCCATCTTTATTTTGATAATTATAGGAATTTAATTTTGCGAGACTGTTTTTATGTTTCTAAATTTAAAAGGAATTTAATTTCTGTATCTTCTTTATTTAAAGACTCCTACGTGGTATCTTTTAATGAAAAAGTGGTGATTCGTAAAAACAAATCTTTTATCTGTTCTGGATGGATGCAAAATAATCTATATTTTATCAAACCTAAGATGGACTTATTGCTTAATGCTGAGATAAATGATAGTAACTCAAAAAGACTTAAAACTTCTCACTCTAATAAGACTTATGTTTGGCATTTGTGCCTTGGCCATATTGACCTAAATAGGATTCAAAGGTTGGTAAGGGATGGACCTTTAAGTCACTTAAAGGTGAAATCTATACCTCAATGTGAGTCTTGTTTGGAGGGTAAAATGACCAAAAGACCATACGGGTCTAAGGGCAATAGGGCCGAAGGGGTTCTAGAACTTGTGCATAGTAATGCTTGCGGACCAATGAACATCCGGGCACGAGGAGGGTATGAGTACTTCGTCACTTTTATTGACGATTACTCAAGATATGGGTATGTGTACCTAATGCACCACAAAAGCGAAACTTATGATAAGTTCAGGAAGTTTCAGGCTGATGTGGAAAAGCAATTGGGTTGACCCATAAAGGCACTTCGATCTGATCGAGGTGGGGAATACCTTTCTGATGAGTTCTTGGGACACTTGTTAGAGAATGAGATTTTATCCCATTTGACTGCGCCAGGCACTCCGCAGCAGAATGACGTAGCGGAGAGAAGGAACTGGACTTTGTTGGACATGATTAGGTCCATGATGAGTTATTCATCATTGCCTTTATCCTTTTGGGGATATACACTACAAACCGCATGTTATCTTTTGAACAATGTGCCTTCAAAATGGGTCCCTAAAACTCCTCACGAGTTGTGGACAAGACGGAAGACATCCTTAAACCATATTCGCATATGGGGATGTCCGGCTCATGTCCTGTTTAAGGATCCGAATAAGTTGGAAGCACGTTTGGAAGTTTGCGTGTTTGTAGGATATCCAAAAGGGACTAAAGGGGGTTATTTTTATAACCCAAAGGAAAATAAAGTCGTGGTTTCAACTAATGCAACTTTCCTTGAGGAGAGTTACATGGACGACTTTAAACCTCGAAGCAAAGTGGTGCTTGAGGAGTTAAGGGGTGATTCATTCACTCTGGAGGTTCCGAACGAAACCATTCCGATCGGTGTAGAAAAACCAAACAAACTTGAGCAATAACCTCAGGGGCTTCAGCGTAGTGGGAGGATCGGGCGTCAACCTGAGAGGTGTATGTTCAATGGGGAGGTCTTCTTAGCTGAACCGGATGAACATGACAGGGATCCTTATACTTACGCAGAAGCTATGAAGGATGTTGATTCAAGACTCTGGACAGAGGCCATGAACATTGAGATGAAGTCTATGGAGACTAATCAGGTCTGGGAGCTTGTGGATCTTCCCGAAGCGATAAAACCCATAGGGTGTAAGTGGATCTGCAAGAGGAAAAGAGGAGTGGATGGAAAGGTCGAAACCTTTAAGGCTAGACTAGTAGCTAAGGGTTATACGCAAGAGGAAGGAATCGATTATGAGGAAACCTTTTCGCCTGCAGCCTTGCTTAAGTCCATCCGGATTCTCTTGATCATAGCTGCTGCTCTCGACTACGAGATCTGGCAAATGGATGTCAAGACGGCTTTTCTGAATGGCTATCTTGATGAGTCCATTTATATGGAACAACCAGACGGGTTCAAGGTCATGGGTCAAGAAGGTAAGGTTTGTAAGCTGCTGAAGTCTATTTGTGGACTTAAGCAGGCTTCTCGTTCTTGGAACATAAGATTTGATCAAGTGATCAAGACTTATGGGTTCTCACAAAATGTGGATGAACCATGTTTTTACAAACACATTAAGGATGAGAAAGTGGTTTTTCTACTACTCTATGTAGATGATATTCTGCTAATTGGCAATGACGTTGGGGCGTTGTCATCGGTCAAATTATGGTTGAGCAAGCAGTTTGACAAGAAGGACTTAGGTGAGGCTAATTTTGTTCTCGATATCCAGATCTTTCGGGATAGGAAGAACAAAATGATAGCTTTGTCACAAGCCGGCTACATAGATAAAATTCTCAGGAGGTTTACAAGGCAGGATTCCAAGAATGGTGGGCAGCCATCTAGGTCTGGAATTACTCTTTCTAAGAAAGACTCTCCAAAGTCTTATGAAGAAAGAGAATACATGAAGAAGGTGCCTTATGCTTCGGCAGTGGGTAGTCTCATGTATGTCATGCTTTGCACACGACCGGATATTAGCTATGCGTTTGGGATTGTAAGTCGATTTCAGGCGGATCCAGGACTGAACCATTGGGTTGCGGTAAAGCATATTTTCAAGTACCTGAGAAGGACTCGAGGGTATATGCTTGTGTATTCGGGTGAGGATTTAACTCCTCTAGGATACACTGATTCGGATTTTCAATCCTGTTTGGATTCTAGGAAATCGACTTCGGGGTTTGTGTTTACTCTGGGTGGCGTTGCCATCAGTTGGAGAAGTGCAAAGCAAGATTGCACTTCAGATTCAACGATGGAGGCCGAGTATGTCGCGGCTAGTGATGTTTCGAAAGAAGCAGTGTGGCTCTGCAAGTTCCTTGGGGATCTTGAGGTAGTTCCTGGTATGGATAAAGCGGTATCACTGTACTGTGATAACAGTGCGGCAGTAGCTAATGCTAAGGAACCAAGATTTCACAAGAAGAGTAAGCATATTGATTGAAAGTATCATGTGATAAAGGACTTTGTTGAGGGCGGGCATGTCACGGTGTGCAAGATCGCGTTAGAGGACAACTTAGCTGATCCATTTACGAAGACACTTACTAAGAGAGTCTTCGAGAGGCATGTGGAAGTTATGGGGATGCGAAATTTGCTGTATTTACTCACTTAGTGCAAGTGGGAGATTGTTAGACATATATGCCCTAAGGAGTAAAATGTAATACGTTTTTGGAGACATTTTTATCAATAAAGAATTTATTCATTTATATATACCAAATCTTGTCCTCTTTACGTTCATATTTGTTGAATGTATGATAAGCAAACAGTAGTCTGAGACTGTCAGTCTAAACCTTTAAGAATTGGGCATATGATGGACTGATTATGCAGAAGACACGATTCTTAAGGTGATGGTCTAAAACATATGATCCGCAATCGAGGGAATAAAGTTGGGCGCTTTATTCATGTGAAGATTGTTATGTTGTCTATATCCCCTTTGGGAGATGGTTTGTCTTAACCATTGGAGTTAGACTCCGTGAATAGAAACATTGGCACGTTGTCATAGGTGACGATGTGTTGGATTGGGACATAAAGTGAATTGATTTGGATTAATAATTCTGTCTTGGCAAATCGATTCACTTTAAACAGTCATTTGTATTGTATCTTAATCCTGAGATGAATAGTGGGCCCGTTGTCTCGACTTGTGTCTTTTGATGTACCAATGGGTGACTCCCACATCTCTATAGTGGTATGCATGCCGGTACGTTGGAGGCATGACTCTTGATAGCGTAGACTTGTTATTCATAGATATGGAATCCATAGCTCCTCTTTAGGAGTAATGATATCCTCTTATATGCGTTGTCCTGTAATTGGAAAACTGGAGCGCTCAACCATTTGGATACATAGGTGTAACAGAATGGTATACTATCTTTGGATGGTAAGTTTTCTAATAGTGAGACAATGGAACGTAAGATAAAAATAATCGGGAATGTAAGACAGAACTTGTCCTTAAGCCGATTATGGATTATCATATGGGGATACGATACACTATGATATGTCATGGAGACTTAGCTACACGAGCTTCGTAATTCTATAAAGTTCGAGAGTGCAGCTCCAAGCTTTTAGTGGAGTAGCGTTGGAGTTGATAATTGTGAAATGTATATCTGGGATATTGGGTTTCATAATTATCTTGCGCTTGAACTTTATAGGTCCATTTTGGTCCCCTTTGCTAGCTCACAAAATCCTATAACGACACGGCGTGCTTTTCCAATAATTGGTGACTTATGTCGGATTTATCAGATTGGTTCAAAATTTGTAAGAATCAAATAATTCATGTTTGTTTATCGGTTGAATTAATTTTGTAAGAAATTAGTTCAAGATAAACTTGTTGAATTATTGCGATCAGATAATTCTTGTCTGTTTATCGGTTGTTTTAATTTTGGACAAGTTAGAACAAGATAAACTTGTAGAATTATTATGAATTGATTTATTTTCTTAGAGATTATCTTGATAAAGTTTGTTTTGATCAGATAACTTCTCTATAGGGTTATTTGAATCAAAACTAAGACTTTATCCTTTAGAATCTCGGGTGGAAAATAAAAGATTCGCAGAGATTTTTTCTCGGGAGTTCGGCCTGCCGGATGACGTGGTCGGCCTGTCGAACTGGGCTGTTCGGCCTGCCGATCAGACTATTCGGCCTGCCGATCAGCGGAGATAAGATTACGCGTTTTCACACGGATCTTATCAGATATTGATCTGAACTTGATTTTGTTTCGAGTTTTTAAGACGTAATCTGATACGGACTGACCCCAAGACCAATAGCTATAAAAAGGGAGTGAGTCTTATGATTTACTGAGATCAATTTTAGAGATTAAGAGTGATACTCTTCTAGTGAGCATCTAAAAACTTCCTGAGAGCTTTTGTTCACAAATCACGAGCACTAGCTTTGGGTTCTCTCTATTGGTTGGAAGGAGAGTCACCGATGGAAGAGCTATACGTGTGAGCCCACACTCACTCCGGTTGTGGATAGAGAATAGCAAAGAAGACCAGTTGGTTGAGGGTCTTCTAAAACATTACTTCTCTACACAGGTTGCGGAGGTTCTTCGGCACACTGAGGTTAGTAAGATCTGTCTAATTTATACATATAACATGTCAAACTTGTGTTTTGGAAATTACTCTGATGAAAATTTTTTTTAAAATTCCGCTGCGCACTTTGTTTCCAACAAAGTCTCCATGTCATATCATAGTGTATCGTATCCCCATAGGATTATCCATAATCGGCTTAAGGACAAGTTAAGTCTTACCTTCCTGATTATTTTTATCTTATGTTCCATTATCTCACCGTCAGAAAACTTACCATCCAAAGATAGTAGACCATTCGGTTACACCAATGTATCCAAATGGTTGAGCACTTTAGTTTTCTAATTACAGGATAACACATATAAGAGGATATCACTACTCCTAAAGAGGAGCTATGGATTCCATATGTATGAATAACAGGTCTACGCTATCAAGAGTCATACCCCCAGTGTACCAGCTTGCATACCACTATTAATAGGTGCCACCCTTTGGTACATCAAAAGACATAAGTCAAGACAACGAGCCCACTATTCATCTCATGATTGAGATACAATACAAATGATTGTCTAAATTGAATCGATTTGCTGAGATAGAATTATTAATCCAAATCAATTCACTTTATGTCCCAATCCAACACATCGTCACCTATGACAACGTGCCAATGTTTCTATTCATGGAGTCCACCTCTGATGGCCAAGACAAACCATCTCCCAATAGGGATATAGACAACATAACAATCTTTACATGAATAAAGCGTTCAACTTTATTTCCTTAATTGTGGATCTTATGATTTAGACCGTCACCTTAAGAATTGTGTCTTCTACATAATCTGTCCATCATATGCCCAATTGTTAAAGGTTTAGACCGATAGTCTCAAACTATTGTTTGCTTAACATACATTCAACAAATATGAATGTAAAGAGGACAAGATTTGGTATATAAACAATAAATAAATTCTTTATTGATAAAAATGTCTCCAAAAACTTATTACATTTTTACTCCTTAGAGCATACATATCTAACAATCTAAAGAATGAGATAGGTAGAAATCATGAGCTTTTCATTGCTGAAGACATAATTACAGAGTTCTTTAAATGCTATCAGACTCATAGTGAACTAATCACCGTTAACGATGTGGACAATTGATCTATAAAACTCTACTTGCTTCAACAGATTACAACTAATCACACTGCTAGTTACAATTGATTGTTAGTGGGAAAGGATTCCCCTATTTTCGTTTCATCTCCAGCTTTAGGGAGATTAAGGTAGCCCCTTCTTCCTCAATTGAGGCCCCTGCTACTTGTCCTTCCTCTTTTCTTTGTACTTTTTCTTCTTCTTCTTCTTCTTCTCTATCTTCTTTTTGTCGTCTTCTTCCTCTTCTTCTTCTTCTTTAGTCTCAAATCCAAACACTAAATCCATAGCAGCTCATCTCCATTGATATACACCAGGTAATTATTTTTTTAATTTCATTCATATACACAAAACAACAATTAATTAGGGCGAAATTTGAGAATGTTTTTTGAATTTTTATGGTCTTTGAATTTTTTTTTTGAAATTTTTTTGTTTCATTTCTTTATAGCCCTTTTGTTTAGAGAATAAACATTTTGTATTGTAAGAAAGAATGTTATTAAAATAGGAAAAGGGTACAAAGAAAAGAGAAGAGATTTCCACAAAAAACATTATCACCTATAATCATGTGAGGTTACTTACAAGAGAAAGCACTGACATTACCTTTAAAAATATGAAATCCATGTAAACTGAATTTCCTACTAAAAGAGGTGTGTACGTGCCCACATGCTTCTTCACAAAGTCAATAACCTACAGAAATCAACAATATGAGCCGTTACTTCATGAAGTCAAACTCAAACTGTCTCTATGTCTGCATCTTCTGAGGTGGAGAAAGAGTCTAAGGAAACCAAAGGCTATTAGGAAAACTAGTTGAACTATTATAGATTTTGAACAGTTAGTGCTAGGAAACTGCTTTCTGCTTCTCTTTCACTTATTGTACTATGGAGCACTTTTTTTGTCAACATGTATTTGGTAAAAAAATCAATTAGAAAGGATAAGGTATGCAATCTTACTATACGCATGGCTATGTGCATATGAATATGATTGGTAGATATAAAGAAGATACACCTAATATGTATAGTAACGAGATATAGTGTCGATGAGTTTGGCATGACTAATACTGCATAAGGGTGGTTCACTGGAGAAGAGGTTTACAATAGTGGTGTTGCCACTTCCATTAGTATTTCTTTCACTAGTATATTTCTACACACTTTCTTTGTTCACAAAAAAAAAAAGAAAAAAAAAAAAACCTGGTATATATGCTACCTCATATTTACCAAATTACAACATACCCAAAGTTGAACAATGTACAAACCCAAAATCATTGTCTATGTATATACGTGTGTGTATTTGATTCAGTTGTTATTCTTACAATGTTTCTTTATTTGTTTGGGTTGGATTTTTTAATAGCATCCTTTGATTAAAATAGAATTGAAGCTTTGCCTAAACGTCATTATTTATATGCTTTTGCAGTTAGATAACTAAATGGCTTCATTACTAATTTATTTTGACATTGGAAGGAATTGGAAACTTGTTGGGTGTGGTGTGAGGCGTAAAGTGAAATGAAAGAAATTATGTTAGAATAAGAGAGTCCTAAGTTGAGCATGTTAATTAACAAGATTTGTACAAAAGTTGGAATTGATCGTGGAAATTAGTCAGTGAAGATAACCTACATGCCACCAAAACACTTTGATAAGATAAAGTCTATTAGAATTTCTGATGATGATGATCTGTTAGTTTTTAAAGGGTTACTTAAGTACAGTGGTAACATAATACCTCTACATTTTCAGGTGGAAAAAGAAGATATGAATTGTGTTGAACGAGAGGTTGAAGTTCGAGAAGAGAATGCCTCAGCTCCTACTAATAAAGAAGAAATTCAGAGAAATCCACCAGATGATGAATTTTTTTATTGTGATTTTGTTGATGCTACTTTAGACGATAATGCCTCAGCTCCTAATGACATGGGTCCATTGCCTCCACCACAACCTCTCATGATTTTAAATGAAAGAGAAGTCGGATCATTCTCAACTTTGAATAGTTTTACATTCAATGATGGATCTGATTTACAAGTTGGTGACCACTTTAGAAGCAAGAGAGAGTTAATGTTGAAACTTCATGTTATAGCTTTAAAAGGAAGGTTCTAGTTTTTAACAAAAAAAAATTGAACAAAAATTTACTTGTAGTGAAGTGTGTGGATCCAAATTGTAAGTGGCATGTTTGGGCATGTAAGTTGTCACTGTCAAACATGTTTATTATTCGTAAGTATTGTAGAATTCACTCTTGTTTGCTAGAAAAACATTCATTAAGGCACAAGCAAGCATCATACTCTGTTATTGGGGAGTGCGTCAAAAGTCAATTTGTAGGTATATCACAGGGTCCACGGCCTAAATCAATACAAAATTATGTTCGTAGTGAATTTGGTATAGATTTCAGTTACTACAAAGGTTGGATGGCTCATCAGCATGCTATTAACTTGATAAGGGGTATAGCTAAAGAAAGTTTTGCCATCCTTCTATCATACTATCATATGCTCAAGTCTGTAAATCACGGCACTATTACCCACATTAAAGTAGACGATACTAACAGGTTTAAATATCTTATTGTGGCACATGGACCATGCATACGAGGATTTGTTTGCATGAGGATGTCTTCCTCGACGAGTTGCCAAGATTACCACCGCATCGGGAGATCGAATTTTGTATTGAGTTGCTTCCAGGAACAACACCGATTTTAGTAGCACCTTATTAGATGGCGTCGGTAGAAATGAAAGAATTGAGAAAGCAACTTCATGAGCTAGCTGATAAGGGATATATTCAAAGTAGTACTTCATCGAGGGGAGCACCGGTTTTGTTTGCTAAGAAACATGATGGGACTCTCAGGTTATGTATAGATTATCGACAATTGAATCGTGTCATAGTGAAGAATAAGTATCCTTTACCCAGGATCGATGAGTTGTTTGATCAGTTAGGAGGTTCGTGGTACTTCTCAAAGATAGATTTATGCTCGGGGTGCCTTAGTCCAGGATTAAGGAGGAAGATATTCCCAAGACAGCTTTCAGGACCCGGTATGGACACTTTGAGTTTCTGGTGATGCTGTTTATATTGACAAATGCTCCAGCAGCTTTCATGGATTTGATGAATATAATATTTAGGCCTTATCTAGATCAGTTCGTGATCGTGTTTATTGATGATATTCTAGTGTATTCTAAGACTTGGGAGGAGCATAAGCAGCATCTTCGGATCATGCTTTAGACTCTAGGGGAGCACCAATTGTATGCTAAGAAAGAAAAATGCGAGTTTTGGTTAACAAAAGTTAAGTTTCTAGGTCATGTCATCTCTGAACATGGTATTTCTGTGGATCCGTCCAAGATTGAAGCCATAGTGGAATGGGAACGACCAAGGAATGTAACAAAATCCGCAGCTTCTTGGGTCTTGCAGGGTACTATAGGAAATTTGTAAAGGATTTTTCAAAGATTGTAGCGCCACTGACAATTGATCAAGAAAAACGTCAAGTTTGAGTGGGATGAAGAATGTGAACTCGCTTTTCAGGAACTGAAGAATCGGTTGACTTCAACCCCAATATTGGTTATTCCTAGCAGTGACGACCCATATGAGGTTTACACAGATGCTTCAGAACACAGACTTGATGCATGTTGATGCAGCATGGACACGTGGTGGCGTATGGATCGAGATAGCTACGACCTCACGAGCGGAATTACCCTACTCACGACTTGGAGCTCGCGGCTTGATTCACACGCTGAAGATTTGGAGATGTTATTTGTATGGGGCAACATTTCAGGTTTTCCCCGATCATAAGAGCTTAAGGTATTTGTTCACTTAGAGGGATTTAAACTTGAGGCAGCGGAGATGGATGGAGTACATGGAGGATTATGATTTCACGTTGTAGTATCATCTTAGGAAAGCTAATGTAGTCGCGGATGCACTTAGCATGAAATCTTCAGGGATTCTCGCTTGTTTGGCTCTTGAAGATTGGAAAAGAGATGCGACAGTGAGCGAGTGTGGGCTACAGTATTATGAAGACTACGATTAAGCTCGGTGTATCATATGGAAGCGACTCCAACTCTTGTTCAGATGGTGAAATAGAATCAATAGCAGGACCAACATTTACAGGGGATTTGGACGCAGATTCAGAACGAGGAGCAATTTGAGGAATGGAAAGTGCATGCAAATGGATCGTTGTATTTTCGGGAGCACCTAGTAGTTCCAGCAATCGTAGAGGTGACGAAAGCTGTTATGGACGAAGCCCACAAGTCTCAGTTCGCTATTCATCCGGGGAGCACGAAGATGTATCGTGATTTGAAGAGGCAATATTGGTGGAGAGGTATGAAGAAGGACATCTAAAAATATGTGGCCAAGTGTACAGCGTGTCTTTAGGTGAAAGCTGAGCATCAGAAGCCTACAGGTTAGCTTCAGCCGCTTCCTATTCCAGGGTGGAAATGGGTGCATGTGACAATGGATTTTCTCACCGGTTTGCCTAGGATAGAGCAGCGGCATGATGCGGTTTGGGTCGTGGTCGACAGGTTGACAAAATCGACGAATTTCATCCCGTTCAGGTCGACATGTTTGAGAAAGATTCTTGGAGACTTGTATCTGTAGAATATAGTGAGATTGCATGGAGTTCCTTTGTCTATCACATCTGATCAAGACACCAGGTTCAATGCTAAGTATTAGAGGAGCTTTCACGAGGCTTTAGATACGAATTTGAATTTCGGTACGGCATTTCATCCTCAAACCGATGGGCAATCTGAGCGAGTTATTCAGATTCTCGAGGACATGTTACGTGCTTGTACGTTAGACTTTGACGGGAACTAGAAGAGATATTTGCATCTGGTAGAGTTCGTGTACAACAACAGCCATCAGTCGAGCATTGGCATGGCATCGTTTGAGGCACTATAAGGGCGACCGTGTCGGTCAAAGGTGTGTTGGGCAGAACTGGAAGACAGGATTATCCTTGGGCCAGATGAGATTCGTGATAGCAACGAGAAAGTCATCATAATTCAAGATCGATTAAGGGCAGAGTAAATAGAAGAGTTATACGGATAGAAGACATCGACCTTTGGAATTTGCAGTAGGAGATTTTGTCCTTTTAAAGGTATCGCCTCATAAGGGTATTATGCGGTTCGGGGTGAGTGGTAAGCTTGCATTGATGTATGTTGGTGTGGTCACTTATCGGCTCAACCTTCCTTCTGAGCTTTCTCATGTTCATGATGTGTTCCACGTGTCGATGCTTAGGAAGGGTCCGCTCGACCAAAGTAAGATAATTTCACTTCATGATGTGCAAGTTCAGGAAGACACGACATACAAGGAAGTGTCGGTTTAGATTATCGATCGAAAAGTGGTCAGCTTGCGTCGTTGGGATATACCATTAGTAAAGGTCGTGTGGCAACATCATAGGGTTAATGAAGCCACTTGGGAGTTAGAGTCGAGCATGCAGGAGTTGTATCCGCATTTGTTTTGTTTCTGAAGTGATATGTAAAATTTCGAGGGTGAAATTTCCTTTAAGGGTGGAGAGTTGTAATGCTCCAAAATTTATTAAATTATATTAGAACGTAAAATGATGGATTGATGTGCCATAATGAATATTTTAAACTTAATTTAATCATTTGGTAAAATTTTGAGTTTAAAGTTGTTTCTCCTATTTTAATGATTTCTTATTGTTTTAAATTGTTATTTTGAGTTTTAAAACAAAACAATTTATCAAATGTCAAATATATTTGGTTTACAAAACTGTGGACGGCACACGGTTTTCATACAGTAAAACCGCCCACTCCCACTCTCTATTTATACCTCTCTCTTTCTCTCTCATTTTCACTCACTCTCTCTCTCGTGCGTTTCTCTCTCGGTCTCTCTCTCCTTCTCTCTCATTTTGTTGTCAAATTTTGATTTCGATCAAGCTCAAGTTTTGGGTTTTTAGCGAATTGGAGGCTCGAGATCGAGTTTAGACTGTTATAAACGTGATTTGAAGCTTCGATTCGAGGTTAGTTTTGAATTTTCTAAATTTTTCTAAACTTTTCAATTTCCTTGGTGTTTTGAAATCTAAGTTTATTCGAGCTTTGGAAACCCTTGATTTTAGTTAAAGGAACTTAAAACAACTAGGATCTAAGCTTTGTTTGAAGAGAAACAGATTCGAATCAAGATTTTTCATTTTTCTCCATTTTTCTCTATTTTTGGATTTTCTTGGATTTTGTGTGCAAATCTTGTTTAAATGAGTTTAAAATTGTTCTAGTATGTTTTTCTATCATCTATGATTGTTTTCCATGCCTGAGAACTGAGAAAAACAGGTTGAAATAAAGATTTAAGGTTTGGGAGGCCCAAAACCCGTGGCTGGAAAATTTTGGAATTTTTCAGTTCGGTAGACTGTATTCAAAGGATCGGCAGATCAGATTCATCCGTCCGGCAGGCTGAACCTGAACAAGTTTAGCCGACTGGACTTGGTTTTCCTGCAGGCCGAACTGCACAATTCGGCTGGCCGAACCAGGGAGACCGACAAGTCGACCGAACAAGGAGAAAATTTGTGATTTTTCATCCGTTTTCACTGTTTTGAACCCCGATTGAAATTCTAACTTTATAAAATGATTTTATGAATCCAAATGGCACACTAGGACACTATGATATAGTTTGGCAATGTAGAATATCTTAAACTAGTTATTGATTGACCTAGTTTTATCTAGGGTCATTCGTGGTTTTGCAGAGCTAACGTATAGCGGATCGGGATTTCGGTGAGGGGCATTGGCACGAGTATCGAGGTAGGACTTCTACCCCTTTTTCTTTGATAACCTAGTTTCAAATGATTTGGCCTTCAAAAGGGTTTTTACTAAAATGATTTCAATGGTTGATTGAAAAAGGAATTTTATTGGTTATCTTTATAAACTATGAACTGAGATGAACTTCATAATGAATGTAAATAAAAATACCTAGTAAATGGGTTTTGAATAATGACAAAAATGAATATATGGGCATGATGCCATAACAGAGATCGGCTCGTGTAGGTGTGACCTTGGGGGCAGGTCCCGAAACCCAGCTAGGCCACTACGGTGGTGTTATTCATATGGTTTGCCTAGGAAAAGAAATTGATGATCTTTCTGGTCGACCAATAAGCTGTTTGGGTAAGAATGATTTTGTTTAAACTTATTTATTCAAGTCTTCTCTTAAATAATTTCTTAAATAATGATATTTCCTTTTAAATTTGATGTTTCTTAAAATATTGTCCTACTAAGCCTTTCGCTCACATTTTATTTGTTTTCAAACTTTCCCCCTTCTAGGTGGATTTTAGTGTAGGTTTCGAGAGGATTCCACAGACAGAATTCAGGAGCAGTAGAAGGACTTAATAGGTTGTTTAAATTATAATATTAAGGCATGTAACAATTAACCTTTTCCTTACTTGGACTGTGGTTGTATTACTATATTGTCAGTACTATGTGTGTGCACAAGTTGTGGGTCAATGGGACGCATACTCGCATCTTTTATTACTTTATTATTTACTTAATGTTTGCCATAATGTTCTTATCTGTTTAATGAATATAAGTGCTTCAAAAATTTCCATATTTTCATAATTAAAATTAAAGATTTAAACTCACATTTTAATTAAATTTTACATTAATTGCCTTAATCAATCTGCCACATCACCTCCCGTACTATGGGATGTGACAATTATTTTACTTATTTTATTTATTTATTTCTATTTGCTATTTTGAGTTTTAAAACAAAACAGTTTGCAAAATACCCAATACGTCCCAATTGCAAAACTATGTGTTGGAACACAGTTTTGCTATGTAAAACCACTCATTCTCTCCCCCCATTTATTTTCCCTTACTTCCTCTCTTCCCCACTCACTCTCTCCCTCTCCCTCATGCCCAAACTCTCTCTCTTCCCCTTTCCTCTCGCTACGCCTCTCCTTTCCCCTCTCTTTGATTAGAAATTTTGGAGCTCAAGCCTTAAATCTCAGCTGGATTAGGAGCTTGAAGACCCAATTGAGCTTCCACAAACTTGATTCAAGGATTAAATCAAGGTTAGTTTTTAAATTTTAAACTTTTTAACTTTTTCTTAATTTTTCTATTTTCTTTGCACTTTGAAAATTCAGGCTTATTTAAGCTTAGACAACTCTTAATCTAAGTTAGTTAGCCTCAAATAATCTAGAATCTAGGCTTGGTTTGATGAAAAACGGATTTAAATCAAGTTTTTCCATTTTTCTCTATTTTTTACATTTTTGAATTTCTTTGAATATCTATATGCAAATCTTGTTTAAATTAGTTTAAAAGTGTTCTACTATGTTTTTCTATCATCTATGAATGTTTTGTATGCCTAGGAATTGAGAAAAACATATTGAAAATGAGGAATTGAGCTCGGGAAGGCCCAGACTCGAGTTTTGGAAAATTCTAGAATTTTCTAGTTCGGCAGGCTAGATTCAAGAGTCCGACAGGCCGGGCTCATACGTTTGGCAGGCTGATCTTGATTGCCGGTAGGTTAAACTATGTAGTTCGGCTGGTCAGACTAAGAAAACTAGCAGGTCGACTAGACTTTGTAAAAATTTATTGTTTTTCACTCGTTTTTTCTATTTTAAACTAAGATTGAGATTTTAACCTTATATTATGATTTCATAAGCACAAATGGTATACTAAGACACCATGGGATAGCTTAGCAGTGTAGAATATCTTAAGCTATGTATTGACGAACTTAGTTTTTATTTAAGGTTGTTCGTGGTTCCATGGAGTTAGGTATAGTGGGTCAGGACTGTAGTGTCAAGTATCGGTGTAGGATATCGAGGTAGGACTTCTACCTCCTTTCTTGGTAGCCAAGTTTTTAAATGGTTTTGGCCTTAAATATTCTTTTAAAATGATTTCAATAAAAAACAAAATGTTTTAAATATTTTCAAATGGGGCCTTTGGCCACAAAAAGATTTCTAGACAATGATTTCCTTCAATTTGATTTTTAAGGAATGATTTAAAATGAATTTCTTAGCATTTTTCATTATCTGTCCAAGAATGCATGTTCGTAATGAATCAAATAATGGATGTAATTGAGAATACTTGGTAACATGGGATTTAAATAATGATAAATACACATAAGGGCATGATCCCATATACAGAGATTGGGTCGTGTAGAATGCGACTTTGGGGCCAGGTCCCGAAACCCAGCTTGGCCACTACGGTGGTGATTTACTATGGTTTGCCCAAGACTATATAATGGATTTTATTTTCAGATGAATAAAGCATTATTTAGGTAAGAACGATTTAATTGGATTTATTTATTCCTGTTTTCAAAATATTTTTCTATATGATGAATTTTATATTTAAATTAAACGATTTTTAAAACCTTGTCCTACTGAGCCCTTCACTCACTTTTTATTTGTTTTCAAACCTTCCCCTTTCTAGGTGGGATACAGCTTATGACCGACTGGGAGTCCATTGAGCGGACTCGCAAGCAATAGAAGACTCTAAGTAGGTTATTGTATTAATTTATCGAGGCATGTAAAAATTTAATTTCCTTTTTGCATTGGACTATGGATGTAATTTCAATTATTGTCGATACCATGTGTGTGCATAAGTTGTGAGCTTGGTGGAACCCAACATGTACCCTTCCCTCTCTTTCTATTGTTTTACTTTATTTTCTCCTATCTGTCTTACTATTTTAATAATCGCTTTAAAAGGATTTAAATTTATCACGTTTATAATAATTAACTAATTCCTTAAATTGATAATTTTCAACAAAAACTTGCTTAATTAACCTAATTAACCCACCACGTCACCTCTCGGACTCCGGAGGTGTGACAGAATGGTATCAGAGCCCTAGGTTATGAACTTTGAGAATTGTGCAGACATAGGTACTACAATGAAAGCCATTGACAGTCCACTTTTGTTTTCAAAAATTGAGAGAATGGCATAAAGACGTCATCCAGCTATTGACGTAGACCTTAGGAATGATAAGGGCATGATAAGAGCCATGTTTGCTGCTTTCTAGCAAATGGCAGCGAAGGCAAGGCCTGAGGATATCGAGGCGAGTCACTGGCATGAGTACTTTAGGGAATATCGATGCGCATCTATTTCTACTTTTATAGAAGGGGAAGTCCATAGGTAGCTGAACATTGGTTGGATTCAGTGGTGAAGTACTTGGATATCCTCGGTGTACCAGCAAAACATTGAATGGAAATTACGGCATACAAACTGGAAGGAAGCATAAACACTTGGTGGAGGAAGGCAAAACACATGGAAAGCAACAAGAATATTGATTGGGATCGACCCGCGGAGTTGTTTGAGAGCGATACACTCTGTAAGGATATCGAGATCAGAAGGTCGTTGAATTCTATCGATTTGAATAGGGTGATATGACCACTTGGGAACACAAAGCAAAGTTCAATGAGTTGGCCAAGTTTGCTCAATCCGCCATGGCTTCTGAGCAAGAAAAGTGCATTAAGTCCCAAGAAGGGCATAAGGCACTTATTCGACAGCAATTGATGGCCTCGCGACTTTGAAATTTCGGTGAGTTAGTATCGCCAGCATTATTCGTGGAAAGTGACTACACACTTTACTCGAGGACAGGGCATTAGGAGGACCTCAAAGAAGCAACAGGAGAGGCAATGATAATCGCCAAGCGCAAGGGAAGAATCAACAAGGTAACATTGACAGCAGGAGTAGCAGTTCACCAAGTAGCGGACGAAGTAGCCCTTACAACCTCCATTGTTATTATTGCTAGCAACTGGGCTGCATCGAGAGGAACTTCCTGATGATGGATGCTCGGCAAGGATCTCAGATTAGAGATGGTGCTAGTCGTCAACCTCAAACCCAGCTTTCGCTCTATCTTAGCCATGGCAAATCTTGTAATTATAGTTGTTGGAAAAATAGTACGCAGAAGAATTTTTTTAAAAAAATGATCAGAGTATTTTCTAAAACACAAGTTTGACATGCTATATGTATAAATTAACTATATCTTACTAACCTTTGATTGCCGAAGAACCCTCGCAAAACATGAAGAGAAGTAACGTTCTAGAAAAGCCTCAACTAACTGGTCTTCTTTGCTATTCTATATCCATGACCGAAGTGAGTGTGGGCTCACGCGTATAGCTCTTCCACCAGGTGACTCTCCTTCCAACCAATTGAGAGAACCCAAAGCAAGTGTTCATGATTTGTGAACAAGAGCTCTCAGGGAGTTTCCATATTCTCACCAGCAGAGTATCACTCTTAATCTCTCAACTGATCTGAGTAACTCTTAAGACTTACTCCCTATTTATAGAGGTTGGTCCCAGGGTCTGTCCTTATAAGATTAGGCCTCAAAATTTGGATCAAAATCAAATTCGAATCAATATCTGATAAGATCCGTGTAAAAACACGTGATCTTATCCTTTGCTCATCAGCAGGCCGATAATGATGATCGGTAGGCTGAACAACCCATCGTCAGGCCAAACACGTGGATCGACAGGCCGAACTAACGATTAAATATCTCCGCGAATATTTTATTTTCCACCTGAGATTCTATAGGATAAAATCTTAGTTTTAATTCAAATAACCCAATAGAGAAGTTAACTGATCAAAACAACTTTATCTAGATAATCTCTAGGAAAAAAATGAATTCCCAATAATTCTACAAGTTTATCTCGATCTAGTTTATTCAAAATTAAATCAATTGATAAACGGACAAGAATTAGCCGATCCCAATAATTCAACAAGTTTATCTTGAATCAATTTTATCACAAAATTAATTCAACCAATAAACAGACATGAATTATCTGATTCTTTCAAATTTTAACAAATATGATAAATTTGACATAAGTTACCAATTATTGGAAAAGCACGTCGTATCGTTACAGGATCTTGTGAGTTAGCAAATGGGACCAAATGAACCTATATAGTTCAAGCTCCTGATAATTACGAAACCCAATATCCCAAATATACATTTCATAATTATCAACTCCAACGCTACTCCACTAAAAGCTTGGAGCTGCACTCTCGAACTACATAGAATTACGAAGCCCGTATAGCTAAGTCTCCATGACATATTATAGTGTATCGTATCCCCATATGATTATCCATAATCGGCTTAGGGACAAGTTCTATCTTACCTTCTCGATTATTTTTATCTTACGTTCCATTATCTCACCATCGAAAAACTTACTATCCAAAGACAGTATACTATTTAGTTACACCTATGTATCCAAATGGTTGAGAGCTCTAGTTTTCCAATTATAGGATAATGCATATAAGAGGATATCATTACTCTTGAAGAGGAGCTATGGATTCTATATCTATGAATAACAAGTATAAGCCATCAAGAGTCATGCCTCCAACGTACCGGTATGCATACCACTATTAAGATGTGGGCATCACCCTTTGGTACATCAAAAGACACAAGTCAAGACAACGGGCCCACTATTCATCTCAGGATTAAGATACAATACAAATGATTGTCTAAAGTGAATCAATTTGCCGAGACAGAATTATTAATCCAAATCAATTCACTTTATGTCCCGATCCAACACATCATCACTTATGACAACATGCCAATATTTCTATTCACAGAGTCCACCTCCGATGGCCAAGACAAACCATCTCCTAATTGGGATATAGACAACATAACAATCTTTACTTGAATAAAGCGCCTAACTTTATTCCCTCGATTGCGGATCTCATGTTTTAGACCGTCACCTTAAGAATCGTGTCTTCTGCATAATCTGTCCATCATATGCCCAATTCTTAATGTTTAGACCGACAGTCTCAAACTATTATTTGCTTATCATACATTCAACAAATATGAACGTAAAGAGGACAAGATTTGGTATATAAACAATGAATAAATTCTTTATTGACAAAAATGTCTCCAAAAACTTATTACATTTTTACTCCTTAGCGTATGCATGTCTAACAATCTCCCACTTGCACTAAGTGAGTAAATATGATAAATCTTACATCCCCATAGCTTCCACATGCCTCTCGAAGACTCTCCTAGTAAGTGTCTTCGTAAATGAATAAGCTAAATTGCCCTCTGATGCAATCTTGCTCACCGTGACATGCCCGCCCTCAAGGAAGTCCTTTATCACATGATACTTCTAATCAATATGCTTACTCTTCTTGTGAAATCTTGGTTCCTTAGCATTAGCTACCGCCTCACTACTGTCATAGTACAGTGATACCGCCTTATCCATACTAGAAACTACCTCAAGATCCCCAAGGAAGTTGTGGAGCCACACTGCTTCTTTCAAAGCATCATTAGCTCCCACATACTCGGCCTCCATCATTGAATCCGAAGTGCAATCTTGCTTCGCACTTCTCCAACTGATGGTACCGCTGCCTAGAGTAAACACAAAACCTGAAGTCAATTTCCTAGAATCCAAACAGGATTGAAAATCTGAGTTAGTATATCCTAGAGGAGTCAAGTCCTCACCCAAATATACAAGCATATACCTTCGAGTTCTTCTCGGGTACTTGAAAATATGCTTTACCGCAACCCAATGGTTCGGTCCTAGATCCTCTTGAAATCGACTTACAATCCCGACCGCATAACTAATATCCGATTATATACAAAGCATAGCATACATAAGACTACCCACTGCCAAAGCATAAGGCACCTTCTTCATGTATTCCCTTTCTTCATAAGACTTTGAAGAGTCTTTCTTGGAAAGAGTAATTCTAAACCTAGATGGTTACCTACCTTTCTTGAAATCTTGCATTGCAACCCTCCTGAGAATTTTATCTATGTAGCCGGCCTGGGATAAAGCTATCATTTTGTTCTTCCTGTCCCGAAAGATCAGGATATCGAGAACAAAATTAGCCTTACCCAAGTCCTTCATGTCAAACTGCTTAGTCAGCCATAATTTGGCCGATGACAATGCCTCAATGTCATTGCCAATCAGTAGAATGTCATCTACATAGAGTAGTAGAAAAACCACCTTCCCATCCTTAATGTGTTTGTAAACACATGGTTCATCCACATTTTGTGAGAACCCATAAGTCTTGATCACCTGATTAAATCTCATGTTCCAATAACAAGAAGCCTGCTTAAGTCCATAAATTGACTTTAGCAACTTACAAACCTTACCCTCTTGACCCGTGACCTTGAACCCGTCTGGTTGTTCCATATAAATGGACTCATCAAGATTCCTTCCTTTTATGTATAACCCTTAGCTACCAGTCTAGCCTTAAAGGTTTCGACCTTTCCATCCACTCCTCTTTTCCTCTTGTAGATCCACTTACACCCTATAGGTTTTACCCCTTCTGGAAGATCCACAAGCTCCCAGACCTAATTAATCTCCATAGACTTCATCTCTATGGTCATGGCCTCTATCTAGAGTTTTGAATCAACATCCTCCATAGCCTCTGCGTAAGTATAAGGATCCTTGTCATGTTCATCCGGTTCAGCTAAAAAGACTTTCCCATTGGACATATACCTCTCAAGTTGACGCCCGATCCTCCTACTACGCCAAAGTCCCTGAGGTTGTTGTTCAAGTTTATTTGGTTTTTCTACACTGATCAGAATGGTTTCATTCGAAACCTCCAGAGTGATTAGATCACTCCTTAACTCCTCAAGCACCACTTTGCTTCGAGGTTTAAAGTTGTCCATGTAACTCTCCTCAAGGATAGTTGCATTAGTTGAAACCATGAATTTATTTTCCTTTGAGTTATAGAAATAACCCCCTTTAGTCCCTTTTGGATATCCTACAAACACGTAAACTTCTGAACATGCTTCAAACTTATTCAGATCCTTAAACAGGACATGAGCTGGACATCCCCATATGTGAATATGGTTTATGGATGTCTTCCTACCCGTCCACAACTCGTGAGGAGTTTTAGGGACCGATTTTGAAGGCACATTGTTCAAAAGATAACATGTGGTTTGTAGTGCATATCCTCAAAAGGATGAAGGCAATGTTGAATAACTCTTTATGGACCTAATCATGTTAACAAAGTCCTATTTCTTCTCTCCACTACACCATTCTGCTACGGAATGCCCGGCGCAGTCAAATGGCATAAAATCTCATTCTCTAATAAGTGTTCCAAGAACTCATCAGAAAGGTATTCCCCACCTCGATCCAATCAAAGTGCCTTTATGGGTCTACCCTATTGCTCTTCCACTTCAACCCAAAACTCCCTGAACTTGTCAAAAGTTTCACTTTTATGGTGCATCAGATACACATACCCATGTCTTGAGTAATCGTGAATAAAAGTGACGAAGTACTCATACCCTCCTCGTGCTCGGATGTTCATTGGTCCGCAAACATCACCATGCACAAGTTCTAGAACCTCTTCGCCCCTATTGCCCTTAGACCCGAATGGTCTTTTGGTCATTTTACCCTCCAAACAAGATTCACATTAACGTATAGATTCTACCTTTAAGTGACTTAAAGGTCTATCCCTTACCAACTTTTGAATCCTATTCAGGTTAATATGACCAAGGTGCAAATGCCAAAGATAAGTCTTATTAGAGTGAGAAGTTTTAAGTCTTTTAGAGCTATTATCATTCATCTCAGCATTAAGCAATAAGTCCATCTTAGGTTTGATAAATTATAGATTATTTTGTATCCATCTAGAACAGATAAAAGATTTGTTTTTACGAATTACCACTTTATTATTAAAAGAAACCAAATAGGAGTCTTTAAATAAACAAGATACAAAAATTAAATTCCTTTTAAATTTAGGAACATAAAAACAATCTTGTGAAAATAAATTCCTATAATTATAAAAATAAAGATGGACGTCTCCCATTGCTTCCGCTGAGACCAAGGGTCCATCGCCCATCCGAAGCGTGAAGTCTTCATGTAGTAGAGTTCTCGTTTCTTTGAACCCCTGTAGAGAAACACAAGCATGATTAGTTACACTAGAATCTATGACCCAAATGTTACTTGATTCCTCAACCAAACAAGTTTTTAAATACAAAAGATTACACGTACCTCTTTTGAAAAGGAAGTCCTTGCAATGCTTCTTTATATGCCCGACCTTTCCATAGAAGAAGCACTTAAGCTTCTTCGGGTTCTTCTTCTTCTTCTTCTTGCTCTTGGTGCTAGCAAGAATAGAAGACTTCTTGTTCTTGGCCTGTTGCTTCTTTCCATTCTCAGAGTTAGGATTGGAACTAGAAGCAGCTACCATGTTGGCCTCACCACCCACAAGAGACTCCCTGATCAGCAGTTTGAACTCTTGTAACTATTTCATTAATTCTGTCAAGGTCATATCCCGTCTATTGCTTAAATTAAAAGTAGCTCTAAATAGAATAAATTCCTTTGACAGAGTCAAAAAAGACCATAGTCATCTGAGTTTCAGCATTGATGTTTGTTCCATTGGTTTGCGCCTCAGCAAGGTAACCCATGACCAACATCATGTGCTCCTTTATAGATGTCCCCGGTCTCTGCTTACAGTTTAAGAGTTTTCGCCTGGCCTCTAAACATATCCTCAAGATTATCCAAGATCTGCTTCATAGTATCATAATCCTGATGTTGAGCCTGCAGCACGTTATTCATGCTAGCCATAACATAGCAGCGGGCCTGATCATTAGCATCTTTCCAGCAATCATACGCTTGGAATTGCTCATTAGATGAGTCTCCCGTAGGCTCGGGAGGACAAGGGGTTATCAGTACATATTTTAGTTTCTCAAAGGACAGGACGATATCCAGGTTCCGTTTCCAATCATTATAATTCTCTCCGGTTAATAGCTTTTTGTCAAGTATCGATGATAAAGCGTTTTTAGACATTTTTAATCTACAATAAAGAATCATATACCAAATGTAAGCAAACATATAATAACAATTTAGTAAGATAATACAATCATGTAAAAATATACAAATGTGTTTATGTGTCAAAACCTTGAAAATATCACAACCTTACAACGATAATTCCCAACTCAGATTTCAACTAGCTACTAGGGGAGTCATGCCAAATTCAATCAAGAACACGGATCCCCTCCTGATTAATATATGCCATCCAAGACCCGTATGATCCAGCAAATATTAATAATTGTTTCTTTGGCCATCAATTTTATTAACAGAGCTCCTAAGGGAGGCTAATAATAAAAATTAACGTGAGTGTATTACCATTGTTTCAATATTTTATCCATGATTTATAATCACCACGTAGGGGTGTGCAACCATAAATCATGCTAAAATACCTTATCCTCTCAGAGATCCAATCTGGTACATGTTAGAAATCCCTTCCTAGGGGGTCAGGACTACCATGTTCTACCTATGGACCATCGATGGAGGCCTTAGGTCCTCTCTTCGAAAACCTTCTCCCACTCAATATTTTGAAATCAAGGTTTTATTTTAAGAAACATGCATGAACAATTTTAATACGAGCAGCACTCCCTATTCTATATGACATGTTATCAATATACATGGCAAATCATATTATAATGCAGACAAGCAAAGCAATCAAGCAAAGCTACAAGCCAAATAATAATAACCGTAATATTATGGTACCACCCTAGAGAATAGAAAAAATAAGATTATAAGAGAATAATCGAAACATATTATCGATTCTTCATCCTTGAATCCTCAAGTTGTATCCTACTTCATGTAATGCCCATCTTCAAGTCTTCAATCCTTTATGAATCGAATACTTCATATTTCTGGTCATATCCAAATTTAATGTTTCTCAAAATTGTCCAAAAATAAAATTAAAACTACATCGAAAAAACTACACCTTTTCTTGAAATTTTCTAGCTCTCGGTTGGCAGGTCGATCTGGGTGATCGGCCTACTGGTCATGCTTCATCGGCCTACTGATCAATGAGATCGGCCTACCGACTCATGAAAGTTCGGCCTGCTGGCAGAGCGACCTGATTTCTGCCCCACTAATTGTTAGATATGTATGCCCTAAGAAGTAAAAATGTAACAAGTTTTTGGAGACATTTTTATCAATAAAGAATTTATTCATTATTTATATACCAAATCTTGTCCTCTTTATGTTCATATTTGTTAAATGTATGTTAAGCAAACAAAAGTCTGAGACTATCGGTCTAAACCTTAAGAATTAGGCATCTGATGGACAAATTATGCAGAAGACATGATTCTTAAGGTGATGGTCTAAATCATAAGATCTGCAATCGAGGAAATAAAGTTGGGCGCTTTACTCATGCAAAGATTGTTATGTTGTCTATATCCCTTCTGGGAGATGGTTTGTTTTGATCATCGGAGGTGGACTTTGTGAATAGAGACATTAACACGTTGTCATAGGTGACGATGTGTTGGATCGGGACATAAAGTGAATTGATTTGGATTAATAATTCTGTCTCGGCAAACCGATTCACTTTAGACAA
This sequence comes from Artocarpus heterophyllus, assembly GCA_025403435.1. Taxonomy (NCBI): domain Eukaryota; kingdom Viridiplantae; phylum Streptophyta; class Magnoliopsida; order Rosales; family Moraceae; genus Artocarpus; species Artocarpus heterophyllus. Next base: position 27,371,179 of record CM046354.1, on the reverse strand, counting down.
TCATTTGTGTTGTATCTTAATCCTTAGATGAATAGTAGGCCCGTTGTCTTGGCTTGTGTCGTTTGATGTACCAAAAGGTGACACCCACATCTTAATAGTGGTATGCATGCCGGTACGTTGGAGGCATGACTCTTGATAGTGTAGACCTGTTATTCATAGATATAGAATCCATAGCTCCTCTTTAGGAGTAGTGATATCCTCTTATATGCGTTATCCTATAATTGGAAAACTAAAGCTCTCAATTATTTGGATACATAGGTGTAACCGAATGGTATACATTCTTTGGATGGTAAGTTTTTCAATAGTGAGATAATGGAATGTAAGATAAAAATAATCGGGAAGGTAAGATGGAACTTGTCCTTAAGCCGATTATGGATTATCATATGAGGATACGATACACTATGATATATCATGGAGACTTAGCTATACGAGCTTCATAATTCTATGTAGTTCGAGAGTGCAACTCGAAGCTTTTAGTGGAGTAGCATTGGAGTTGATAATTGTGAAATGTATATCTAGGATATTGGGTTTCGTAATTATCTGGAGCTTAAACTGTATGGGTCCATTTGGCCCCCTTTGCTAGCTCACAACATCCTGCAATGATACGACGTGCTTTTCCAATAATTGGTAACTTATGTCGGATTTATTAGATTGATTGAAATTTGGAAGAATCAAATAATTCATGTCCGTTTATCGGCTGAATTAATTTTGTGATAAAAATTAATTCAAGATAAACTTGTTGAATTGCAAGGAACAGATAATTCTTGTCTGTTTATCGGTTGATTTAATTTTTGGATAAATTAGATCAAGATAAACTTGTAGAATTATTGGGAATTCATTTATTTTCTTAGAGATTATCTAGATAAAGTTGTTTTAATTAGATAACTTTTCTATTAGGTTATTTGAATTAAAACTGAGACTTCATCCTATAGAATCTCGAGTGGAAAAAAAAGATTCGCTGAGATTTTTTTTTAGCAGTTTGGCATGCCGACCCTTAAGTTCGACCTGCCGATGGGGCAGGCTCGGCCTGCCTATTAGACAGATGGCCTGCTTATGCACTGAAAAAAAAATCACGTGTTTTTACACGGATTTCATCCGATATTGATCCGAATTTGATTCTGATTTGAATTTTTGACACCAAATCTGATAAGGAGTGACCCTAGACCCAACCTCTATAAATAAGGGATAATTCACACAAGTTATTTAGATCAATTGAGAGATTAAGAGCGATACTCTGCTGGTGAGAATCTGAAAACTCCTTGAGAGCTTTTGTTCACAAATCATGAACACTTGCTTTGGGTTCTCTTGATTGGTTGGAAGGAGAGTCACCTAGTGGAAGAGCTGTACATGTGAGCCCACACTCACTCTGGTCGTGGATAGAGAATAGGAAAAACGACCAGTTGGTTGAGGCTCTTCTAGAACGTTACTTCTCTTCATGTTTTGTGAGGGTTCTTCGGCATACAAAGGTTAGTAAGATTTGGTTAATTTATGCATATAGCATGTCAAACTTGTGTTTTGGAAAACACTCTGATATAAAATTTTTAAAATTCTATTGCGTACTATTTTTTGAACAATTGGCATTAGAGTCATGGTTTTTACATAAATTTACGAATTTGTGATCATGCTATATGTATAAATTTTGTGATCTTAATCTCTCCTATGCTTGAATTTAATTTTATAGAGAGGTGGCACTCTAGGTTTCTATATATTTTATATGTTGTCATGGATTATGTGGTGAATGTTGATTAATTAATTGTGGTTGATTAAATAATTATTTAATTAATTATTAATTAATTAATTTATACCAGTTATAGTTCCTTAGAGGTTAGAATGTGTATCTAGGTTTTTCATGTAATTAGATGATAAACTATTATCTCTATCTAGGAATTATTATTTATTTTTAAATTTGTAAGAATTTTGTAATTAAATAATTGTTTGGAGAAGACAGATCTAGAAGGCGGATATAGAAGATTGATGATGGCGCTTCCAGGTATTTCCTAAGTCTCTAATTTTATGTTTTTGAATTGTTGAAAATAAAATTGATGAATTACATTAAAAAATTTATTTTCTAGAATGAGAGATTTTTGCTCGGTCGGCATGCCGAACCCCACAGTTCGACAGGCCAATGGTCGCAGTTCGACAGGCTGGACATGAGGTTCAATAGGCCGTCAGTGGGGCAAAAATTAGGAGGCTTTGGCGGCAGGCCAAACTTTTGGTTCGGCAGGCCGATCTTCCTGATTGGCAGTCCAATGGTCATGACCAGCAGGGCGATCAGGGTGATCGGCCTGTTGGCAGAGAGCTGAAAATTTTTCCAAAAAAGGTGCAGTTTTTCAAATGTAGTTTTAATTTTATTTTTTGGACAATTTTGAGAGACATTAAATTTGGATATGACTGGAAACATGAAGTATTTGATTCATACGGATTTGAAGACTTGAAGATAGACATTATATGAAAAAGGATACAACTTGAGAATTCAAGGATGAAGAATCGATTATATGTTTCGATTATTCTCTTGTAATCTTTATTTGCTATTCTTTAGGGTGAAACCATAATATTACGGTTATTTATTATTTTGCTTGTAGCTTTGCTTGATTATTTTGCTTGTCTGCATTATAATATGATTTGCCATGTATACTGATAACATGTCATATAGAATAGGGAGTGCCGCTTATATTAAAATTGTTCATGCATGCCTTTTTTAAAATAAAACCTTGACTTCAAAAGATTGAGTGGGAGAAGGTTTTCGAAGAGAGAACCTACGGCCTCCGTCATTGGTCTATATGAAGAACATGGTGGTCCCGACCCCTAGGAAGGGATTTCTATCTGTACCAGATTGGATCGCTGAGAAGATAAGGTATTTTAGCATGATTTATGGTTGCACACCCCTATGTGGTGATTATAAATTATGGATAAAATATTGAAATGATGGTTATACACTCACGTTAATTTTATTATTAACCTCCCCTAGGAGCTCCGTTAATAAAATTAATGGCCAAAGCAATGATTATTAATATATGCTGGATCATACGGGTCCTGGATGGCATATATTAATCAGGAGGGGATCTGTGTTTCTGATTGAATTTGGCATGACTCTCCTAGGAGCTTGTTGAATTATGAGTTGAGAATTATCGTTGTAAGGTTGTGATATTTTCAAGGTTTTGACACATAAACACATTTGTAGTTTTTACATGATTGTGTTATCTTACTAAATTATTATTATATGTTTGCTTATATTTAGTATATGATTCTTTATTGTAGATTAAAAATGTCTAAAAATGCTTTATCATCGATACTTGACAAAAACCTATTAACCGGAGACAACTATAATGATTGCAAACAGAACCTGAATATCGTCCTCTCCTTTGAGAAATTGAAATATGTACTGACAACCCCATGTCCTCCCGAGCCTATGGGAGACTCAACTAATGAGCAATTTTAAGCATATGATCGCTGGAAAGATGCTAATGATGAGGCCCACTGCTATGTTATGTCTAGCATGAATAACGTGCTGTAGGCTCAACATCAAGATTATGAGACTGTGAAGCAGATCTTGGATAATCTTAAGGATATGTTTGGAGACTAGGCCATAACAAAGTGGCAAGGGCCGCTTCAAAAACTTCTTAACTGTAGACAGAGGCCAGGGATGTTTGTAAAGGAGCACATGATGTTGGTCATGGGTTACCTCATTGAGGCTCAAACCAATAGAGCTGACATCGATGTTGAAACTCATATAACTATGGTCTTTGAGACTCTGTCAAAGGAATTTATTCCGTTTTGAGCTACTTTTAATTTAAGCAATAGACAGGATATGACCTTAACAAAACTGATGAAACAGTTACAGGAGTTTGAACTGCTGATCGGGAGTCTCTTGCGGGTGGTGAGGCCAACATGGTAGCTGCTGATCGGGAGTCTCTTGCGGGTGGTGAGGCCAACATGGTAGCTGCTTCTAGTTCCAATCTTAACTCTAGGAATGTTAAGAAGCAACGGGCCAAGAACGGGAAGTCTTCTATTCTTGCTAGCACCAAGAGCAAGAAGAAGAACCCAAAGAAGCTTAAGTGCTTCTTCTGTGGAAAGGTTAGGCATATCAAGAAGCATTGCAAGGACTTCCTTTCCAAAGGAGGTAGGTGTGATCTTCTGTATTTAGAAACTTGTTTGGTTGAGGAATCTAGTGACATTTGGGTCATAGATTCCGGTGCAACTAATCATGTTTGTGTTTCTCTGCAGGGGTTGAAAGAAACGAGAAGTCTACTGCAAGAGGACTTCACGCTTCGGATGGGCGATGGATCCTTGGTCTCAGCAGAAGCAGTGGGAGACGTCCATCTTTATTTTGATAATTATAGGAATTTATTTTTGCAAGATTGTTTTTATGTTCTTAAATTTAAAAGGAATTTAATTTCTATAGCTTATTTATTTAAAGACTCCGACTTAGTTTCTTTTAATGATAAAGTGGTGATTTGTAAAAACAAATCTTTTTTCTGTTCTAGATGGATGCAAAATAATCTATATTTTATCAAACCTAAGATGGACTTATTGCTTAATGTAGAGATGAATGATAATAACTCTAAAAGACTTAAAACTTCTCACTCTAATAAAACTTATCTTTGGCATTTGCGCCTTGGTCATATTAACCTAAATAGGATTCAAAGGTTAGTAAGGGATGGACCTTTAAGTCACTTAAAGGTGGAATTTATACCTCAATGTGAATCTTGTTTGGAGGGTAAAATGACCAAAAAACCATTCGGGTCTAAGGGCAATAGGGCCGAAGGGGTTCTAGAACTTGTGCATAGTGATGTTTGCGGACCGATGAACATCTGGGCACGAGGAGGGTATGAGTACTTCTTCACTTTTATTGACAATTACTCAAGATATGGGTATGTGTACCTGATGCACCACAAAAGTTAAACTTTTTACAAGTTCAGGGAGTTTCGGGCTGAAGTGGAAAAGCAATTGGGTAGACCCATAAAGGCACTTCGATCCGATCGAGGTGGAGAATACCTTTCTGATGAGTTCTTTGGACACTTATTAGAGAATGAGATTTTATCTCATTTGACTATGCCAGACACTCAGCAATAGAATGGCGTAGCAGAGAGAAGGAATAGAACTTTATTGGACATGATCAGGTCCATGATGAGTTATTCATCATTGCCTTTATCCTTTTGGGGATATGCACTACAAACCGCATATTATCTTTTGAACAATGCGCCTTCAAAATCTTTTGAACAATTGGGTAGACCCATAAAGGCACTTCGATCCGATCGAGGTGGAGAATACCTTTCTGATGAGTTCTTTGGACACTTATGAGAGAATGAGATTTTATCTCATTTGACTGTGCCAGACACTCAGCAATAGAATGGCGTAGCAGAGAGAAGGAATAGAACTTTATTGGACATGATCAGGTCCATGATGAGTTATTCATCATTGCCTTTATCCTTTTGGGGATATGCACTACAAACCGCATATTATCTTTTGAACAATGTGCCTTCAAAATCGGTCCCTAAAACTCCTCATGAGTTGTGGACAGGCAGGAAGACATCCTTAAACCATATTCGCAAATGAGGATGTCTGGCTCATGTCCTGTTTAAGGATCCGAATAAGTTGGAAGCACGTTCAGAAGTTTGCGTATTTGTAGGATATCCAAAAGGGACAAGAGGGGGTTATTTCTATAACCCAAAGGAAAATAAAGTCGTGGTTTCAACTAATGCAACTTTCCTTGAGGAAAGTTACATGGACGACTTTAAACCTCGAAGTAAAGTGGTGCTTGAGGAGTTAAGGAGTGATCTGATCACTCTGAAGGTTCCGAATGAAATTGTTCCGATCAATGTAAAAAAACCAAACGAACCTGAACATCAACCTAAGGGGCTTCAGCGTAGTGGGAGGATCAGTCATCAACCTAAGAGGTATATGTTCAATGGGGAGGTCTTTATGGTTGAACCGGATGAACATGACAGGGATCCTTATACTTATGCAGAAGCTATGGATTCAAAACTCTGGACTGAGGCCATGAACACAGAGATGAAGTCTATGGAGACTAATCAGATCTGGGAGCTTGTGGATTTTCCCGAAGGGGTAAAACCCATAGGGTGTAAGTGGATCTACAAGAGGGAAAGAGGAGTGGATGGAAAGGTCGAAACCTTTAAGGCTAGACTGGTAGCTAACGGTTATACGCAAAAGGAAGGAATCGATTATGAGGAAACCTTTTTGCCTATAGCCATGCTTAAGTCCATCTGGATTCTCTTGTCCATAGCCGCCACTCTCGACTACGAGATTTGACAGATGGATGTCAAGATGGCTTTTTTGAATGGCTATCTTGATAAGTCCATTTATATGGAACAACCAGACGGGTTCAAGGTCACGGGTCAAGAGGGTAAGGTTTGTAGGCTGCTAAAGTCAATTTATGGACTTAAGCAGGCTTCTCGTTCTTAGAACACAAGATTTGATTAAGTGATCAAGACTTATGGGTTCTCACAAAACGTGGATGAACTATGTGATTACAAACACATTAAGAATGGGAATGTGGTTTTTCTATTGCTCTATGTAGATGACATACTGCTAATTGGCAATGACATTGGGGCTTTGTCATCTGTCAAATTATGGTTGACCAAGCAGTTTGACATGAAGGACTTGGGTGAGGCTAATTTTATTCTCGGTATCCAGATCTTTCGGGATAGGAAGAACAAAATGATAGTTTTTTCCTAGGCAAGCTACATAGATAAAATTCTCAGGAGGTTTGCAATGCAGGATTCCAAGAAGGGTGGGGAACCATCTAGGTCTGGAATTGCTCTTTCTAAGAAAGACTCTCCAAAGCCTTATGAAGAAAGAGAATACATGAAGAAGGTGCCTTATGCTTCGACAATGGGTAGTCTCATGTATGCCATGCTTTGCACACAACCAGATATTAGTTATGCGGTCAGAATTGTAAGTCGATTTCAGGCGGATCCAAGACCAAACCATTGAGTTGCGGTAAAGCATATTTTCAAGTACCTGAGAAGGACTCAAGCATATATGCTTGTATATTTGGGTGAGGACTTGACTCCTCTAGGATATACTGACTCGGATTTTCAATCCTGTCTGGATTTTAGGAAATTGACTTCAGGTTTTGTGTTTACTCTGGGCGGCGGTGCCATTAGTTGGAGAAGTTCTAAGCAAGATTGCACTTTGGATTCAACGATGGAGGCTGAGTATGTGGTAGCTAGTGATGCTTCGAAAGAAGTAGTGTGGCTCCGCAAGTTCCTTGGGGATCTTGAGGTAGTTCCTGGTTTGGATAAGGCAGTATCACTGTACTATGATAACAGTGAGGCAGTAGCTAATGTTAAGGAACCAAGATTTTTGGAGACATTTTTATCAATAAAGAATTTATTCATTATTTATATACCAAATCTTGTCCTCTTTATGTTCATATTTGTTGAATGTATGTTAAGCAAATAAAAGTCTGAGACTGTCGGTCTAAACCTTACGTCAATTAAGCTCGATGTTTTTTTTTTGTTGAAATGCTTATTTATCAAGAGGGTATAATTGTGTAACAAAATAATTTTTTTTAAACAATATGACAGTAAATGTAAGACTTATTGGAGATGTAGTAAAGTTTAATCTATTTTTCTCTAGCCTTTTTTTTCCCTAAATATCTTTTTTTTTTTTTGGGGGGCATAAATCAAGATTATTTTTGTGGTGCCCATGTAATGCCCGGGCCCAAAATAATAAAGCAGAACATAACCATTTTCAGCTGGCTTGCATCGAATTGGAGTTACAGAGAGAGCGACGACGGACATCGCAGCTGCTTCGTCCTCTTCCATGTTGTCGAAGGCGGGACCCACTCTGCGACGGCAAGTCCTGAGCCTGGCCGACGCCGACGCCGACAGAATTCGCCACCTTCTACGGCAACGCCAGCGCCGCCCTTTCCTCCGCCTTGGCGTCAAAGCTCGCGGTTGCAACGGCTTATCCTACACCCTCAATTACGCCGGTTAGCCCACTTAATCATCTTCTATTTCTTTGATATCAACTAGATTCGATTTGAATTATTTGTTCTTATCCGGTTTAACTAAAGACCCGCAAATTCTTTTTTCCTTCTGATTTGGCAATGAATGGTGATTGTTTTTCTTTAGATTTTGAGATATTGTTTAGCATTTTGAAGGTGTAGGGATGGAGTTTTTAGGAATTAGGGTAATTTGGATTTGATGTTGTTTCCGCTTTGTGTGTGTGTGTGTATGTAGAAAACTTTTGTTAATCTAGTTTAATTCAAAGCTTCAAAGGGCTAGTTCAGTGGTAACTTTATCCCAAATTACAGAAGACTTCCAAACCAAAAGATGAAAAAAGTCTTAAATTACAAATCAAAAAATACATGTCTTCTCATTGCAAACTTTTATAATGGTAAAAACGTAACATGGGCTTTTGTAATTCAGTTATGTTCTTGGTTGTCTATGTTGAAATTGCACGACCCTTCATTCTTTTGTCAGACACTTCTTCGCTTCTTTCTGTATTCTTTTTCTTCACAAAATCCATTTCATTTTAGTTCTCATCTTTTAGTAATAAACTACAACGGCGGTTGGTCCTTTGTGACTCAATTGTGTTGGGTAGTTTATGTTTGAATAGTACTGCTGGCACTTTTTTTTCTAGTCCACTTTTTTCCCCTGTTTGTGGAAGTTTGTCATTTTGAGTCATCTTGTATAGAACCTCCGGTTAATCAGCCCTCGTTTTATTGATAATAATGACCACTAACTCGAAGAACTAAGAAGAAAGCTAGGATTCTACTGCTTTTCTGTAGCTGTTGGACTTCTTTTTCAGTATTTTGTACTAGCACACTGCGTGCCTGATTATTCTTCATTTAAGATGTTACAGATGAGAAAGGTAAATTCGATGAGTTGGTTGAAGACAAGGGTGTGAAAATACTGATTGAGCCAAAGGCGCTGATGCATGTTATTGGAACAAAGATGGATTTTGTTGATGATAAACTCAGGTACAACTGCACAGGCTATATATATATTATCATTTACATCTTTCACATGCGTACATATGTTGCACGGGCTAAATATATATGTCTATTGCGTATGTACATTATCACCTGATTACGTAGTTGATGCCCTTTTTGTTCTATTTACGTGTTAAAATTTTCTTGTGCTATGCCATTGTTTGCTATTACTTTCACATAATTTGATGTTTGAAGTGTTCAATTTTTGGACGTGGACTACCATTTTGTTGTATTCTTTCTTTATCTTAATTCAGATTCTGTGTTTGAGGTGGTTGCCCTGGCATGATCATAACACAATAACGTGTGTAGCACTGCTAATATTTGATTCTTTATGGCAGTGGATCTCTAAATTTTGTACAGTTATGTTTCTGTTTAGTCACTCTCACACCTGCTAGATATAGGTTTCTTATGGTTTATTAAGGCTCTTACGCTTGTTGTAATAGTTCTTCAAGTGTGTGTGTGTGTGTGTGTGTGTCACTTAGCTGAGAATTTTGTGGAGAAAAATTGATAGATGGCACCATTTTGCTTATTATTAGAACATGGATGATGGTTTTTAAATACAACTGGCATCCCTGAATTTGTTTCTTGGTGGCACTGGATCCTTTTTTTTTTTTTTTTGGGTTTCGAATTTCCTTTCATTGCATGTTATGATATTTATTAGTTTCCATGAGTTTCCATGCAGATCTGAGTTCATTTTTATCAACCCAAATTCGAAAGGCCAATGTGGTTGTGGAGAATCCTTTATGACAACAAGCAGTGCAGAAGCTGCTAAGCGAGGTAGCAGTTAAGAACTGTAGCCAAGATACATTTGCGAATTCTAGCTCCTAGCAATGTACTTTTATTGGAAACTAAACGATACTGCAAGAAGTGGAAAGTTATCTTTCATAGATAAGTGGACGATATCCGAGTAATGTACTATCATATCATTGGAGATGAGGCCGAAGTTTGTGTTTTCTGATTTGGATAGAAATGTATTGTTTAATATAGATTTCATGTTTTTCTCTTTAAGGCTCCTTAGAATGTAAATATTTTACCAAATTTTTGTTACTAGAACATCTCAACTAATTATCTGTCGTAAATGAAAAAATAATTGATAATTATCTGTCGTAAATGAAAAAATAATTGATACACGTACTTTGGTTCTGTTGAATTGAGGATATGCAATGGATCAAAACTTCAATGTGATACGTTGTTCCTAACACATAATTGTATTTTGAATAACTTTGGTCACCAAGGGAAAAACATATATTCCAAAATGCTTATTGAGTTCATTTGATTTCGTGCTCTTGTGGCTGTGGGTGGTCAGGAAGCTAACTATTTGTTTTATTTTTCTTTTTGAAGAAAAGGGCCCCCAACTGCTTCCATAAACTTATTAATAAATAAGATATTTGGCTTATTGAGATGCTTGTAATCACATTCGTTTCAGTTATTTAATCACTCCAATATTCATGTTTTTTGCCTAAAGGGCGTCTTTCTTATTTGTCTTAGCTGCAACTTTTAAAACCTAGGGGCAAGAATTTGTGGAGGAATAAATATCATTCCAGTTAAAACGCGTCATAAGATGGAACAAAATCCGAATTCTGAGGTACTAAAAATGAAGTCAAAGAAGGCGTGATACATGTCTCATACAGCACGATAGAGAGAAGCACATTATATATAAGTCAACATAAAAGCTTTAGAGTACTATCTCACCATCAAAAATATCAGTTTCAAACACAATTGAAGCATTCCAAGTATGCAACAGAAAATCAAGATAACACCAGCTAGAAAATGGAAAAGCATTTCTTTCAATGAATACATTTGCGTGGAATAAAAAACAACTTTAAACATCATCCATGTGAGAATGTTCGCTTCTAATTTCAAATTGCCAGATATGCCTGAAGAATTCGGAAACTGCAGAAGTCGCATTTGCTTCCTCATCCAATCTTCTTAGGAGGAGACAACCGGTCTTTTGACCATTCTTTGAGAGCCTTGTGTTGGAAAGCGTTCATGCGAATATAAGGTCGTTTTTCTTTGATTAATCTCTCAGCATCTTTCCAATCCTCCACCACTCCAAGGGCCACAAGTAGGGCGCACATAACAGTAACACTTCTTCCATGTCCTAAACCGGATTGTACATGGACACGTTCAAAATTAGGATCTCTGAGAAATGGGAAAGGGTTCCCACTTAATAACGGCATGTAAAAAACAAGCAGACAGCATGTGATTACGAGTAAGGGACTAAGAACAATAGAAAAGGAAAAGTACTCCAATAGTTTGACAATGTTTTCTGGTTCAAGTGAGATGCTCGCCGAATCAAAACTCATTAAGTTCCTTATTCGTACATGCAATATATTAATTTAGCAAAATAAACTGCGTACATATATACATATACATATCTATACATATATATATATATATATCATGTCTCAACGAGTGAAAGTGCAACAGAAGAAAACATAATCGCAAAAACAGACGAGGCATGTTTGAAATTCCAATAAAAGGCAACATTGAATGATTATTTAATTATTTAGCTCTTCATTAAACTCCAGTATAGATAATACCTTCATCTTAATTCATTCATTGATTCATCTCCTTCCTTCCAAATATTTACAGACACGGTTAAGGAGAATTATTTAGATTTTGAATGCAAAAGGCAAGCTATCTATGGACAGGATAGAATTCAAAATAACACACTTTAATACACATTGTTAATTAAAGTTTTCATGTACTGATATACCTAACCTTAAAGACTTGTTACTTAAACCTAAGTTTGCCTAAAAACCTTGGACGGGAAATTATCTAGTTTGACATGGTTAAATCCTCAAAGATTGATCCCTCTCAGTAACTATTACAACTGATTTCTAATAATATATACATGCTATTAAGGGGAAATAAGCACCACCAGGAAGACCACATACATACAAAACACACACATCACATTCAATAGTGCTCATAACCATTATATATCTAACTCTTGAGTTTCTGTTTCCCCTTTTTTTGCCCCTCGTCTATCCGAAATAAATCATCAATGATCAATCAGTGAACAATAAGAAGCAAATTGATCAATCTGAATTCAACAATAAGGAGCAAATTGAACAATAAGAAGCATGTTGATGAAAATCAATATCTTATTATTGTTTTTATTATTATTATTATTAGTTTAAAAAAATCAGAAAGTCTAGAAAATCGGAACATTTCGATCACATCCCAACTAGGTTGGAACCCAGTCAAAAAGCTTATCCTCTTCCCTAAGATAAGAATACAATAATTTCTGTCAGTTCATGTGAAAAAAATAATAATAAAAACAAACAAAACAAAACAAAACAAAAAACAAAAAAAATACACACACATACATCAACACCTAAGGAAGAGTGATTCAAGCACAAACACCATCACAGGACAGGGCCAGGAAGGTTGGTTATATATTGCGATACAAAAATGTCAGCGACAAGTACACAGAAAATCATTCTCTTACAAAAATCAACTTTACAGATAATGTTTAATACTCAATGGATACTTCTTATATTAGAGTTATCTCTAAGAACTGTCAATCAATGTCGGCATGAGGATGATAGAGTCTTATGAAACAAAGCTTAGAACGTCAACAATACTAAATATGCAACAAAGAGCAGAAGCATTTTAATACCAGCATACCAAAGTACATTAACAACACGGGCTTTGGCAATGGAGGGAGAGGGCATTACCAAATGCGCAATGGACGAAAACCGGCTTTTTCTGTTCCCTCTTTCGACAAGCCCACTTCACGGCCGTTTCAATGTCAGCAGGCGGAGGAGACCTCGTATCCCATGTTGGAATACACAAATAAGCATTCTTGAAGAACTCTGGCCTCCTTGGCAATTCACAAGTACAGTCAATAATGGCGGGGTCACCGGGCGGCATTTTATCAAGCGAAGAAGGCCACCCACCAACGTACAGACCATCACAAATCTCAGAGTAAGGAACCTCCCCGCTGAACAATCTTCGCAGAGCTGAAAATCCCCGGACGAAATACAAATAGGGACTAAAAATAACTAGGGACCAAACGGGGAATGTCCCATCTGTGTTCTTGGCCAAAAGGATTGGAAGATTAACCAAAGGAAGAGATGCAATTGAGACTAATACAGCTACTAACGAAGCATAGAGAAATGATATCGATGACAATATGAATCCAAAGCTTTTAAGGAACAAAAAAGAAGAGAACCAAACAGCAGCTTTCAAAGCAATCAAGGATGATATTCCCAAACCCATTTTTCTCTCTACTCTACAAATTTTGGGGCTAAATCAAGATCTAGAAATCACCAAATCAAAAGGGTTTCTACGATAAAAAGATGATCCGTTACTTAACCTGAAAGTTACCGAAAATTCTTAATTAGGGAAAACGATAAGAATATATAATTGCTTAAAGGAATCTACCCACATGGGAGGTTCAACGAAGATGGCAGTATATAGAGTCAAAAGAATCTAAGGATTTCTGTACCTGCTTCTGATACGATGAAAATATCATCGCCTCGGACTTGACGATGTAAACTTTATATAAAAAGCGTCATGTAATCACAAGCAATTTTTTTTTTCTTTTTTTTTTTTCGCTAAAACTTACATTAGAAGTTGGAACAAACAAAAATTCCCCTTTTCTTTAAAAAAAAAAAAAAGAAAAAAAAAACCTAACAAAAGAACCAACAAAAGTTTATTAATGAATTAAATGTGGCAGCTTTTTTCAGGGAGAAAAAATCGTATGCGTAAAAAATGTCGACGTGCGAGGAAAAGTGTCCAAGCTCTATTCCTCTTTCCTTCGACGTTGATGACCGTAGTCCTACTTTCTGCCCTGTAGGAAGTTTCGCTTGTTGTAAGCGAGGAAGTCTTCGAAATTTGCGTTTATGCTTTGGACCGACGGTTTTGACTGGCTCATGGCAATATGAAGAGAAAATTAGGTCTATTCCACTTCTGTAATACTATTAATACTATTAGAGTATGTTTTATTAAGTATTTAAGTATTTAAATAAAGATTTAAATTTTTATGAGAGAAAATATTGTAGCAAAATGATTCGAACCGTGATTCGAACAACGAAACAAACGGACTCTTAATGTTTTATAGAATATTTTTTAAAACCTTTGATTCAAATCATTTTTGCCCTATAATGTTCAAATTATCTTTACAAAAAATCTTACCACCTAACTATTTATCTCTCTTTTCCCTCTCTTTATGTTGTATGCTCTTCTTTTTCTCCCGTGCCCCTCTCTCTTCTTTCTCTCTTTTTATTTCCTAAAAGTGGTATGTTTCAATCTTTTTTTTACAAAAATGATAGGAATCAAAAGTGATATCATAGAAGTGATGTTTATCAAATTGACCTCGAGCTGATGTAGGTGTAAGTTGTAAACCACATGTTCGTTTGATGAAGTAATTATAAAAATTGATTGAGTTTCCTGGATTTTCTTTCTTTTATTGGAAAGTTAAGGTCAAAGCTCTGTATTATTATTATTATTATTAACCGTTTGCAATGAGGTGGATATAAAGAACTTATAGTTGTGTAAATATTATAATTTTTGAATGTCATATTATTAGGGGTGGAAAAAGGAAAATTGTACTAAATAGAGAAATTTTTAGAAACTCTTGAAGTAAATGATCCATTTACTATGTTAGTTAAATAACAGCCCAAATCTAGTTCTAGAGCTATTAATATTTACTTTTTTGCCCTCGTCGAATTTACTCTCTTCTTTTCGCTCTTTTTCTCTCTCCCTTTCCTTTAGACCTCTCTTCCTATCCCCTTCCGCCAAACACTCTATCTCTTCCAAATATCTCCCTCATTCTACCAATCTACTCTGTCTCCATCGCCAACAACTCGAAGCTATGGAGATCGCACGAAGCTATTAGACATAGTGCCCTAAGGAGTAAAATGTTGTAATATGTTTTTAGAGATATTTTATCAATAAAGAGTGTATTTATTATTCATATACAAAATGTTGTCCCTTTATGTTCATATCTGTCAAATGTATGATAAGCAAATAAAAGTCTGAGACTATCGGTCTAAACCTCTAAGAATCGTGCATATGATGGACAAACCATGCGGAAGACATGAATCTTAAAGGTGATGGTCTAAATTATATAATCCGCATGTTAGACATGCATGCCCTAAGGAGTAAAAATGTAATATGTTTTTGGAGACATTTTTATCAATAAAGAATTTATTTATTATTTATATATCAAATCTTGTCCTCTTTACGTTCATATTTGTTGAATGTATGTTAAGCAAACAATAATCTGAGACTGTTGGTCTAAACCTTTAAGAATTGGGTATATGATGGACAGATTATGTGAAAGACACGATTCTTAAGGTGACTGTCTAAATCATAAGATCTGCAATCGAGGGAATAAAATTAGACGCTTTATTCATGCAAAGATTATTATGTTGTCTATATCCCTATTGGGAGATGGTCTGTCTTGGCCATCAGAGGTAGACTCCGTGAATAGAAATATTAGCACATTGTCATTGTTGACGATGTGTTGGACCGGGACATAAAGTGAATTGATTTGGATTAATAATTCTGTCTCGGTAAATTAATTCACTTTAGAAAATTATTTGTATTGTATCTTAATCCTAAAATGAATAGTGGGCCTGTTGTCTTGATTTGTGTCTTTTGATGTACCAAAGGGTGACACCTATATTTTAATAGTCATATGCATGCCGGTACGTTGGGGGCATGACTCTTGATAGCGTAGACCTATTCTTCATAGATATGGAATCCATAGTTCCTCTTTAGGAGCAGTGATATCCTCTTATATGTGTTTTCCTACAATTGAAAAACTAGAGCGCTCAACCATTTGGATATATAGGTGCAACCGAATGGCATACTGTCTTTAGATGGTAAGTTTTTCGATGGTGAGATAATAAAGCGTAAGATAAAAATAATTAGAAAGTAAGACAAAACTTTTCCTTAAGCCGTTTATGGATAATCCTATGGGGATACGATACACTATGATATGTCATGGAGACTTAGCTATACGGGCTTCGTAATTCTATATAGCTCAAGAATACAGCTCCAAGCTTTTAGTGGAGTAGCGTTGGAGTTGACAATTATGAAATGTATATCTAGGATATTGGGTTTCATAATTATCAGGACCTTGAACTATATAGGTCCATTTGGTCCCTTTTGCTAGCTCACACAATCTTGTAACGATACGACGTGTTTTTCTAATAATTGGTGACTTATGTCAGATTTATCAGATTGGCTAAAATTTGGAAGAATCAAATAATTCATGTCTGTTTATCGGTTGAATTAATTTTGTGACAAAATTAATTCAAGATAACTTATTGAATTGTTAGGATTAGTTAATTCATGTCTGTTTATCGGTTGGATTAATTTTGAATTAATTCAAGATAAACTCTTTGAATTATTAGGAATTCATTTATTTTCCTAGAGATTATCTTGATAAAGTTGTTTTAATTAGATAACTTTTCTATTGGGTTATTTGAATCAAAACTGAGACTTTATTCTATAGAATCTCAGGTGAAAAATAAAAGATTCATTCAGATTTTTATTGGCAGTTCGGCATGCCGATCCTCAGGTTCGACCTGCCGATGGGGCAAGTTCGGCATGCTGGTTAGACAGATCGGCATACCAATCGCGCATTAAAAAGATCACACATTTTCACACGGATTTTATCAAATATTGATCCGAATTTGATTCTGATTTAAATTTTGAGGCATTATTTGATAAGGACTGACTCTGGGGCCCAACCTTTATAAAAAGGGAGTGAGTCTCGTTATCATTTAGATCAATTGAGAGATTAAGAGTGAAACTCTGATAGTGAGATTCTGAAACTCCTTGAGAGTTCTTGTTCACAAACCACAGACACTAGTTTTGGGTTTTCTCAATTGGTTGGAAGGAGAGTCACCTGGTGGAAGAGCTATACGTGTGAGTTCACACTCACTCCGATCGTGGATAGAGAATAGCAAAGAAGGCTAGTTGGTTGAGGTCCTTCTAGAACGTTACTTCTCTATACTGATTGAGGAAGCTTTTCAGCATTTACAAGGTTAGTAAGATCTGGTTAATTTATGCATATAGCATGTCAAACTTGTGTGGAAAATACTCTAATATAAAAATTTAAAAATTTTGCTGCACACTATTTTTCCAACACCGCAATCGAGGAAATAAAGTTGAGCACTTTATTCATGCTAAGATTGTTATGTTATCTACATTCCTAACAAAATATAGCTTGTCTTGGTCATCGGACTAGGAGTCCACGAATCGAAACATTAGTGCATTGTCATAAGTGACAATGTCTTGGATTGAGACGTAAAAGTTGAATTGATTTAGTTAATAATTCTATTTGTGTAAATCAATTCACTTTAGACAATCATATGTGTTATATCTTAATCCTGAAATGACTAATGGGTCTGTATTCTTGACTTATGTCTTTTAATGTACCAAAGGGTGACCTCTTGACTTAATGATGGTACACATACTGGTATGTTGGAGGCAAGACTCTTAATTAACGTAAACATGTTATTCATAGATATGGAATCCATAGCTCTTTTGTACAGTTAATAATATTCTTTTATATGCATTATCATGTAATTGAAAGACTAGAGCGCTCTATCATTTGGATACATAGGTGTACCCGAATGATATACTATCTATGGATAGTAAGTATTCCAATGGTGTGATAATGGAACATAAGATGAAAATAATTGGGAAAGTAAAACAAAATTTATCCTTAAGCTAATTATGAATATCTTATGGGAAAGTGACACATTATAACATGTCATGGACTATTGGCTTAGTTTCATAATTTTATATAATTCGAGAATGTAGCTCTAAGTTTTTAGTGGAGTAGCATTAGAGTTGATAATTATAAAATATGTATCTGGAATATTGTATTTTATAATTATAGGAGCTTGAACTATATATGTCTATCAGGTCCCATTTGCTAGCTCATAATAAATCTTGTAACAATATGGCATGTTTTTTCTACACATTGGTGACTTATGTTAAATTAGATTGGCTAAAATTTGAGTTAATTTGATCTAATAATTTATGTTAGTTTATCAATTGTGTGAATTAATTCCAGATAAACATGTTGAATTATTGTGGATAATATTTTATTTGTATGGGTTTATCTGTATATGACTATTTTAATCAAATAACTTTTCTATTGGGTTATTTGAATTAAAATTGATGCTCTATAATGAATACCAAGCCAAATAAGATAGGATTTATCCAATTAGCTGAGATTGGATCTATCAGATCAGCTTAAGGAGTTCAAATTAGATTCAAACTCAATGATTACGAGAACATAGTCGATCGCGCCTTTGTATCGCGGTCGACCATGGCAGTTGAGATTAGATACACGCTTCATGTGTTTTTGCTTTGAAACTAATCTAAACTCAAAATTTAGGGCCTAATCTAATAATGATTAAGCTTAGGTCCGACCACTATAAATAGGGGGTGAGTTTTCTTAGTTGTTCAGATCACTTGAGAAGCAAAGAGTGAGTGCTCTAGTGTGAGAAACTCTAAAACTCCTAAAGAGCTATTGTTCAACATCAAGGACCTTAGCTCTTGGTTTTTTCTAGTGGTTGGAAGGAGAGTCATCAAAGGAAAATCCGTATGACGTGCGACCATCAGCACTTCGATCGTGGATAGAGAATAGCAAAGAAGACCAATCAGTTGAGGCTTTTGTAGAACGTTTTTCTCTACACGGATTCGATCCTATTCAATATGCAAAAAAGGTTAGTAAGATCTATCATTAATTTGTATGTTTAGCATGTCAAACTTGTATTTTGGAAAATACTAGGGCCGACAATTTTGGACACGACATGATGACACAATACTAAAACGACACGAGATAAATGAGTTTGGACTGCACGTTTGTTAATTGTGCCATAAATGGGTTGGCATGAATAACACGAAAATAAATGGGCTGGATTCGTACTAACACGCTAAACACACCTTAACACATTTAATTAAACGGGTCGTAAATGTATTGACACGACACAACTTGCCCATTTATAACACATTAAAACTTAAAAATAAAAATATTTGAAATATTTATAATAGGTTAGTATTAATTAGATATTGTGTTTTTGTTAATTTTCTTTATTGGCTTTTTTTAATTTTTTTTTAATTTTTTTTATTTTTTTTAATTTTTAGTTAATTTGGTCATAAACGTGCCATATGTATGTTGTTATCGTGTCAA
This sequence comes from Artocarpus heterophyllus, assembly GCA_025403435.1. NCBI lineage: Eukaryota > Viridiplantae > Streptophyta > Magnoliopsida > Rosales > Moraceae > Artocarpus > Artocarpus heterophyllus. The sequence goes on along the minus strand of CM046354.1, from coordinate 27,352,043 downwards.
CCCATCACGGCACGTTTAATAATTGTGTCACGTCGTGTTACGCATGTCATAGGTGTGTCGTGTTCGTGTTTGCATTTCTAACACGTTTATTAATTGTGTCGTGTTCGTGTTCGAGCTAAACGTGTCGTGCTGTAAACGTGCCGACATAAACACGATTTTGCCACCTCTAGAAAATACTTTGATTTCAAATTTTTAAAATTTCACTACATATTTGTTTTCCAATAGAAGCAACCTGAGATCTTTGATGTAGTGAGATCTACCTCGTGACAATGACCTATGGTAGTGAGATGTAATTGTTGGGAAGTGCCCCGCGATAGAAATCTAAGCCAACGGTAAAGCACATGACTCAAAGAGGAAAAAAGGAGCTAAAAGAGAACGTCTTAAACAATAAGAGAGACAAGAGAGAGGCGTACAGGGGAAGTGTATAGTTAGGTTTTCAAGTTTGGTTAGTTGTGTGCACTGTGCACATCTAAGACAATGTAGAAGAGAGAGGGGGTGAGGAGAACAAAGGAGGAGAGGTGTGCATCTGGGTTTTCAACTTAAGGGTAATTGTGTAATTCAACCATTTACTAACCCTAATTTGCACTTAAATGGCCTATAAACTAAAGTTTTCTAAGATTTGGCCTATTAATTTTTATTGCTTAAATATTTTGGCCTATTTCCTTTAGTGTCCTAAGAAAAAGAGAGAACAATACTTAAGGTAAGCACCACACCTCAATCGCCTTTTTTTTAGTCTTGTAGTATCAAGCACTATTAGTGCCCTTTAACATTATTAAAAAATATATATTTTTAATGTGATTCATCAAAATATCTTTAACTCATTCTATTCTTGTTTTGGTGTCACATACCTCCTCTCTCTAACTCCGTATCAAAGAAAAATAAAAATACAAAAGGTATCAATGAATAAAGTAAAATCATATAGAAGCTAAATGTGTATATGTGTGTTGGGCTAAACAAGACGACTGTTATTTTCCTCTTTTGGCCTAAATTGGGCCCACCCTAACCTACTTAACTGCTTATACATCCGGACCAAACCGGTTCATTTAGGCTAAGTTGGGCTTAGGCTTTCGACCCACAGGCTAGTAGTAGTATAATATTATTATTATTACTGTTATTCATAATAATAAATCATCATCATCATTATTGTAACAACATATCTATGAAAAAAAAAATTTGAGCTATTATATTAAATTAAAGATATAATGTTGAATTATCATATTTATGTGCATTATGTTTTAATGGAATCCTAATTACGTACTATTAATTCTTTCGGCTTTTTAAGCATGTTTATGTAAATAACTCAAAGTTTCGTTAAATTAGAGAAAAAAGATGTTTTTAAGGGGTTAACATCGAGTGAGTTGGGTGTGTTTTAAGGATTTTTAACCCACTCAAATAAAGTTAGGGTGGTTGACTTTAAATCTAGTACACCCAATGAACCTAAACTTTAAAAGCAACCTACCCAATGAAAATTTGAGTGCATTAGTTGAGTTGATCAGATTTAACATTATGAAATGGAAAGAAAAAAAATTCAAGCTAGTTTACTAAATAAGAAATCTATAAAGAAAATTACATATTGGTTGTCTCATAAAATTTTAAGTTCCAGTATTATCCTAAAATCATAAACCAACATAAAGATAAAAGTTTGCAAAACAAGTACAAATACATAAGCCAAGAATTAACAAACAAACCATAATTAAAAAAGACAACAAATGGTTGTTTAAGAGTTGTCTAGTGTGTACTAAAAAGTAGTAAGAAGTCTAACACTAAATAGGTCAATATAAACTATATATACATATATATATTTCAAAAGTAAAATATTATATTAAAATCACAATATTATATATTATATTGGATGAGTTTAGATTATCTCAGATTGTAAAAAACTCAAGCTAAACCTACTTGATAAAAAATCAGATTGGGTGAATTGATTTTAATTCTTAATCGGATTCATATTATTTTGGATTTCATAAGGTAGGTTAAATAGAATTCATCAGACTTCAGATTTTTTTGCTCACCCTTACTTTTTAATATTGGCTAATCTGATTTAAGTCTTATCACTTATTAACTTGGTAGTTTATATTGATTGACTTGAGATTTATTACTAATAATATACTGATAACTATCAATTGATATCTATTAATGATAGACCTTAAGTAAAGCAATGGTTGAATACTATGAAACGAACACAAAAGAAGACCATCTAGCAACAAAAAGTTTAACTACTAATTCAAAGGGTTAGGCAAAACCGGCCATCTATCTAATTTTTTATGTCATGTTTGAAAACCTTAAATATTTAATTTCAAAGTTTCAAATTATAATAATATATAAATGATCCAAAAATGCTCGAAAAACTTCTTAAACCTCGTAAGGAAAAAACTGCACAATCCATGCTAAAAAAAATAATCACAAGAAACCACTAAAAGCAAGAAGAAATCAATAATATTATGATTTTTTTTTCATTCGCAGCAAAGAATTTCATTGGAATTTAATTGACTAAAACACCTTAAAACAATTTTTTTTAAAAAAATGTTATCTAGAATCATGACACAGCTGGTGGCTTCTACATGACTTGGGATGGGATAATGCAAAATTGATCCAAAAAACTCTTTTAATTAATCACAATAAAACAATTTGATGGCTGAGTACAAAAACATTTTCAATTTAAGGTCTAAAACGTAACATACTAGGAAAAAAAAAGGGGCTTAAAAATGACGTCATTTCTATTTTGGAGAGGGTGTCCAGAGTTCTTTAGATGGTTTGGTGATTAGAGAGGATGGAGATAATCTTATCATATTCTTGAAACGTTGTGACAAGGTGATGAAGAGCTAAGGCTCGGCCACTTTTGGTCGTATTCCTAAGAATTTACGTGAGCTTTAGGAGTAAATAGACGTTATTTAAAATAGGCCTCAATCAAATATGCAAAGAAAGAGAATTCTTGACTTAGAATATGGGCAAGACAAGTATTTGGTTCTGGAGGAACATTATTAGTGTCAAAGGTCGAGAAAAGAATGGCTGCAGGGTGGTGATAGGAACACACAATTTTCCCACCAAAAAATCAACACAAAGAAGATGAAAAAAAAATACTATCCAAAGCCTCGACAATGAGGATAGCCAGTGGTTAACAGAATATGATGATATTATTTTCCTAGTTGACAGCAATTTCATGGAGGTATTTTGTTCTACTGAGCCTTATTGTGAGGATGTAGAGCCGATGACACAAGCAGTGAAGCATATGCTTCCAAAGAAGACAAGTGCAGTACTAGACGAGACTTTTACTTCTGAGGAAACCTCTCAAAATTTAGATCCATTAGTTTATGTAATGTTGTGCTACAAAGTCATCTTAAAAGCTTTAGCTAATCAGCTGAAATGAGTACTCTTGTTCATTATTTCACTGGAACAAAGTGCATTTGTCTTAGGTTGATGTATCGCGAATAATCTGTTAGTCATACATTCCATTCAGCGTAAAAAAAGTTAGTAAGGAAGGGTTGATGGGACTAAAGTTAGATATGAGAAAGGCTTATGATAGAATTGAATGGCCTTTCCTTGAGAGCATGATGCGAAAACTAGGCTTGGGAAATTGTTTTGTACGACTGGTAATGGAACATTACTTCAATTACTTTTATGTCTTTTGTCATTAGAAGTTGCCCTTTGGGATTAATGAAACTGATGTGTGATCTTAGACAAAAATGTCTGACTTTCCCACACCTTTTTTTCATTTGTGTAGAGGGGTTGACAGCCTTAATCAAAAAGGCCAGGAGAATAAGGATTATTTCTAGAATAATAGTTGCATGATATGCTCCTAAGGTGACCCATCTTCTTTTTTACCAATTATTTGATCATTTCTAGCAAGGTTAGTTGTCTTAATAGTGTGGCCATTTTGGAGCTCCTTAACACCTACATGAAGTCTCGGGACAAGTAATAAACTTTTAGAAGTCAAAGATTTCTTTTAGTCCCAATCTAAGGGAGGAGCTAGAAAATAATGTTCAAGTGTGTTTAGGATTGGTTAAGTGAATGTTCCCAAGCACAAGTATCTTAGCTCCCATCATTTGTTGGTCATAACAAACAGGCCACCTTTAATGCTATCAAGGATAATTTGGTGCATAAACTCCAATTATGGTATGGTAAGTTTTTTCTTCATGATAAGTATCTTGGCTCCCATTGCTTGTTGGTTAGAACAAAAGGGCCACCTTAATGTTATCAAAGAAAATTTGATGCATAAAGTCCAATCATGGTATGGTAGGTTTTTCTTCATGATGGGAAAGTAAACCCTTATTAAAGTGGTTGCACAAACTACTACTACTTACACATTAAACCTTTTTCACGTTCAGCAAACTCTGTACCACGATATTCAATCTCTTCTCTTTAAGGTTTTGGTGGGGTAGAAACGACTTGAAAAGGAAGATACATTAGATGAGAGGGGAATGCTTATATAGACCAAAATTGGAAAGGAGAATGGGTTTTCAAAATGTAGAGGCCTTCAACCATGCTCTCCTAGCAAAACAATCTAACATGTGTTGGAAACACGGTGCGCAGCAGAATTTTAAAAATTTTCATCAGAGTAGTTTCCAAAACACAAGTTTGACATGTTATATGTATAAATTAGACAGATCTTACTAACCTTTGTGTGAAGAACCTTCACAACCTGTGTAGAGAAGTAACGTTCCAGAAGAGCCTCAACCAACTGGTCTTCTTTGCTATTCTCTATCCACAACCGGAGTGAGTGTGGGCTCACATGTACAGCTCTTCCACTGGTGACTCTCCTTCCAACCAAGAGAGAGAACCCAAAGCTAGTGTTCGTGATTTGTGAACAAAAGCTCTCAGGGAGTTTTTCAGATGCTCACTCGAAGATTATCACTCTTAATCTCTCATTTGATCTAAGAAAATCATGAGACTCACTTCCTTTTTATAGCCCTTGGTCCTGGGGTCAGTCCTTATCAGATTAGGTCTCAAAAACTCGAAACAGAATCAAGTTCGGATCAATATCTGATAAGATCCGCGTGAAAATGCGTAATCTTATCTCCCGCTGATCGGCAGGCCGAACATTCTGATTGGCAGGCCGAACAGGCCAGTTCGGCAGGCTGACCACGTCATTCGACAGGCCGAACTCCTGAGAAAAAATCTCCGTGAATCTTTTATTTTCCACCCAAGATTCTAAAGGATAAAGTCTCAGTTTTGATTCAAATAACCCAATAGAGAAGATATCTGATCAAAAAAAACTTTATCAAGATAATCTCTAAGAAAATAAATCAATTCACAATAATTCTACAAGTTTATCTTGATCTAATTTATCCAAAATTAAATCAACCGATAAACAGACAAGAATTATCTGATCCAATAATTCAACAAGTTTATCTTAAATTAATTTTATTACAAAATTAATTCAACCAATAAACAGACATGAATTATTTGATTCTTACAAATTTTAAACCAATCTGATAAATTCGACATAAGTCACTAATTATTAGAAAAGCACACCGTGTCGTTACAGGATTTTGTGAGCTAGCAAAGGGGACCAAAATAGACCTATAAAGTTCAAGCTCATGATAATTATGAAACCCAATATCCCAGATATACATTTCACAATTATCAACTCCAACGCTACTCCACTAAAAGCTTGGAGCTGCACTCTCGAACTTTATAGAATTACGAAGCTCGTGTAGCTAAGTCTCCATGACATATCAAAGTGTATCGTATCCCCATATGATAATCCATAATCGGCTTAGGGACAAGTTCTGTCTTACCTTCCCGATTATTTTTATCTTACGTTCCATTGTCTCACCATTAGAAAACTTATCATCCAAAGATAGTATACCATTCGGTTACACCTATCTATCCAAATGGTTGAGCGCTCTAGTTTTTCCAATTACAGGACAATGCATATAAGAGGATATCATTACTCCTAAAGAGGAGCTATAGATTCCATATCTATGAATAACATGTCTACGCTATCAAGAGTCATGCCTCCAACGTACCGGCATGTATACCACTATAGAGATGTGGGAGTCACCCATTGGTACATCAAAAGACACAAGTCGACACAACGGGCCCACTATTCATCTCAGGATTAAGATACAATACAAGTGATTGTCTAAAGTGAATTGATTTGCCAAGACAGAATTATTAATCCAAATCAATTCACTTTATGTCCCGATCCAACACATTGTCACCTATGACAAAGCACCAATGTTTCTATTCACAGAGTCCAACTCCGATGGCCAAGACAAACCATCTCCCAAAGGGGATATTGACAACATAAAAGTCTTTACATGAATAAAGCGCCCAACTTTATTCCCTCAATTACGGATCATATGTTTCAGATGGTCACCTTAAGAATCGTGTCTTCCGCATAATCAGTCCATCATATGCCCAATTCTTAAGGTTTAGACTGACAGTCTCAGACTTCTGTTTGCTTATCATACATTCAACAAACATGAACGTAAAGAGGACATGATTTGGTATATATATATAAATGAATAAATTCTTTATTGATAAAAATGTCTCCAAAAACATATTACATTTTTACTCCTTAGGGCATACATGTCTAACAACATGAACAAGATTTTCCACACATAAATGAACAAGAAAATGATTTTTTATTAAAGAGTAATGGTTCTATACATGAACAGAACTCAAAAAACTAATGAACAATACTCTAAACCGAGGTAGAAATTTGAAAGCCTACCTTCCTCTCCCCACTTGATTTGCCAAGATAATTGCCATTAACCAAAAGCCTCCTTTCATTATCTACTAACCTCTTATTTATACTAGTAATTCTTCTAGGACACTCTAACCAACTGCCAACAATATTCTAATAGCTACTAACAAACTAACCCAGATCCTATATCACTTATCCCCACCCTAAAGGAGCACCTTGTCCTCAAGGTGTAAGTAAAGAAATAACAGCGAAAAAGGCCATTCTTGTCTTGTCTCCCTATGCTCAATGTCCTATTCTTCTTCTCCATTCACCATCAAAACTTGCACAGTCATGGTTTTGAACTCCATCTAAGTCAAGATCAACCAAAAGTTTCACTCAATTGGTTCTAAAACAAAGTATATCTATTTCCTTATCATATGACTGGCTAAAAAACTCCTCTCAACATTAAAAGCACATACATTTAGTTTTTCCTTATGAAAATTAGGCCTCTCAAGCTCATGTTAGAGTATACTCGCCTAATAATTTCTTTTTGCAGGGTAAAGAGCTTCTCACCAAACTACTTTCCTCCAATTCACTTGCTCCTAGATTGATCCCCACCCAAAACTCTGGTCACACTATTATTAGGTCTACCATATGCCGTAATCATAGACCCAACACTAATTTTGAAGGAATTTGTACTTAAAAACCTTGGCTTCACTCCAATGGGACTAGAATTTTGAGACCTAGCTGAAAATCGCCTAAAATTAGCCCCAATCTTGCCAGAATTAAGAGACTCAGCCCCAACAGTGCCGAGATTGACCTTATACATGTTGGAATTTTACGTCTCACTCCAAATTCGACTAGAATTTCAAAACACATCCCTAATCTTGTCGGATTTCACGTCAATAGCATCAGAATCTTGGAATCCAGCCCCAGCCATGCCTCAATCTTTCCAAAAATTACCAAAGTTAACCCCCAATCACTCAAAATCAATGCCCTATGATTCTTCCTTGAGCAATTTTCTGGTTGTCGCCGACCCTCATTGTGATTTTTTGTCCATTGTTGTTCTCTTTTAAGATTTTCCATACATCTCCAACTCCAATCATAAGTTTCTGATTTCCCCTCAAGATTTGAATTCTAATGATGTGAAAAGTGTATGAAATGGAGTTTCCATTCCAGATCGTCATTCTTGCTACAAGCCGATGATTCTTGACATCGATCTACCATTATGGTTGATGCTGACGTTGTACCAAATCTTTCCTCCATCATCTTAGAAGTAGCACCATATTCTAAGCTATGGCTTTAACCTTCACAAAAGATAATTCCATTAACCAGAATCATCCTTTAAGTATCTACTAACCTCTTATTTATACTACTAACTCTTCTAGGACACTCTACTCTAACAGCTGCTAACAGACTAACCTAGATCCTATTACAATATTGGCACATAATCTAAAATCCACACACTTTGGTAGCAAGAGTTTTAAAACTAAGGTATTTTCTAAATTGTTCAATCATAGAGATGGGCGTAAGAAATTGTCTCTCGTTCACTTTTTGGAGTTTAGTGTGGGGACCAGGAATTATTGAGTGGTGGGCTACGGTGACGAGTTGGTTCAGGAACAAATTTCAAAATCTTTAGTGATCCATGGCTACCATGGCCGAGTAGTTTTCATCCGATATCACCAATGTCGACACTAATGGAGGAATGAAAGGTGGTAGTTCTAATTGTAAATAGACAACAGAACTGCAGTTTAGTTGGAATATCTTCCTCCCAATAGATCAAGAGTTTATCTTTAGTATCCCGCTGAGTCAAAGCTTTTATGAAGATCAATGGATATTGTATTTCCATCCAAAGGGTCGATACACTAGCAGGTCAGGATATAAGGTAGCCATGAGGTTAAAAACTGCTGAGGGGAGTTCGATGGGATAGATGAAACTAGGAGTGGTGGGCTAAACTATGGCGATTGTGGGTGCCAAGTGAAGTCAAAAATTTTATTTGGAGAGATACAAATAATATTATTCATTTCCTTGTTAATCTAAATAGGCTTGGTATTGATTGTTTGACCCTCTGCAAGAGATGTAATGAAGTGATGGAGACAAAGTGGCATGCCTTATGGGAATGTAAAGAGGTGGGCCAAGTTTGGGATTCGTGTACACCATGATGGAAACTAAAAAGGTTAGATCCCTATTGCTTTAAAGGCCTGTGTGTAGAATGGAGTAAGCAAACAACCAACTCTGATCTTGAGGTGTTTCACATGGTGGCATGGCCTATATGGACAGACGAAATAGACTAATTCATTTGACAATGAGACACATAGCATGAGAGTGTTTGGAGTTGGCTGGATGGTTACTGGTGACGGCGTTGCAATATCTCAAAGGCGGACGGTAGATCAATGGTGTTGTAACGCCTTAAGTGGGAGTTAGTAAATAATTGAAATTAAAGTAAATAAAGTGAATTAAGCTAATCCAAAACAAAAAAAAAAGACTATTACTAGTCTGTTTTGGATTAAGCTAATCCAAAAACAAAAATATAGACTATTACTAGAAAGAGGTAAGGTACTTGCTCCGGAGACTTGAAATTAAAAATAGTAAAAGTCTAAAATTGTAACATGTTTCAAAAAGTACATGGACTTAGGACACTTTTGTATTGATATAGTTTCTATACACATAATACAATATAGCACTAAGAATTAAAAATTCAATACAATAAAATCGTACATAAGCTGCTTGGGCTTCTAACCATTAAAAGGGCAACGACTAGCAGTATACACAATTTTTAATATCCTAAAAAGGGGTAAGCCAAATGCTCAATAGAGGAAAAAGGATTACAATTGGAAAATGACTCCAACCACATGCATCAACTCATGGATACATATTTCACAGCATAAAACACAACAAAATTAGCACGTCATCACATAACATTGTATATATGCATGCCAATATGTATAGCCAAACCTAGAGCTCATTCTTGAGCTACTATACCTATTTTGAAGCTCATGTGGAGTCTTTCTACCTGACCGTATCATTTAAGGTCTCAGAAATTATTCTGTGTCACTGTGTTCAAGAGTAGGTGATCTTGAGAAATATATATATAATCACGGTGAACTTCACCAATCCATGGGCATCAAGTCTTACTAAAGACTAACCAACCTATTTCAACCTAGTCTTAAGGGAAATAGGTCCGATCAGAATGGAATGCTAACCTATCATGGCTAATAGAACTGAAAAGTAAATAATAGAATTTAAAGAGTAGACATAATCAACAGAAGGTAAACTCATACCTCCTATACTTACTCTGTTATAGGGTTCACATTACCTATAGTAGTTACCATGCCGCAACCTGAGCAAGAGAGCCCAAGGGTCTATGCTTACCTAAATATTATAACTCGAGCTAATAGTTCAAGGTTCTTCATATGCTGAACATCTCACCAAGTGTAATGATTGATGCAATGCAATACATATGCCAATGTAACATTTATGCAAATATAACATAACCATATATAACATATCAAACATGCAAGTATTTTATTAAATCTCACTCCAGATTCAATTCCTTGGAATTTCCTAAGTTACCAAAGTAGCAAAGCTAGTGTTAAAGAAAAACACATCAACCAGTCTTACATCGAGTTATTGTATGCCATTACTCAAACCTTTTAGATTACTCAAAATAATCCTCAAGATATCAAACTTTTAGACTTTAAGAAATTCTGTAACATTCACAAAGTTTCTAACTGAAACTTTGAATGCACACAACTTAGGTTGCGCAGTTCCAAGCAAAGTGAAACTAAGTTCTACATGTCACATTTTATAGGTCCTAAAAAGTTCTAGGGTCAGTTTAGGTGTGAGAATTGTATATCAAAAAGTAGCAGTTTTGGTTCTTTGGTTTTACCAATTTTTGAAAAATATAGCTTTGGCGACTGTTACAAGGATATTCATAAAATATTCTACATAACTCATAAAATAATACAATCAAAGCCTAATTGAAGCTGAACCTAGAGCTTTCCAAAGAGCCATTATATGCTTAATTTTGATACCATTAATGTCTCTAAAATCATATAAATCGAAACACAGCTGTGGCTGTTTTCTGTAAGTTTACTGCACTAGTGTCTAACTTTAAAAGTGCATATCTTTGGTCACAAGTGTCCAAATAACGTGATTTTTGTGGCTATGTGAAGCTTAGAGGATGTAATTTAAATTCCTATAAGTGTTAAGGGTAGAAACTAAACAAATGATCATAGTTTTTCTGGCTTCTCTAAGGCAGCCACCGACGAAGTTTTATGAACTCATTACATTGTTCACTAGCTTAAAACAAATGGTCAATCTCAATTACATCCTCTTAACATGAAAAGACAATCCAATTCAAAACTAAAAGATTTAGTTACATTAACAATTTCAAAATAACATATTAACACCTTCACACATGTCTTTCACAAACCAAGAATCTAATCAAATAACTTGTCATATGTGTAAGGATCTAGTCATGCCTCAATTTCTAAAATAATTATATACATGAAAAATATACTTTGAATAATCTTTTGTTTACATAAACACAACATGTCACCGTCCTATTTTTATCAACCCATAGCAAACTAAATTAGTAAGGCATAAACATAACCATGCTGGAGACATTATAACATGCTCCATAACTACACAAGAAACATAACATTCATTGAAATTTCTAAGAGGCCATGGTAACCATATCATTAGCAATGTGTGAGACCCTTTACTAAAATAATATCAATATGTGTCATTTAGTGCTCAAACTACATTACTGTTAGTTTCATAAGTCATACAACCAAGCTCATGTTTATCAAGGAAACCACAAAGTTACATGCTTTAAAACTCAATAATTTATACATCAATAATATCACATATTGAGGTTATATATATCTATAAAATTACAATAATCCCAAAGAGGCCTAAGGATTCAAAACATTTAGTATAACAAGCAGGCTTCTTAAAAACACAACTTTGCCCTTTTGCACAACAATATTCATAACTAATTCTACAAAATTCCAAAAATTACAAGTTTGGTGTCCTTTTAAAGTTAACCAATTAAAATTTCTCTTAAGCTATTATAAGCTATATTTCAAGCTCATTTATCTTTCCAAAAATAGGTTATAAACATGTGGAGGTTTGGATTAGATTGGACAGCTTTTAAGCAAATTTTTAAAAATCATATCTTGAGCGAGAAAACTCCAATTTAGGTGATTCAAAAGCCCAAATGAAGCTCAAGAAGTGTACTTTTGATGTGTAGGTTATTTGGTCAAAAGAGAGCAAATGCAACAATAGATTTACTGATTTACAAAACTACTATTAAATCCTATACATGCAACCATTCATTCAAACACTTAGCAAACATATAACATCAAAACACTTCAAAGTTCCATTTAAACATATCCAAACCTTGCACATTACTCATAAACACATATTTAAAATGCATGCAGGAATTAACCTCACAAATCCAAGAGAAAATTCAAGACTTTAACATAATTTCAACATACCCAAAGAAAAAAAAAAAACGTTTATTCAACAACATCTCAAGATAACACAAGACTAATACATCAAAAGAGAGGAAAATCTGTTTTTTTTAGAAGAAAGGAAGAAAACCTTACCTTATAAATTGAAGAACATAGGAAGTATTTTGGTAAAATCTCTTGGGAGTTTTGAAATAGAGGTTGTCATGGACATTTCGAAACAGGTGGTGTTGACCACCACCACTAGCAGTGGCGGCTCATGATGGAAACAATGGTGGAGCTCCATTGAGCTATAGGGGATGATAGCTTTACATAGTCAATATGGGTCTTCCTTGGTTCTCCTTATCGTCACGAGTTTATAGAGACAAAAATCACGCAATTCCGACTTGAAATGAGAGACATATAGAGTTTTGAAATTTGAACTTCCATTGAGAAAGAGAGAGAAAAGGAACAAGAGTGAGAGAGATACACGATGTGAGAAAGAAAATGAGGGAGTCTTGAGTATGAATGAGAAAAAGGAATAAAAAGAAAAGAAAAATAAAGAGGAAAAATAATAAGGTTGGGCCTTTATAAATGCTAAATAAAGCCCAATACAAATGATATGGTCCAAATTTTGTTTAAGAACAGTGACAATAATACAATTATATAAACACATGCAACTTAACAATTTAACAGTCAATTTCATGACAAAAAATTCTCAGCCAAAAATTAGTTTGAAAATAATACAAATTTCCAATCAATTAATACTAACAGTCTGATTAAATTAATTAATATTAATTGATTCATCTGGATGTTACAACCTTATCCCTTTAAGATTCCATCCTCAGAATTTGAAAACAAAGGAGAGTCATCATGAAAGAATGAAATCTATAATGACATAACTACAAATTCTCAGTCCTATTGCATTGTGTATTTAACATACATTCCCAATGACCATTTTCATTGTTACTGTGCCCGTTGTTAGAATTAGGTCTGCCTATCTAAGACTAGATCTTGGCATTAATAGAAGATTGGTTACATAGAAACAATATGAACACCACATTAAAACTGTTAAAGTAAAAACAATATTGTTGCAAACTCACACACACTATATTCCCATGGAATCCGAAGCTAGGCTCTGATGCCAAGTTTTATAATGCCCTAAAACGGGAGTTAGTAAATAATTGAAATTGAAGTAAATAAAGCGGATTAAGCTAATCCAAAACAAAAAATAGACTATTACTACAAATAGATATAAATACTTGCACAAGAGACTTTCAATTAAAAATAGTAAAAAGTCTAAAATTGTAAAATATTTCAAAAATTAAATAGACTTGGGACACTGTTATATTGATACAATCTCGATACACAAAATACAATATAGCTCCAAAAATTAAAAATTAAATATAGTAAAATCATATATAAGATGCCTCGGGCTTCGGACCCCTAAAAAGGGCAACCGAATGCAACTAGCAACATACATAGTTTGTAATATCCTAAAAAGAAGGGAAACATAAAAAGGTGTGAGCTAAATACTCAGTAGAGGGAAAAGGAATACGATTGGAAAATGACTCTAACCACATGCACCGACTCATGATGCACAGTTTACAGCATAAGGCACAACAAAATCACCACGTCATCATATAGCATTGTATATATGTGTCCAGTATGTAGAGCCAAACCTGGAGCTCATTCTTGAGCTAGTGTACCTATTTTGAAGCCCTTTGAGAGTCTTTCTATCTGGCCATATCATTGAAGGTCTCACTGTCATGGCGCTCAATAGTAGGTGACCTTGAGAAATATATATATAATCACAGTGAAGTTCACCGAGCCATGGGCATCAAGTCTTTCTAAGGACTAACCAACCTATTTCAACCTAGTCTCAAGAGAAATAGGTCCGATCGAAATGGGGTGCTAACCCATCATGGCTAACAGAACTAAAAAATAAATAACATAATTTAAATAGTAGACATAATCAACAGAAGGCGAACTCATACCTCCTATACTTACTCAGTTACAGGGTTCACATTACCTACAGTAGTTACCATACCATGACTTGAGCAAGAGAGCCCTAGGTTCTATGCTTACCTGAATATTATAACCCGAGCTAATAGCTCAAGGTTCTTCATATGTTGAACGTCTCGCCAACTGTAATGATTGATTGATGCAATGCAATACAATGCCACTGTAACATTTATGCAAATATAACATAATCATATATAACATATCATACATGTAAGTACTTTATTAAATCTCACTCTAGATTCAATTCCTTGGAATTTCTTATGTTACCAAAGTAGCAAAGCTGGTATTAAGGGAAAACAAATCAACAAATCTTACATCGAGTCATTCTATGCTATTACTCGAACCTTTTAGATATCAAAGGCTTAGACTTTAAGAAATTCTGCAACATTCGTAAAGTTTCTAAATGAAACTTTGAATGCGCACAACTTAGGCTATGTAATGCCAAGCAAAGTGAAACCAAGTTCTACATGTCACAATTTATAGGTCCTAAAAGGTTCTAGGGTCGGTTTAGGCGCAGGCATTGTATATCAAAAAGTTGCAGTTTTGGTTCTTTGGTTTTGCCAATTTTTAAAAGATAAAGCTTTGACAACTATTACAATAATATTTATAAAATATTCTACGCAACTCCGAAAATAATACAATTAGAGCCTAATTGAAGCTAACACCTGGACCTTTCTAAAGAGCTATTACATGCTTAATTTTGATACTATTAAGTCTCCAAAAACATGTAAATCCAAATAGGGCCGTGGCTGTTTTTTGCAAAATTTACTACACTAACGTCTAACTAGAAAAGTGCATATCTTTGGCTACAAGTGTCCAAATAATGTGATTTTTGTTGCTATGCAAAGTTTAGAGGATATAATTTAAATTTCTGTAAGTTTCTAAGGTAGACACTAAACAATTAAAGACAATTTTTATGGTTTCTCTAAGTCACCCGCCGATGAGGTTTTATGAATTCATTACATTGTTCACTAGCTTAAAACGAATGGTTAATCTCAATTACATCCTCCAAACATAGAAAGACAATCCAATTCAAAACTAAAAGATTTAGTTACATTAACAATGTCAAAATAACATATTAACGCCTTCACACATGTGTCTTTCACAAACTGAGAATCTAATCAAATAACTTATGATATGTATAAGGCTCTAGTCATGCCTCAATTTCTAAAATAATCATATACATGAAAAATTTACTTTCAAATAATCTTTAGTTTGGTCAAACACAAAAAGAGAGCAAATCACCATCTTATTGTTATCAACCCATAGCAAACTAAGTTAGTAAAGCATAAACATAACCATGCTGGAGAAATTATAACATGCTCCACAACCACACTAGAAACATAACATTCATTGAAATTTCTAAGAGGCCATTGTAATTGTATCATTAGCAATGTGTGAGACCCTTTACTAAAATAATATCAATATGTGTCATTTAGAGCTCAAACTACATTTCCATTAGTTTCATAAATCATACAACCAAGCTCATGTTTATAAAGAAGATGACATAGTTACATGCTTGAAAACTCAATAATTTATATATCAATAATATCACATATTGAGGTCATATGTATCTATAACCTCACAAGAATCTTAAAGAGGCATAAGGATTCAAAATATTTAGTATAACAAGTAAGCTTTTTAAAAGCACAACTTTACCCTTTTGCGCGACAATATTCATAACTAATTCTACAAAATTCCAAAAATTACAAGATTGGTGTCCTTTTAAAGCTAACTAATGAAACTTATTTTTAAGCTATCATATGCTATATTTCAAGCTCATTTAGTTTTCCAAAAATAGGTTATAAACATTTGGAGGTTCGGATTAAATTGGACAGCTTTTAAGCAAACTTTGAACTTGAGCTAGAAAACACTAATTTAAGTGATTCAACAGCCTAAACGAAACTTCAAAAGTGTAGTTTTGATTAGTGTAGGTTATTTGGCCAAAAGAAATAAAAAACAACTATAGATTTATCTATTTATAGAACTACTATTAAATCCTACACATGCAAGCATTCATTCAAACACTTAGCAAACATATAACATTAAAACACTTCAAAGTTCTATTTAAACATATCCAAACCTTACACATTACTCATAAACATATATTTAAAATATATACAATAATTAACCTCACTACTCCAAGAGAAAATTCAAGACTTTATCATAATCTCAACATACCCAATGATAACAAACACTTAATCAACAACATCTCACGATGGCACAAGACTAGTACATCAAAAGAGAGTAAAATCTATTTTTTTTAGAAGAAAGGAAGAAAACCCTACTCTTAAATTGAAGAACATAGGAATTATTTTAGTAAAATCTCTTGGGGGGTTTGAAATAGAGGTTGTCATGGTCATTTTAAAGCGGGTGTATCGACCACCACCATTGGCGGCGGTGGCTCACTGTGGAAACGGTGGCGGAGCTCCAGTGAGCTATGGGGGATAATAACTTTACATAGTCAATGTGGGTCTTCTTTGGTTCTCCTTATCGTCACAAGTTTGTAGAGACAAAAATCACGCAATTTCGACTTGAAATGAGAGAGATAAGAGTTTTGAAATTTGAACTTCCATGGAAGAAGAGAGAGAAAAAGAACCAAAGTGAGAGAAAGAAAATGAGGGAGTCTTGAGCATGAATGAGAAAAAGGAAAAAAAATAAAAGAAAAAGAAAAGGAAAAATAATAAGATTGGGCCTTTACAAGTTATGGAATACTTAGTGAAGCCCAATACAAATGATGTGGTTCAAATTATGTTAAAAAGCAGTCATAATAACATAGTTGTACAAGTGCACACAACTGAACAATTTAACAATCAATTTTATAACAAAAATTTCAAAAGGAAAAATTAATTTAAAAATAATATTACAAATGAAAATAATTACAAATTTCTAAGTAATTAATACTAACCGTTAGATTAAATTAATTAATATTAATTAATGCATCTGGGTGTTATAGGTGTGCTACTCAAGAAGGTTCTTTGATGCATAAAACAGATGCTTCCATTTGAAAAGGGTCTAGTTTAATTGGTGTTTGTGTTGTGGTGAGGAATACAAGAAGAACGGTGATTGCATGCTTATCTAAAAGAATCTATAGTGTGTTCTTTTTTTTCCCGTTTCTTGCAGAATGCATGGCCCTTCAAGAAGGACTCCGGTTTTCTAGGGATTGTCATCTGATTATTCAAGTTGTAGAGGTGCATGTTGCTCAAGTTGTTCAAGCTATTAACAATAGGCCTACATTGGCTACTGAAGGTGTTCTTATTAAGGATATTGTGCCCTTAATGTCAAGCTTAAATAATTAGAAATGTTGCTATGTTTCTCAGGAGGAGAATTTTGTTGCTCATACCCTTTAGTGTATTGTTTATAAGTACGCATTTAATCTGATGGGGTATGATGTAATTCCTAGACTTTAGCTCTGTATGTTACCATCGATCTGGCTTAATGAATAGAATGCAACTTTTCCTTAAAAAAATAGAAAAAGGGGCTTTAGCGGCAAATTATGGTTGGTAAATGTTTTCTTTTGAAACTTGTTTTGTTTGTAGTAACCTCATACATAAATTCACTTCATATAAATGAATGGATAACTTTAGTAGATATGTACTTATGCTGTAGAAATCTTACTATTGTCAAATTGTAATTGCACTTTTTCTCCAGCCAACATGGACTTATGGGGTGTTTAAGAAGTGAGATGGAATTGAGAGTTAAAAATGAAAGTACTATAGCATGTTTAAAGCTTTATATTGTAATATATTTTTGTTTTACACTGTAGCATGTGAGAGCTTTATAATATTTAAGTTAAAACTGATGAATTAAAAATTAGTTTTCCAAACACCCTATTAGTAGCTGAATATATCCATTTAAAGGAAATATTAAATGGGGCAATTTTCTTAAGAAGAAAAAGGGAGAGAAAAAGAAGAAGTAACATATTTAGGTGTAGACTATCCTTAAATAAATGAATGATTAATCTTAACTAATATAAAAATCTCAAAAGCTTTCGACAAAAAAACGAGTTGTTATGATTGACGGTTGATTTTTATTTCTTTTTGTCCCACTTTGCTGTTCCTTTTTTCTTTTAGTCCTCTCTCTCTCTCTCCTCAATTAAAAATTGATTCTTCCTTTACTTTTAGTCCTTGTTTTTCTTCTTTTATTTTAGACATTTCTATTTTTTTCCACCTTCTTACTCTCTCTTTCTTTTTTGTTATTTCCCTTAATATCTTGTTATTTCTAAATCTGCTTCGTTGAATATATATATATATATATATATATATATATATTTAAATTTTCTCCATTAAAATTCTTTTTTACAACATATTCACCTTTAAAATTTCTTTTATGCTTCTTTAAAGTATTATTTATTAATATGACCTTTGTATTTTTCAATAGTTACCTATTAAAAATATTTTTCTCAGGTGTGTCCTTATTGTAATATGATTTTCCCACTCATATGTATACCCAAATAGCTTTCTATCACCTTTATTTCGATTGAAACACCCATTTTAACTTATCTTTTTCTTCTTTATATTTTTAAATGTATATAATTTCTTTTCTTTTCTTCCTAGGTTTAATTTTAGAAACGGTCCTCGAATCATGTTGTCAACCTCACTTTAAACTCTAATCTTTTTAAAATGTTCCAAACTTAATCCTATGAATCACTTTGTTTCAATTTTAGTCATTTTCTTCAGTTTAGTGTTAAAAATATAATAAATACAAATGATATTCAGTTAACATATTTTTATATTCTACATTCTATTAGCAAATTGTTATTTTTTGTCACCATCTTGCACATAATATACTCTCTAATTTTTTGGACAAATTTTTTCTTAAAATCTTCACTACTGAATTTTTTTCTTCACATACCATAAACTTAATAAATTAATAAAAATACATAAACTTAAAAAAAATTGTTTGTGTATTTTTTTTTAAACTAACAAGCTACGTATACACAGGCATAGCACATGCTTTCTAACTGTACTAATCATTATAAAGGGAAGGAACAGTAAGAAAGTAAAACCAAAAAAGAAAGAGAAAAAAAAAAGGAAGAAGAAGAAAGGAAGGGACTAATACATAGAAATTTCTCATTTATAACATTTTCTTGTGTCTTAATATATCTGGGAATAAATTCCTATGGTTCTCAATCAAATAAAATTACATTGATTTCTCCACTGTTTTGATTTTTTATTTTATTTGAAGGGAAATTTCTCTATTATTTCATTCCTATCTTTGTGATATCCATATCCTCTTATCCACATCATGTCACAAGAGTAATAGAGTTGTGCCACTAATTAGATAGTGGATCGAAGTCCTTATAAGTAATTTGCATTTTTTTAAAACTCTATTTTTGTTGTCGGGTCACCTAGTTAGGCCTGGTTGGGCATTAGGCCTAGAAAGGCCAGAGGTTGATCTCGGCCCATATTGCCTTTGTGTGTTCTAGAAGTTTCTATCTAGATGATACCCGAGAAGGATAAAATGGTCTATTTGCATCTATATGTAAACTAGAAGATCTCCAAGATGGTGATAAGGATTCAAGCTAATCACGATCTACAGAATCTAGAATGCTTATAAAGAATAAGCACTATAAGAGATCACGTTGATGAGGTCTAGCCAATAGGAGATGAGATTTGTAATGCTGTCATTTTTTTTCTATGGATACTTATGTTAATTTAATATTAGAATGTGACATTTTAAGTGCTCTTATTATTTATGTTAAGTAAATTAACTTTTTGTTTAGTAATGTCATAGGTGATGGCCAAGAGGGACCGATGTGCTTGGGATATTCATGTCAAAAATGATGATAAGTTTAAAGTATTTTTTAAAAATAATTTCAAGTTACTCTAAATTTATACTTTATAATGCTCTAGAGTTATATATGTCCTAAAGTTATATTCTTGATGATGACATAAATTTTATTGCATATTTTCTTACTTTTATAACATTTATGATATCTTGATAATTACATGTGTAACATTTTTATTATGACATTAAGAAATTAGATAATATAAAATGTCTAAAAGAATAATGTGTTAATTAATATTTTTGGAATCATAGGAGTAAATATTATTGTCGTGTGTAAACAATTATGTATTTTACTTATATTATATTATATTATTGTATATATATATTACATCAAGTGTAAAAGAAACGAAAAGAAAAAAAGGGCTTTTGCCATGGTGGAAAAAAAAAGAAAAAGAAAAAGAAAAAGAAAGTAAAGGAGAAAAAAAAGAAACCTAATTAGATTAGGATTACACTCTTTTTTTTTTAAAAAAAAAAAACCTAATTAGATTAGGGTTAGGGTTTTTTACACCCATCTAATCTCTTCTCTTTCATAAACCTATAAATATACCTTTAAGCCATCGAAGTCTTTATTCCCTTAATTTTAAGACAAAGAAAATTCTCTCTGTCACACCCTCTCAAAAAATCTCTCCAAGAAAGCCTCCATTATCTCTCTAATCCTCAAAGCCAAGAATTCATCACTCTTATTTTCTTTCAAGCCAAAGTAGAAGGAATTCTTTTTTGGAGATTTTTTGTGCAAGTATTCCTCTTTGTTAAAGAAAACATAAGAATTTAAGGTATAGCTTAAAAGTTTTCATGGTTTTGAATTTTTATGATTGATATATATTGTCTTGTGATAAACTTTGTTAGAAAATTATTTTTTTATGTTGTGAATCTGTATGCATATATGTTTGTATGAAAAATAAATTATTATATTTGTTACTTTGATTATAACAAGGTTATTTTATGGTTGAAAGCATTTATGTTCATATGATATCATGAAGTTTCATGAAAATAAGGTTTTGTTAGTGTAATATGAGAATTTTAGGGTTTTTGGTTAGTTGGTAAGTTTGTTGAAAATATGTTGAAACCAATGATTTAATTTTGTTGCAATTTTTAGATATGATGTGTATATATATGTTAAGAATGTTTGGGATTTTTTATAAATTTTTGTTCGAAATATTTTTAGGGTTTTGAGCTTTCAATCAAACACTAAAATTTCATTTGTTGGCAAATTTGTATTTGTCTTTTGTAGAGTTCGTTTAATAGGGCAAAGAGCGTCTTTTGATGCTGTAAAAAATTATAAATCATTTTGATATGTTAACTAAATGTTTGTAAATTTTTAGCTTTATATCCTTATTATATTTTAAGATAAAATTCATTGGTTGCCTAGTACTCAGTGGTTATAAATGTCTGCCTTATAAGGTCTATGTAATTCATGAGATAATAAATCATACATCAAAATATATTTTGCATGATTTATTATTTTTCAAGCTTATATTTATATGTTAAGCATGTCACATAAAAATTTTAGAAGCATATCATACATATTTGATTTTATAAAAATGTTTGAATGAAACATGTTTGTTCTTTAGCATGTTTAATGTTAATATTATTCAAATGTGTGTTTTGAATTGCTCCAAATTTATTTCGAGTTGAATTTTAGATATGTTATGGCTTTATATTTCTATTATGCATATTAATTTTTATAAATTATTTTATTTTATAAATGATTTAATACGTAATTTTCAATTAGGACTGCTTACTACCTAGATTTTGTAGTATTGATTTTATGAATTATTTAAATTACAAATGCAATTTTTTTAGCTAAAGAAAAATATAAGCATTATATATATGTGTAAAATTTATTCCTGCAAATTTTCATGCTCTAATTATATGTGAATTGAAAAATATAGTATTATGAATCCTTAAAGATCAGTTAGTTTTTATGATTGGCAGATTTACTTGAATATTTTGAAAATTAAAAAAAGGTATTTTGGATTAATATTTTCAAGAGAAGAAAATTTGAGTGATGTTTATATATGTTGCTATGTTATGATATAATTCTTACACTTTATTCATGCTTATAAGTTGAGATTAATTTCTCTAAGCGATTAAAGGTCATGTTTTCAGTCTTTATGTTTCTTGACTCTAAGTGCATGTTTATGACTCAAAGATACTTTTCTCATTATGAATGATATATGATAATGTAATATGGTATTAAATGATATTATGAGCATGAATATTAATTTCATGAATTATATTAATAATTGACATGAACACTTCGAAAGGCGAGCATACCGAGAACCGCAACAACATCACCCGATTTAAGGTTTTGTAAGCAAGCAAGTCAAGTAAGTACATTTTCACCTGTAACATGAAAAAAGTTTACGAAAAAGTTTTGAGCATATGTTTTATAATAATTTTTAAGTCTGTTGTTACATATTGTCTTCTCATGAAAACTCTTGTTGGAACAAGAAGGTTTAAAGGATGTTTCAATAATAATGTATGTTAAAAGTATATCTATATATATGTATCATTTAATTAAGTATTGCACACCCTATGTTTATGTTTATGATGTCCCACAAGGGTTGGACTTATCATGTTTCATTTGAGACTAGCTACCCCACTCCTTTCATGACGGTGTACCTATGTTGTTAATAATGCAATGCTTAGGCCCCTAAACATAAAACGGATGATGTTTTAATATGAAAGTTTAAATGAAAAGATATGTTCCTTATAAACTTGTGCCCGTGCACTGTTAGACATGTATGCCCTAAGGAGTAAAAATGTAATAATTTTTTGAGACATTTTTATCAATAAAGAATTTATTCATTGTTTATATACCAAATTGATACGAACCACGCCAAGAACTGACGCGACCCTAACCGAAGATGGTTTACAAGATCAACTTTCTAACCGGTTTTGGATGGAACCGCGACCCGATGCCCAACAAGAAGCACGAACCTTGGTATGTGAGGACGCCACAATCAGCTATGGAGAGACCGATTGATAAGTCTTGGTATGTGAGGACGCCACAATCAGCTATGGATGGACTGATTGATAAGTCTATGAACGCCACGGAAATTTCCGATAAGTTCGAATAGTTCGTTTAGGAACTAAAGAGAATTAAACCTCAAAATTATATGTTATTACTTGTCTCCCATTGATTGAAATTCGTTACAATATATAGGGGTTCCTATGCGAATTTCAGCCCCTAATTCCCCATGGAATTTCGGGAAAATCGTTTACCAAAAGTCAAATCTAAACTAAATAAGGAAAGTTCCCTTAATGGCTTAAAAGCCTTACAATAATAGAAATAACAGAAACGCAAAAAGGAAACTAGACATTAAAAGGTAAATAAGCTGATTCTTCTCGCCATGTGTCACCTCAAAACGGGAAGGTAACTGAAATGGAAATTACTCAATCCCTTCTAGAGCTTGAATCACGCATTTGTTAGTCTGATTTTCACATGCAATTCCCTCAATGGGCCTCCATGCAATGGCTTGAGCCCAAGTTGCTTGAATCAGCCCAATAAGCGTTTCTTTAAACTTCTTCGCACGAGCTCTCGTAACCGGACCAATTGGAACTTGAATTGGATCTGAATAAGTCTCCCACGTGCTCTTGCTTGTGCTAACAATGTTCTCATCATTCCCCTCCTCTTGAGAAGGATTTGTCCTCAAATCGTCGCCTGCATCAAAAGGACTTAGATCAGAAACATTAAAGGAGGCACTTACACCATACTCACCTGGCAAGTCTAGCTTGTACGCATTATCATTGATCCTTTTGAGAACTTGAAAAGGACCGTCCCCTCTAGGCAATAGCTTGGATTTCCTTTGTTCCGGAAACCGTTCCTTGCGTAAGTGCAACCACACCCAATCACCGGGCTCGAAGACGAGCTTGTGACGCCCTTTGTTGGCTTGTTCAGCATATTGTTTGGTCCTTCGCTCGATGTTGAGTCTTGCCTTCTCGTGTATCTGCTTAACAAGATCAGCTTTTCTTTTTCCATCTAAATTCACATGCTCAGACAAAGGTAATGGCATTAAATCCAAAGGAGTTAAAGGATTAAAACCATAAACAATTTCAAACGGTGAAAATTGTGTAGCAGAATGAACAGATCGATTATAAGCAAACTCAACATGTGGTAAACACTCCTCCCATGTTTTGATGTTCTTTTTAATGACAGCCCTTAACAAAGTGGACAAGGTTCTATTCACAACTTCTGTTTGACCATCGGTTTGAGGGTGACAAGTAGTTGAAAATAATAGCTTAGTCCCTAACTTAGCCCACAAAGTCTTCCAAAAGTAGCTTAAGAACTTGGTGTCCCTATCAGAAACAATTGTCCTAGGCATACCATGAAGTCTCACAATTTCCCTAAAGAACAAATCAGCAACATTGGAAGCATCATCTGTCTTGTGGCATGGAATAAAATGAGCCATCTTTGAAAACCTATCCACGACCACAAATATTGAGTCTCTTCCCCGTTTAGACCTAGGCAAACCTAACACAAAATCCATCGAAATATCAATGCAGGGTTCATTAGGTATTGGTAAAGGGGTGTATAAACCATGGGCCTGCACTCTTGATTTAGCCTGCCTACAAGTTACCCATCTACCACAAAGCCTCTCAACATCTCGTTTCATATGTGGCCAATAGAAGTGTTCCTGCAACATAGCTAAAGTTTTCACTACTCCAAAATGTCCCATCAATCCTCCCCCATGGGATTCCCTCACTAGCAAATCTCTTAATGAACAATTAGGCACACATAATTTATTCTCCCGAAACAAGTATCCCTCATGCCTAAAGTATTTACCACTAGCAGATCTCTCACAAGCTTGATACTCAGTACGAAAGTCATGGTCATCAGCATATAACTCTTTAATGTGTTCAAAACCCAGTAGTTTAGCATTAAGAGTTGAGATTAAGACATACTTGCGAGAAAGTGCATCGACAACGACGTTTTCCTTACCTTGCTTGTAGCGAATGACATATGGAAACGTCTCCATGAATTCTACCCAACGAGCATGCCTCTTGTTCAGCTTGTGCTGGCCCTTCAAGTGTTTCAGGGACTCATGATCAGTGTGAATCACGAACTCCTTAGGCCATAGGTAGTGCTGCCACGTCTCTAATGCCCGAACCAATGCATACATCTCTTTATCATAAGTTGGGTAATTAAGAGTTGCCCCATTCAGCTTCTCACTGAAATATGCTATTGGTCTCCCTTCCTGCATTAAAACAGCACCAATTCCCACACCTGAAGCATCACATTCAATCTCAAAAGTTTTGGCAAAATTAGGTAAAGATAACAATGGAGCATTTGTCAACTTCTCCTTGAGTAGCTGAAATGCCTTTTCTTGCTCTTCTCCCCATCTAAACCCAACGTTTTTCTTGATCACTTCAGTCAGTGGTGCGGCTATAGTACTGAAATCTTTCACAAACCGCCGGTAGAAACTAGCAAGTCCTTGAAAACTCTGTACGTTTCCCACACTAGTTGGACTCGGCCATTCCTGGATGGCTCGCACCTTTTCTTCATCAACCTGTATACCTTGAGCACTAACAACAAAACCAAGAAACACAAGCTTATCTGTGCAAAAGGTACATTTCTTGAGGTTAGCATACAACTTTTCCTTCCGTAAAACATCTAAAACAAGTTTCAAATGTTCAATATGTTCATCCAAATTGCTGCTATAGATAAGGATATCATCAAAATAAACAACAACAAATTTTCCAATAAAAGCTCGCAAAACATGGTTCATTAAACGCATAAATGTGTTGGGCGCATTGGTTAAACCGAAAGGCATTACCAACCACTCATACAAGCCTTGTTTTGTTTTGAAAGCCGTCTTCCACTCGTCTCCCTCTTTCATGCGAATTTGATGATATCCACTCTTCAAATCAATTTTAGAAAACACACAAGCACCATGCAATTCATCTAACATGTCATCCAAGCGAGGAATGGGATGTCGATACTTTACCATGATGTTGTTGATGGCTCGACAATCAACGCACATCCTCCAAGTCCCATCTTTCTTAGGCACAAGTAAAACTGGTACGGCGCACGGGCTCATGCTTTCTCTCACGTGTCCCTTCTCCATCAACTCATTTACCTGCCGTTGGAGTTCCTTTGTCTCCTCGGGATTACTCCTATAGGCTGGTCGGTTTGGGATTGTAGCTCCAGGTATGAAGTCGATTTGATGTTCAATCCCGCAGATTGGAGGTAAACCTTGCGGTGTTTCCTCGGGAAAGATATCCTCAAAATCCTGCAAAAGAGAAACAACAGAACTATGCAAGGTGGAATCAAGATCGTTAGTGTTTAATAACGCCTCCTTGTACATGAGTAAAATCATCGGCTGATTAGAAAACAAAGCTCTTCTCACATCACTCTTTCTTGCATAAAAGTTTGTTTTTCTCTCTACTTTTCTCTCATTGGCTGATTGTGAATTCTTTTCAGCCCTCTCAATTTTCTCTCCCTTGCTCTCTTTGCTCTCCTTTTTCTCGGCCATCTCTTCCTTTTTTCTCTCACTGGCCGAACTCTCTCTCTGCACTCCCACTCTTGATTTTTCTTCACTCTTTATTTTTTTTATCACTTTCTCTCTGTAAGCTCACTTGGTCTTCATAGACCTGTTTTGGTGTTAATGGAACAAGAGTGATCGTCTTTTGATTGTGAACAAATGAGTACTTGTTGGTGAAACCATCATGCTTAACTCGCCGATCAAATTGCCATGGTCTGCCTAACAACAAGTGCCCAGCTTGCATCGGAACCACATCGCACAAAACTTCATCTTCATATCTTCCAATGCGAAAAGGAACTAACACCTGTTTATGCACCTTTACCTCACCAGTATCATTTAACCATTGCAATTTATATGGCCGAGGATGCTTAATTGTTGGCAGCCCTAACTTCTCTACCATGGTTGTGCTTGCAACATTAGTACAACTCCCACCATCAATAATCACACTACATACCTTGTTTTGAACGTGGCACCTAGTGTGGAAGATGTTTTCCCGTTGCACCTCTTCATCTTCTTCTTTGGCTTGCACACTTAAAGCTCTCCTTGTGACCAACAATTCTCCTTGGACAGCGCACTCCTCATCGTCGACATCCTCTAATGAAGGCATAGAGTCATTGTCCAAATCCTCCTCGGTTTCAATGTCTCCATTGTCCCGCATCACCATAACTCGTTTTTTCGGACATTGGCTTGCTATATGACCCCTGCCTTGACATTTAAAACATTTAATATCACGAGTCCGAGTAGTGGAAGAATCGGATTTACCTTGATTCCCATGGCTGGCCACCTCTTGTTTTTGCTCGAACTTTGGCTTGGGGTTGGATTGCTTCTCATCCTTCTTCCATTGGTTGGTTTTCCAAGCCGATGTACTCGGGTTTTGGCTAGGACGTGTGCTACTGCCCCTCCTCATAAGTTGATTCTCAATTTTAATAGCCATGTGCACCATGTCCTCCAACTCCACATAATGTTGCAACTCAACGGCATTGTGAATATCTCGGTTCAAACCCGCCAAAAACCTTGCCATTGTAGCCTCCCGATCCTCCTCTATATTAGCCCGAATCATCATAACCTCCATCTCCTTATAGTACTCCTCTACACTCCGGTTGCCTTGCTTAAGGTTTTGTAGTTTGTTGTACAACTCCCGGTAGTAGTAAGTTGGCACAAATCGCTTTCTCATCACGGTCTTCATCTCTTCCCATGACTCAATAGGCCGCTCTCTATTTCGTCTCCTGTTTATAACAAGCTGATCCCACCAAGTAATAGCATAATCAGAAAATTCAATTACAGCCAATTTTACCTTCTTTGCCTCGGAATAGTAGTGGCAATCAAAGATGAACTCCATTTTCTTCTCCCATTCTAGGTACGCTTCTGGATTGGATTTGCCTTGAAATGATGGTATCTTCATTTTTATGCTTCTCAGACTATCATCTTCCCTGTTCCTAACTCCTCTATCCCGTCCAAATCTTCGGTGACTACCCGCTGAATCTTCTCCTTCATCAAATTCTTCCCCATCATTCCTATAGTAGTCATCAACCTCTCCTCTAACCGGAACCCTTTCTCGCCTACGCGCATGAGGAACATGTTGTGGCTGTTCCACACGTGCATTCTCTATCCGGTCTATCCTCTCATGAAGCTGTCCTATCTCTCCCCTCAACAATCGCCTCATTTCTCCCATCATCGCTTCCATAACAAGTTTTGGGTCTGTTGCACCCGAGGTACCCTCAATAGTGTTCTTGCTGTTGTTAGACATTTTCCAAGGACCTTACCACACTCCCTTACGTGTTTCACTCGTGAAATGGTTCACTCAATTTCACTCGTGTTTACACTCAATTCTTTCGGCTTTTGTCCACTCAAATGCTCTCGCCTCTATGCCTTTTTCCACTCGTTAATTCTCACTCAGTTCCTATAAAACTAGTCAAATCAATATCGAAATTTCCTTGACAATTCACAAATAGATTACCAAAGAGACAAGACTATAACAGGAACAAAGAATTTAGGCTTTTCAGAATCACACCCAAAAGGAACAAAATTTCAGCAAAAAATTTTTGGTCTATGCAGGGAATTCAATTTTGGATTCCTTAAACGATGAATAACAAGAATCTGAAATAAAAATTTAAGGAAGGTTTCCAGACTTTTTTTTTTTTTTTTTCGGATCCTCTTGTTTTTCTTCTTTTCCTTTTTTTTTTTTTCTTTTCTTTTCGTTTCTTTTCTTTCTTTCTTTCTTTTCTTTTCGGATCCTTTTTTTTTTTTAACCGACTTTGATAATGGAAATCAAAACTCACGAACAATTGAAACAAACAAAAAACTAAGAGAACGGATAAGCAAAACCTGATTAGAACCTCGCTCTGATTACCAAATGATACGAACCACGCCAAGAACTGACGCGACCCTAACCGAAGATGGTTTACAAGATCAACTTTCTAACCGGTCTTGGATGGAACCGCGACCCGATGCCCAACAAGAAGCACGAACCTTGGTATGTGAGGACGCCACAATCAGCTATGGGGAGACCGATTGATAAGTCTTGGTATGTGAGGACGCCACAATCAGATATGGATGGACTGATTGATAAGTCTATGAACGCCACGAAAATTTCCGATAAGTTCGAATAGTTCGTTTAGGAACTAAAGAGAATTAAACCTCAAAATTATATGTTATTACTTGTCTCCCATTGATTGAAATTCGTTACAATATATAGGGGTTCCTATGCGAATTTCAGCCCCTAATTCCCCATGGAATTTCGGGAAAATCGTTTACCAAAAGTCAAATCTAAACTAAATAAGGAAAGTTCCCTTAATGGCTTAAAAGCCTTACAATAATAGAAATAACAGAAACGCAAAAAGGAAACTAGACATTAAAAGGTAAATAAGCTGATTCTTCTCGCCATGTGTCGCCTCAAAACGGGAAGGTAACTGAAATGGAAATTACTCAATCCCTTCTAGAGCTTGAATCACGCATTTGTTAGTCTGATTTTCGCATGCAATTCCCTCAATGGGCCTCCATGCAATGGCTTGAGCCCAAGTTGCTTGAATCAGCCCAATAAGCATTTCTTTAAACTTCTTCGCACGAGCTCTCGTAACCGGACCAATTGGAACTTGAATTGGATCTGAATAAGTCTCCCACGTGCTCTTGCTTGTGCTAACAATGTTCTCATCACAAATCTTGTCCTCTTTACGTTCATATTTGTTGAATGTATGTTAAGCATACAAAAGTCTGAGACTGTCAGTCTAAACCATTAAGAATTGGGTATATGATGGACAGATTATGCGAAAGACACGATTCTTAAGGTGATGATCTAAATAATAAGATCCATAATCGAGGGAATAAAGTTGGGCGCTTTATTCATGTAAAGATTGTTATGTTGTCTATATCCCTACTAGGAGATGGTTTGTCTTAACCATTAGAGGTGGACTCCATAAATGAAAACATTGGCACGTTGTCATAGGTGACGATGTGTTGGATTGGGACATAAAGTGAATTGATTTGGATTAATAATTCTGTCTTGGCAAATCGATTCACTTTAGACAATCATTTGTATTGTATCTTAATCTTGAGATGAATAATGGGCTCATTGTCTTGACTTGTGTCTTTTGATGTACCAAAAGGTGACACCCACATCTTAATAGTGGTATGTATACCGATACGTTAGAGGCATGACTCTTGATAGCGTAGACCTGTTATTCATAGATATAGAATCCATAGCTCCTCTTTAGGAGTAGTGATATCCTCTTATATGCGTTATCTTGTAATTAGAAAACTGGAGCGCTCAACCATTTGGATACATAGGTGTAACCGATTGGTATACTATCTTTGAATGGTAAGTTTTTCGATGGTGAGATAATGTAAAGTTTTCTGATGGTGAGATAATGGAATGTAAGATAAAAATAATTGGGAAGGTAAGACAAAACTTGTCCTTAAGCCGATTATGGATAATCCTATAGGGATATGATACATCATGATATGTCATGGAGACTTATCTATGCGGGCTTCATAATTCTATGTAGTTCAAGAGTTTAGCTCCAAGCTTTTAGTAGAGTAGCGTTGGAGTTGATAATTATAAAATGTATATATGAGATATTGGGTTTTGTAATTATCGAGATCTTGAACTATATAGGTCCATTTGGTCCCCTTTGCTAGCTCACAACATCCTGTAAAGATAGGGCGTGCTTTTCCAATAATTGGTGACTTATGTCAAATTTATTAGATTGGTTGAAATTTGAAAGAATCAAATAATTGATGTCTGTTTATTGGTTGAATTAATTTTTTTCTAAAATTAATTCAAGATAAACTTGTTGAATTATTGGGATCGGATAATTCTTGTATGTTTATCAGTTGATTTAATTTTAAATAAATTAAATCAAGATAAACTTGTATAATTATTAGAAATTCATTTATTTTTCTAGAGATTATCTAGATAAAGTTGTTTTAATTAGATAACTTCTCTATTGGGTTATTTGAATTAAAACTGAGACTTTATCCTATAGAATCTCGGGTGGAAAAAAAAAGATTCGCTGAGATATTTTTTTGGCAGTTCGGCATGTCGATCCTCAAGTTTGGTCTACCGATGCGTGGAAAAAAGATTACGTGTTTTCACATGGATTTTATCAGATATTGATCCGAATTTGATTCTTATTTGAATTTTTGAGACCTAATCAGATAAGGACTAACCCTAGACCCAACCTCTATAAATAGGGAGTAAGTTTTAAGAGTTATTCAGATCAATTGAGAGATTAAGAGAGATACTCTACTGGTGAGAATCTGAAACTCCCTGAGAGCTCTTGTTCACAAATCACGAGCACTAGCTTTAGGTTCTCTAAATTGGTTGGAAGG
Source organism: Artocarpus heterophyllus (assembly GCA_025403435.1). Taxonomy (NCBI): domain Eukaryota; kingdom Viridiplantae; phylum Streptophyta; class Magnoliopsida; order Rosales; family Moraceae; genus Artocarpus; species Artocarpus heterophyllus. Next base: position 27,320,823 of record CM046354.1, on the reverse strand, counting down.
AGAGTCACCTAGTAGAAGAGCTGTACGTGTGAGCCCACACTCACTCCGATCATGGATAGAGAAAGCAAAGAAGACCAGTTGGTTGAGGCTCTTCTGGAACGTTAATTCTCTTCACTGATTATGATAGTTCTTCAGCATTCAAAGGTTAGTAAGATCTGGTTAATTTATGCATATAACATGTCAAACTTGTGTTTTTGAAAATGCTCTAATAAAGGAGGGGTTCAAAGAAACGATAAGTCTGCTACATGAGAACTTCACGCTTCAGATGGGTGATGGATCCTTGGTCTTAGCGAAAGTAGTGGGAGATGTCCATTTTTATTTTGATAGTTATAGGAATTTAATTTTGCGAGATTGTTTTTATGTTCCAAAATTTAAAAGGAATTTAATTTCTCTAGCTTGTTTATTTAAAGACTTCTATTTGGTTTCTTTTAATGATAAAGTGGTAATTCGTAAAAACAAATCTTTTATCTGTTTTGGATGGATACAAAATAATCTATATTTTATCAAACCAAAAATGGACTTACTGCTTAGTGCTAAGATGAATGATAATAACTCTAAAAGACTTAAAACTTCTCACTCTAATAAGACTTATCTTCGGCATTTGCGCCTTGGCCATATTAAGCTGAATAAGATTCAAAGGTTGGTAAAGGATGGACCTTTAAGTCAGTTAAAGGTGAAATCTATACCTCAATGTGAATCTTGTTTGGAGGGTAAAATGACCAAAAGACCATTCGGGTCTAAGGGCAATAGGGCCGAAGGGGTTCTATAACTTGTGCATAGTGATGTTTGCAAACCAATGAACATCTGGGCACAAGGAGGGTATGAGTACTTTGTTACTTTTTTTGGTGATTACTCAAGGTATGGGTATGTGTACCTGATGCACCACAAAAGCGAAACTTTTGACAAGTTTAGGGAGTTTTGGGCTGAAGTGGAAAAGCAATTGGGTAGACCTATAAAGGCACTTCGATCCAATAGAGGTGGAGAATACCTTTCTGATGAGTTCTTGGGACACTTATTAGAGAATGGGATCTTATCCCATTTGACTGCACCGGACACTCCGCAGTAGAATGGCGTAGCAGAGAGAAGGAATAGGACTTTATTAGACATGGTTAGGTCCATGATGAGTTATTCATCATTGCCTTTATCCTTTTGGGGATATGCACTACAAACCGCATGTTATATTCTGAACAATGTGCCTTCAAAATCTGTCCCTAAAACTCCTCACGAGTTGTGGATGGGCAGGAAGACATTCTTAAACCATATTCGCATATGGGGATGTCCGGCTCATGTCCTATTTAAGGATGCGAATAAGTTAGAAGCACGTTCAGAAGTTTGCGTGTTTATAGGATATCCAAAAGGGACTAACGAGGGTTATTTCTATAACCCAGAGGAAAATAAAGTTGTGGTTTCAACTAATGCAACTTTCCTTGAGGAAAGTTACATGGATGACTTTAAACCTCGAAGCAAAGTGGTGCTTGAGGAGTTAAGGAGTGATCCAATCACTCCAATGGTTCCGAATGAAACCATTCTGATCAGTGTAGAAAAACCAAACAAATCTGAACAACAACCTAAGGGGCTTCGACGTAGTGGGAGGATCGGGCGTCAACCTGAGAGGTATATGTTCAATGGGGAAGTCTTTTTGGCTGAACCGGATGAACATGACAGGGATCCTTATACTTACATAGAGGCTATGGAGGATGTTGATTCAAAACTCTAGACAGAGGCCATGAACATAGAGATGAAGTCTATAGAGACTAATCAGGTCTAGGAGCTTAAGGATCTCCCTGAAGGGGTAAAACCCATAGGGTGTAAGTGGATCTACAAGAGGAAAAGAGGAGTGGATGGAAAGGTTGAAACCTTTAAGGCTAGACTGGTAGCTAAGGATTATAAGCAAAAGGAAGGAATCAATTATGAGGAAACCTTTTCACCTATAGCCATGCTCTAAACGCTAGATTATTACGACCTATTTACACTTACCTTCACAAATCTTTGTTAGCTTTTGGCTAAATTTGATTTTTTTTTTGGGAAGAATTAATCAACTGTGATTATGAACTAACAACCAAATGCAGCTATTTGACGTATACTAGGATTTGAGAGAATTTAGAGAAAAATAATTGATTCTATAAAGAATTATATACCAAACATAAGCAAACATACCATAATAATTTAGTAAGATAACAGAATTATGTAAAACATATAATGTGTTAATGTGTCAAAACCTTAAAAATATCACAACCTTACAACGATAATTTCCAACTCAAAATTCAACAAGCCGCCTAGGGGAGACTTGCCAAATTCAATTAGGAACAGGATCTCCCTTCTAATTAATATATGCCATCTAGGATCCGTTTGATCCAGCATATATTAATAATCATTTCTTTAGCCATTAATTTTATTAATAGAGCTCATATAGGAGGTTAATAATAAAAATAACATGAATGTATAACTATCATTTTAATATTTTATCCATGATTTTTTATAATCACCACCTAAGGGTGTGCAATAATAAATCATACTAAAATACCTGACCCTCTCAAATACCCAACCCAGTACATGATGAAGTCCCTTCCTCAGGGTTGGAACTACCATGTGCTACCGATGGAGGCCGTAGGTCCTCTTTTCGAAAACCTTCTCCCACTCAATCTTTTGAAATCAAGGTTTTATTTTAAAAAAAACATGCATGAACAATTTTTAACGAGTGGCACTCTATATTCTATATGACATGTTATCAACATACATGGCAAATCATATGATAATGCGGACAAGCAAAGCAATCATACAAAACCATAAGCAAAATAATAATAAATAGCTGTAATATTATGGTTCCACCCTAGAGAATAGAAAATAAAGATTACAAGAGATAAATTGAAACGTATTATCGATTCTTTATCCTTGAATCTTCAAATTGTATCCTTCTTCATGTATTATCCATCTTCAAGTCTTCAATCTCACAAAGATCAAATACTCCATTTTTTCGGTCATATACAAATTTAATGTTTCCTAGAATTGTCCCAAAAATAAAATCAAAACTACACCGAAAAACACATCTTTTTTGAAAATTCACAACTCTCTGTTGGCACTCCAATCTGTGCAATTGGCTTACCGGTCATGACCCTTCAGCTTGTCGAACCTTACAGCCAGGCCTGCCGGTCATGACAGATCGGCCTACCGAACTGGAAAGTTTGGCCTGCTACCAAAACTGTCAGAATTTTGCCCCGCGAACGGACTGTTGATCCCAAAGGTTTGGCTCACCGGTCCATGACCGTCGGCTTGCTGATCCCAAGGGTTCAGCCTGCCAAGCGAGTAGACATCATTACTTTCAAAAAATCTAGTTTTTATGCAGCTTTTTAATTTTATTTTCAACAATTTAAAAACATAAAATTAGAGACTCAGAAAATACCTGTGGAGCACTATCATCCATCTTCAAGATCCGTTTTCTTTGAATGATTATTTAATTATAAAATTCTTACAAATTTAAAACTAAATAATAATTCCTAGACAGAGATGATTGTCCACCATCTAATTACATGAATAACCTAGATACACATTCTAAACTCTAAGCAACCATAATCAGCATAAATTAATTAATTAATAATTAATTAAAAATAATTTAATCAACCATAATTAATTAATAAATATTAATCATATAATCCATGACAACATATAAATATATAGAAACCCAAAAGTGCCAACTCTCTAAAAAATTAAATTCAAGCATAGGAGAGATCAAGATTACATAATTTATACATACAGCATAATCACAAACTTGTAAATTTATATAAAAACTATGGCTTTGATACCAATCGTTGAAAAAATAGTACGCAGCGAAAATTTTAAAATTTTAATCAAAGTATTTTCAAAACACAAGTTTGACACGCTATCTGCATAAATTAACCAGATCTTACTAACCTTGTTTGCCGAAAAGCTTCTGGAATCTGTGACGAGAAAGGCGTTTGAGAAGAGTCTCAACCAGCTGGCCTCTTTTGTTATTCTCTCTCCACAATCATAGTGCGTGTGGGCGCACAATGTACAGCTCTTCCTCTGTGACTCTCCTTCCAACCAATTGCGAAAACCTTAAACTAAGGTTCGTGATTTGTAAACAATAGCTCTTAGAGAGTTTCAGAGACTCACAGACTAAAGTGCTCACTCTTAAATCCTCAACTAATCTAAATAACATATAAGTCACACTGCTTATTTATAGAGTTCATCCTCAAGTTGGTCCTTATCAGATAAGGCTTCAAAAATTTGAATCTGGATTAATATATGATAAAATCATGAAAAATGCGTGATTAGATTATCATTCATTTGGTAGGCTGAAGTGGTAGATCGGCCTGCCGAACTTACTCTGTCGACAGGCGGAACTAACGATAGATGATCCCTGCGAATCTTTATGTCCCACTCGAGATTCTTAGGATAAAGCCTCAGTTTTAATTCAAGTAACCCAATAAAGAAGTTATTTGATCAAAACAACCATATCTAGATAATATTTAGAAAAATAAATATTCATGATAATTTAACAAGTTCATCTTGAATTCATTTTTCACAAAATTAATTCAACTAATAAACATACATGAATTATTAGATCCTATCGAATTTTAGCCAATCTAATAATTTAACATAAGTCACTAATTTATTGAAAAAGCACGACATATCATTACAGAATTTATTATGAGCTAGTAAAGGGGACCTGATGGACCTATATAGTTCAAGCTCTCGATAATTTTGAAACCTAATATCCCAGATATACATTTTATAACTATCAACTCTAACGCTACTCCACTAAAAGCTTAGAGCTGCACTTTTGAATTGTATAGATTTACGAAGGTCGAATAGCTAAGTTTCCATGACATATCATAATGTATCATATCCTTATAGGATTATCCATAATCGATTTAAGGATAAATTTTGTCTTACCTTTGAGATTATTTTTCTCTTTCGTTCTATTATCTCACCATCAAAAAACTTACCATCCAAAGACAATATGCATTTGATTACACCTATGTATCCAAATGGTTGAGCGATCTAGTTTTCCAATTACATGATAACGCATATAAGAGGATATCAACTACTCTCAAAGAGGAGCTATAGATTACATATCTATGAATAACAAGTCTATGCTATCAAGAGTCATGTCTCCAACATACCGGCATGCGTACCAACATAAATTGTGTCACCCTTTGGTACGTTAAAAGACATAAGTCAAGACAATAGGCCTACTATTCATCTCACGATTAAGATACAACACATATGATTGTCTAAAGAGAATTGATTTGCTGAAACAGAATGATTAATCTAAATCAATTACACTTTATGTCCCAATCTAATACATCGTCACATATGACAATGTACCAATGTTTCTATTTATGGGGTCTACCTCCAATGGCCAAGACAAACTATCTCCCGTTAGAGATATAAACAACATAAGAATCTTTGCATGAATAAAGTGTCCAACTTTATTCCCTCTATTGCGGATCTTATGATTTAGGCCGTCATCTTTAGAATCATATCTTTCACATAATCCGTCCATCATATGCTTGATTCTAAAGGCTTAGACCGACAGTCTCAGACTTTTGTTTGCTTATCATACATTCAACAAGTATGAACGTAGAGAGGACAATATTTGGCATATGAATAATAAATAAATTCTTTATTGATAGAAATATCTCCAAAAACATATTATTTTTTTACTCCTTAGGGCATACATGTCTAACATTTGTGACTTGGCTCATTGATATACATGCCGTAATTTTAGGGGAGGATAAAAATAAACCTTTATATTTTAGGTGGTCATTTTGGAATTGTCATGAAACTTAATAAACTTAGGTATAATAAATTCACATAGAGATATAATGCATTTTTTATGCTTAAGTATATTTTATGTATAACTTGAGAAATAATACATAAAACAACAGGGAATTCGATCGCTATCATAATATGAAAAATCATAATAATATGTTTAATTAAATAAAATAGGATTAATTTAGTGAAATCATAATTCTAGCACCCTTTCAATATTGAATTTTCCTTCAGATTAAATTTCAAAACTATTAAAATTTTGTGATATTTTAATTTAAGAATTTTAGTATTTGTTTTGTTTTTAAATTCTCAAATGTTTTGATTTAATGGTTACTCAAATAAAATTAGAATTAATAGATTTTGGTAATTAATAAACAAAATTCCTCGTGGGAACGATCTTTGCTCAATCTTTATTACTTGTTTGCGATAACTTGCACTTGCATTTTCGAAAATCCACAACATAAAACGAGAAGTCTAAAGTACAAATCAGCTTGGTATTTTATTCATGATGAAATTCTATATCGTCAAGGACTCAACGCCCTTACTCAAATGCTTAGATAAAGAGGAGGCCCACAATGTCTTGAAAGAGATTCATGAAGGAGTCAACGGAAATCATGCCAAAGGGAATCATTGGCACACAAGGTTCTTCGACAAGGGTATTATTGGATGACATTGAAGAAGGAGGTGATGGAGTATAAAAATGTCAAAGGTATACTACCACTCCCAACTCACTCGTTGAGCCTCTCACCTCGATCATTAGCCCTTGACCCTTTGCTAAATGGGGCATTGATATTGTCGGACCCCTTCACATTGCACCTCAAAGTTATAAATATGCCATTGTAGCTATGGATTACTATTCCTAGTGGGTAGAAGCAGAGTTGTTGACAGCGATCACCAAGGCTAAGTGTACAGCCTTCATTTGGAATAATATTGTGTGCAGATTTAGCGTCCCTAATTAGTTGGTCTTGGACAATGCTAAGCAATTTGATCATGCCAAAACAAGATAGTTTTGTGACCATCTAGGGATCAACAAAAGTTTATTAGCCCCAATCTATTCACAGACTAATGGCCAGGTTAAAGCAGTTAATAAAGTCCTAAAGTATACACTTGAGAAGAAGCTTGATCAGCTGAAACGTGCATGGGTCGAGGAGTTGCCTAAAGTTTTATGGGCATATCGAACCATTTCTAGGATGTCTACATTAGAAACCCCATTTGCAATGACTTACAAAGTAAAAGCCATGCTGCCAGTTGAAATAGCAAGTCCAAGTAACTGAGTTGTCTATTACAACAAAGTCATTAACCGATAACTAATGAATGGCGAAATCAACCTATTAGAAGAGAAGCATTTGGAAGCATAGATTAGGCAAGTAGCATATCAACAACGGGTAGCTTAGTACTACAACAAAAAGGTCAAGGAGAGAAATTTCTCAGTAGGCGACCTAGTCCTTGGACAGGTAGCCCAGAATACCAAAGAGAAGAATGCTAGACCTTTAGGACTGACGTGGGAAGGACCATATCATGTTCAAGGAATTGTTAGACCAGGCATTTCTTATCTCGAGTATCAATTAGATTAGCCAATAGATCACCTGTCGAATGCAGCTCATTTCAGGCTACATCATCACGATATTGTCATTTATGTTTTTATTTTTATAGGACATTAGAAGGCAAAGTACTTATGTCTTTTTTCCTTTGAGAAATTAATAAAGTTATTTAGTAAGTTATTTTTGTTTTATTTTAAGAATTTTATGTCCAATGCTAAAGCATAATGCTTAGCGAAGGACGAGGGGACAATTCGGTACATAAAGTATACCACCTTAAGCCTAAAGCTAAAAAGTCTATCTCGGTTATTTGCCCTTTGTTGAGAAAGTGGCATATTTAGCCTAAGAGGCATAGTGACCTCAAATGTATGTATTTAGGCATAAAGACCAAAGAGAAAAGGACAAGCTCAGCTATACTATACTTGTATTAATTTTGAACCAAAAGACATAGTCAACATAGCTAATTTATCAGCTTTTTGATCAACCCAATTTTTTACACTTGTAAGTTTTGCTCAAAAACTTGTGAGTCAAAGCCAAAAAAGCAAATGAGATGGGTAATAGTTTTGACCTAGTCATTAAAGATTAGCTCGATTATTTACACTTGAAAACTTTTGACTAAAATCTAGCCAGTTAAAGAAGCTGATAATGTAAAAAGCTTAGTTACTAGTCATATTGGCATTTGCAATTATGAAAATCTACTAGCAAACTTTTGTTCTATAGAAAATAAGGTTTCATAATAAAACAAAATAAATATACAAGGTGGGCACTAAAGCCCCATAGTCTCGACCTTATGACCATTACAAAAAGTGAAAATAAAAAAAAGCCTAAGATTTGTTCTGATTGGGGGCAGTGGCTCAGTAACATCCCTAGGCACTTCCTCAAGAAGAGCAATCAAAAAACTGAATTCAAGCTTGGAAAACCTCTCCTTGATGGTGTCGATCAAAGATTCGATCCCTTCATCAAAGGAACAATCCTTAATCTTCATCATCTTGACTAATCCCTTGAACTCTTCGATGGCTTGAGCCTAGGCTGTGGCCATTTCCCTCTAGAGCTCCTCATTCTTGGTTTTTAGCTGCTCCTCGAGGTTTTTCATCCTCACCTCTACACCAGCTAAAAGCTCCCCAGTCTTTTTTTTCTCCTTTAGGTTCTCTTCCAACTTTTCCTCTGCCATGTCCAACTTGGCCTGAAGATTGAGCAATGCAATATCCACCTTCTCCTTTTGGAAAACCACTAAGGCATGATGACTATAGCTAGAAATTGATGAGATCAAGGCCTACACGAAAATGCAAGTGTAAATACCCAAGGCAAGGGAAACTAGATTGAACACCAAAAAGATGGACACATACCTGCATGTTGCACACAACCTAGTACTTGTGCTACTAGAGCCCCGTCTTTCCTTGCATGTTGACCAAGTCACTTTCGCTGTAGTTCTCATAAATTATCTCCAAAACTGAGCTCATCCATAGAGGATATTGAGAAATGGCATCTGCTAATTTGTCAAAGAGAAGAGTTGGGATAACCTATGTTTTCTTCCCCTTTGAGGACTTGCTTGAACCAAAAGTTTGGGCTAGGGGAGCAAGAGGATATGTATCCTTACAGCCACACGAGGTGAAGTGCCATCCTTGCGATGGCCGGTTTGGGTTTGACTAGGCCCCGAGGTGTCCAACCAACCTTTCTTACTCTAGTCGATACCTTGGGAGGTGGAACCCGACCTCTTCATACCTGAGTACTTCGAGACCATTTCTACAAATAAAATAAGAATTAGGTTAGTCACTTACACTTATAAAATTTTCTAAAATTTATTCAAAGAAACTATGCTAATACCTTTTTGCTTTTCATTGTTGTTGAGATTGATAATTGGTGTTGATTTAGGGGGTGTTTATTGGTTCCTGATATCCACTTTGATCATTGTCGACAAAGGAATCGCAAAATTGGAAGACCAATGATTAAGAGATTTTGGCTCAATGAAAGAGCTGTATACGATCGAAGCTCTAAGGGTACTTGAAAGGCGGCCTCAATCCTATTGGGCTCATCCTCGTCGAAGCTCGGGTGTGGAGGTGTGATATCTGTAATGAAGACAATTAGCCTCATATAAAAAAAAAATTCTCTAGGTCAGGTATGGGTTTGGAATGCAAAGTGATGCCTAACTAGAATTGGGTTCCCCTTTTTGGTCCAATAATGGTCAAAAGAGCCCTCTAGAAAAATGAACAACTCCTTCCATTATTGTGTCAAACTTGGCTTGCTAGTGACGAGCTCACCGATATTAGAATATAACTCAAGGTAAAAGAAGCCATTTTGATTAAGAATCGCTTTGATCATGACCATGTAGAGGAGCTCTTGCATGGTCAGCTTGGCCTTTAGGTGGACCTTTCACAAGATGTACGACCTTGACAAAATTCTCCATCCATTTAGGTGCAATTGATGAGGACCAATGTTGAACTCATTGAAAATCATTTTATGGAATGAGGGATATGGAAGGAAGACTCCATAGGACAGAGTGTTCGTATAGATGGTATTGTGTTGTCTGGAGGGTCGCTAGCTCTGTCATTAGACCCCAGCATGATAAAACCAAGACTTGATGAACCGAACGATCCATGGAACTTCTTGTAGATGATTCCATGGCATGCTTTAGAATCAAAATTTGACCGTAGCTGGATCTTCCAAGAATTCATCCCCTAAGGACAATGGATGAGAACTCTCTACCTCAGGGTTTACTAGTAAAGTCTTAATCATATTTTTAAGCCTAAAGGGGATGTTCCTTAGGAGGTCATCTACAAAATCAGTTTTGTCATAATCTTTTTCCTCCTCAGAGCCCTCAGTGTATTCATCTATCTCCTCCATTACTTCCTCAAGCTTAACTTTGGGAACAACAACTTTTCTTAGTCTTATGCTGGGAGACCTGAGTTGGATCTCCTCGATGATAGTACCTTTTAAATCTAAAATAATTGGCCCCCAACATATTGGTCTCATTAAAAGGATCAGATCTTAAAACTATCACTCTGCTGGCCTCTCAACCACTATAAAAATCCTTTAACATGATTATCTATCAAGGCCCAAGTAAGCAAAAGAAAGGAAAAAGTTTTAAGTCCTAATAGCTGAGAAGTCTCTAACTACAAAAGATACTTTGCCATGATTATCTGTCAACAGTGGCAATTCACACAAGAAAACACCTCTTCAAAACAGCACAGATGCATTTCCCTGACCCATGACATGATGTTTGACATCCATGATTTGACAGCCTGATAATCGAGGGAACTTCTTAGCTCCACTGCTATCATTAGCTGGCAAAAGTCCAAGAGACTTCTCCAAGAAGATATCGACTAGTTAACCCTTTGGCAACCTTGAGGCTCTTCAGCTACCGACTGAAGAAGTACTCTGAGCTAGGGGCAAATGTTGTCAGGTCATCAAGTTGGGTCTGATTGGGTATTAAGCCTAGAATGGCCCAAGGTTGATCTCAGCCCATATTTCCTTGGTGTGTTCTAAAAGCTTCTTTCTAGATGATAAGTAAAATGGTCTATTTACATCCATATTTAAACAAAAAGATCTCCAAGATGGCGATAAGAATTCAAGCTAATCATGATCTATTAAATCTAGGATACTCATAAAGTACAAGTCTTATAAGAGATCACAGTGATGAGGTCTAACCAATAGGAGATGAGATTATCTTGTATTTGAATTTAAATTAGGCTTAAGGGGTAAGACATTGACCATCCCTATGTACTATAAATAAAGGCTAGTTCTAAAGAACAACATAAGTCCAATTCTTGACAACAAATCTTTTGTATTCATATTTTCTCATAGTGAAGCCCTACTATTTGAGAAAATCTGTAGTAGACACAGTCTTCAATTAAGGTGAACCACTCTAAATTCTTGTATTCTTGTTATTATTTACTTGCTGCTTTATTTACTTCGTTCATGAGTGATTATTCTGGTGAAGAATTTGAGAGAATCTTGTTAGACGAATTTTGCTCGTCAATAATTTTTGGTTAGGATTTTGCCTGTTTTTGTTTGTTTTGCTGATTTGATCTATTATTCTGGGCCTCTTTTCATTGTTGCTGATTGATAGTCACCACCACCCCCAAAAAAAAAATGCAAGTGCAAAAGAGAAAATGCTCATAAATACAGGAAACATATGCAGTTGAATTATCTTAACTTGTTATCAGAAAATTTATTAAGAATAGGAAAATCGAATAAATATTGTACAGAGTTGATCATGAAGTAGAATATAAGTGAAAAACATGGTTCTCAAAAATTATCTTAGAGCATAAAATAGAGAAACAAAATGGTAGAGAAAGGATAGGAAGTTCACATATTAACCAAACAAAAGGCAATATTTACCATCTAAGTAGTTGATGATACAAGCAATACAACATGTTTTCAGTTTTTTCATCAATATTACCAACATATTGAGCTTTTACATCATTTTCTTGCTACAACATCTATGGCCAAAGCAATTGTGGTTGTGGTACTTGTGCTTGTTGCATCTGCCTAGCTAGAAGCACTTTTTCCGTGGTCTTTGAAAGTTCTGTCTTCCTTGACATCTCATGTTTATCTTCTTTTTCATCACCAATTTTTTGCTTCTTGTGCTTGGTGTTTTCCAAGACGAACCCTTTTCTGTGCTCGGTCTTCGACATCAAACACAAGTCGTCTATCTTGCTAGAGCTTGCACTTGTGAAGCTAGACATACCTATTTGTGAATTTCTTCAACATTTTTTTTTTGGATTGCCCTCCTTCAAGAGAGTAAAGGAATTGGGAAAAAAAGTTATTTATAAGTGGATTGGGTGTTTTGATGTGCTAGAGATCAGATAATAATCACACTTTTTTTAATGCAAGTGAGATAATAATAACATTGGTTAGTACAACAAATCCCCTAAAACAGTATAATATTGTTTCCTTACTATTTTAAAACATGGATTTGCGTTGTGCTTACGTTGATTTTAGCACCAATCTTTATCTTTACCCTTTTTATAAGTTTTGTGATTTTTTTTTTATCTTTTACTATTTTGATATGCTGGGGTTTTTCTAGTTGGTGAAGTTATTAGTTGGCACATTCCCCTAGCGGTTATATCATAAGTTTGGCCACCTAATTAGATATATGCAGAAAGAAATTGCATTTTTATCCGAGTTAAAGTTTTGGAAAAACTATATAAAGAGTAATGTCCCTTGATTTACCAACGAATGACTGTGTAGGTAAGTTTCAGTTGAAAACTTTTGAATTTTAACTTTAAAAATGAAATTTGTGTAATCTTTTTTCTCTTTCTATTTTTCCAAATACGAAAACACGATTTCAATTAATTGCCCCATTTTTAGCAAAGATTTTCACACGAAATTGTTGTGTTTTGTCACCATAAGAGATGATGTTTGTTTGCATTTAAGTGAGCAGTAATATAATGGTTACGAGCCTATAGTTTAACGGTAAATTCACACTTGACTCTACATACAACATAAAGTTAAAATAAAATAAAAAAGCACTAATGCAATAAATATTTAGGTTTTTCGCATATTTACCCCCTAAATTTTAAGCTTTTTGCGAAGTGTTCCTAATGTGTCGTCCAAAATGTTTCTTTAAACATAAATGTTTGTAGTATGGAAGAAGTTATCATATCCATAGGGAGGTGAAAATTTTACAACTTGGGAGATTGATAAAAATAAACATTCAAAAAGGCAAGTGGTTTTTCAAAACAAAGTTTAAAATAAAAGAATTTTTTTTTATTTTTGATTTAAAATTTAAAACATAAAGCTAACAAGGTAAAGTTTTGAAAATCACTTATATGTTTTGTAATCGGTATAGAAATTAACTCTACATAATAATTATCTAAAGCATTTAATTTATTATATCTTTTTCCATTAATAGCAAACACATTTACTATTTCTATAAAGCAATCTAAAGTGATAATATAACAAGCTATAATATAGTAAGGGTTTCTTATAAAAAGTAGCAAAATAATCATCTTTCATTGGTGCACTAACTATGAAAATTATAACCGCTGTCACTACAATTATAATTAACATAAATTTAAGATAGAAAATATAATAATAAGTCAAAATTAATATATTATACTAGAATAAATTTTTACATTAATTATGGCAGAACCTTTTTCTTATGAAATATCTAAAATCAACAATATAATAAGTCATACTACAGTAAAAGATATTCCTTAAAATTAAACATTATTTTTATCATTATTAATATTAATTATGCAATACAATTAAACTATATAAAGAAAATATAATTGAATTTTATGTAAAAATGGGCAGCATAACAGCATTAACAATAATTACTAAAACATAGAAAATATAATTTATTCTATAAAAATATAAACATTAAAATACAGATATAGAGTTAAAAATCATGCTAGAGTACTATGCATACAAATCATCTTTCAACCTCATCAGATTTCTACACTAATATAGGTATTATTTTATTATTTTTATTGGGGTCGAAGGAGTGTTCTAATAGTATATCCTCCAAAAGGGGAGACTGCTGAGCTAGAAACTCAGCAGGAGAACAAAAGAAGGAAAGGGATAGGGGTACGGTTAATGAGGCAAAAGCCTTGGGTATTTATGGACGTAAAATACATACTATTCATTACAATTAAATTTTTTTTATTATTTTCTTTGTTGACAAATTCGAATCAATTGCATTTTTTAACACATTTTTTCTTCAAATTTCTAGGCAAGATTCCCCTCATCAAAATGTGATTTTGAGTTCTGGATTTGGTGTGATGCGGCGGGAGAAGGTAGAGGAACGCCGCGATCTAGACTTTCAATCACAAGATCGATGGCTGCTGGGTACTGAAAAAAAATAGACATGGGACCATGAGGGACCAAATTTGAGTGAACATGAGCCGTCAGATTTCACAAGGGATGAACAAGATTGTGAGCTCACGGCCTAAATCTCAAAACACATGTGCAAGACCAGAGACATTTAAGATACTTCTGAAATGTGGGCCCATCTCTGGTGGCTGACACACCTACTGTCGAGGCGTGTGACAGACACCAATCCCATTCTGCCACATGAACTCCACTGAGGCAAATTCAAAACTTTTGAATTTTTTATGCATTTGTTGTCTGATTTTGCCCCTTTTTGTGTTGTTTTTCCATTAGATTTCAAATCTAAAGATAGAAAATTGAAACAAAATTAATTATTTTACAAACATAATATTTACAAAAATTTTAAAAATAAATATTTTACATTAAAAAACACAAACATAATTACAATCTTCTAAATTTTTGAGCTCTTTTGGTTTAACACAGATATAATTTTTAAAACTTGAAAATATTTTTAGAAATTACTAAAAATATTATAAGACATATTTGCAAACTTAAAACACACAATAAAACATATTAAGACAAAATTAAATTATCACTAATTATTTTACGGTTTTGATTAATTCCAAACTAAACTAATATTTAACATATGAAATTGATTTTAAAATTAACAAAAATATTATTAAACATAAAAACATATTAAAAACATATAATTAGACATATTTTTACACTAAGACACTAAAATACTATTTAACATAAAATACTATTAATTAATGAGTTTAACAAGAAATAAAAGCATAAATAAATGATTTAAGCCTTAAGAAATGTATGCTTTTACAATCTCATCAGGTCCTTAAACTTTTTGTGTAGCAATTGAGTCCTAAACATTGCTAAGTGTAGCAATTAAGTCCCTAAACTTAGCTAAGTATGGCAATGAAGTCTCTAATCACTAACATTTGTCAAAATTAAGATGAAAAATAATCACGTAAAACATACATGACCCATTTAAAAGGAAAGGGACGTAATTTCAAGCATTACAGTGATTAAAATATACATAGAAGCCAACAAAATCGTTAGAAATATCATTAACAATGATATGATTTCTTTTTTTAATAACTTTGGTCATAAAATTAAATAATTTGACTCTTGTTAGAACTAACTGAGGTGTATAGGTATTCTAAATGAGTTAAGTGTATCTCATATAATTGTTTCCGTCTTAATTTTGAAGAAATTTTATGATTAGGATTTAATTGTCGCACTTAGTAAAGTTTAAAAACTCAATTGCTACAAACAAAGTTTAAGGACCATATTATAAAAAAAGTCTAAAGTTTAGGAGGTAATTGTACTAAAAACCCTAAACATTTTATAAGAAAAAAACTTAAACAAGCATATCTTGTTAAATAACAATTTAAGTTGAAAATTAGACACCAATCCATCGGTTATTATGTGCAAATTTGGTTGAATTAGTGAAAGGGGGTTATTTTTGGTGAATTAGCAGCATTACACCAAGAATAAAAAGGAGAAGTTGTTGAAATCACATATTCTATTCTTTAAAAAAAATCTAAGAATCTTGTGGTGAGTTGAAAAAAAAGACCGTGTTGATACTCTATCATTCTAGGCTATCAAAGTGCATCAAAATTGTTTAAGTTAGCGAAACTTATTTTCG
The DNA here is from genome assembly GCA_025403435.1 of Artocarpus heterophyllus. Taxonomy (NCBI): domain Eukaryota; kingdom Viridiplantae; phylum Streptophyta; class Magnoliopsida; order Rosales; family Moraceae; genus Artocarpus; species Artocarpus heterophyllus. The sequence continues at coordinate 27,305,052 of CM046354.1, read as the reverse complement.
ATTTTTGATCAAGAGTGACTCAACTTAACCAACTTAGAGTTCTGGTGTTGTTGACTTTGTAATTTTTCGAGAGAGTCTAGCTATTCTGCAAGAAATTATTGATTTTGTCTCACCATAAAGAAAAATAGAGTTATTGAGTTTGTACATATCTTTGAAATGAGGAAATATGTGTTCTTTCTTCTTAATCAGCTAACAAAAAATAATTGTAAACATATATCTGAATAATCAATTTTATTTACTACATAAATATCATTTAATTCTCCCTAAAAATATATCATTTCATCCACCATTAAGAGCCACACTATTTGAACAAAAAAAAAAAGTATTCTGCATCACATTTTTCTAAGGCAAAAGTGAAATTTACCATTGGCCTACATTTGAGCCACATTGTGCTTTCCTTAATTCCCATTGGGTAAAATAAGGCTTTTTATGAGTATAGCTGAGTTTTATCATGTAAACGATCAGCAACGCTAATTTTAGGTTCTATAAGAAAATGTTTCCAATTAAATATAAATATAATGACATAAAGCTCAAAATGTATTTTTTTTACCCTTGTTTAGCAATAAAATAAAATTTAGTGATAATTGACTCTTGTAATTACATTTTCCATTCTAATTAATAGAAAATATATATTTATTTTTGTTTCTTTTCCCTCAAAATTTCCTTCAGAAAAAAAATGCCTCTGTTAAAGTGGTTTAAACTTTTTTTCATGGTTTGAATAAACTTTTAGCTTAAATTTTATAAAAGAAAATATTATGATAAAAGTGGTTAGAACATAAGTTCTAACAATTTTTAACAAATGGATGGCAACAGTCAAACAAAAGCAACAAATTCTTTCTTTGTCTACTTCAGCAAAAATAGATAATAATAATAATAATAATAATAATAATAATCAAATAAAATAAAAGACTCTCTTTTTGTCTAGACTCTAAAAGTGATAGGGATAAGAACCTTTAATTTAACTCTACCTTTCATAAATTAGTGCAAAAAATAAAATAAAACAAAATAATAACAGATTGTGATATAAACCTTTAACTAAACAGTCTATTCTTTGGATTAGCGGGTTGTTTTATAGATTCATATCACAACTTAAACTATTTTGTTACAGTATTTTTCTCATAAAAATTTAAATTTTTGTTCAAATTTTATGTTCAAATATGTGAACCAAACAGATCAATAATGTACATTAAGGTTGCACATCAGGTAGTTTCACAGTTTTAGGGAGGATGATGTGGCTTTGAAAATCAACAGTTTGGAAGAAAAATAGACTGAAACCGACTGTTTTGTATGGCGGAGCATAGACAAAGCAAGGCGGTTTAAGACAAACGGGTTGAGAACAGTTCATAAATAATTTGGGCTTGTTGAATTTAATTGGACTTCATTTGAGGAAAAAAAATATAGTAAATTATGCTTTTCTAAAACTTATTGAAATAAATAGAAAATTTTAAAAATATTTATAGTAAATAACAGATTCATGTTGTAAGTAATTTATTTACTATCTTGCTTATAGTGTAAATAATTCTTGTTTTTATAGTAAATACATTGAATATATAAATAATTAATTTTCTCCCATATTTAGTGTAAATAATTCTTATTTACATAAAAAATAAATTATTTATATTATAAATTTGCTATTTACTATAGATATTTTCAAAGCCTCATTTTTACTTCAAAAAATTTCAAAAATCTGCTATTTCCCTCCAATTATATGTCATGCCATATTTTTTAAAAAGAATTTTATTAGTTCATGACACACTTAAAAAAGTTGTGTTATACTACCATTTATATTACATATTAAAGTTGTTCCATACTCAAGTATATGCGTCATATTTATAAAAAAAATAATAAATTTCAGAATATAGTATTTATGAAAATTTCTCCTTGTTAAAAACAAGCTGAGAAATTTAAAGCAGACACTAAAATGAAGATGTTTAGGTTTTTCTTTCTTTTTTTTTTCTTTCTGAAAGTCACATATATGAAATCGAGTTAAATTGCAACATATATATTTAAAGGTAATTTTATTGTTATGCTTTTAGTACGATTAGTTTAATTAAATTATTATTAGCATCAAACATAAAGTGCCAATCCTGTTGATTTTAAATTCATGATGATAATTAGTAAAATTTAACCCTAAACAAATATAGTTAATTATATTCATTTTAAAAAATATGTAGAAGTGCCAATCAACGCTCGTTTTCATCCCGAGAGAGGAAGGTGAAATATTTCGTTCCCTTTTTTGATTACTCATTTTTTCTTCCCTTTGTACTTTTTTGTCCTCTCCTTTTTCTTTTGTTTTTGTTTTTTTTTTTTTTTTGCATCTTTACTCCTTGATTTTTGTTTCTTCTCTTTTTTGGGGTTTTTTTGGTTACTTTGCCCTTACTATCTTATACATTTTCAAAATCACTCTATTTAATTATTACTTTAATGCTTTAAAAAATTATTGTTTGATGTCTATCATCAAAATTATTTTTTCTTCTAATTTATCCATATTACATATTTTTTAATTACATCACCTAAAATATTATTTTATCAAGCGTTATCTCCAATTTCGTTCCTATTTCTTTTTGTTTAAGCTTTTCTTTTTTTTTCTTTTTTTACCTTGTCATTTTGGTTCCTAAATATTTCCTAGCTTACATTTTTTTTCCTGGTACTTTCAACCAATATTTTTCTTATAAATGTCTTCCTCTAATCTACCCCTATCGAAATATTTTCTCTCACATATGTCCTTAATAAAATATTTTTATGTGAAATTCTCTTCTGATATTTTCTCATTGTATCTTCTAATTAATTATATAAAAAAGCCTTATTTGTTTACAAATGCTTACACTTTCTCTCCCTCACACACACATTTAAACCAAAACACAAGTTCTGAATTGGAGTTGTGACTCTCTAATGCATTGGATTTGTGGTAGTAGGGAGGCACTACAGCTTCGACCATGCAAGGAGGGGTAGACATCCAATAGGATGGTAGCGTGAGGGTTAGGCTCCTAATCGGTTAGCAACTTCCCCTGGTTTTCTCTATGCTAGTCTTCATGGTGGTCAGTAGTTGTCCCTCCCCTTTGGTGGTTTTGCGTAGTTTTGGCCTTCGAATCTCAGTAGTTCGCTTGTGTGCAAGTCTTTCAAGGTGACTGTATTTCGTTTATTGTTTATTGTGCTATTGTCTTTGTTGTCGTTTTTTTTGTAATAAAGAAGGTGGTTTCCCTAATTCTAATTTTCAGTTGTAATTCACCCCTGCTGGTTAGCAACAAAGTGTGTGGTGATCTCTAGTTAGATATGATTCTAGGCCGAATCATATATGTCCTCATCGTGGAAGGTTTGGTCATGGTTGACTAGTGTTGTCCATCCCCTATTAGTGCTTTGTAATGACCTATTGTTGGGCTCTATTTTATGCGTCGAGCAGGTCTTTTCCTTTTGAGTCTTGATTATTGTAATTTGTTCATGCGTTTCATATGTATTTACAAGTGGATCTAGCCTCTATTTGGGTCAAACTTGCCCATAATAGGTGATCATGTACTACTTTTAGTTTAAATGAAGTTTTATATTTGAAAACAAACGTGCATTTCAATCTATATGTTTTTTTAATTTATTTTGAATCTCATGCTTTCAAATGAATCTTGTTAAACTGTTTTTTTAATGAAATCTACATGTTGTGCCGTACTTTTAAAGTTGTACTTATCTGGCATACTCAAAAAAGTTTATGGCATACTATCACTCATATTACATGTTAAGTTATGTAAAAAATAAACATGTATAGCATTTATAAAAAGTAAATGTTAGAAAATCGAATTTATAAAAATTCCCTTTTTTCTAATTTACTCTTATTATAATATTTTTCTTAAATGTGTGATTACCTTTCTTTTCCCAACTTTGGCCATCATAATGTTTTTCTCTAACTAGTAATCTCAAATAATTTCTTCTCTATTCCATCCTTGTCATTATATTTTTATCACATAACCCTCTCAAATTTTATAGTTACCTCATCAAAATTACTATCTAATTTTCCAACCAAAAACTCTTTCCCTTTTAAATGTAGTCTACCAAACTTTTTTTTCTTTAACTAAAGTATTAGGAGCCTAATAAATAAGTACAACTTAGTTTGAGAAGAAATTTTAGATCTTCATATTTGAAAAATGCAAAGAATGTATGCATAAGCCACGTGCTTCTAACTTGTGTTTAATAAAATCACAAATAAATTATAAGGAACCCCCTCAAATATAAGTGCTTGGAAGGGTGGTGGGAACTGTTGGTTAGAACCACTTTTACTGTAGCATGTGAGAGCTTTATACTACAACAATATTTTTATTGTTATTGTAGTATATGAGAACTTTACACTATTCATAACCGAGTTTGTGGTGGGAACCACTTCCCATCACTTACCTAAATAATAGATTATGGCAGGGCCTAGGTAGGACATGATGGTTTGGCAGGTTTTTGTGCATTCGTACACTCTGAATGTCTTTCTGAAAAACCACATTACTTTCCTTAAAATTAGAGGAAAATATGGAGACCGAAGAGCTTATCTCATCCTAAGAAGGAAGCATTGTGTAACACCCAGAAAATTTGATCAGGCATAATTGGTGTTTAAATAGTGGATTAGTATGCTTTGATATAAATCTAAACTTAATTTAAGTATTTAATGGTATTTTAAATTTGTCCCATTTTTAATTATTTTTGTTTGTTATTTTAAATTTTGAAACAAAACAATTTGTCAAATGCCCAGTATGTCCCGATTTCAAAACCTTGTGCTGAGAACACAATTTTGCTTCCCTCACTTTTTTATTTATTTCCCTTGTTTCACTCTCCCTCTCACTCATTCTCTTAATCTCTCTCTCTCTCTTCTTTCCTTCTCTCCCACGCTGCCCTCGCTCTTTCTCTTCCTCTCTTCATTTTGATTTTGAATCTTTGAGTTTGGGCTTGATTCTCGACTGGATTGGGAGGTGAGGAACATGATTTGGGCTTCCACAAACTGATTTAAGGCTTCGATTCAAGGTTAGTTTCATTGTTTTTCAAATTTTAAATTTTTGTTTCAAATTTTTCAATTTCTCTAAAATGTTGTAATCGGAGTTCCTTGAGCTTAGGAAACCTCTAATCTAAGTTGATAGGACTTAAATCATTCAAAATCTAGGCTTGATTTCATAGATTTGGATTAAATCAAGTTCTCCCCTTTTTCTCCATTTTCGAATTTCCTTGAAAATTCCTATGTAAATCTTGTTTAAATGTGTTTAAATGTGCCCTACTATGTTTTTTTATCATCTATGATCATTATATATGCTCTGGGACTTAGAAAAAAACAGGTTTTGATATGATTTTGGGCTTGGGGAGGCCGAGAATCAAAGCCTCAGACCTCCCATGTTTTTCTAGTTTAGCAAGCCGGATTCATCAGGTCGGCAGGCCAAACCCAGGCCAGTTCGGCAAGGTAGTCCTGGTTGGTCGGCAGGCCAAACCAGGGGTTCCGACAGTCCGACCGAACCTTGTGAAAAATGACCTTTTTCGCCCGTTTTCACTGTTTAAGACTTAGATCAAGATTCCGACCTCATAAAATGATTTTGTGAGTACTAAAAGCATACTAAAACACCATGAGATAGCTTAGGGATGTAGAATACCTTAAGCTAGGAATTGATAAACTTAGTTTCTATTTAACGTTGTTCGTGGTTCCGTGGAGCTAACGTATAGCGCATCAAGACTGCAGTGTTGGACATTAGTACGGATATCGAGGTAGGACTTCTATTCCTTCTCCTTGGCAGCCATGTTTTAAAAAGGGATTTGACCATAAAGCTTTTTTATGTTTTTTTTCAAGAAATGAAGTTTATCACTTATTTTCATTATTGGCTAAATAATGGATGATAATAATGAATGTAATGAGAACATGCGGTAAAAAGAAACATGATAATGATGTGACACTAGACGTGTCAGTTGGTACCGTCTGGAATGATAAAATAGAGCATGATGCCATGTATAGAGATCGGGTCATGGGAAGCGCGACCTTGGGGGCAGGTCCCAAAACCCAATTGGGCCACTTCGATGGTGATTCATATGGCTTTGCCTGTAACCTAATAATGAGACTGTCTATGGATGAGAAAAGGATTAATCAATGTGAATAAATTTAATAAGTTCTAACTTATTATCTGTTTTATTTATTTGCTTCGTGTTATAGCTTTTGTCTAAATATAAAATATATGTGTTTAAACTAAATGTTTTTTTTTTAGATTTAGTCCTATTGAGCCTTTCGCTTACATTTTCTTGTTTTAAAACTTTCTCCCCCTCTAGGTGGAGTTCAGCTTAGGGAAGACTAAAGAACCAGGAAGAACAGTAGGGCTAGAATATTATTCTTTAGGGTATTTATAAACAAGACATGTAATGTTCTAATTCATTTACTTTTCCTTGGACTGTGGTTATGTATTTAATATTGCTAGTGCACACTAAAGTAGGTTCGGTGGGACCCAATTGGGTTTGTTTATTTAACATTTCCTTTCTTTTGTCCGCTTCCATATGTTTATTAAGTATCACAAAGGATTTTAATAATTTCCATTCTTATAATTAAATTTTAAATCACTTAAAATGGTAGTTTCTATGAAATTTAATTTATTTAATCTAATTAATCTGTCACGTCACCTCTTGGATTTCGAGGCATAAAATATTGGTATCAGAGCCCTAAGTTTATGAACCTTTGGAATTGTGCACACATAAGTATGGCAATGAGGAACCGCTAATAGTCCAATTTTGTTTTCAGAACTGAGGGAATGGCACTAAGACATCGTCCAGCTGCTATAGATGTGAATCCTGCAGATGAGGATGGCCTGATAGGGACCATGTTCATCGCTTTTAGGTAGATGGCAGCAAGGGCTAGGCTTGAGAATCCGAGGTGAGTCATCAACATACGTACTTTAAAGAGTTTTGTCACACATCTATTTTGATTTTCGATGGGAACGAGGACCCGTAGATCACTGAATACTGGTTAGATTCAATAGTGAAGCACTTAGACCCTCTTGGAGTACCGATGGAGTACCGCGTTGATTTTGCAGCTTACAAGTTGGAAGGCAGCACCAACACATGGTGGAAACAAGCAAAGCATTTGGAAAACGTTGGAAACATTAGTTGGGATAAATTTGAGGAGCTGTTCTATGAGCGCTACTTTTTGTTGGGATACATGGATTAGAAGGTTATCGAAGTTTATCGATTTGAGTAAGCTGATATGACGGTTTGGGAGTATGAGGCTAAGTTTAATGAGTTGGCTAAGTTTGCTCTATCCATTGTGGCTTATGAGTGGGAGAAATGCATTAAGTTTTAGGATGGGCTCAAGGCATCTATCTGACGGCAAGTGGTGGCCTTGCGACTTTGGAATTTTGGTGAGTTGGTATCTTCAGCAATTTCTGTGGAAAGTGAACATACTCTTTATAGTGAGAATCAGGAAAAAACGTTAGGAGGGCCCTAGAGAAGTAATCGAAGAAATAGTGGTAGCTACTAAGCCAAAATGTAAAACCAGCAGGGAAATGATAACAGTGGGAGTAGTAGTTTGTCAGGCAGCGAGTGCAGCAACCCCTATAGCTTTCATTGTCATTATTGCCAGCAACCAGGACATATTAAGAGAAATTGCCCAATCAAGAACGCTCGATAGGGATTCCAAGCTGGAGAGGGTGCAAATCATCAATTTCAAGGTCAGCTTTCAGTTCCAACGTAGCCACCTCCTCAACTGCCTTTTCATCAGTCCCTTCTACAGTAGATGCAGTACCCGATGCATAGGCATCAGCAACAAGGTTTCCAACGAAACACTCCACAGTATCGAGGGCCAAGTACAGCTAGTGTGTAATCACCCTCACCACAGCAATATCGACTAACTAATCTGGGACACAGTAATGTCAATTTTGGTCCATTTTGGTCCCCTTTGCTAGCTCACAAAGTCCTGTAACGACATGGCGTGCTTTTCCAATAATTGGTGACTTATGTCAGATTTATCAGATTGGTTTAAAATTTGTAAGAATCATATAATTCATGTCTGTTTATCGGTTGAATTAATTTTGAAAGAAATTAGTTAAAGATAAACTTGTTGAATTATTGTGATCAGATAATTCTTGTCTGTTTATCGGTTGTTTTAATTTTGGACAAATTAGAGCAAGATAAACTTGTAGAATTATTGTGAATTGATTTATTTTCTTAGAGATTATCTTGATAAAGTTTGTTTTGATTAGATAGCTTCTCTATTAGGTTATTTGAATCAAAACTGAGACTCTATCCTTTAGAATCTCGGGTGGAAAATAAAAGATTTGCGGAGATTTTTTTCTCAGGAGTTCGGCCTGCCTAATGACGTGGTCGGCCTGTCGAGCTGACCTGTTCGGCCTGCCGATCAGCGGGAGATAAGATTACGCGTTTTCACGCGGATCTTATCAGATATTGATCCGAACTTGATTCTGTTTTGAGTTTTTGAGACCTAATCTGATACGGACTAACCCCAGGACCAATAGCTATATAAAGGGAGTGAGTCTCATGATTTATTCAGATCAATTTGAGAGATTAAGAGTGATACTCTTCTAGTGAGCATCTGAAAAACTCCTTGAAAGCTTTTGTTCACAAATCACAAACACTAGCTTTGGGTTCTCAATATTGGTTGGAAGGAGAGTCACCGGTGGAAGAGCTGTACGTGTGAGCCCACACTCACTCCGATTGTGGATAGAGAATAGCAAAGAAGACCAGTTGGTTGAGGCTCTTCTGGAACGTTACTTCTCTACACAGGTTGTAGAGGTTCTTCGGCACACTGAGGTTAGTAAGATCTGTCTAATTTATACATATAACATGTCAAACTTGTGTTTTGGAAATTACTCTGATGAAAATTTTTTTAAAAAATTCCGCTGTGCACTTTGTTTCCAACAATTGGTATCAGAGCCATGGTTTTTACATAAATTTACAAGTTTGTGATCATGTTATATGCATAAATTTTGTGATCTTAATCTCTCCTATGCTTGAATTGAATTTTATAGAGAGATGGCACTCTAGGTTTCTATATAATATATATGTTGTCATGGATTATGTGGTAAATGTTTATTAATTAATTATGGCTGATTAAATCGTTGTTTAATTATTTCTTAATTAATTAATTCATACCGGTTATGGTTCCTTAGAGGTTAGAATGTGTATCTAGCTTTTTCATGTAACTAGATGACGGACTATCATCTCCATCTAGGAATTGTTATTTAATTTTAAATTTGTAAAATTTTGTAATTAAATAATTATTCGGAGAAGACGGATCTAGAAGACGGATCTAGAAGATTGAAGATGGTGCCTCCAGGTATTTCCTGAGTCTCTAATTTTATGTTCTTGAATTGTTGAAAATAAAATTGATGAATTGCATTAAAATTGTATTTTTTGGAATGACGGTTTTCTGCTCGGTCGGCATGCCAGACCTCACAGTTCGGCAGGCCGATGGTCACAGATCGACAGGCAGAACGTGTGGTCCGGTAGGCCGACAGTGGGGTAGAAATTTGGGTGCTCTGTCGGCAGGCCGAACCTTCATGATCGGCCTACCGACCGAGAGCTGCCAAGTATCCAGAAAAGGTGCAATTTTTTTGGTGTAGTTTTAATTTTATTTTTGGGACGATTCTGAGAAACATTAAATTTGGATATGACCGGAAATATGAAGTATTCGATTCATACGGGATTGAAGACTTGAAGAAGGATATTACATGAAGAAGGATACAGCTTGAGGATTCAAGGATGAAGAATTGATAAATGTCTCGATTATTCTCTTGTAATCTTAGTTTTCTATTCTCTAGGGTGGAACCATAATATTACGGTTATTATTATTTTGCTTGTAGCTTTGCTTGATTGCTTTGCTTGTCTGCATTATAATATGATTTACCATGTATATTGATAACATATCATATAGAATAGGGAGTGCCACTCATATTAAAATTGTTCATGCATAATTTTAAAATAAAACCTTGACTTTAAAAGATTAAATGGGAGAAGGTTTTCGAAGAGAGGACCTAAGGCCTCCATCGTTGATCCATAGAAAGAACATGGTGGTCCTGACCCCTAGGAAGGGATTTCTATCATGTACCAGATTGGATCTCTGAAAAGATAAGGTATTTTAGTATGATTTATGGTTGCACACCCCTAGGGGGTGATTATAAATCATGGATAAAATATTAAAACGGTGGTTATACACTCACGTTAATTTTATTATTAACCTCCCCTAGGAGCTCTGTTAATAAAATTAATGGCCAAAGAAACGATTATTAGTATATGCTGGATCATACGGGTCCTGGATGGCATATATTAATCAGGAGGGGATCCGTGTTTCTGATTGAATTTGGCATGACTCCCCTAGGAGCTTGTTGGATTATGAGTTGGGAATTATCGTTGTAAGGTTGTGATATTTTTAAGGTTTTGACACATAAACACATTTGTATGATTTTACATGATTGTGTTATCTTACTAAATTATTATATATGTTTGCTTATGTTTGGTATATGATTCTTTATTGTAGATTAAAAATGTCTAAAAACGCTTTATCTTCGATACTTGACAAAAACCAATTAACCAGTAAGAATTATAACGATTGGAAACAGAACCCAAAGAAGCTTAAGTGCTTCTTCTGTGGTAAGGTCGGGCATATAAAGAAGCATTGCAAGGACTTCCTTTCCAAGGGAGGCAGGTGTGATCTTCTATATTTAGAAACTTGTTTGGTTGAGGAATCCAGTGACATCTGGGTCATAGATTCCGGTGCAACTAATCATGTTTGTGTTTCTCTGCAGGGATTCAAAGAAACGAGAAGTCTACTACGTGAAGACTTAACGCTTTGGATGGGCGATGGATCCTTGGTCTCAGCGAAAGCAGTGGGAGATGTCCATCTTTACTTTGATAATTATAGGAATTTAATTTTGTGAGATTGTTTTTATGTTCCTAAATTTAAAAGGAATTTAATTTCTGTATCTTCTTTATTTAAAGACTCCTACGTGGTATCTTTTAATGAAAAAGTGGTGATTTGTAAAAACAAATCTTTTATCTGTTCTGGATGGATGCAAAATAATCTATATTTTATCAAACCTAAGATGGACTTATTGCTTAATGTTGAGATAAATGATAATGACTCAAAAAGACTTAAAACTTCTCACTCTAATAAGACTTATCTTTGGCATTTGCGCCTTGGCCAATTAACCTGAATAGGATTCAAAGATTGGTAAGGGATGGACCTTTAAGTCACTTAAAGGTAGAATCTATACCTCAATGTGAGTCTTGTTTGGAGGGTAAAATGACCAAAAGACCATACGGGTCTAAGGGCAATAGGGCCGAAGGGGTTCTAGAACTTGTGCATAGTGATGTTTGCGGGCCAATGAACATCCGGGCACGAGGAGGGTATGAGTACTTTGTCACTTTTATTGACGATTACTCAAGATATCGGTATGTGTACCTGATGCACCACAAAAGCGAAACTTATGATAAGTTCAGAGAGTTTCGGGCTGAAATGGAAAAGCAATTGGGTAGACCCATAAAGGCACTTCGATCTGATCAAGGTGGGGAATACCTTTCTGATGATTTTATCCCATTTGACTACACCGGGCACTCCGCAGCAGAATGGCGTAGCAGAGAGAAGGAATAGGACTTTGTTGGACATGATTAGGTCCATGATGAGTTATTCATCATTGCCTTTATCCTTTTGGGGATATACACTACAAACTGCATGTTATCTTTTGAACAATGTGCCTTCAAAATCGGTCCCTAAAACTCCTCACGAGTTGTGGACAAGAAGAAAGACATCCTTAAACAATATTTGCATATGGGGATGTCCAGCTCATATCCTGTTTAAGGATCCGAATAAGTTGGAAGCACGTTCGGAAGTTTGCGTATTTGTAGGATATCCAAAAGGGACTAATGGGGGTTATTTTTATAACCCAAAGGAAAATAAAGTCGTAGTTTCAACTAATGCAACTTTCCTTGAGGAGAGTTACATGGACGACTTTAAACCTCGAAGCAAAGTGGTGCTTGAGGAGTTAAGGGGTGATTTGTTCACTCCGGAGGTTCCGAATGAAACCATCCGATCGATGTAGAAAAACCAAACAAACCTAAACAACAAACTCAGGGGCTTCGACATAGTGGGAGGATTGGGCGTCAACCTGAGAGGTATATGTTCAATGGGGAGGTCTTCTTGGCTAAACCGGATGAACATGACAGGGATCCTTATACTTACGCAGAAGCCATGGAGGATGTTGATTCAAGACTCTGGACAGAGGCCATGAACATAGAGATGAAGTCTATGGAGACTAATCGGGTCTGGGAGCTTATGGATCTTCCCAAGGGGTAAAACCCATAGGGTGTAAGTGGATCTACAAGAGGAAAAGAGGAGTAGATAGAAATGTCGAAACCTTTAAGGCTAGACTGGTAGCTAAGGGTTATACGCAAAAGGAAGGAATCGATTATGAGGAAACCTTTTCGCCTGTAGCCATGCTTAAGTCCATCCAGATTCTCTTGTCCATAGCTGCTGCCCTCGACTACGAGATTTGGCAGATGGATGTCAAGACGGCTTTTCTGAATGGCTCTCTTGATGAGTCCATTTATATGGAACAACCAGACGGGTTCAAGGTCGCGGGTCAAGAGGGTAAGGTTTGTAAGCTACTAAAGTCTATTTATGGACTTAAGCAGGCTTCTCGTTCTTGGAACATAAGATTTGATCAAGTGATGAAGACTTATGGGTTCTCACAAAACGTGGATGAACCATGTGTTTACAAACACATTAAGGATGGGAAGGTGGTTTTTCTACTGCTCTATGTAGATGACATTCTGCTAATTGGCAATGACGTTGGGGCATTGTCATTGGTCAAATTATGGTTGATCAAGCAGTTTGACATGAAGGACTTGGGTGAGGCTAATTTTGTTCTCGGTATCCAGATCTTTCAGGATAGGAAAAACAAAATGGTAGCTTTGTCACAAGCCAGCTAAATAGATAAAATTCTCAAGAGGTTTGCAATGCAGGATTCCAAGAAAGGTGGGCAACCATCTAGGTCTGGAATTACTCTTTCTAAGAAAGACTCTCCAAAGTCTTATGAAGAAAGAGAATACATGAAGAAGGTGCCTTAAGCTTTGGTAGTGGATAGTCTCATGTATGCCATGCTTTGCACACGACCAGATATTAGCTATGCGGTCGGGATTGTAAGTCGATTTCAGGCGAATCCAAGACCGAACCATTGGGTTGCAGTAAAGCATATTTTCAAGTACCTGAGAAGGACTCGAGGGTATATGCTTGTGTATTCAGGTGAGGACTTAACTCCTCTAGGATACACTGATTCGGATTTTCAATCCTATCTGGATTCTAGGAAATCGACTTCGGAGTTTGTGTTTACTCTAGGAGGCGGTGCCATCAATTGGAGAAGTGCGAAGCAAGATTGCACTTCAGATTCAACGATGGAGGCTGAGTATGTGGCGGCTAGTGATGCTTCGAAAGAAGCAGTGTGGCTCCGCAAGTTCCTTGGGGATCTTGAGGTAGTTCCTGGTATGGATAAAGCGGTATCATTGTACTGTGATAACAGTACGGCGGTAGCTAATGCTAAGTAACCAAGATTTCACAAGAAGAGTAAGCATATTGATTAGAAGTATCATGTGATAAAGGACTTCATTGAGGGCGGGCATGTCACGGTGTGCAAGATCACGTCAGAGGACAATTTAGCTGATCCATTTATGAAGACACTTACTGGGAGAGTCTTCGAGAGGCATGTGGAAGCTATGGGGATGCGAAATTTGTTGTATTTACTCACTTAGTGCAAGTGGGAGATTGTTAGATATGTATGCCCTAAGGAGTAAAAATCTAATACGTTTTTTGTGACATTTTTATCAATAAAGAATTTATTCTTTTAATATATACCAAATCTTGTCCTCTTTACGTTCATATTTGTTGAATGTATGATAAGCAAACAGTAGTCTGAGACTGTCAGTCTAAACCTTAAGAATTGGGCATATGATGGACTGATTATGCGGAAGACACGATTCTTAAGTTAACCGTCTAAAACATATGATCTGCAATCGAGGGAATAAAGTTGGGCACTTTATTCATGTAATGATTGTTATGTTGTCTATATCCCCTTTGGGAGATGGTTTGTCTTGGCCATCAGAGTTGGACTCCGTGGATAGAAACATTGGCACGTTGTCATAGGTGACGATGTGTTGGATCGGGACATAAAGTGAATTGATTTGGATTAATAATTCTGTCTTGGCAAATCGATTCACTTTAGACAATCAATTGTATTGTATCTTAATCCTGAGATAAACAGTGGGTCCGTTGTCTCGACTTGTGTCTTTTGATGTACCAATGGGTGACTCCCACATCTCTATAGTGGTATGCATGCCAGTACGTTGGAAGCATGACTCTTGATAGCGTAGACTTGTTATTCATAGATATGGAATCCATAGCTCCTCTTTAGGAGTAATGATATGCTCTTATATACGTTGTCCTGTAATTGGAAAACTGGAGCGCTCAACCATTTGGATACATAGGTGTAACCGAATGGTATACTATCTTTGGATGGTAAGTTTTCTAATGGTGAGACAATGGAACGTAAGATAAAAATAATCGGGAAGGTAAGACAGAACTTGTCCTTAAGCCGATTATGGATGATCGTATGGGGATGCGATACACTATGATATGTCATGGAGACTTAGCTACACGAGCTTTGTAATTCTATAAAGTTTGAGAGTGCAGCTCCAAGCTTTTAGTGGAGTAGCGTTGGAGTTGATAATTGTGAAATGTATATCTGGGATATTGGGTTTCATAATTATTAGGTCCATTTTGGTCCCCTTTGCTAACTCACAAAGTCCTGTAACGACACAGCGTGCTTTTCCAATAATTGGTGACTTATGTCGGATTTATCATATTGGTTTAAAATTTGTAAGAATCATATAATTCATGTCTATTTATCGGTTGAATTAATTTTGTAAGAAATTAGTTCAAGATAAACTTGTTGAATTATTGCGATCAGATAATTCTTGTCTGTTTATCGGTTGTTTTAATTTTGGACAAATTAGAACAAGATAAACTTGTAGAATTATTGTGAATTGATTTATTTTCTTAAAGATGATTTTGATAAAGTTTGTTTTGATCAGATAGCTTCTCTATTGGGTTATTTGAATCAAAACTGAGACTTTATCCTTTAGAATCTCAGGTGGAAAATAAAAGATTCACGAAGATTTTTTTCTCAGGAGTTCGGCCTGCTGAATTGACCTGTTCGTCCTGCCGATCAGCGGGAGATAAGATTACGCGTTTTCACGCGGATCTTATCTGATATTGATCCGAACTTGATTCTGTTTCGAGTTTTTGAGACCTAATCTGATACGGATTGACCCCAGGACCAATAGCTATATAAAGGGAGTGAGTCTCATGATTTACTTAGATCAATTTGAGAGATTAAGAGTGATACTCTTCTAGTGAGCATCTGAAAACCTCCCTGAGAGCTTTTGTTCACAAATCACGAACACTAGCTTTGGGTTCTCTCTATTGGTTGGAAGGAGAGTCACCGGTGGAAGAGTTGTACATGTGAGCCCACACTCACTTCAGTTGTGGATAGAGAATAGCGAAAAAGACCAGTTGGTTGAGGCTCTTCTGGAACGTTACTTCTCTACACAGGTTGCGGAGGTTCTTCGGCACACTGAGGTTAGTAAGATCTGTCTAATTTATGCATATAGCATGTCAAACTTGTGTTTTGAAAATTACTCTGATGAAAAAAAATTTTAAAAATTCCGCTATGCACTTTGTTTCCAACATTTTAGTTTCTCAATCTTTAGCTCATGTTCTATTTGATACCGGTGCCACTCATTCCCTCATCTCGAGCACTTTTGTACATGCCTTGGGTTTAAAAATAGAGGAATTTAATGAGCCCTTGATGATTTCCTCACCTTTGGGGCGGGTGTGTGTAAACTGTATTTGTAAATCCTGCAAGATAGTGATTGGGGGTGAGACGCTGAAGAGTGATTTGATTGTAATCCCTATGAGATCATATGATGTAATCTTGGGAATGGACTGGTTGTCTAAATACAATGCTTTAGTTAACTGTCAACTTAGGAAAGTAACCCTAGTGTCTGATAGGGGGACGATGATCACTTACCAAGGTGGTAATGATCGGGTAATGAGTGAGCGACTCATGAAATCGTGTCTTAGAGGACAGAGGAATCTGGCTTGATATGCACTTCTCCTGGATCATGGAGAAGAGTCTAGTGCAATAAGGAGGGATGTAACGATACCGATGGTTGACGAATTTGGCGATGTTTCCCTGATGAATTGCTTGGATTACTGCCGCATCAAGAGATTGAGTTCAACATTGAGTTGTTTCCCAGGACCGCTCCAATCTCTGTAGCACTATATCGGATGGCACCGGCAGAAATGAAAGAACATAGGGTACAACTCTAGGAATTAGCAGATGACGGATATATTCGAAACAGTACATCGTCATGGGGCGTACCGGTTTTGTTCACCAAAAAGCATGACAGTACTCTCTGATTATGTATTGATTATCGGCAGCTAAATAGGGTTACTGTGAAGAATAAGTATCCACTACCTAGGATCGATGAGTTATTTGACCAGTTAGGAGGTTCCCGATATTTCTTGAAGATAGACTTGCAATTCGGATACCACTAGCTCAGGATTAGGGAGGAGGATATTCCCAAGACTGCCTTTAGGACTCGGTATGGGCACTTTGAGTTTCTAGTTATACCGTTTGGATTGACGAATGCCCCTACAGCTTTCATGGATTTGATGAATAGGATTTTCAGGCCTCTTTTGGACCAGTTCATGATTGCATTTATTGATGATATACTGATCTATTCCAAAACGTGGGAGGAGCATAAGCAGCACCTTAGGATCATGCTTCAGACCTGCGAGAACACCAGCTGTATACCAAAAAGGAAAAGTGTGAGTTCTGGTCAACTGAGGTTAAGTTTCTGAGACACATCATCTTCGAAAAGGGATTTCAGTATATCCGTCCAAGATTAAGGTTATAGTACCATGGGAACGACCAAGGAATGTGGCCGAAATCTATAGCTTCTAGGGACTTACAGGGTATTACAGGAAGTTCATGATGGATTTTTCTAAAATAACAGCTCCATTGACACGGTTGATCAGGAAAAATGCCAGGTTCGAATGGGATGAGGGTTGTGAGTATACTTTCCAAGAGTTAAAGGATCGGTTGACTACAGCTCTTGTATTGATCATTCCTAGCAATGATAAGCCTTATGAGGTCTACACTGATGCATCAGGACGAGGACTCGGGTGCGTGTTGATGCAGCATGGGCAAGTTGTAGCTTATGGATCGCGACAATTAAGGCCTCATGAACAGAACTATCCCACTCACGATTTAGAGCTCACGGCAGTAATTTATGCGTTGAAGATTTGGAGATGCTACTTGTATAGGGTAACTATTTAGGTTTTCTTGGACCATAAGAGCTTGAGGTATTTGTTCACGCAGAGGGATTTGAATCTGAGACAGCGGAGGTGGATGGAAAATAAGGAGGATTATGATTTCACGTTGCAGTATCATCTGGGTAAGGCCAACGTAGTCGCTGATGCGCTTAGCAGCAAGACTTTGGGATCTCTCGCATGTTTAGCACTCGAGGATTGGAGGAGAGACGCCACAGTGAGTAAGTATGGGTTGCAGTACTACGACGGTTGTGATTAGGTTTCAGTGTACCACATGGAATCAACTCCAGCTCTCGATTAGATGATAAATCGAACCAATGGCAGGATGAACATCTTCAGGGAATATGGACTAGATCTGGGAAGGAGAGAGTTTGAGGAATGGAGGATTCATATAGATAGGTCACTATACTTCAGGAAACACTTAGCAGTGCCCACGATCGAGGACGTGACGAAAGTCATGATGGACGAAGCTCATAGGTCTCAGTTTGCTATTCATCCGAGAAGCATAAAGATGTATTGCGACTTGAAGAGGCAATATTGGTGGAGAGCCATGAAGAAGGATGTCCAAGAGTATGTGGCTAAGTGCATGACTTGTCTCCAGGTGAAGTCTGAGCATCAAAAGCCTGGTGGTTAGCTTTAGCCGCTTCCCATTTAGGGGTGGAAATAGGAGCATGTCACGATGGATTTCCTCACTGGGTTGTTGAGGACGAAACAAAGGCATGACGCGATTTGGGTTATTATCGACTGGTTGACGTAGTCAGTGCATTTCATCCCTTTCAGATCGATGTGTTAGAGATGTTGGAAAAAGAGTTTTAAAAAGACTTCTAATAAGACGATTGTGGATTCGTGTCCCACCAGGCGTGCCATGAGACTTTTAAAAATTTTATATTAGAGTAATTTTCAAAACACAAGTTTGACATGCTATATGTATAAATTAACCAGATCTTACTAACCGTTGTGTGCCGAAGAACCTCTGCAATATGTGAAGAGAAATAACGTTCCAGAAGAGCCTCAACCAACTGGTCTTCTTTGCTATTCTCTATCCACGACCGGAGTAAGTGTGGGCTCACACGTACAGCTCTTCCACCGGTGACTAGACTTGCAACCAATCCAGAGAACCCAAAGCAAATGTTCGTGATTTGTGAACAAAAGCTCTCAGGGAGTTTTTCAGATTCTCACTTGCAGAGTATCACTCTTAATCTCTCAATTGATATGAGTAACCTGTGAGAATCACTCCCTATTTATAGAGGTTGGTCTTAGGGTCAATCCTTATCAGATTAAGTCTCAAAACTCATATTAAAATTAAATTTGGATCAATATCTGATAAGATCTGTGTGGAAACACGTGATCTTATCCTTCGCTGATCGACAGGACGAACCACCTGATCGGCAGGCCGAACAGCTCCCATCGACAGGCCAAACTGTCGAATAAAAAATCTCGCAAATCTTTTATTTTCCATCTGAGATTCTATAGCATAAAGTCTCAGTTTTAATTCAAATAACCCAATAGAGAAGTTATCTGATCAAAACAACTTTATCTAGATAATCTCTAAACAAATAAATCAATTCCCAATAATTCTACAAGTTTATCTTGATCTAATTTATCCATAATAGATCAACCGATAAACATACAAGAATTATCCGCTCCTTACAATTCAACAAGTTTATCTTGAATTAATTTTTTATCACAAAATTAATACAACCGATAAACAAACATGAATTATTTGATTCTTCCAAATTTTAACCAATCTGATAAATCCAACATAAGTCACCAATTATTAAAAAAGTACGTCGTGTCGTTACAGGATGTTGTGAGCTACCAAAGGGAACCAAATGGACCTATATAGTTCAAGCTCCTGATAATTATAAAACCCAATATCCTAGATATACATTTCATAATTATCAACTCCAACGTTACTCCACTAAAAGCTTGGAGCTGCACTCTCGAACTACATAGAATTACGAATCCCGTATAGCTAAGTCTTCATGACATATCATAGTGTATCGTATCCCCACATGATAATCCATAATCGGCTTAAGGACAAGTTCTGTCTTACCTTCTTGATTATTTTTATCTTACGTTCCATTATCTCACCATCAGAATGTTAGACATGTATGCCCTAAGGAGTAAAAATGTAATACATTTTTGGAGACATTTTTATCAATAAAGAATTTATTCATTTATATATACCAAATCTTGTCCTCTTTACATTCATATTTGTCGAATGTATGATAAGCAAATAGTAGTTTGAGACTGTCAATCTAAACCTTAAGAATTGGGCATATGATGGACTGATTATGCGGAAGACACGATTCTTAAGGTGACGGTCTAAAACATATGATCCGCAATCGAGGGAATAAAGTTGGGCGCTTTATTCATGTAAAGATTGTTATGTTGTCTATATCCCTTATGGGAGATGGTTTGTCTTGACCATCGTAGTTGGACTCCGTGAATAGAAACATTGGCACGTTGTCATAGGTGACGATGTGTTGGATCGGGACATAAAGTGAATTGATTTGGATTAATAATTTTGTCTTGGCAAATTGATTCACTTTAGACAATCATTTGTATTGTATCATAATCCTGAGATGAATAGTGGGCCCGTTGTCTCGACTTGCGTCTTTTGATGTGCCAAAGGGTGACACCTACATCTCAATAATGGTATGCATGCCGGTACGTTGGAGGCATGACTCTTGACAGCGTAGACTTGTTATTCATAGATATGGAATCCATAGCTCTTCTTTAGGAGTAATGATATCCTCTTATATGCGTTGTCCTGTAATTGAAAAACTGGAGCGCTCAACCATTTGGATACATAGGTGTAACCGAATGGTATACTATCTTTGGATGGTAAGTTTTCTAATGGTGAGACAATGGAGCGTAAGATAAAAATAATCGAGAAGGTAAGATAGAACTTGTCCTTAAGCCAATTATGGATGATCATATGGGGATACGATACACTATGATATGTCATGGAGACTTGGCTATACGAGCTTCGTAATTCTATAAAGTTCGAGAGTGCAGCTCCAAGCTTTTAGTGGAGTAGCGTTGGAGTTGATAATTGTGAAATGTATATCTGGGATATTGGGTTTCATAATTATCATGAGCTTAAACTTTATAGGTCCATTTTGGTCCCCTTTGCTAGCTCACAAAATCATGTAAGGACACGACGTGCTTTTCCAATAATTGGTGACTTATGTCGGATTTATCAGATTGGTTTAAAATTTGTAAGAATCAAATAATTCATGTCTGTTATCGGTTGAATTAATTTTGTAAGAAATTAGTTCAAGATAAACTTGTTGAATTATTGCGATCAGATAATTCTTGTCTGTTTATCAGTTGTTTTAATTTTGGACAAATTAGATCAAGATAAACTTGTAGAATTATTGTGAATTGATTTATTTTCTTAGAGATTATCTTGATAAAGTTTTTTTTGATCAGATAACTTTTCTATTGGGTTATTTGAATCAAAACTGAGACTTTATCCTTTAGAATCTTGAGTGAAAAATAAAAGATTCGCGGAGATTTTTTCTCCAGAGTTCGGCCTGTAGGATGACGTGTTCGGCCTGCCAATGGGGCCTGTTCGGCCTGCCGAGCAGGCTGTTTGGCCTGCCGATCAGCGAGAGATAAGATTACACGTTTTCACGCGGATCTTATCAGATATTGATCCAAAGTTGATTCTGTTTCGAGTTTTTGAGAGCTAATCTGATATGGACTGACCCCAGGACCAATAGCTATAAAAAGGGAGTGAGTCTCATGATTTACTCAGATCAATTTGAGAGATTAAGAGTGATACTCTTCTAGTGAGCATCTGAAAACTCCCTGAGAGCTTTTGTTCACAAATCACGAACACTAGCTTTGGGTTCCCTCTATTGGTTGGAAGGAGAGTCACCAGTGAAAGAGTTGTACGTGTAAGCCCACACTCACTCCGGTTGTGGATAGAGAATAGCGAAGAAGACCAGTTGGTTGAGGCTCTTTTGGAACGTTACTTCTCCACACAGGTTACGGAGGTTCTTCGGCACACAGAGGTTAGTAAGATCTGTCTAATTTATACATATAACATGTCAAACTTGTGTTTTGGAAATTACTCTGATGAAAATTTTTTTAAAAAAATTCTGCTACGCACATTGTTTCCAACAATTGGTATCAGCGCCATGGTTTTTACATAAATTTGCAAGTTTGTGATCATGTTATATGCATAAATTTTGTTATCTTAATCTATCCTATGCTTGAATTGAATTTTATAGAGAGATGGCACTCTAGGTTTCTATATAATATATATATTGTCATGGATTATGTGGTGAATGTTTATTAATTAATTATGGTTGATTAAATCATTGTTTAATTATTAATTAATTAATTAATTCATACCGGTTATGGTTCCTTAGAGGTTGGAATGTGTATCTAGGTTTTTCATGTAATTAGATGGCGGACTATCATCTTCGTCTAGGAATTGTTATTTAATTTTAAATTTGTAAGAATTTTGTAATTAAATGATTATTCGGATAAGACGGAATGAGCAGTCGGATCTTAAAGATAGATGATGGTGCCTCCAGGTATTTCCTGAGTCTCTAATTTTATCTTAAAGATAGATGATGGAGTGCTCAACCATTTGGATACATAGGTGTAACCGAATGGTATACTATCTTTAGATGGTAAGTTTTCTAATGGTGAGACAATAGAACATAAGATAAAAATAATCGGGAAGGTAAGACAGAACTTGTCCTTAAGCCGATTATGGATGATCATATGGGGATACGATACACTATGATATGTTATGGAGACTTGGCTATACAAACCTTACCCTCTTGACCTGTGACCTTGAACCCATCTGGTTGTTCCATATAAATGGACTCATCAAGATAGCCATTCAAAAAGGCCGTCTTGACATCCATCTGCCAAATCTCGTAGTCGAGAGCAGCAGCTATGGACAAGAGAATCCAAATGGACTTAAGCATGGCTACAGGCGAAAAGGTTTCCTCATAATCGATTCCTTCCTTTTGTGTATAACCCTTAGCTACCAGTCTAGCCTTAAAGGTTTTGACCTTTCCATCCACTCCTCTTTTTCTCTTGTAGATCCACTTACACCCTATGGGTTTTACCCATCGGGAAGATCCATAAGCTCCTAGACTTGATTAATCTCCATAGATTTAATTTCTGTGTTCATGGCCTCTATCCAGAGTTTTGAATCAACAACCTCCATAGCTTTTGCGTAAGTATAAGGATCCCTTTCGTGTTCATCCCGTTCAGCCAAGAAGACCTCCCCATTGAACATATACCTTTCAGGTTGATGCCCGATCCTCCCACTACGTCGAAGCCCCTAAGGTTGTTGTTCAAGTTTGTTTGGTTTTTCTACACTGATCGGAATGGTTTCATTTCGAACCTTCGGAGTGATCGGATCACTCCTTAACTCCTCAAGCACCACTTTTCTTCAAGGTTTAAAGTCGTCCATGTAGCTCTTCTCAAGGAAAGTTGCATTAGTTGAAACCAAGACTTTATTTTCCTTTGGGTTATAAAAATTACCCCCTTTAGTCCCTTTTGGATATCCTACAAACACGTAAACTTCTAAACGTGCTTCCAACTTATTCGAATCCTTAAACAGGACATAAGCAGAACATCCCCATATGCAAATATGGTTTAAGGATGTCTTCCTACTCGTCCACAACTCGTGAGGAGTTTTAGGGACCGATTTTGAAGGCACATTGTTCAAAAGATAACATGCGGTTTGTAGTGCATATCCCCAAAAGGATAAAAGCAATGATGAATAACTCATCATGGACCTAATCATGTCCAACAAAGTCCTACTTCTTCTCCCTGCTACGCCATTCTACTGTGGAGTTCCTGGTGTAGTCAAATGGGATAAAATCTCATTCTCTAATAAGTGTTCTAAGAACTCATCAGAAAGGTATTCCCCACCTTGATTCGATCGAAGTGCCTTTATGGGTCTATCCAATTGCTTTTCCACTTCAGTCTGAAACTCCCTAAACTTGTCAAAAGTTTTACTTTTGTGGTGCATTAGGTACACATACCCATATCTTGAGTAATCGTCAATAAAAGTAACAAAGTACTCATACCCTCCTCGTGCCCGGATGTTCATCGATCCGCAAACATCACTATGCACAAGTTCTAGAACCCCTTCGGCTCTAGTGCCCTTAGACCCGAATGGTCTTTTGGTCATTTTACCCTCCAAACAAGATTCATATTGAGGTATAGATTCCACCTTTAACTGACTTAAAGGTCCATCCCTTACCAACCTTTGAATCCTATTCAGGTTAATATGACCAAGGCGCAAATGCCAAAGATAAGTCTTATTAGAGTGAGAAGTTTTAAGTCTTTTAGAGTTATTATCAATCATCTCAGCATTAGCAATAAGTCCATCTTCGGTTTGATAAAATATAGATTATTTTGCATCCATCCAGAACAGATAAACGATTTTTTTTTACGAATCACCACTTTATCATTAAAAGAAACCAAGTAGGAGTCTTTAAATAAACAAGCTACAAAAATTAAATTCCTTTTAAATTTAGGAATATAAAAACAATCTTACAAACATAAATTCCTATAATTATCAAAATAAAGATGGACATCTCCCAGTGCTTCCGTAGAGACCAAGGATCCATCTATCATCCGAAGCGTGAAGTCTTCATGCAACAGACTTCTTGTTTCTTTGAACCCCTGCAGAGAAACACAAACATGATTAGTTGCACCGGAATCTATGACCCAGATGTCACTAGATTCCTCAACCAAAAAAGTTTCTAAATACAGAAGATCACACCTACCTCCTTTGGAAAGGAAGTCCTTACAATGCTTCTTGATATGCCCGACCTTTCCACAGAAGAAGCACTTAAGTTTCTTTGGGTTCTTCTTCTTCTTCTTCTTGCTCTTGGTAGTAGCAGGAATAGAAGACTTCCTGTTCTTGGCTCGTTGCTTCTTTCCATTCCTAGAGTTAGGATTGGAACCAGAAGCAACTACCATATTGGCCTCACCACCCGCAGGAGACTCTCTGATCAACAGTTTGTACTCCTGTAACTGTTTCATCAGTTCTGTTAAGGTCATATCCCATCTATTGCTTAAATTAAAAGTAGCTCTGAATAGAATGAATTCCTTAGATAGAGTCTCAAAGACCATAGTCATCTGAGTTTCAGCATCGATGTCAGCTCCATTAGTTTGAGCCTCAGCGAGGTAACCCATGACCAACATCATATGCTCCTTTATAGATGTCCCCAGCCTCTGTCTACAGTTTAGAAGTTTCCGAAGCGCCCTTATCACTTTGTTATGGCCTGGCCTCCAAACATATCCTCAAGATTATCCAAGATCTATTGCACGTTGTTCAAGCTAGCCATAACATAGTAGCGAGCCTGATCATTAGCATCTTTCCAGCGATCATACGCTTGGAATTGCTCATTACTTGAGTCTCCCATAGGCTCAAGTGGACAAGGAATTGTCTGTACATATTTCAGTTTCTCAAAAGATAGGACGATATCCAAGTTCCGTTTCCAATCATTATAGTTCTCATCGGTTAATAGGTTTTTGTCAAGTATCAATGATAAGCAAACATATGATAATAATTTAGTAAGATAACACAATCATGTAAAAATCATACAAATATGTTTATGTGTCAAAACCTTGAAAATATCACAACCTTACAACGATAATTCCCAACTCAAAATTCAACAAGCTCCTAGGGGAGTCATGCCAAATTCAATCAGAAACACGGATCCTCTCCTGATTAATATATGCCATCCAGGACCCGTATGTTCCAGTATATATTAGTAATCGTTTCTTTGGCCATTAATTTTATTAACAGAGCTCCTAGGGGAGGTTAATAATAAAGTTAACATGAGTGTATAACTATCGTTTCAATATTTTATCCATGATTTATAATCATCACCTAAGGGTGTGCAACCATAAATCATGCTAAAATATCTTATCCTCTCAGAGATCCAATCTAGTACATGATAGAAATCCCTTCCTAGGGGTCGGGACCCCATGTTCTGCCTATGGACCAACGATGGAGGCCTTAGGTTCTCTCTTTGAAAACCTTCTCCCACTCAATCTTTTGAAATCAAGGTTTTATTTTAAGAAAATGCATGAACAATTTTAATACGAGCGGCACTTCCTATTCTATATGACATGTTATCAATATTCATGGCAAATCATATTATAATGCAGACAAGCAAAGCTGCAAGCAAAATAATATATAACTGTAATATTATGGCTCCACCCTAGAGAATAGAACACTAAGATTACAAGAGAATAATAGAGACATATTATCGATTCTTCATCCTTGAATCCTCAAGTTGTATCCTTCTTCAAGTAATTTCATCTTCAAGTCTTCAATCTTGTATGAATTGAACACTTCATATTTCTGGTCATATCCAAATTTATTGTTTCTCAGAATTGTCCCAAAAATAAAATTAAAGCTGCATCGAAAAAACTATACCTTTTTTTGGAAATTTTTTAGCTCTCGGTCGGCAGGCCTATCTGGGTGATGGGCTTGCCAGTCATGTTTCATCGGCCTGTCGATTTGGAAGATCAGCTTGCCGACTCATGAAAGTTCAGCCTGCCAAACTAGAAGTTCGGCTTGCCGACAAAGCCACCTGATTTCTGCTCCACCGACGGCCTATCGAACCACAAGTCTAACCTGCCGATCTGCTATTATCGGCCTGTCGAACTGTGAGGTTCGGCATGCCGACTGAGCAGAAATCTCCATTCTAGAAAATACAATTTTAAATGCAATTCATCAATTTTATTTTCAACAATTCAAAAACATAAAATTAGAGACTCATGAAATACCTGGGAGCATCATCATCAATCTTCTAGATACGTTTTCTCTGAATAATTATTTAATTACAAAATTCTTACAAATTTAAAAAACTAAATAATAATTCCTAGACGGAGATGATAGTCTGCCATCTAATTACATGAAAAAACTTGATACACATTCTAACCTCTAAGGAACCATAACTGGTATAAATTAATTAATTAATAAATAATTAAATAACGATTTAATCAACCATAATTATTTAATAACATTCACCACATAATCCATGACAACATATATAATATATAGAAACCTAGAGTGCCAACTTTCTATAAAATTAAATTCAAGCATAGGAGAGATTAAGATCACAAAATTTATACATATAACATGATCATAAACTCGTAAATTTATGTAAAAACCATGCCTCTGATATCAATTGTTGGAAAAAGAGTACGCAGCGGAATTTTAAAAATTTTATATTAGAGTAATTTCCAAAATACAAGTTTGACATGCTATATGTATAAATTAACCAGATCTTACTAACCTTTATGTGTTGAAGAACCTCCGCAATCTGTGAAGAGAAATAATGTTCCAAAAGAGCCTCAATCAACTGGTCTTCTTTGCTATTCTCTATCCACAACCGGAGTGAGTGTGGGCTCACACGTACAACTCTTACACCGGTAACTCTCCTTCCAACCAATCGAGAGAACCCGAAGCAAATGTTCATGATTCGTGAACAAAAGCTCTTAGGGAGTTTTTTAGATTCTCACTTGCAGAGTATCACTCTTAATCTCTCAATTGATCTGAGTAACTTGTGTGAATCACTCCCTATTTATAGAGGTTGGTCCTAGGGTCAGTCCTTATTAGATTAAGTCTCAAAACTCATATCAGAATCAAATTCAGATCAATATCTGATAAGATCTGTGTTGAAACGCATGATCTTATCCTTCACTGATCAGCAGGCTGAGCCACCTAATCGGCAGGCCGAACAGGTCCCATTGGCAGGCCAAACACGTCCATCGACAAGCCAAACTACCGAATAAAAAATCTCATGAATCTTTTATTTTCCACCCAAAATTCTATAGGATAAAGTCTCAGTTTTAATTCAAATAACCCAATAGAGACATTATATGATCAAAACAACTTTATCTAGATAATCTCTAATAAAATAATTCAATTCTCAATAATTCTACAAGTTTATCTTGATCTAATTTATCCAAAATAGATCAACCGATCAACAGGCAAGAATTATCTAATCCTTACAATTCAACTAGTTTATCTTGAATTAATTTTTTTATCACAAAATTAATAAAACTGATAAACAGACATGAATTATTTGATCCTTCCAAATTTTAACCAATCTGATAAATCCAACATAAGTCACCAATTATTAAAAAAGCATGTCGTGTCGTTACAGGATGTTGTGAGCTAGCAAAGGGGACCAAATAGACCTATATAGTTCAAGCTCCCGATAATTATGAAACCCACTATCCCAGATATACATTTCATAATTATCAACGCTACTCCACTAAAAGCTTGGAGCTGCACTCTCGAACTACATAGAATTACGAAGCCCGCATAGCTAAGTCTCCATGACATATCATAGTGTATCGTATCCCCATATGTAATCCATAATCAGCTTAAGGACAAGTTCTGTCTTACCTTCTCGATTATTTTTATCCTAGGTTCCATTATCTCACCATCAGAAAACTTACCATCCAATGACAGTATAACGTTCGGTTACACCTATGTATCTAAATGGTTGAGCGCTCCAGTTTTTCAATTACAAGATAACGCATATAAGAGGATATCATTACTCCTAAAGAGGAGCTATGGATTCTTTATCTATGAATAACAATTCTACACCATCAAGAGTCATGCCACTAACGTACCGGCATGCATACCACTATTAAGATGTGGGTGTCACCCTTTGGTACATCAAAAGACACAAGTCAAGACAACGGGCCCACTATTCATCTTAGAATTAAGATACAACACAAATGATTGTCTAAAGTGAATCGATTTGTGAAGACATAATTATTAATCCAAATCAATTCACTTTATGTCTCGATCCAACACATCGTCACCTATGACAATGTGCCAATGTTTCTATTCACGGAGTCCACCTCCGATGGTCAAGACAAACCATCTCCCAAAAGGGATATAGACAACATAACAATCTTTGCATGAATAAAGCGCCCAACTTTATTCCCTCGATTACGGATCGTATGATTTAGACCATCACCTTAAGAATCGTGTCTTCCGCATAATCCGTCCATCATATGCCCAATTCTTAAGGTTTAGACCGATAGTCTCAGACTATTATTTGCTTAACATACATTCAATAAATATGAACGTAAAGAGGACAAGATTTGATATATTAATAATAATAAATAAATTCTTTATTGATAAAAATGTCTCCAAAAACTGTTGGAAACAAAGTGCGCAGCGGAATTTTAAAAAATTTTCAACAAAGTTATTTCCAAAACACAAGTTTGACATGTTATATGTATAAATTAGACAGATCTTACTAACCTTTGTGTGAAGAACCTCCGCAACCTATGTAGAGAAGTAATGTTCCAGAAGAGCCTCAACCAACTGGTCTTCTTTGCTATTCTCTATCCACAACCGGAGTGAGTGTGGGCTCACACGTACAGCTCTTCCACCGGTGACTCTCCTTCCAACCAATAGAGAGAACCCAAAGCTAGTGTTCGTGATTTGTGAACAAAAGCTCTCAAGGAGTTTTCAGACACTCATTAGAAGAGTATCACTCTTAATCGCTCGATTGATCTAAGTAAATCATGAGACTTACTCCCTTTTTATAGCCGTTGGTCCTAGGGTCAGTCCTTATCAGATTAGGTCTCAAAAACTTGAAACAGAATCAAGTTCGGATCAATATCTGATAAGATCCGCGTGAAAACGTATAATCTTATCTCTCGTTGATCGACAGGCCGAACTCCCGAGAAAAAATATCCGCGAATCTTTTATTTTTCACCCGAGATTCTAAAAAATAAAGTCTCAGTTTTGATTCAAATAACCCAATAGAGAAGATATCTGATCAAAAGAAACTTTATCAAGATAATCTCTAAGAAAATAAATCAATTCACAACAATTCTATAAGTTTATCTAGATCTAATTTATCCAAAATTAAATCAACTGATAAACAGACAAGAATTATCTGATCCAATAATTCAACAAGTTTATCTTCAATTAATTTTATTACAAAATTAATTCAACTAATAAACATACATGAATTATTTGATTCTTACAAATTTTAAACCAATCCGATAAATTCAACATAAGTCACCAATTATTGGAAAAGAACTCCGTGTCGTTACAAGATTTTGTGAGCTAGCAATGGGCACCAAAATGGACCTATAAAGTTCAAGCTCATGACAATTATGAAACCCAATATCCCAGATATACATTTCACAATTATCAACTCCAATGCTACTCCACTAAAAGCTTGGAGCTGCACTCTCGAACTTTATAGAATTACGAAGCTTGTGTAGCTAAGTCTCCATGACGTATCATAGTGTATCGTATCCCCATATGATCATCCATAATCGGCTTAAGGACAAGTTCTGTCTGATATTTTTATCTTACGTTCCATTGTCTCACCATTAGAAAACTTACCATCCAAAGATAGTGCACCATTCGGTTACACCTATGTATCCAAATGGTTGAGCGCTCCAATTTTTTCAATTACAGGACAACACATTTAAGAGGATATCATTACTCCTAAAGAGAAGCTATGGATTCCATATCTATGAATAACAAGTCTACGCTATCAAGAGTCATGCCTCCAACGTACCGGCATGCATACCACTATAGAGATGTGGGAGTCACCCATTGGTACATCAAAAGACACAAGTCGAGATAACGGGCAACGGGCCCACTATTCATCTCAGGATTAAGATACAATACAAATGACTGTCTAAAGTGAATCGATTTTTCGAGACAGAATTATTAATCCAAATCAATTCACTTTATGTCCCGATCCAACACATCATCACCTATGACAACGTCCCAATGTTTCTATTCACGGAGTCCAACTCCGATGGTCAAGACAAACCATCTCCCATAAGGGATATAGACAACATAACAATCTTTACATGAATAAAGCACCCAACTTTATTCCCTCGATTGTGGATCATATGTTTTAGACAGTCACCTTAAGAATCGTGTCTTCCGCATAATCAGTCCATCATATGCCCAATTCTTAAGGTTTAGACTGACAGTCTCAGACTATTGTTTGCTTATCATACATTCAACAAACATGAATGTAAAGAGGACATGATTTGGTATATATATATAAAAGAATAAATTCTTTATTGATAAAATGTCTCCAAAAACATATTACATTTTTACTCCTTAGGGCATACATGTCTAACAATCTCCCACTCGCACTAAGTGAGTAAATACAGCAAATTTCGCATCCCCATAGCTTCCACATGCCTCTCAAAGACTCTCCCAGTAAGTGTCTTCGTAAATGGATCAGCTAAATTGTCCTCTGACGCGATCTTGCACACCGTGACATGCCCTCCCTCAACGAAGTCCTTTATCACATGGTACTTTCAATCAATATGCTTACTCTTCTTGTGAAATCTTGGTTCCTTAGCATTAGCTACCGCTGCATTGTTATCACAGTACAGTGATACCACTTTATCCATACCAAGAACTACTTCAAGATCCCCAAGGAACTTGCGGAGCCACACTGCTTCTTTCGAAGCATCACTAGCCGCCACATACTCGGCCTCCATCGTTGAATCCAAAGTGCAATCTTGCTTCGCACTTCTCCAACTGATGGCACCGCCACCCAGAGTAAACATAAACCCCGAAGTCGATTTCCTAGAATCCAGACAGGATTGAAAATCCAAATCAGTGTATCCTAGAGGAGTCAAGTCCTCACCCGAATACACAAGCATATACCCTCGAGTCCTTCTCAGGTACTTGAAAATATGCTCACCGCAACCCAATAGTTCGGTCCTGGATCCGCCTGAAATCGACTTACAATCTCGACCGCATAGCTAATATCCGGTAGTGTGCAAAGCAAGGCATACATGAGAATGATCGAGACATTTATGCAGACAAGCAAAGCAATCAAGCAAAGCTACAAGCAAAATAATAATAACCGTCATATTATGGTTCCACCCTAGAGAATAGAAAAATCTAAGATTACAAGAGAATGATCGAGACATTTATCGATTCTTCATCCTTGAATCCTCAAGCTATATCCTTCTTCATCCCATCTTCAAGTCTTCAATCCCGTATGTATCAAATACTTCATATTTCCGATCATATCCAATTTTAATGTTTCTCAGAATCGTCCCAAAAATAAAATTAAAACTGCAACCAAAAAATTGCACCTTTTTCTAGACATTTGGCAGCCCACTATCGGCCTACCGGACCACACGTCCAGCCTACAGATCTGTGACCTTCGGCCTGCCGAACTGTGATGTCCGGCATGCCGACCGAGCAGAAAAACTTATTCCAAAAAATACAACTTTAATGCAATTCATCAATTTTATTTTCAACAATTCAAAAACATAAAATTAGAGACTCAGGAAATACATGGGGGGCGCCATCATCATTCTTCTAGATCCGTCTTCTCTAAATAATTATTTAATTACAAAAATTCTTACAAATTTAAAATTAAATAACAATTCCTAGACGGGGATGATAGTCCGCCATCTAATTACATGAAAAACCTAGATGCATATTCTAACCTCTAAGGAACCATAACCGGTATTAATTAATTAATAAATAAATAAACAACGATTTAATCAACCATAATTAATTAATAAACATTTACCACATAATCCATGACAACATTCATATTATATAGAAACCTAGAGTGCCATCTCTCTATAAAATTCAATTCAAGCATAGGAGAGATAAAGATCACAAAATTTATGCATATAACATGATCACAAACTTGTAAATTTATGTAAAAACTATGTCTCTGATACCAATTGTTGGAAACAAAGTGCACAGCAGAATTTTAAAAAATTTTCAACAGAGTTATTTCCAAAACACAAGTTTGACATGTTATATGTATAAATTAGACAGATCTTACTAACCTTTGTGTGAAGAACCTCTGCAACTTGTGTAGAGAAGTAATGTTCCAGAAGAGCCTCAACCAACTGGTCTTCTTCGCTATTCTCTATCCACAACTAGAGTGAGTGCGGGTTCACACGTACAGCTCTTCCACCGGTGACTCTCCTTCCAACCAATGGAGAGAACCCAAAGCTAGTGTTCGTGATTTGTGAACAAAAGCTCTCAGGGAGTTTTCAGATGCTCACTAGAAGAGTATCACTCTTAATCGCTCGATTGATCTAAGTAAATCATGAGACTCACTCCCTTTTTATAGCCATTGGTCCTGGGGTCAGTCCTTATCAGATTAGGTCTCAAAAACTCGAAACAGAATCAAGTTCGGATTAATATCTGATAAGATCCACGTGAAAATGTGTAATCTTATCTCCCGTTGATAGGCAGGCTGAACAATCTGATCGACAGGCCGAACAGGCCAGTTTGGCAGGACGAACTCCCGAGAAAAAATCTCTACGAATCTTTTATTTTTCACCCGAGATTCTAAAGGATAAAGTCTCAGTTTTCATTCAAATAACCCAATAGAGAAGATATCTGATCAAAACAAACTTTATCAAGATAATCTCTAAGAAAATAAATCAATTCACAATAATTCTACAAGTTTATCTTGATCTAATTTATCCAAAATTAAATCAACCGATAAACAGACAAGAATTATCTGATCCAATAATTCAACAAGTTTATCTTAAATTAATTTTATTACAAAATTAATTCAACCAATAAACAGACATGAATTATTTGATTCTTATAAATTTTAAGCCAATCCGATAAATTTGACATAAGTAACCAATTATTGAAAAAGCACGCCGTGTCGTTACAGGATTTTGTGAGCTAGCAAAGGGGACCAAAATAGACCTATAAAGTTCAAGCTCATGACAATTATGAAACCCAATATCCCAGATATACATTTCACAATTATCAACTCCAACGCTACTCCACTAAAAGCTTGGAGCTGCACTCTCGAACTTTATAGAATTACGAAGCTCGTGTAGCTAAGTCTCCATGACATATCATAGTGTATCGTATCCCCATATGATCATCTATAATCGGCTTAAGGACAAGTTTTGTCTTACCTTCCCGATTATTTTTATCTTACGTTCCATTGTCTCACCATTAGAAAACTTACCATCCAAAGATAGTATACCATTCGGTTACACCTATGTATCCAAATGGTTGAGCGCTCCAGTTTTTCCAATTACAGGACAACGCATATAAGAGGATATCATTACTCCTAAAGAGGAGCTATGGATTTCATATCTATGAATAACAAGTCTACGCTATCAAGAGTCATGCCTCCAACGTACCGGCATGCATACCACTATAGAGATGTGGGAGTCACCCATTGGTACATCAAAAGACACAAGTCGAGACAACGGGCCCACTATTCATCTCAGGATTAAGATACAATACAAATGATTGTCTAAAGTGAATCGATTTGCTGAGACAAAATTATTAATCCAAATCAATTCACTTTATGTCCCGATCCAACACATCGTCACCTATGACAACATGCCAATGTTTCTATTCACGGAGTCCAACTCTGATGGTCAAGACAAACCATCTCCCATAAGGGATATAGACAACATAACAATCTTTACATGAATAAAGCACCCAACTTTATTCCCTCGATTGCGGATATATGTTTTAGACCGTCACCTTAAGAATCGTGTCTTCCACATAATCAGTTCATCATATGCTCAATTCTTAAGGTTTAGACTGACAGTCTCAGACTACTGTTTGCTTATCATACATTCAACAAACATAAACGTAAAGAGGACATGATTTGGTATATATATATAAAAAGAATAAATTCTTTATTGATAAAAATGTCTCCAAAAACATATTACATTTTTACTTCTTAGGGCATACATGTCTAACAAAAACATATTACATTTTTACTCCTTAGGGCATACATGTCTAACACGAGACGTGTTTTAGGAGAGTTGTATTTGCATAATATAGTGAGGTTGCATGGAGTTTCTTTGTCCATCACTTCTGATTGAGACACTCGGTTTAAGGCCAAGTATTGGAGGAGTTTTCAAGAGGCTTTGCGTACAAACTTGAACTTTAGCACGGCCTTTCATCCCCAGACCGACGGGTAGTCTAAGCAGGTTATTCAGATCCTTGAGGATATGCTACGTGCGTGTGTCTTAGATTTTGGCGAGAATTGGAAGAAATATTTACATTTAGTGAAATTAGCATACAATAATAGTTATCAGGCGAGCATCAGGATGGCACCATTCGAAGCACTTTATGGGTAGCCATGTCGTTCGCTAGTGTGTTGGGCAAAGCCAAAAGATAGAGTTATTTTTGGACCCGATGAGATTCGTGATAGCAACGAGAAAGTCACTGTGATCCATAATCGGTTGAGGGCTGCCTAGAGTAAGCAGAAGAGCTACGTAGAGAGGAGACATCAGCCTTTGGAGTTTGAGGTAGGGGATTTTGTTCTCCTAAAAGTTTCACCATGCAAAGGCATAACGTGTTTTGGCGTAAGTGGGAAACTTCCGCCAAGGTACATCAGACCATTCAAGATTACCCAGCCATAGGTGTGGTCGCTTATCGTCTTGATCTTCCTCCCAACTTTCTCACATTCACGATGTGTTTCATGTGTCTATGCTTCGGAAATGTCTGCCTGAACCGAGCAAGATCATCTCATTCATGATGTGCAAGTTCAGGAAGACACAACTTACGAGATGGTGCCAATTCAAATTATTGATCAAAAAGTGATAAGCTTACGACATCGTGAAATACCCCTAGTGAAAGTCATGAGGCAGCATCACGGAGCTGATGAAGCGACTTGAGAATTAGAGTCGACTATGAGAGAGTTGTACCCTCATTTGTTCTGTTTTTAATTCGACTTCTGATTTCGGGGATGAATTTTATTTAAGGGTAGAGAGTTTTAACGCCCAGAAAATTTGATCAAACATAATTGGTGTTTAGATGGTGGATTAGTATGCTTTGATATAAATTTGAATATAATTTAAGTATTTTATGGTATTTTAAATTTGTCCCATTTTTAATTATTTTTGTATGTCATTTTGAATTTTAAAACAAAATAATTTGTCAAATGCCTAGTATTTCTCGATTTCAAAACTTTGTGCTGGAAACACGGTTTTGCTTCCCTCACTTTTCTATTTATTTCCCTCCTTCACTCTCCCTCTCACTCATTCTCTCAGTCTCCCTCTCTCTTCTTTCCCTCTCTCCCACGCTGCCCTATCTCTTTCTCTTCCTTTCTTCATTTTGATTTTGAATCTTTGAGTTTGGGCTTGATTCTTAGCTGGATTGGGAGGTGAGGAACACGATTTGGGCTTCCATAAACCGATTTAAAGCTTCGATTCAATGTTAGTTTCATTGTTTTTCAAATTTTAAATTTTTGTTTCAAATTTTTCAATTTCTCTAAAATGTTGTAATCGGAGTTCCTTGAGCTTAGGAAACCTCTAATCTAAGTGGTAGGACTTAAATCATTCAAAATCTAGGCTTGATTTCATGAGATTTGGATTAAATCAAGTTCTCCCATTTTTCTCCATTTTCGAATTTCCTTGAAAATTCCTATTTAAATCTTGTTTAAATGTGCCCTACTATGTTTGTTTATCATCTATGATCATTATATATGCTCTGGGACTTGGAAAAAAATAGGTTTTGATATGATTTTGGGCTTGGGGTCGAGAATCGAAGCCTTGGACCTCTCATGTTTTTCCAGTTCGGCAGGCCGAACAAAAATATTCTGCAAGCCGGATTCATCAGGTCGGCAAGCCAAACCTAGGCCAGTTCGGTAGGGCGGTCCTGGTTGGTCGGCAGGCCAAACTGTGGAGTTCAGTAGGCCAGACCTGGGGTTCCGATAGGCTGACCGAACCTTGTGAAAAATGACCTTTTTTGCTAGTTTTCACTATTTAAGACTCAGATCAAGATTCTGACCTCATAAAATGATTTTGTGAGTACTAAAAGCATACTAAAACACCATGAGATAGCTTAAGGATTTAGAATATCTTAAGCTAGGAATTGATAGACTTAGTTTCTATTTAAGGTTGTTCGTGATTCCGTAGAGCTAACGTATAGTGGATCGGGACTACGGTATTGGACATTGGTACGGATATCAAGGTAAGACTTCTATCCCTTCTCCTTGGTAGCCATGTTTTAAAAAGGGATTTGACCATAAAGCCTTTTATGTTTTTTTTCAAGAAATGAAGTTTATCACTTATTTTCATTATTGGCTAAATAATGGATGATAATAATGAATGTAATGAGAACATTCGGTAAAAAGAAACATGATAATAATGTGACACTGGAAGCGTGTCACGCCCCGGAGTACGGGAGGTGACGTGGCGAAATATTTAGATTAATTAAAAGAAAATTTAATTAAAAACCGAGAGTTTGAGAATCCAATTAAGTAAGAAATAAAGAGATTTTCCACCACATTTTATAAAAGAATTTAAAATCATTAAACAAATAACAATAATTGAATAAAAACCGCGAATATGGGTTCCACAACCCACAACTTGTGCACACGCATGGATCTGACAATATCACAAATACAATTACAGTCCAAGTACAAATAAAGTTAAGTCTTACATGCCTTGATTAATAAATACAGAATGTAAATAAATTCTCCTATTGCTCCTGAGTTCGGTCCGAAGAATCTTCTCCAAACCTAAATGGGAAACCACCTAGAAGGGGGGAATTTAAAACAGATAAAACGTGAGCGAAAGGCTCAGTAGGACTAAGTTTTGTAAAATAATTTAATGCAAAGAAACATAACATTATCAGGAGTTATACAGAAAGGGAACTTGAATAAATAAATAAATAAATTGAGTAGAACCGTTCTGACACAGAACAGTTTACTCGTCAAATCAAAACACCAGTTTACTTTTACCTAGGCAAACCATGAAATCACCACCGTAGTGGCCCAGCTGGGTTTCGGGACCTGCCCCCAAGGTCGATCGCCACACGACCCGATCTCTGATATGGCATCATGCCCATGTGTTTATTATCATTGTCATTCAAAACCCAATTACCGAGTGTTGTCAATTACATTCATTATGAAATTCATTTCATGTCACGGTATATTAAAATATAACCGATAAAACCATTTTCAAACAACCGTTGAAAATATTTTGATAGAAATCATTTTCAAAGCCAAATCATTTCAAAACCAGGCTACCAAAGAAATAGGATAGAAGTCCTACCTCAGTACTCGTGCCGGTACCCCACACCGTAATCCCGGTCCGCTATACGTTAGCTCCACGGAACCACGAACAATCCTAGATACAAACTAAGTCGATCAATATCTAGTTCGAAACATTCTATGTTACTAAATCATTTCATGATGTCCTAGTGTGCCATTTGTATCATTAAAATCATCCTATAAGGTTGGGATTTAAGTCAGGGTTCAAAACAGTGAAATCGGGTAAAAATCACAAAATTTTCCATGCCTCGATCGGCCTGCCGGACGCCCTGCCTCGGCCTGCCGAACTGCACAGTTCGGCCTGCCGGAAGCAAAGTTCGGCCTGCCGAACATTTCCCCAGATTCGGCCTGCCGGTCGGAAGAACACCGGCCTGCCGATCATCACTCCGGCCTGCCGAACTGGGAAGATCCAGAAATCCCAGCCACGGGTTTCTCGATCCCCAAAATCCAAATATTGTTTCTAACCTGTTTTTCTCAAATCCCAGGCATGAAAAACAACTATAGTTGATAGAAAAACATTCTAGAACATGTTTGGAATCATTTAAACAACATTTAAACTCGAAATCCTCAAAAATCCGAAAATGAGAAAAAGAGGAGAAAAATGAAAATCTTGAATCCAATCCGTTTTTCTTCAATCTAGGCTTAGATTCTAGTTGTTCTAAGTTCATTTAACACAAATCCACGGTTTTCTAAGCTAAAACAAACTTAGATTTCAAAAACACACAAAATTGAAAATTTTGTAAAAAGTTTAGAAATTTCGAATCTAACCTCGAATCGAAGCTTCAATCCGCGTTCTCGGTTGCCGAATCACGTCCCCGAGCTTCCTCCTTGCTGTTCCGAAGCTTGGATTCGAATGGAAATCAAAATTTTTGAAAGAGATTGAGAGAGAGAGGGAGCTGCCGAGAGAGAGAGAAGAGAGAGAGAGTTGAACGTGAGAGTGAGGAGAGAGAGAGAGAAGAGAGAAATAAATAGAGAAAATCGGTGGGCGGTTTTACTGTGCGAAAACCATGTGCCGCCCACGGTTTTGCAAAACAGAGTATTTTTAACATTTTACAAATTGTTGTGTTTTAAAACTCAAAACATCATTTTAAATCCATAAGAAATCATTTAAATGTATCAATTTAACAAAACAACCAAAAACTAAAAATCCAACCAAATAATCTAATTAAAGTTAAAACTTTAATTATGGCACACTAATTCATCATTTACACTACATTAACATTAAATAAATTTCAGGACGTTACAAAGCGTCAGTTGGTACTGTCCGGAATGATAAAATAGAGCATGATGCCATGTATAGAGATCGGGTCGGGGGAAGCACGACCTTAGGGGCAGGTCCCGAAACGCAGCTGGGCCACTTCAATGATGATTCATATGGCTTTGCCTCTAACCTAATAATGAGACTGCCTATGGATGAGTAAAGGATTAATCGGTGTGAATAAATTTAATAAGTTCTAATTTATTATCTGTTTTATTTATTTGCTCCTTGTTATAGCTTTTGTCTAAATATAAAATATATGTGTTTAAACTAATTTTTTTTTTTAAGATTTAGTCCTACTGAGCCTTTCGTTTATATTTTCTTGTTTTAAAACTTTCTCCCCCTCTAGATGGAGTTTAGCTTAGGGAAGACTGAAGAACCAAGAAAAACGGCAAGGCTAGAATATTATTCTTTAGGGTATTTATAAACAAGGCATGTAATGTTCTAATTCATTTACTTTTCCTTGGATTGTGGTTATGTATTTAATATTGCTAGTACTATGTGTGCACATTAAAGTGGGTTCGGTGAGACCCAATGGGGTTTGTTTATTTAATATTTTTCTTTCTTTTGTCCGCTACCATATGTTTATTAAGTATCGCAAAGGATTTTAATAATTTCCATTCTTATAATTGAATTTTAAAACACTTAAAATGATAGTTTCTACAAAATTTAATTTATTTAATCTAATTAATCCGCCACATCACCTCCCGGATTTCGGAGCGTGACACATTGTTTGTTAGTTGTTTGTTAGCAATAGAGAAAGCAGATCAGGTGGACAGTTGATATCAATGGGAAACACAACTCGACAAAAACGTCTCTTTTGCCCTCTTCTCTTCATCTCCTTTTCTTTAATTTCTCTTCTTCTTCTATTACCCTCTTATTTGGATTCCATGAAGAACCAAAAAGGGTAACCTAAAAATAATGAAAGGACAAAAAAACTTGCATTTTAATGAAACTTGCATTTTAATGAAACTATTTTAAGATTTTTTATTCTCTTCCAACATAACAATAAGACTCATCTTTAGGGCGTTTCTCTCCTTTCTTCTCTACACCTTTTGTCTGCGTTACAAAAGGTTCACGGTTTTACCAAATTAAAGTAAGACTTAAATAATAGGATTTTTTTAAAGAACAAAAAGCTAATTAATACGTTCAACATGTCTAAAACTAATTACTAATTAATAAGGGGTATCTAACGAAGTAATATTAAGATGGTAAAATAATTAATTAATGACCCCGTTAATAAGGGCTTGACTTAAGGGGCCTTAATGGCCTTACTATTGAACCGGCACTTATTATGGCATTACAAGCCTACATCAACAGTTTCACCAAAAAAAAAAAAAGAAAAAAAAAAAAGACAAGAAAACCATATATTTTAACTAGTTTTCAACGTTGAATCTGAAACTTTTGAAATAACAACGACAACGAGAGGAAGAAGAAAGAAAGAAAGAAAGAAAGAAGAAAAGGGGTCCGTTAGAAATAAGTAAAAAATAGGGAATATCAAGGAATTAGAAGATCATGAAGCAGTGGCTATGGCAGAGGAGAGAAATGATATTAGACTTACAAGCTCATCCTCTGACGAAACGACCTCGTTGTCCTCGTCGCCCAAGGTGTCATTGCCACCATCTGGGTTTGATGGGATTTCAATTCTGGAGCCCACGGAGCTCCAATATGCGCCAACCACTCTTGTGGGTCCCAGTGAGATAGAGGGAGAGGGAGAGGGAGAGGGAGATTACCTTCCAGTGCACAACATTGAAGACGCCAAGAACATATGTTATTTGGAGTCGTCCAAGTTGTGGGCAATTGCAGGGCCTATAGCCTTTAACATTTGGTGCAATTATGGGATAAACTCTTTCACCAATGTCTTTGTGGGCCATATTGGGAATGTAGAGCTCTCTTCTGTTGCTATTTCGCTTTCCGTCATTGCAAATTTCTCTTTTGGATTCTTGGTAATTTACCTTTCTTTGGCTTCATATT
Organism: Artocarpus heterophyllus; assembly: GCA_025403435.1. Lineage (NCBI taxonomy): Eukaryota > Viridiplantae > Streptophyta > Magnoliopsida > Rosales > Moraceae > Artocarpus > Artocarpus heterophyllus. The sequence goes on along the minus strand of CM046354.1, from coordinate 27,264,374 downwards.
TTCCCAAGTGGTCCTTTTTTGTGAGGTCCTTGTCGGCAAAACTGAAATAATTATTGCAGCAAGTTTTATTTAATGGACTTTTTTTTTTCCTTCCCAACATCTTTTCATTGTTAATGCGGCCTACTATAACTAGAACTACACCCTTCATCGTCAAATATTAATTGCTTATGGAGAGTCAAGATCTTTGGTAAAAGTAATTAAACCCCCTTTCTCTCTATTCTTGAGTTTATAGGACTACAAGAAGAAACCAATTTGCATAATATCTCAATCACAGCCAATTTGCATAGTATCTCAATCACACTTTTCTTGATAAAGACAGGAAAGTAAGCTCCAAAATAATATTTAAGCATAGTCCTCCTAGTTTAGGACTCGTTATAGTTTCAAATATTTTGGTCTTTTTTTGTCCATAAACGGAGTAGTAAAATAAAAGGTAGAAATCTTTTCTAAGATATAATTTGCAAGGTTTTTTTTTTTTGGGTAAAGATATGAACTCTACTCTTTAACGTAAAGTCAAGTGTAACTTTTAACATTAAGTTACGCTTGTAACCATCGAGAATCTATTCTTAATATTTCTTTTAAAAAAATTTGAAACATGAAAATGCTATACCAAATAATCATAAATACTGAAACCCAATTTAATGCTTGATATCATAGAATCATTGGGACTCATGCAGGACAATTGATATAATAATTTGAAATTACATTCTTCTCCAAAGTCTAACAAGATATTGCATGGTAATTTTCAGCTTGGCATGGGAAGTGCACTAGAGACGTTATGTGGACAGGCTTTTGGAGCTGGACAAGTAGATATGCTAGGAGTTTACATGCAACGCTCATGGATAATCCTATTTACAGCCTGCATTTTTCTTCTACCACTTTACATTTACTCGACCCCAATCCTCAAACTCCTCGGACAAGAAGATGAAATTGCCGATCTCGCTGGGAAATTCTCGATCCAAATCATACCCCAAATGTTTTCCCTTGCCATCAACTTCCCAACACAAAAGTTCTTGCAGGCACAGAGCAAAGTGTCAAGTCTGGCCTGGGTTGGTTTTGTGGCTCTTGTCATGCACGTAAGCATCCTCTATCTCTTCATTAAGGTCTTCGGGTGGGGAATCGGTGGCGCTGCAGCCGCGTATGACATCTCGGCCTGGGGCGTGGCGGTGGCTCAGGTGGTTTACATTCTGGGTTGGTGCAAGGAGGGTTGGAAGGGCTTGTCATGGCTTGCATTCAAGGATATGCGGGCCTTTGTGAAGCTGTCTGTTGCCTCAGCAGTGATGCTTTGTCTGGAGATTTGGTATTTTATGACCATAATTGTTCTCACTGGACACCTTGAGGATCCTATTATTGCAGTTGGATCTCTTTCAATTTGGTAAGTTAATCTCCACGTGAAGAAATTTTTGTCCTAGAAAAAAAAAAAAAAAAACTTAAGATTGTTAAGTTAGAAAAATGTTAGTACTGCATGGTGCTAAATTATTACTTGATTGGGGTTAATGACTATAGAGTTGTCCCTCATAATAGAACAAGTCTTGTGCTAAATTTACCAACCAATGTTATAGCGTCTTTAAGCTATTTAGTCTTTTTTAGTTTTTTTATTTATTTTACATAACATTCCTATGTGGGACCCTTTGTTGTCTCATGCGGAAGTAAATAAAAGTTTTATTTTTCCTTTTTATTTTTATTTTATGAATACTCCTACGTATTCCTACTTGGATTGGATTTGGAATTTGATAAGTGGTGGACCACACTATGTGGGGCCATCCCTAATCTCAAATCTAGACTCAGGTGAGTCGGGATAACTCGTTTCAAAAGAATACAACACAAAAGTTGACACGTGCATATATACAGAGTTTAAATCACGAGTTTAGATTTAAGAACTATAGCATATGAGAGTTTATAATATAATTTTTTATTATAATATGTGAGAGATTTTTACTGTTTTTAAATTATATTGTTTATATTTGAAATATACATTTTTTTGGCATTTTTTCTAAATTGAATCCATGTTATGACAAATGTTGACTTTCTATACCATTTCAGCATGAATATAAATGGGTGGGAAGGCATGTTGTTCATTGGGATCAATGCAGCCATTAGGTAAGAAATTGTCTGTCCTTTTTCTTACTTACAATTACCAAAGATACCGACCAATTCTATTTAATTTCATTGGATTACAATCTTGGTGCTAACAAAGCAATAGATCTCACTCTAAAAAGTATATTTTATATTAAATAGCGACCTATAGTTTTATAAATAGTGAGATTTTTAACCCTATTGAAAATGAAAACCAGCTTCCTATTTCACTAGTTTGGAAGTAACGTATGTTTTTATTTATTTTTTTTTATGTATACAGCGTTCGAGTCTCTAATGAGCTTGGATCAGGACATCCAAGGGCTGCAAAGTACTCTGTTATTGTTACCTGCATTGAGTCTCTCTGCGTTGGACTTTTCTTTGCCTCAATTATATTGTTGACCAAGGACCACTTTGCTGTATTATTTACTGATAGCCAGGAGATGCAAGAGGCAGTCTCTCGTTTGGCATTTCTTCTTGGTATAACCATGGTTCTTAACAGTATTCAACCAGTTATATCAGGTAAACAAAATAAAATTAAAAAAAAAGATAATTTAATAAGCAAGTTGATAAATATATAATCAGTGTCAAATTGGTGTGCTAATATCAAATTTTAACATTTGATATAAAAATCACTCTATGATGTAATGCTAACTTTTTATGCTAAATTTCACAAATACTATATTTGGTAACAAATTTGACACCAAATAAAGTTCATTGCTATTGGATGATATATTAATTTTTTATTTGATCATTACAATATTGTCCTTTTAACATTATTTTATTATTAAAATTTATTTTTACAAGTTGTAAAATTTAATAATTATGATAAAAAATAGATATAATATTTAAAATAGTATTATGAATTAGATCACAAAATAAAATACCACATCAAATTACAGTGTTAATTTTTGTGACAGAAAAAGCAGCAACTTTTTTCTGTGGCTGTAGGTGTTGCTGTAGGAGGAGGCTGGCAAGCTTTAGTGGCTTACATCAACTTGTTTTGTTATTATATTATTGGTCTCCCTCTTGGATTTCTACTAGGCTATAAAACCAATTTAAAAGTGGAGGTAAAGTATTATATTCTGCACTCACTAGCTATAACATTAAAGAATGGTTTCTGTATGTTCTCCAAAAAAAAAAAAAAGTGTAGTTTCTGTAATTTATGCCTCCAATTGCAGAAGTTCAATATGAAAAATATTTTTCAATTCTGTTCCTTTGGCATTTTTAAGACCAAAAAATATAAAGACAAAAAAAATTCGTGTGTAGTTTTTGAAAAAAAAAAAAAGTTTTAATACAGTTTTTGTATCTTCCCCAAAAATGTTCTAGGCGGCTCATCTGTTTTACTTCGAAATTATTATGTTTTTTTTTTTTCTCTTTTGGTTATGTTGTTTTTCAATGTTTAATGTCTATTTCAAAACCTATTTAAGGAAATTTTTGTCTTTTTGTTTATTTTTTTGTCCAAAATATGTGTGAGGATGAAATTAAAACACATTTATTAAATTTATAAGATATTTTTGAAGTTTCAAAAAATAAATGACAAATTAAGAAAAAGCCGGTAGGAAGAGAAACGCTTGTGTAATTATCCTTCTTAAATATGTGTGTGTCTATATATACACACATCTGCTTTCATTTCTTTCCATTAATAATGTTTTATTAATCGTTGACAGCAGATGTTTGTTCACTTATAGCTTTTTCTCTTTTATTAATTAGTGTTCTTTTTTTTTTTTTTTTTTTTTGCTGAACTTATTGATTAGCTTACTAACATGCTAATGGATATTTTTTGTTATAGGGAATTTGGATCGGCATGATATGTGGGACGTTCTTGCAGACTCTCATTCTTGTATATATTATTTACAAAACTAACTGGAATAAAGAGGTAAAGTGTCATTATTTTATTAAAAAAAATCAAAGATTCTACTTTAGGAGTTTCCCTAGTTCAATAATTGAAAATTATGAAAAGAATTATTGAGATTAGAATGATAAACAATTTCATGCTATTAAATGTGCAGGTAGAACAAGCATCTGAAAGACTGCGAAGTTGGTCAGGGCAAGAAAGTGGCTCTGATATAATATAGATATAAAGTCTTTTTCTTTTTTTTTTTAAATTATGGTTGTCAATATTATTGTAGTTTTTTGTACATTGAGGAATGAAGAAGTTGAGCATGGTAGTGTATGTTTTTATCCTTCACAATTCTTTTAATCTATTCAAAAAATAGGATAAAGTTTAGTCTACTCTGCTTACTAACTAATTATTTTGGCCACAATATACATTGTAGAAAACCTTTTATTTATTTTGCTTAAACAAATCTCTAACTGAAAGTTAAAATGCAATTAAGTAGCTCGAAACTCTATAACTAATTTTTTTAAGTAATGTTGACATAAATTATTATGGTAATTTGCTTATTGTGGGGATATAAATAAACTTCGGCAAAACAATGACGTTGTGATTTGGTAAAGAAATAAACCTATGAATAGAAACTCTTTTTTCCTTCTAGAATTAGGGCTTTATAGAGAATTAAGTCCGACAAATAGTCTTTGAAATAAAAAAGAGTCTCATGAATAGTCTATATATTAAATTTTGAATGGAAAGTAAAAACCGTTAACTTTACTCATAAAAGTCTTTAAACTAGGGGTGCACAAAAACCGCCCCGCAACCGCCGCCCGCCCGCCCAAAAAAAAGACTATGCGGGTTCAACCCGCCCATTGGCGGGTTCAACCCGCCCGCCTACATATGTTGGCGGGCGGGTACGGTTTTAAATTTTAGGGGGCGGGTTCAACCCGAACCCGCCCGCCTAATTCTTAAAAAAAAAAAAAAAAAATCTTAATCTAAACCTCTCCCACTCCTCATTCTTTAAAAAGAAAAAGAACATTTGACTTTGTTCATCATTTCATCTGTAGTATCCTGTTATTTTCGAACCCAATGAACAGGTTTTATGGAAGAACAAGAATTCTTGACTTTGTTCATCACTTCATATATAGTTGATGTTTCTTGTTGCAATGAATGATTATGTTTCTTAATTTGTTGTGAATATGGTTATTGTCTTTAGGCGTCAAACTTGGTTGTTGTTGAGAATGCTTCATACATTATCGTCTTATATTTTCTACAAATTTTCTTCACTTTTTTTTAATAAAAAAGAGCTCAAAAAATTATATTGTACATTAGTGTAGACCCAACCCGCCCGCACCGCCCGCCTTCAAACCGAAACCGTCCGCCACTCCATGGGCGGTTTGTGGGTTGGTTAATCGCCAACCCGCCACTTAAAAAAACCGCTCCGCACCCGCCCAAAAACCGTCTACCCGTCCGTTGTTCACCCCTACTTTAAACTATCATTTCTCTCTACCAATAGTTCCTATGTTAAAAGTTGCTCTAAATAAAAAAAATACTAATATTAGTTTTTGTGCCAAACACATATATAGAAAATACTAAATACAAAAAATTGTACCAAATGTAATATCTAAACTAAAAAAAAAAAAGTCAAAATTTTCCTTTTTACATATATTTGACGTTTTTTAATAAGATGGGTCAAATATACATACTAAAATAGTAATCAAAATTACATATGTGAACAAATAAAAAAAAATATGTGAAAATCTTTCGTTAAAGTTACTTATATAAAGTGGACTAATACATGTTTATACCACACGTAACTGGAAGGTGCATCACTATCAACCCGTCGTCCCGTTGCAGACATTGATTTTTAGAATCACAAACTTCGGGAGAGAGCCTGGGCCATGATCTTGTAAGTCAAAAGGGACTGCTCGATCTCCTGGAACTGTGAGTTGACGGCGGATAGTAGCATCGAAAAGCAGTGTGTTGTGGCAAGCAATCGATTCTGATTGCATTCACCAAGAGAGTCTTGCTCGTTCCTCAACTCTGCGGCGAGTTCAGCCACCACGTCCGGGCCTGAGCTCTATTTGAGCGTAGTTAGTTAGCTTCGTTGTTTTGCTTAGCTTCCAACTTTCCGAAAGGATGATGACCATCGTATTCTGAGGTCGCCGGCAACCCCCTCCGTATGGCCCCGTAGATCTGGCTTTTTTCTTTTTTTTTTTTTTTTTTGAGATACTTTTTTTTTTATTTTTAGTTTTTGAGTTTTGTGATGATTTTTATTGTGGATGGACCCATTCTACTAAAGATGAGTATGTTTGTTTTGTACCCAATGATTTAAATTGGATGGATGAAAACATTCATGATTGATCAGGAACTTAACAACAACAACAACTATAACTTTGGTCTCAAAATTTCACAAAGATCATTGCTAACAAGATGCTAATAATTGAAATTTTTACAAAAAAAAAATATTTCTCTAAATGTAAAAGGTTGTTAAAAACACTTAAAAGCTCACTGTAACACCCCAAAATTTATTTGATGTTATTGTAATAAAAATGATGAATTAGTATGCCATAATCAATGTTTCAACATTAATTTGATTATTTGGTTGAATTTTGAATTTTAGGTTGTTTTTGTAATTTGATAAATTCAAATGATTTGTAATTGTTTTAAAATGATGTTTTGAATTTTAAAGCACAACAATTTGTAAAATGTTAAAAATATTCCATTTTACAAAACCGTTGGTGGCATTTAGTTTTCGTACAGTAAAACTGTCACGCCCCGGGGTACGGGAGGTGACGTGGCAGATTATTTAAATTAATTTAAGGAGAATTTAATTAAAATCAAGAGTTTAAAGGTTGAATTAAATAATAAAATGTGCAAAATTCAAAGAAGGCCATTACATGAAAGTAAGTAATAAATATTAAACATAGCGGGTAGGAGTCCCACAGACCCACGACTTGTGCATACACATGGTACTGACAATATAATGAATACGATTACAGTCCAAGTACAAATAAAGTTAAAATCTTATATGTCTTGATTTAAATAATACAAATAAATTTGCTAGTCCCTCTATTGCTCCTGGGTCCTGTCCGTTGAGTCATCTCCAAACCTAAATGGAAAACCACCTAGAAGGGGGGAAATTTAAAACAAATAAAACGTGAGCGAAAGGCTCAGTAGGACTACATTTTATAAAATAATTTAATTTAAAGAAACATTTCACTATTCAGGGATTATTCAAAAGAAACCTTGAATAAATAAATAAATAAATAAGTTGGAATAAAACCGTCCTTACCTAGAACAGTTTATTCTGACAACCAGAAATATCATTTTCTTTTCCTAGGCAAACCATAATAATATCACCACCGTAGTGGCTCAACTGGGTTTCGGGACCTGCCCCCAAGGTCGATCGCTACACGACTCGATCTCTGATATGGCATCATGCCTATATGTTTATTATCATCATCATTCAAAACCCAATTACCGAGTGTTGTCATTTACATTCATTATGAAGTTCATTTCAGTTCACGGTACATTAAAATATAACCGATAAATTCATTTTCAAACAACCGTTGAAAACATTTTTAATAGAAATCCTTTTCAAAGCCAAATCAATTCAAAACTAGGCTACCAAGGAAATGGGGTAGAAGTCCTACCTCGATACTCGTGCCGGTGCCCCACACCGTAATCCCGGTCCGCTATACGTTAGCTCCGCGGAACCATGAACGATCCTAGATACAGACTAAGTCGATCAATATCTAGTTCGAGACATTCTATGTTACTAAACCATTTCATGATGTCCTAGTATGTCATTTGTATCTTTAAAATCATTCTATAAGGTTGGAATTTAAATCGGGGTCCAAAACAGTAAAAAACGGGTGAAAAATCACAAAATTCTTCATACTCGACTGGCCTGCCGGACTCCCTGCTTCAGCCTGCCGAACTGCACAGTTCGGCCTGCCGGAAACCAAGTCCGGTCGGCCGGTCATTCCCCAGGTTTGGCTTGCCGGACAGATGAACATTGGCCTGCCGATCCTTAATCCGGCTTGCCGAACACGTGGTTCGGCCTGTCAAACTGGGAAAACCCAGAAATCCAGCCACGGGTTTTCGATTCCCCCAAAATCTAAATCTTGATTTTAACCTATTTTTCTCAAATCCCAAGCATGGAAAACAATCATAGCTGATAGAAAAACATACTAGAACATATTTGAACTCATTTAAACAAGATTTAAACTCAAAAATCTCAAAATCTAAAAATGAGAAAATGGGAAGAAAAATGAAAAATCTTGAATCCAATCCGTTTTTCTTCAATCTAAGCTTAGATTCTAGTTGTTCTAAGTTCATTTAACTCAAATCAAAGGTTTTCTAAGCTCAAGCAAACCTAGATTTCAAAAATGCACAAAATTGAAATTTTGTATAAAGTTTAGAAATTTCAAAACTAACCTTGAATCGAAGCTTTAATCCGCGTTGTCGGTTGCCAAATCACGTTTCCAAGCTTCCTCCTTGCTAACCCGAAGCTTGGATTCGAATTTGATTCAAAAATTGAGAGAGAATTTAAGAGAGAACGAGAGAGTCTCGGGAGAGAGAGAGAGAGAGAGAGAGAGAGAGAGAGAGAGAGAGAGAGAGAGAGAGAGAGAGAGAGAGAGAGAGAGAGGAGAGAGAGTGAGATCAGGGAGAGTGAGAAGAGAGGAGGAAGATAGAGAATAAATAGAGAGAAACGGTGGACGGTTTTACTGTGCGAAAACCATGTGCTGCCCATGATTTTGTTAAACGGAATATTTTTAACATTTTACAAATTGTTGTGTTTTAAAACTCAAAACATCATTTTAAAACAATAAGAAATCATTTGAATTCACCAAATTAACAAAGCAACCAAAATTTAAAATCCAACCAAGTAATCAAAATTATATTGAAACATAAATTATGGCACACTAATTCATCATTTATATTACAATAACATTAAATAAATTCTAGGGCGTTACAAAAACCGCTCACCGTTTCTCTCTATTTATTCTCTCTCCTCTCCCTCTCTCTTCACTCTCAGCTCTCACTCTCTCTCTCCTCCTCTCTCACCCGTGACTCTCTTTCTCTCTTGATCTCTCTCGGTCTCTCCTTTCTCTCTCAATTTCTCTCTCAAATTTTTGAATCAAATTCGAATCCAAGCTTCGGGTTAGCGAGGAGGAAGCTCGGGAATGAGTTTTGGCTACCAAGAACGCGGATTGAAGCTTCGATTCAAGGTTAGTTTTGAAATTTTTAAACTTTTTCCAAAATTTTCAATTTTGTGCATTTTTGAAATTTAAGTTCGTTTGAGCTTAGAAAACCTTTGATTTGAATTAAATGAACTTAGAACAACTAGAATCCAAGCTTAAATTGAAGAAAAACGGATTAGATTCAAGATTTTTCATTTTTCCTCATTTTTTCCCATTTTTGGATTTTTGAGATTTTTGAGTTTAAATCTTATTTAAATGAATCCAAAAGTGTTTTAGTATGTTTTTCTATCATCTATGATTGTTTTCCATGCCTGAGATTTGAGAAAAACGGGTTAAAATCAAGATTTGGATTTTGAGAGATTGAAAACCTGTGGCTGGAATTTCTAGGTTTTTCCAATTCGGCCGGCCGATGCAAGGAGTCCGGCAGAGCATAGGAAATTTTGTGATTTTTCACCCGTTTTTACTGTTTTAAACCCCGATTTAAATTTCAATCTTGTAAAATGATTTTAAAGATATAAATGGCACACTAGGACATCATGAAATGTTTTAATAACATAGAATGTCTCGAACTAGATATTGATCGACTTAGTGTGTATCTCGGATCGTTCGTGGTTCCGCGGAGCTAACGTATAGTAGACCGGGATTACGATGTGGGGCACCAGCATGAGTATCGAGGTAGGACTTCTACCCCATTCTTTGGTGGCCTAGTTCCAAAATGATTTGGCTTTAAAAAGGGTTTCTATAAAAATGTTTTCAACGATTGTTTGAAAATAAATTTATCGGTTATATTTTAATATACCGTAAACTGAAATGAACTTCATAATGAATGTAAATGACAATACTCGGTAAATGGGTTTTGAATGATGATGAAAATAAACATATAGGCATGATGCCATATCAGAGATCGGGTCATGTAGCGATCGACCTTGGGGGCAGGTCCCGAAACCCATCTGGGCCACTACGGTGGTGGTGTTCTTATGGTTTGCCTAGGAAAATGAAAATGATATTTCTGGCCGACCTAATAAATTTTTTTGGGTAAGAACGGTTTTATTTGAATTTATTTATTTATTTAATGTTCCTTTTATATAATTCCATGAATAATGAGATTTTTCTTTAAATTAAATGATTTATTAAAACATAGTCCTAGTGAGCCTTTCGCTAACATTTTCTTTGTTTTTAAATTTCCCCCCATTCTAGGTGGTTTCCCATTTAGGTTCGGAGAGGATTCAACAGACCGAACTCAGGAGCAGTGGAAGGATTTTATTAGATTGTTTGTATAAATCAAACAAGGCATGTAATGGTTTTAACTTTCTTTGCACTTGGACTGTAGTTGTATTATTATATTGTCAATACTATGTGTGTGCACAAGTTGTGGGTCTGTGGGACCCATACTCGCAGCTCTCTATTATTTTATTATTCGTTTAATGATTTCACCTGTTTAATGTTTATGAATTCTTTTATACAATGTTGTTTTTAAAACTTTCACATTTTTATTTAATTTAACCTCTAAAACTCTTGATTTTAATTAAATTCTCTTTTTAATTAATTTAAATAATCCGCCACGTCACTTCCCATACTCCGGGACGTGACACTCACCTTTAATGTAACTATTTTTTTTAGACTTGTCAGTTACTATGCGATTATGACGTGCTTATTCATAAGAAATTTTAAAGTTCAGTTGCCAATTTTTAGTGTCAAAGACCAAGGTGGCCAAAAAAGTTTAGATACTAATTTGCTAAAATTAAAAGTTTAGGATCAAATTGATACAATACGTATAACTCAAGGACTATTAAACCTAATAACCTTATTATTATTATTATTATTGTTGTTATTATTATTATTATTATTATTATTATTAGTCATTGAATTATAAACTTTAGTATTTGGATTTTAATTTTTGGTAAATTACTTCATAAACTTTGATTTTTTTTTCAATTTTCTTATTATTTTTACTCTCTTAAAATCCTTTCATATCATCGTGTTAGATTTTGTCCAAAAACATACAATTTATTAATTAAAGGTTTTATATTTCATAAATCTTAGAGTAGGTAGGCCTCTAAAACAAATTATTAATTACATAATTATACCTTTTAGTTTTAATTATTTGTCAATTTATTTCTTATTTTAGAAACTATAAAGGTATCATTTAAATTTGAAAAACTTATTTCATTTTTATCCCTTGCAAACCTTTTGGGACAAAAAAGCATAATGATAAGACAAAAATACCCTTAACTTTACCGAATTTATTTCTCAAATATATTCTTTTTCTTGACAAAAATTAAAAACAAAATCTTAACAATTAAAAAGCCATAAAACCTAATTTTTTAATTTGATATTTTATTTTTGGATTTTTTTTATGTTTTTAAATCTAAAAATATTTTTCAAATTTTTTAAGGACAATTATGTTCTTTTGTCTAATTTTTTTATTCACAAGAATGAAATTGAAATAAGTTTTTTAAATTGAAAGTTTAGCTTTATAGTTTTTAAAAATAGAATGATAAATTGAGAAATTGTTAAAACTAAGAGGTAAATTTAAATATTAGAGTTAAAACATGACAAACGCAATCAAAGTAAATTACATTTAATAAGACAAAATTCTTTCAATAAATTGTACTGTTTCACATCAAATTATTTGCTTGTGTATAATACATTTTTTTTTACAAAATGCACCCTAAATTTATAAATAATTGATAATTTAGGTCCAATAGTTAACCAATATTAAAGGAATTGACAATTTGGATCACAAAATTCACACATAAATCCTTTTTTAAAGGTAAAGTTTATCATTTTAAGGAAAAAAATAAAGCTTAATATGTAAAAAAATATATATATTAAATATATATTAAAAATAACTACTTAACTTTAATTGTCAATTGTATGGAAGTTCAGAGTTCATTTTGATAAAATAAAAAAAATAATTAAAAAAAAAGATGTAACAAAAAATAAAATAATTTAAGACACGACGGTGCACTCTGTGGAACTTTTTCGGATTACACATATTATACTTGTACACTGTCAGACCTGTGAAACCGGAAAGCTTCGTCAGCTGAAGAAGGAAGCTTTGTTTGTTAGTTGTTAGTCGTTAGCAATGGAGAGAGGAGTTCAGAGATGGGCAGTTGACTTATCCAAGTGGGACCCAACTCCCCAAGATTTTTCCTTTGCCCTCTCTCTTCTTCCTCTCCACGACCACAACTCCATCATTAGGTTTCTCTTCCTCCCCTTTTTCTTTAATTTCTTTTCTTCTTCTGTTATTCTTTTCTTCGGGTTCTAAGAGAATCCATATCGAAACCTGAAAGTAATGAAAGAAACAGAACTTGAATTTTAATGAAAACTATTTTCAGAGTTTTATTTTATTTTCAACATAAGAAGTTGTTATGAGACTCGTCTTTTAGTGTGTTTCTTTCCTTTCTTCTGTATCCTTTGTCCTTTTTGTTTTATGTTGCATAGATTGGTAGTTTGTTGGAGATTTAGCTGAAGTAGATTTGCACTTCCCTTTTAAGGACTTGAATGAAATTGTGCAATGTGTTAGCAAAACGCAAACCCCAACGAAATCCAGCGTTATTTTGTTCCTTGTACAAGAAATTTTAAAGGGTAGCAGTTTATCCCCTTTTAGCTTGATAAACGCTTACTGCAAAAATGCCAGTTTCACTTCGTCCATACACTTTAGGAACTCAATGCAGAACAAAGAAAATTGTAGTTGGTGCTTTCCAAACCTTTATTGATTGGACAATAGCGGATTTATCTCAGTTTTTTTTTTCCTTTTTTTTTTTTTTTTTTTTTTTGTTTCCCTTTCAATTCCAAACATGCCCATTGAACTGTCTCAAATAATATTTTTAAGTTCATATAGCGTTTGAAGGACCTATGACCTTTCAATGTACCTTTTGCGCTTATAGATTTGTACGGGCGGAAGATAGAAAGAGGGCACTTGTGAGCCGATTGCTTCAGTATGCTCTTGTACATGAAATGTTGGGAATCCCCAGAGATGAAATTGTCATCAAGCGCACATTGGAAGGCAAACCTTATCTAGTAAGCAGTGTAGTCAACTATGTGTTTTTTTTTTTTTTTTTTGCTTTTAAATCTTCGTAGTCCCATTAATTTACTCCCTTGTAGTTCATCACAGTTGTTGCAGGTTGACCAAGAACCATGCTATGAATTTTTGGTATCATGCCTTTTTATGTAGATTTTAAGTGAAATAGATACACGATTTTAGGAGTTTGACACTTCAAATTGTAGGTTTCATGTAGAACTAGAGAGGGAAAGGGGAAGAGAGAAGAGAAAGAAGAGGGGAGTAGAGAGTAAGTGTCAAGGAGAAAGAAAGAGAGGAATAAATTGAGAGAAAGACGAGGAAGAGGAAATCATGAGACAGAAATTCTTATTCAATAATCATCAAAATCGATCATAGTCTACATTGTCTTTAACATTATAGCCAATTTATAGGCTAATTAAAAAATGAAAAGGGGAAAATAAATATATCAAATTAAATGCATAAAATTAGACAAAATAAGGGAAAATCAGTCCTAAATCAATCCAGTTCATTTGTGATCTGCGTCAAGGTTACTCCTTCAAAACTTCACAAAGAAATAACAATTCTTTTAGCTAACATGAATGTTTGGAAACTTAAATGACAAATAAAGATGGTTATAGTTTCTTTAATAACTTGCAAAAATGAGTATATGGGTATATATACCTTAATTCATGGCTCATGCTTCTGAGATACACCTTATGCTCTTTTATGTTTAGGAAAGTGGTGAGGTTAGCATTCAGTTCCCCAACTTAAACTTTAACGCATCACATCATGGTGACTATGTGGCTATAGCTTCCGAACCATTATGCCTCGTGGGGTTGGACATTGTGTCTCATGTCATGCCCTGGAAAGAGACAGTTATTGATTTCATTTACAACTTCTCCACTTATTTTTCAAGGTTGGAATGGGATAACATACTTGCTGCTGGCACTTGTGATGATATTTTGGTTGAATTTTATAGGTACGGGTCTTACTCCATCTATTTCATAGACCATTCTGTGACCAAGATGTTGAATGCCAACTTAGACTCTCAAACTGGTTAATCAGGTCATTTTTCACAATCGTTTGAAAGTTCACCAAGCAGTATTGGTGGCTACATGAATTTTTTACTGCAACCAACTAAGAGCATACTAGTTTCCTGGCAAACTAGTTGTATTAAAATCGCATATAGCTCAATCTCTCTCTCTCTCTCTCTCTCTCTCTCTCTATATATATATATATATATATATATATACATACATATATATATTCAATCTATGTCTTCTAGTTATATATATATATATATATATATATATATTCAATCTATGTCTTCTAGTTGGGGTGATATTTTTTAGCCAAGAAAGGAAGATAAAAATTATGTCCAATGCTATATAAACTTTAAGTTGCATTGGAAATTCACCTAAATTACAGAGTTAAGATCACAGAAGTCACCATTCTAAGTGGAATTTGACCAGAGTCTGCCTTTTTCCCTGAATGGCTTTGTTCACCATTCTAAGTGGAATTTGACCAGAGTCTACCTTTTTCCCTGAATGGCTTTGTTCTTTTTCAGAATCATTTGGCATGGCTTTTAGAGGGTTTTCTTTTTATTATTTTTTTTTCCTTGTTTGATATCTGGCTTAATTTTGTTGCTTCATGATTATGAAAGCTCCGCAGGAAAAGGAGAAGGCATGATTAACCAAAATGATTTATGGTGGTTGTAGATATTGGTCTCTGAAAGAAGCTTATGTCAAAGCAATAGGGACTGGAATAACACATGGCTTGGACAAAGTGGAGTTTCATCATAGCAACTGGGCCAATATTTCTGTCAAAATTGCTGGGAGGGCTATGCCACAATGGAGATTTTGGCACTCTGAGCTTGGTAAAGGACATTTGGTAAATCTCCCTCTAGCAATCCACGTTTAGATTGCAGGGTTTAGACTTTTCTTTTTCCTGAAATATGCACCAACAATTTTCTCTTTGAAAAAGTGCCCAACTACTTTAGAGGGTGATACTCATGGGAGAATTATTATTATTATACTTTGTTTTTGTGCATGAATAACAGTTTTTCATTTGAAAAACAGGTATCTGTGGCAAGGGGTCACCCCAGATCAGCGACGGAGAGGTACAAGAAAACGTTAAAACATGTAGAGTTTGATGAAGAAGAATTCCGTAAGGCTCTTCATCTTCCAAACATGGAGTTCGTCTTTCGAACCGTCGAACAACTTGTTGAAGTTTTGTGCAAAGCAGTTTACAGGATACCTAAATTTTCCAATACCAATAAAGTTGAAGAAGAAATGGCTGACGTGGAGTAGTGAACATTAGAATATCTTTTATGAAAATACATCCATCCTTTTTATAGATCCAACTCACAAAAGCAACATTTTGTTTCTTGATCTCATCAGAATATCTTCCATAAACATTTCATTTCGTGGCTAGAATCTACCCTACTAACAGCTGTGCAGATTGAGACAGATCAGAATTTGAGCTCAAAATGCAGCGGAAAACATTAGCTTGGACTGGACACATGTTACTTTGCTTTCTTTCGGGTTTTTTAAATCTCTTGCACTACCGGTCGAGATAATTCTTACCAAAATCAGCTAGTAGTAACGAAATGTCCATTATCACAACTGCTGATCTGAAGCAATTTTTAGCCGATATCATAATGCAGATAGGACATTTAGCAATGTGCCGCAACATGTGTACTTGTTGAAAAGGACGCAGAGAAGGCTTGCAACCGTAGAAGGTGTTGAAGATAGATCACTCAAAAGTAAACACAACGGGACTGGGGCTAACTGAATCGTCAAGCATTCTCGTTCAAAATGACGCCTTTAAGGGGCCTTTAGCTGCATCATACTACCAGTAACACAATCTGTTCAGTAAAAAGCTAGCACGAGCTCTACGAGACATTTGTTTGTCCAACAAACCAGCAATACATGCCATAGCAATTGAGAGATAACAAACCAATCAAGCCCAACAAGAAGTACGTGATCATTGGTGAACCCAAGGTCTCAAGTTTGTAAGAAATTGGAATGTTTTGGTCTTCAGAAAAATAAAGATTTTCATTATTTCAAATAATGTTGTCATACACTACTCAACAATGTCAGAGAAAACAAAACGAAAACAAAAAAAAAAGCTAAAAAAATTGATTTAAAATGGAAGCCAAATCTACCTGATAACATGAATAATTGAGATTTCTTTTTTAGATGAGTATACAAAAAGAATGGCCATAATTACAAGTGCGTGTTGTCAGAGGCAAAACTTATATCATCACGTTGTCCCCCGACAACAGCATCTATTTTATGTGAAGAGTCAAACAGCGACGAAAAATTTACAGTATAATGTCTTCATAGAATCATATTCAAGTCTGACAGGTCATCCATAGGTATGTCAAGGCCCACTGAATCATGGTCTTGTAAACCATCCTCCTGGACCTCCTCAATGTTCAACCAACTACTCAAATCTTGATGCCCGTCAAGCTCATTAACTACGCCTAATTCTATGGAGTCTAATTCATTTAATTGCAAGATTGGAAAATCCATTTGCTCCCTCATCTCCGTAGA
Source organism: Artocarpus heterophyllus (assembly GCA_025403435.1). Lineage (NCBI taxonomy): Eukaryota > Viridiplantae > Streptophyta > Magnoliopsida > Rosales > Moraceae > Artocarpus > Artocarpus heterophyllus. The sequence goes on along the minus strand of CM046354.1, from coordinate 27,247,697 downwards.
TTGATTGTCAGGATTGTTGTTACAATCGGTGGACATCAACCCCACTTCTCTTTTTCTGTTGCTACCACTTCCAACAATGTCACCAGAACCAGCAACAGATGCATTTCCTGAAGTAGAGAGCGGAGCCGTCTTCTGCTTAGGCTTCGTTTTCGTTTTACGTTCACCCTTGTAGTTCCCCAATGGTAGGCGGCTGGCTTTGGCAACAGAGTTTCGGGCAGACGTATCTCTCTCACTTCTTTTACCCTTTGCTCCACCTAATAAGTTATTACCAAAACTTGATGCAGCTTTCAAGGAAGGGCTACCACCAACATCATCAAGCAGCACTTCCTTCTTTTTCCCTCTGTTCATTATTGGTCCGGTCTTGGCAAAGTCCTGATATGAGGAAGGGGTGAGGTTTCCAATCCCATTAATAGAATTCCTGCCAATTTTATCAGTGCGATTATCATACCGCTCAGCCCAATCAGACAAGACGCCTGTCAGAACAGAATGCATTGTTAAAACAATTTAATAGGATAATGATGAGAAGTTAAAAAATCATGCACAAAAGCAAAAACACTACTAATTTTTTTCTAGTACAGTTGTAAAGGCAATAAAGGTGTAACAAAAGATAAAAGAAAAATGTTTTTTATTGCTCCAAAAAAAAAAGTGGTCGACCAAAAGACTACTTATCCTATCTCAAAATAGAAAAGGGAATGAAGGCAATAGACAACTGAACAATGCCACATCCAGGACCTTCATCAAGTGATTGCTAGTAAAGAGGTATTAAATGTACGATTCCAGCGATCGTTAAACATCTGCATCTTTCTCGAGAAGAAGTTATGAAAAATGATGGCAAACCTGACAATCTGGGCTCTGGTTGAGAATTCCTAGTACCAGTAGCTGAGCCAATGCAACTTGTCAACTCTGGATCACTTCCACGAACAGGTGTAGAATAAATGATATCTCGAAGCGCAGGCTCACTAAAGCAACTTTTGCCAGCATCTTCGTATTTCCGACATCTAGCAAGAGTCCTCCTCATAAAAGCCATCGCAACCTGTTTCGGAACCTTAGCAACCCCACGTTTTGAAGCAAAACTTCCACGTGTTGCCTGCCAGATTTGAGAATAAAGAATTTTTCCGTTACTGCATCTTTAAAACAGGAAATCCTCAAAAAATTATATTATAATTTTTACACATCACTTCATGGTAGAAAACACGTTTCTAAATAATTCAAATTGGTTGTAGTAAATTCTAGAATATTTGATACAGAGAAAATACTCCACCACCATTCAACACTCATAAAACAAGTTCTGGAATATTTAGTTTAGAAAATTTATGGGCACTCTACAGATAAATGGAAGTAAGAAGGTATCCACATATTTTGCATAAAATTCTCACCTCATTATTTATTCCTCTAGGGTTCTTATTCTCGATGGGACCTGATAGTAACTAAATTTGACTGAAAGAAGGTAATTACAGAAAACATGTCGGAACGATCATTCCACCAAAGGCAATCTTAAAGGAATTAACAGATAGAAGAAAGTTTACTTATTCATCATCAGATCTTCAAACAAGTTCATCATCTTAATCCACCAGTGAGTAATATGAATATGCTCTTATTTTATGCATTTTCAAAAAGAAGTATTAAGCACTACTGAGGGAAGGAAAAAAAGAAGAAGAAGAAGAAGAAGAAGAAGAAAAATTAAAAGATGCTTCACACAGAAGGGACAAAATCTCATAAGATAAAAAAAATCTCAAAACAATTTAGTGGCCGCTTATACTTCTGGTGGCCATCTTTCTTTCCTCCTTTTTTCCCCCCTATCGTGTTGGTCCAACTAAAACTTGGAAAGGAACAGTTCAATAGAAGTTTGAAAACATACTACTTGAAAATGTATTAGCATTATTACCATCATCAAACTAAATCATTAAGCTAGTGCAAGCATCCTCAAACCATTGCAGAGAAATGTCAATGAAACCACATGTATATGACAAACATCCATGACACTGTAATACTTGTGAAGATACACGCGTTCTTGAATCCACAATCACCGCTATGTAGCAATAATTTTCAAATTGAAATACCACACCAGAAAATATCATTGAAGAAATTTTATATGCAGATGCAAGAGACAAAAGAAATTTCCATAACATAAAATTAACATTACTTCAGTGCTTATGGAACCACCAACAAAGAAGAGAAAAGAATAGAAATAGCACAAACCAGCAACTTTTTGTATGCCAATTCAACAAGTCTATCCATGGCAACCTGCTCCAGGCCCCTGAAAAAACCGACCACGTTAAAATGCAACAAGCTTCAAAACAATAATTTCAGCAGTTGATTGGTATTTATGATTACTAGGATAAAAGAAAACTTGCTAAGAGAAGTTCGATCACAGGATATCCTACCGTTTTTCTATTTCATTTCCTTCTTCAATTGCTTGAACGATTGTTTTTACCCAAACCTTTGTTTTACCCAGCTGAAGAATCAGAAGGTGAATAGACGTACAAAATGTTAGGAAACTAGTAGAAGTATGCAAAGGAAATGAAAAATGACACACGTCTCTGAACATAATTGTTAGAGCATATCTCCAATGGAAAAAATGAACTTCAAATTGTTGCTCTTATAAAGCAATATACAGTTCTAAAAATTGGTGAGATAATAACGAAACCTGTTCAAAGAGTCCCTTTTGCAATCCAAGAATAACAGAATTAATTGCCTCATCATCTCCATCTGCTAGATCGGGCTGGAAGAAAACAAGGTTATTCAATAATCAGAACCATTGAAAGAAAGAAAACTAAATGCAGATACAAATAGTGAGAGATTGGTCAAAGTTCCATAAGAAACTGGCAAATCGAAATTATAAAACCTTTCTCCATTAATTGCTTATAGCAAGACTTACCACTATCTCTGGATATAGACCAACACTTTGCAGCTCGAGCAAGAGCTTTTCTTCCATACTCATTTGCTCGTATGCGCAATCAGAGGACAGAATTTCAGAAGCATTTGTGCATACAGATAGTGGTCCATCAACTCCATTCACAGAAAACCCAGTCATCATCCCATCATCCAAATATGGACCTCTCTGATTCCCTTTCAATAAATTATTATTGAAGAGTTGAGTATGGATGCTTTTGCTCTCGGTGAAGTTACCATTACCATTACAAGAAAATACTTCAGTAGCACACTGCTGTATTGTCAGAGGATTCCTGACCATGTTCCTTCGCTCAAAATCAGCATCAGAAGAATATTTTCCATTATATGGGAAACATGTAAATCTCCCTCTGCAGTCTTCTTCAAATTCATCACTTTCGTCTTCCATGATCAGAGCTGATAATACTCTTTGGTAAAGTGGAGGCACTATCTTCTTTCTTTCTGAATCTAATCTCCCACCTACAGAATCCAAATTCCAAATTTGATCTTGCGAAGTTTTCTCTTTCCCTCCAGAAACATGTGCTTGAGACACTAAGTTCTCTTCAATACAATTATTCTGAGAAAATAAGACAATAAAAATCCAACATGAACAACAAACCCAAAAAGTTTAGACTTAGAAACTTGGTTTTGTTCTCAAAATGCATATCTGGTTCGTCAATGCTAAACTTAAGGAAATGTATGCCAATAGGCAACAAGATGTTCAAACATCAAATATCAGATATAAGAACCTCGAGGCAAACAAAGATGTAATGTAAGAATGATGCATGTATAAACTCAACTAGAAAATAGATTAACAGAAAGCTAAGAGAGTGGTGACCGTACATAAATAAATTTCACCACCCACGTTAAGTTAACAGAAACAGTGTTCCCAAGAGTAAGAAATCTCTCAACAACGGCTAGCAGTAAAGAAAAAGTAGAAAATTTACTAATTAGAGTGGCCCTAATCTTATGCATAATGATTCCAATCTGCCGTGGCATGCAGACCATTTTATCGCTTTGCATCAATTATACTAGCAAGCATCATCACAAGAGGATCCGTTTCTGTATAAACCCCCAATCTATCCATCTAATCCAAAAGAACAAAATTACAGAGACAGGTTTTCCTTAAAGATTGAATAAAACAGGGTGCCCTTGTCTGTGTCTCTGTGTGTGGGGCACGAGCTCTATACAACTTTAAAAGTTTCCTAAAAATTATCTTACAAGGTTCTTATTCTTCTTCTTTTACCAACAATAAGACAATTATAAACAAAGGTCTGAAACCATGCTCACACTGAGATATACAACAGTATAAAATGCTCAGATGACATGCAATGATGGATCAAAAGCCTGGAAAACTAAGACAGTCAAAAAGATGGCAACAAAAAATCCTAGAAGAACAAAAACTACAAAAAACTATCTTAGAACTACGTATTGGAAGATCATTTGAGCAAGACAAAAAAGTTACCCCTAACTGACATTACCAGAGTATCATTGCGAAGGCCAAACATCTGACATAAGCCTTCATAGTTCACCTCCATAAACTTCAGCTGAGCCAATAAAAAAGAATAGTGCAAAAAATGTGTAAGAGGCTGCTTACAACATAAAAAAAAATTTAATAGGTATAACTAAGACCTTATATATTTTAGTTTCCACCTGCTCCTTTAAGTAAGAAGTCTCCTCTAAGTTGACAGGGGCAAATATTGATTGCATTTGCTTCCAGAAAGAACTAGAACAGGCAAGATCTGACAAAGCAAATAAAACTTTAGTGGAAACATATATATATGTTATTACCTACGAACCAGCAGAATGTTGAATAAAGAAACATACAGCTGGCATTACAAGCAAAATTTGCAGCTGCTAAGAGTTCCTCACAGTCATCATCTGGTTCACCTACAACGTTTCGAAGTAGTATATTATAGCATCAATAATTTTTCAAAAAGCAAAGATGAATAATCCATCAAATTTTCAACAATCTCCAAATTTACCTTATAGAGCATTCAAGAAAAACATAATTCCTAATCTATGCAAGTGCCAATATGTTGAAGTAAACATCATAATTTTAAGCTCAATTTGGAAGTTAGAACTTTCAAATTTTGAAACTTTAGGATTGTTAATCATAATTCCTAAATTTGCCAAGAAATAAATGATATAAACGTAATACCTGCAAAATGAGGAGAACCAATAGCATTTACGTGTCCAAGACGACCAATACCTTTCCTTTCTGAAATTTTCTTCAGAGGGGGACGACCTGTCTTACTGAAATAAGTACAAATTTTAAAAGTTAATGTCTCGTTAATCAAGTCATTTCTTTATATGGAGAAGCAGAAGAATATACTACCTGCTATTCCTTTCAGAACCAACCCTCGCATTTTTAAGTGGCTTTGCTGAGGCCAAATTCTCCAACTTCTCCTTAACTGGTGAAGTGCTAACCCTTGAAAATGATGAGCCCTTACCATTCCTCCCTTGCCTTCGTACACCATCTCCAGTTTCTTCCTTGCAAGTTATTTTGCTTTTCTTTGTATGCAAGGTCGAAGGAACTGTATTCAGAAAGGAATTTGCACCTCTGTCCTCCAGTTCACCACTTCCCGCTCCTTTTTCCTTCAACCTACTGTCATGATTTTCACATGCACCAGATTCTTCACTTTCAGATAATCTGGCTGGAGAAGAGATATTCTCATTTTTTGCTCTTAATTGTTGAGTGCCACTAGACATGCTCCTGGCAAGGGACCCATTGGTCCCAGAAGAAGTGAATCTAGTTCCCAAATCAGGAGAACAGCCTTCTGGTGATATCTGTTCTTCATCGAGGTTTGAGACAGGAGACAGTATAGTTGTTCTTCTTGTTCGAGATATTTTCTGTGGTCTTTGACCACCCCATTGAGCCACCGAAGGGGATGAGGATCCTGTCGGCATAGGTCGGTTGCGATTAATAGCTGCAGTTGCTGAACATATTTTGCTTACACTAGGTTGTTCCCAGCCCTCAGGTGCTCCAGACGAGCGGGGAAAATTAGGAGATAAATTTCCTGAAATCAAAGGGCCACTTCGTGGTGCTCTTGAAGCCTTCCCTTTTATAAGTTGGTTAGGGCTCAGCATTTGATTATCCTCGCGAACGTTTATCCTCCTAAATATGTCATAAAGAAGACACAAGTTAGGGAACTTTACAAAGAAGTAACCACATATGAAGAAAGATTAATGGAACAATCTATCAACGAACTTTGTTACCAACCAAAGTAAAAATGAAAAGCAAGATCAAACATTTAGGAGTAAAACATACTTGTTGCTTCCCCTGAGTCGTTCCTTGCTTAAGCCAGGCATGGAATCCCTTGAAAGAGGGACCTTCTCTGGTTCATTCTTAGCAATTGCATGGCCATTAGAGCTAGCAGGCAAAGAAGCACCATCCAACTTAGTAGTACCATTTGAGGTTCCTGACCTGAAAAAGAAAAAAAAAAAAATGGAAATTTCACATATTTATGTATCACCTTTTGTATCATGTAGAACAAGATATTTGAAAGATGGTTAAAAGCAACTTAACAACTTCTATGCATGACCAAAAGAACAAAAGCACATAAGCAGAATCAATGTTAAGATTCTCAAGAACACATACTTATAGCATAAACTACCAAGTCAACACTTCCATATCCTTGAAGAAGAAAATTAGAAGTTTTAATATGTCATGCAAAGCTTTTTTTCCAGCTGACAAGTCAAGCAAAAGGCTCTAAACAAAAAAAAAAAAAAAAAAAAAGAAGAAAACAAAAAAACAAAAAAACAAAAAACAAAAAAAACAAAAACAAAAACAAAAAAAATCCAATACATGAGACAACGATGTACTATTCTGTGCGGCCACCACATTGAAACAAAAGATAAAATCAAGAGCATCCATGGCACAAGAAAAGGAGGAAAAGTAGCATGTTGTGAAAACAAACCACCTAAAAGTTTGGGCATCACAAGATGTTGAACTCAAATCATTGTTAAGTTTATGATGCATAGCCCGTTTGGGCTCTCCCTCGTCTGATGGTCGGCCAAGAGGGACGGTAGAGCGTTTTCTTTTCATTTTTTTGTCCCATGTCTCCCCTCCTGCAGACAATGTTCCAATTTTTTCATCAATGGTATCAGATCCTTCACCACAATCTCTAAGCATAACCCTATCTTTTCCCATGACCATTGCCCGCTTTGCAAGGCTATTAGTTGGACCTTCAGCCTACAAAACAATGTAGAATAAATAATAAGAGAAAAGAAATATCTTATAATAGTCAGAGCGAGGAATAGAAACACAAGGGAACTTTGCAATATTTCATAAGACAAAAGCCATATATGCATCTATAATTACAACTGCAACTTTAAGTTGTAACACCCCTAGTATTTCAAGCAAAATAGATGATTAAGGAACACAATAACAAAAACACATGAAACTTTGGATGTTTCATAAAACAACAACCATACCTCTATGTACAACAACTGCAAATTCAAAATTGTAACTGTCTTGGTATCTCAAGCAACTATAATTTTTGGAAGGTGGGATACTGAAGGATTAATAACTCGTGAAATGGATTCTGATATCGACTACTAGGGAGCCTTAAGCTGGGAGGATCTTTTTCTGTCAACTTTGCTAAATTAGTGCTGACCGCGTTTAGCAAATTACAGTTCTTTTTTTCAGATATGGACAGTGTTTTCTCCTTCTGTAAGAAAAAACATAGAGTTCTTTAATGGATCTTGCTTCTTGTACCATTTCTTATTTATTCAAATGGCTTTTAAATCAGTTAGAATACAAAAGTATAACTGCCCCACCTCCTTCCAAATGTTTACCCACACAATTGCCAATTGTCCACATGTGAGGAGTGTTAAAATGCAAAACCATGGTTGACCCACCTCAAAATAACGCAACTTCTGGGAGAATAGTAAACTAACAGAATCTTTTATTTCCTCAATGTATCTTCTTATCTTGTCCCTCATGGTATAGTGGTTCATTTTTTTTATTTTTCACATGGTTTTCCTCTCCCCATTATATATTCCTTCCTATAATGCAGAGTTTCTTCCTTCCTTTTCAATAATATTGCACTCTGTTATGTCAAACAGTTGAAAAATTTTAAATCAGTCACTTCTAGCGGTGATGTTTTAAAAGTCTGTCCTATATTTCCATTCAACCGACTATGAAAATAATTGAGCGCTTCCAAAAGAAAGCGTTTATGTTCCGATAGGCACACAAAATTGATGGCACAAAAAGACAAGCAATAACTGATGCTCCTCATATTGTATTGATCTATGCATGTCTATGTGCATGTAAAGGTGTAAACTTAAATATGAGTACCTATGCAGATATCTGCATATGCCTATTTATGTAAAATGTGTGCATGTTTAACCATGAATTACTTCTAGTTGTAACACGGAACAAATAAAACAGCCTTTATGGCAAGGTCAAAAATAGCAAACAATGAAGATAGAGAATGCTATTAAAAGTTGCAATATACACACCCTTATTTCTGCAACTGATGAGCGAACTCGCCTACTCAGAATGCCATTCTTAGCCCTGTCCTCCACTTTTTGATTCACAAGTTCAGCAGGGTTTCGAGAACTCTGAGTTCCCATCTTCAAGAAACTCAACCCGCCTGATCTCTCATTTGTTATCATCTCATTCCGTTGTTGCTTCTTTAAGTTTAAAGCTTCAATATACTTGTTTATTTTGAAAAACAATTCCTCAAAAAAATTTTCCCTTCTCCTGATCAAAAAATTATTGCATCATTAGCAGAGAGAAACTCTAACATTACAACAACGACCAGACCAATATAAAGCCCAAAAGCAATTACATCATCCCACTTGCAACAAGTTCAATTCTACCTCGCTCGACACTGATAAAAGAGCGTATCCTGGACTAAATTTAGAGACAACAATTAATATTAACTGAAAAATTGCAGCTTCATGTATCTTTAAGAAAATAAGTAACTTTTAATTTTAGAGTAAAAAGCAGATTTACAAAACACCCAAATGGATTCATTACCAGGAAGAAACTGAAAACACAAATACAAGAATTCAAGTATCAAATAGAACATTTGATATTACTTGGCCTTGTCAGAGGCATCCAGCACGGTTGCTTTAAACCGTTTGAGTTCCTCTGTAGCCACAGCAGGGGCAGGCTTCGAATAAGCAGCCCCAAATGAATTGTCTTCTGCAGTGCTTCCAAACGAGATTATTCCCAAAGCCCTCCTCAACTCCCCTAACCGAGTATATTTCTGAGTTTCTATTGTAACAAGATCTAGTGGCAAATACTGAGTTATTGGAGGCAAATCTCCCATCAATGCAGCACTGCCCCGTGGCATACTAGCACCAGAACTGAACATCCGACTCTCACTACTCTCACGGAAGCCTCCTGACCTATCCAAACTGGCAACAGGGTAACTTCCCCTCTGCCCATTTGGATAGCTCCCTGCAAAATCCAAGTCCTCTGGACTTCCCGAACTTGACTCAAATCTTGCACTTCCGGCCATTACTCACAAAGTGAACCACCAGCACATGTCTCCCAAGACTTTATTAATAACAACTTGTTTCAGCGTCTACAGAAATTCCTCTAAGCAGGCGAAATAACACTATCCACTTGGAGACAACCACATTCATTAACCCAGCCCAAACCACCTGAGGCGTATCTGCAATGCCATCAGCTAGAATTAGAATGAAACTAAAACGTTTTTCATTTGAACTATATTGTTTTTATTCATAACAAATTATCCCTAATGTAAGTTAAATTTAGAACAGTTTCAAGACTTAGACTACTAGTTTACCCCAAAAGAAAAGAACTTATCAGGTCCATGTCTTCTACCCAAGAAAATTTCGCAAAATACAAAATTTACACGTTATATCTAACTTGCTTCTCTTTGGAAAAAGAGAAGGCAGTTACAATGAGCCAAAATACAGTTAACAAAAGATCTTTTTTTTTCCTAGCATTCCAGAGAAATCTACACCAGGAAAAAGTTCAAAACAGCTTCCAAAATTATGCATTGTTTTCTTTTCCTGAATTCTCCCAGCAACGAAACAAAAGTAAAGCCACAGTTAAAAGAAATAAACAAATAAATAGAAGGAAGTAATAGAACGCTTAAATTTACCAATATATCAAAAGAGAAACACAGGCAAAATAAAGCTCTTAAGTTCAGCACCACAAAAGTCGCAAAAAAACCGAAAATTCCATCAATTCAGAAAGCAAAACCCAACAAAGAATCAAATTAATCAAAGACATGAAAAAGGACAATGTTGGCTGTGCGAAACACAATCCCAATTCAAAAGAAAAACGAGACTAGGGTTTTCCGAGCTTCAAACTCAAATAGAACTCGAAAATCCCTCAAGAAGCACAAAACTCGAGCATAAAAGTTCCAAAAACAATCGAAACGCTAGCAGAATATACCGGCATTGATCAATCGAGCAAGAGATCGTACCGTGTGTAGAGAGAGAAGCGAGAGAGGTGTAGAGAGGGAGTACGAAGTAGATGGATTTGTGGCAGGCGCTGTCGTCGTGGAGATTCTGCGTGCGAGAGAGGGCGAGGAATTTTGCGGGCCCCGCATAAAATTTAGGGCGGGGGTGTGTAAGGATGGTCGCGCTAAAATCAGGGCCCTTTATCAAGGCTTGTAGATGTGGTAGTGGGACCCTCCACCCCTCTAACATCTCATGTCGACTTTTCTTACTTTGGAATATACTCTCCTTGTTATTACCATTTTCTTACTTCTTTTTATTTTTCGGTTAGTAAGATTAAAAAAACTGATTTTAATCTAAATGAGTATAATGTGAGTTAATAATTCAAAATTGCACGTATTAGTAGAGATTTTATACTCATTACAGATTCTTTTTTACTTTTGTATTAATATGAATTTACTAGTTATTGCACGAGGGTCACGTGCTTTTTATTACTCGATGCATGATTTTATATAATTATTAACTTTAGTAATATATGGTGGGTTAAATTGAAATAAATTATAATTAAGAATTATTTATTTTGAAATATTGACTTTTTGAATATAAGAATGATCATTTTAGACTTGCACTACCTTTTTAGATGAAAATATATTTAGTGTTACTTTTATATATAATTATTATTTATTTCTTAAGAAAAATAAAAAATTATGCTGCTATTTAGGTTTAAAAAAAAAGAAATGCCTCAAAAAAAAGAACACAAAAAAAAGAAAAATAACTAACTAACTACATAGGTGTAGAACTAAGCATGGAAAAAGAAGTCCCATCCAACCAATATATAAAGATTACGAGAGACAAAAGGGGAAGAAATAACCAACCAACCAAACATGATTTGGAGAAGAAAAAATATATATTGCTGAAGAAAGCAATTAATAGTGTCGCTACTTGTGCAAATTTCGTCCACAGCCACAATGGAATGCACATACCGTAAAGCATAGAGACTCGGACAAGTAGAAGTAGGACAACATTGCCAAACCAAAGCACGGAAAAACCAAAAAAAAAAAAAAAAAAAGAAAAAGAAATAAGTCAAAGCAAACATGAGCTTTAAAAAAATAGCGCAGCGGAAGAAAGAAGCACGCACACACAGAAACTGAAGAAAGAAGCATGTTTTTCAAGGCACATATCAAAAAAGCAAGCACAACACAGACAATTTTTGGTTGAAAAAAAAAAACAGTCAAGCACGTAAAAAATTGAAACTTGGTGCAAAAATAGAAGAAGAAGAAGAAGAAGCTGGCGGCTTATTGAAGCCAGCCAACAAAGCTGGTACAATTGAAAAATCACGATCCCAAAGTTCACATCACCCCTTGTGCATATAGAAAGACATGATAATAATTGCAAATATTATAACATGAAAAATGGTGTGTTGATATTGGAAACTCTTATGAAAATATATATGTTTTTGTTCAAATTTATATTAAATAGGGGTTTTTTTTTCCCATGTTACAACAAAATTAGCTAGTGGATAGTCATTTTGATTTAGTGAAGTTGACTAGGATTGAGTTGGTTTGACTTTATCAAGGGTGATGAAGTTAACTATAATGATATATAGGATGGAGTCAACATTCTTAACAAGCTTTATATCTAGTTTAAAGCATAAAAAATTTATTTAATTAAAAAATAAATATAAAATATATAGGAAATTTTGTTGAAAAAAGAATGTAATAATAGCATGAAATTATAACTACAACTATGTGGGAGCGAATCACGGTTCAATAATGGTTCAAAATGTTAGAATGAATTAAATCTTAAGTTAAACAATTTGGCTCAATTTGAACTAACAGTTTAGTTTAAATTAAATATTTTACTAAACACTAATTTAAACTACAATGGCCATTAAAACTAAACCGCATTGGACTAAACCAATGAAACAAACACATTGATAGTTTTTAGGGTAATTTGGTCCAAACAAATTCTTAATCCTACTCCATTCCATTTTGTTACAAAAATTTAGCCAAAAGATCAATTTTTTTTTCTTATATTCCATTATAATTACCATGACCATTTCCATTCTACTGTTATAACAAAACACACCATTAGTGTCTTTTCTCCCGTTTGGTTTCGCTTCTTCAAATTGTGTTGATTTGAGCTTTTTTATTTGAACAAAAAAATTCAAACTATCTAGTTTAAATAGCAATTTAAACTGGCATTTAAATGTGTAGTTAAAGTATTAATCTAAACCAAAAATCCAAAGCGAATTTCCTCTCGTATGGTTTGTTGGTTTGAATTATGTTGAATTGAACTTTTTTGGTTTTGGTTCAAACAAAAAAAATCAAAATTGTATAGTTTAAACAGTAATCTAAATTGACATTTGGATGTATAGTTAAAGTGTTGATTTAAACAGTAAATCTAATCCGAATTTGTGTTTTAATTAGTATTGATAACTCTAGTTTGAAGCATGAAAAATCTATTTCATTAAGGAATAAAATCACAAGTCAATATTAGTTTAAAATGTTGAAATAAAGAGGGTTTGAATTCTAAGTTGGACAATCTAACCTAGTTGGACTATTAACTTCGTTTGAATTAAATATTTTATCAAACACCAATTGAAACTGTGATAGCTGTTCAAACTTAGCTAAACTGAACTAAGCTAAGGGAACAAATACGTTTAGGTTGTGTCTATTTCATTGATTCAGTCCAATTAGAATGGTCATCATAATTTAAATTGGTGCTTGGTAAATCATTTCATTTAAATAAAACTAATAGTTCAAACTAGATTGAACTGCTCAACCTAAAATTCAAATGCCTCTCCATTTTAATATTTTGAACCAATATTAAATAGTGATTTCACTCCTATATATCTGTAATTATGATTTAACACTATTATTTCATATTATTGTGTAATTAAATAACTTCTTTTTACATATTTCATATTTGTTCTTTAATTAAATAATTTATTCATACTTTAAACTATAATTATTAATACTCATCTAAACACAAATTTAGATTAGATTTTCTGTTCAAATTAACGCTTTAACTACACATCCAAACGTCATTTTGGATTAATGTTTAACCTACGTAATTTGGATTTTTTTCTTTAAATTAGAAAAGCTCAAATTAAAACAATTCAAACCAAATAGAGGGTTGTTGTTTTAAATTTTTCTAAAGAACACTTCTCTCATTGGTCCAAAGAAGAAGAAAGCCTTACCTGATCTCTTTGCGTCTACAGCTTTACATCATAAAACAAAAGCCTAATAGATTTGAACAAACTGATATATTTAAGGGTGCGGGCATTGTTTTTCCTTACCAACAGGGTATGAATGGCTAAAAAAATAACGGCTCAAGGTTGTATTATCCAGAGAAGATAAAATAAGAGTAACATACGATCACACTTTCCAATTTTATAAGAAGATCTTTTTATTTTATAAAATATCATATTTTACCTAAACAAATAATAACAATTAATTTATTGAACTTTTAATCTTAACCTTTAATTCGAAAACTTGTACAAATCCCACCCTTACCAAATTTTGTTTGTCAAGAATTTTGCAAAGCATCCCCTAACCACTGCCCAGCCTACCGTTGGAGCTACACTGCATTCAACCCCTCCATTGACAACAGTATTTTAGAGTTGGTCTCTTATGGCAACATAAATGTCAATGTCTATTAAATCCAGAAGATCATTAGGATGAAAATTTTCTTTGTTATAATGGATTACCTTGTGTCGAAGCAAACTTGTCTGATTGGTTATTAGGGTTTGAACAGTACATGATGTGAGTCTAGAATATAAAATAGGGAAGAACTTAAATATTGGCTCATTTGAAGATCAAATGAAAATTGTAAAGCAAAGTCTCATTTGAAGATCAAATAAAAATCATAAAGCAAAGAATGTGTGGAAGATAACAAAAACTATATTAAGGCTTTGAAGATTAAAAACTTAGAGAAAAAGTAAGGATTCATTGTATACTTAAAAGACATGTTTTCAAAGTATTTTCAGAAGGTAAATGCTTATAAGGATTTTAATATGTTAAACTTGTTTATTTAATGAAAAGAAAATTTAGAATTTTGCAAAGGCTTTTTACTCATGTTTTGTTGCAGACATATTAGAATTTTGTTATAATATAACTGGCCTATTATAGACGTGTCGGTCTACAATAAAAAAAATAAATTAAATTAATGTTTGATTAATGATTAATTAAGGGAATTGAGCCCTTGATCACTATTATTGGATCCTAAACAGGCTTCAAAATACAAAAACCATCAGTTAAGCGTTAATTAAAAATGATAATAAATATAAAACATTAATGATTAAAATTAAATGCTATGTAGTAAACATCATACATAAATTTATAATGGTTCACTTAATTTTTAGCTATGTCCATCGTTGAAGAATCTCTTCACTATTAAAAAATTGATACAAATTACAATAACTTCTTGAAAAATGGCAAAGAGAAGTGCAATTGTTTCTATGTGTAAGTGATAAATGTGTAAACCCTTCAAATTGGGCTTATTTGTTGTGGCCAATTTGAGCATATTCAATTTCTCTGCTAGAGATAGTGGCCTTGGATGGTGGAGAGGTAGTAGAACACATGTCATGTGATCATTGGTTCCACACCGTAATCTATCTCAGCTTAAGTAATGGCCAAATTTGCGGATTGTAACTTCCGTTTAGTGGTTATTGATCTTAGACTAATTGACCTTTTTAACAAGTTGAATACTACAGCTATAATGAACAAAACGATTTGAATTGAAAGCCATATTTAGTTCTTCACTTTCTTGTCAACTAGAATAGGCTCTCAAGTATATGATAATCGATCACACAAATTCTATTATCTTGGTTTGATCCACTTTTCAAGCCCTTATAGGTGTGCTTATCCCATTGATTAGTCCAAAAAATTGAATTTGAATCAAAGTTGAATTCTAAACATGGTTTTAACATGTTGTATTTCTTGAATTGAATTTGACTCTAATTATAAATTAAGAGGCACATGGATACTTCATAGATATCTACACACACACATGAATAGGGTGTCTTAGAAAGGGAGAAAAACAGTTTTGTGTTATGGTTTTAAGGCGTTAGTTTTTCTCATTAAAAACCTAAACTGCAAAATATATTTTGTGCTTCAATTTCTCAAGTTATTTAAAGAGAGCCTATTTGGTCTAAGATTCTTTGTTTTAAACTTAGAAAAACATTTTCCAAGCGTGAGCCCTTTTACTATAATTTTTCGAAGAAGAAATTGAGTTCTTCAAAAGGAAGACTATTTGTAGTTTTAAAAGGTGTTCAACATCAACAAATGTTCAATGTGAGTGGTGCTCGCTAAACAAGTCTAACAAGTTGATTGTGCACAACAACGACAAAATCAAAGGAGTCTTTGATTTGTTTACATTCGATTCGTGTATGTAATCTTTATAATGTATTAGTTTGATCAATAATTGGGAGTGGCTGTTAGAAAAGTAGTACGTAGTAGAATTTTAAAATTTTTTTATACCAAAGTATTTTTCAAAACACAAGTTTGACACACTATATGCATAAATTAACCAGATCTTACTAACCTCGTAAATACAGAAAAGCTCCCACAATCCGTGAGAAGTATAACATTCTAGAAGAGCCTTAACCAACTGGTCTTCTTTCCTATTCTCTATCCATGATCGGAGTGCGTGTGGGCACGCATTGTTCAGTCTTTCCCCAGTGACTCTCCTTCCAACCAATTGAGAAAACCCAAAGCTATGGTTCATGATGTGTGAACAATAGCTCTCAAAGAGTTTCAGAGTCTCTCCAACTGAGTCTCACTCTTAATCTCTCAATTAATCTAAATAACTATGAGGACTCACTCCCTATTTATAGAGGTTAGGCCCAGGAATTAGTCCTGATTAGATAAGGCCTCAAAAATTCGAATCATAATCAATATAAAAAAGATCCGTGTGAAAACATGTGATCTATTTATTGCTCGGTCAGCAAGTCAAACTAGCAGATTGGCTTGCGGAACTGACTCCATCGACAGGCTGAACTTGAAGATCTGTCTACCAAACTTACTATAAATGATCCCTGCAAATCTTTTATTTCCCACTTGAGATTCTTGGGATAGAGCCTCAGTTTTAATTCAAATATCCCAATAGAGAAGTTATCTGATGAAAATAATCATATCTAGATAATCTCTAGGAAAATAAATATTCCTAATAATTCAACAAGTTTATCTTGAATTAATTTATTCAAAATTAATTCAACCGATAAACATACATGAATTATCTAATCTCGATAATTCAACAAGTTTATCATGAATTAATTTTCATAAAATTAATTCAACCGATAAACAGACATGAATTATCTGATCCTATCAAATTTTAGTTAATCTGATAATTTGACATAAGTTACCAATTATTGAAAAAGCACAATGTATCATTACAGGATTTTTATGAGCTAGCAAATGGGACCTGATGGACCTACATGGTTCAAGTTTCCGATAATTATGAAACCCAATATGCTAAATATACATTTCATAGTTATCAACTCTAACGTTACTCTATTAAAAGCTTAGAGCTGCACTTTCAAACTATATAGAATTATGAAACCCGTGTAGCTAAGTCTCCAAGACATATCATAATATATCGTATCCCCATAGGATTATCCATAATCGGCTTAAGGACAAGTTCTGTCTTACTTTCTCAATTATTTTTATCTTGCCTTCCATTATCTCACTATCAGAAAACTTACCATCCAAGGACTGTATACCATTCGGTTACACCTATGTATCCAAATGGTTGAGCGCTTCAGTTTTCTAATTAGAGGATAACGTATAAAAGAGGATATCAGCTACTCCTAAATAAGAGCTATGGATCCATATATATGAATAACAGGTCTACGCTACCAAGAGTCATGCCTTCAACGTATCAGCATGCGTACCACTATTAAAATATGAATGTTACCTTTTGGTACATCAAAAGACATAAGACAAGACAATGAGCCTACTATTCATCTCAGGCTTAAGATACAACACATATGATTATATAAAGTGATTCGATTTGTCGAGATAGAATTATTAATCCAAATCAATTCACTTTATGTCTCAATCCAACACATTGTCACCTGTAACAACATGCCAATGTTTCTATTCACGGAGTCTACCTCCGATGGTCAAGACTAACTATCTCCCATTAGGGACATAGACAATATAACAATCTTTGCATGAATAAAGCGCCCAACTTTATTCCCTCGATTGTGGATCTTATGATTTAGACCGTCACCTTAAGAATCGTGTCTTTCGCATAATCTGTCCATCATATGCCCACTTTTTAAAGGTTTAAAACAACAGTCATAGACTTTTATTTACTTAACATACATTCAACAAATATGAACATAAAGAGGACAAGATTTGGTATATAAATAATAAATAAATTCTTTATTGATAAAAATGTCTCCAAAAACATATTACATTTTTACTCCTTAGGGCATACACATCTAACAATCTCTCACTTACACTAAGTGAGTAAATATGACAAATCTCACATCCCCATAGCTTCCATATGCCTTTCGAAGACTCTCCTAGTAAGTGTCTTTATGAATGGATCAGCTAAATTGTCCTCTGACGTGATTTTACACACCGTGACATGCCCGCCATCAATGAAGTCCTTTATCACAAGATACTTCCAATCAATATGCTTACTCTTCTTATGAAATCTTAGTTCCTTAGCATTAGCTACCGCTGCACTATTATCATAGTACAATGATATCGTCTTATCCATTCCAAGAAATGCCTTAAGATCCCCAAGGAACTTGTGGAGCCACACTGCTTCTTTCAAAGCATCACTAGCTGCCACATACTCGGCCTCCATCGTTGAATCTGAAGTGCAATCTTGCTTCACACTTCTCCAACTGATGGCACCATTGCCTAGTGTAAACACAAAACCGAAAGTCGATCTCTTCGAATCCAGACAAGATTGAAAATCTGAGTAAATATATCCTAGAGGAGTTAAGTTCTCATCCGAATATACAAGCATATACCCTCAAGTCCTTCTCAGGTACTTGAAAATTTGCTTCACTACAACCCAATGGTTTGGTCTCAGATTTGCCTAAAATTGACTTACAATCCCGACAACATAACAAATATTCGGTCGTGTGTAAAGCATGGCATATATGAGACTACCCACTGCCGAAGCATAAGGCACATGCTTCATGTATTCTCTTTCTTCCTCAGACTTTGGAGAGTCTTTCTCAGAAAGAGTAATTCTAGATCTAGAAAGTTGCCTACTTTCTTAGAATCTTGCATTGCAAACCTCTGAGAATCTTATCTATGTAGCCAACTTGAGACAAAGCTATCATTTTGTTTTTCATATCCTGAAAAATCTGGATACCAAGAACAAAATTAGCCTTACCCAAGTCTTTCATGTGAAACTGCTAGGTCAGCCATAATTTGATGGATGACAATGCCCCAACGTCATTGCCAATTAGTATCAACATAAAGCAGTAGAATAACCACATTCCCATCCTTAATATGTTTGTACACACATGGTTCATCCATATTTTATGCAAACTCGTAAGTCTTGATCACTTGATCAAATCTTATGTTCCAAGAACAGAAGCCTGCTTAAGCCCATAAATTGACTTTACTAACTTACAAACCTTACCCTCTTGACCTTTGACCTTGAATCCGTCTGGTTGTTATATATAAATAGACTCATCAAGATAGCCATTTAGAAAAGCCATCTTGACATCCATCTGTCAAATCTAGTAGTCAAGTGTGGTAGCTATGGACAAGAGAATTCAGATGGACTTAAGCAAGGCTACAGGCGAAAAGGTTTCCTCATAATCGATTCCTTCTTTTTGCATGTATCCTTTAGCTACTAGTCTAGCCTTAAAGGTTTAGACCTTTCTATCCACTCCACTTTTCCTCTTGTAGATCCACTTACACCCCATGGGTTTTGCCCCTTTAGGAAGATCCACAAGCTCTCAGACCCAATTAGTCTCCATAGACTTCATCTCTATGTTCATGGTCTCTGCCTAGAGTTTCGAATCAACAGCCTTCACAGCCTCTTCGTAAGTCTAAGGATCCCTGTCTTGTTCATTTGGTTCAGCCAAGAAGGCCTCACCATTGAACATATACCTCTCAAGTTGACGCCCGATCCTCCTACTATGTCGAAGCCCCTTAGGTTGTTATTCAGGTTTGTTTGGTTTTTCTACACCATTTGGAGTTGTTTCATTTGGAACTCCTGAAGTGATCTAATCACTCCTCAACTCCTCAAGCACCACTTTGCTTTGAGGCTTAAAGTCGTCCATGTAACTATCCTCAAGGAAAGTTGCATTAGTTAAAACCATGACTTTATTTTCCTTTGGGTTATAGAAATAACCCCCTTTAGTCCCTTTTGGATATCCTACAAACATAGAAAATTCCAAACGTGCTTCCAACATATTCTCATCCCTAAACAGGACATGAGCCGGATATCCCCATATGCGAATATGGTTTAAGAATGTCTTATTCCTCGTCCACAACTCGTGAGGAGTTTCAGGAACCGATTTTGAAGGCACATTGTTCAAAAGATAACATGTGGTTTATAGTACATATCTCCAAAAGGACAAAAACAATGATGAATAACTCATCATGGACCTAACCATGTCCAACAAAGTCCTATTCCTTCTCTCCGCTACACCCTTCTGCTGCAAAGTGCCTAACACAGTCAAATGGGATAAAATCCTATTCTCTAATAAGTGTTCCAAGAACTCATTAGAAAGGTATTCTTTACCTCGAACGGATCGAAGTACCTTTATGGCTCTACCTAATTGCTTTTCCACTTTAGCCTGAAACTCCCTAAACTTGTTATAAGTTTTGCTTTTGTGATGCATTAGGTACACATACCTATACCTTGAGTAATCGTCAATAAAAGTGATGAGGTACTCATACCCTCCTCATGCCCGAATGTTCATCGGTCCGCAAATATAACTATGCATAAGTTCCAAGACCCCTTCGGCCCTATTGCCCTTAGATCCAAATGATCTTTTGGTTATTTTACCCTTTAAACAAGATTCATATTGTGGTATAGATTCCACCTTTAAGTGACTTAAAGGTCCATCCTTTACCAACCTTTGAATCCTATTCAAGTTAATATCACCAAGCCGCAAATGCCAAAGATAAGTCTTATTAGAGTGAAACATTTTAAGTCTTTTAGAGTTATTATCATTTATCTCAACATTAAGCGGTAAGTCCATCTTGGGCTTTATAAAATAAGATTATTTTGCTTCCATCTAGAATAGTAAAAGATTTGTTTTTATAAATCACCACTTTATTATTAAAAAAAACCAAATAGGAGTCTTTAAATAAACACGCTACAGAAATTAAATTCATTTTAAATTTAGGAACATAAAAAAAACTCGTAAAATTAAATTTCGATAATTATCAAAATACAGATGGACGTCTCCCACTACTTCAGCTAAGACCAAGGATCCATCGCCCATCCGAAGCGTGAAGTCTTCATGAAGCAGATTTCTCGTTTCTTTGAACCTTTGTAGAGAAACACAAACATGATTAGTTGCACCGGAATATATGACCCAAGTGTCACTGGATTCCTCAACCAAACAAGTTTCTAAATATAAAAGATCACACCTATCTCCTCGGTAAAGGAAGTCCTTGTAATTCTTCTTGATGTGCACGACCTTCTCGTAGAAAAGCACTTGAGCTTTTTTGTATTCTTATTCTTTTTTTTCTTGTTCTTGCCATTTGCAGGAATAGAAGACTTCCCATTTTTGGCTCATTGTTTCTTTCCATTCCTAGGGTTGGGATTAGAACCAGAAGCAGCTACCAAGTTGGCCTCTCCACCAGCAAGAAACTCCCTGATCAGTAGTTCAAATTCTTGTAACTGTTTCATTAACTCAGTTAAGGTCATATCCTATCTATTGCTTAAATTAAATATAGCTCTAAATGGAATGAATTAAAGAGGCATTTTCATTATTGTTTTTTATTGTAATTCCATGAATAGTTAAGTCTGCTTAAGGTCATCAAGTATGTGACTTAATAGTAAAACTCTTAGGTGAAAATTGAATTCTACTCTAAATTATCCTCAGTCGATCATTGTTATTAGGATAATAATGAAGGAAGACTAGTATGAAGTTTGATTGATGATTATGTTTTAATAATCATGTGTATGAGATACTAAGTCAACTCATAGATACGTATTTGAGAAATGATGTATTGGATCGACCTGCTATGAGAATACTGCATGGATAATTGTCATAAGTGATTTTCATCACAATAGTATTATCCTAGTCCTCTGACTTGAAATCACCATTGTTTCCTACACGACAAGTTTTATATCTTGACAAGCACCTTGTCTATGTATGCATATTGAGATAATGCTAATAGTTTCTTTTTGTGATCCCGAATGAGCTAGATCCCAAGAACATAGCTTCTCTCTCCCAAATCTTTTATTTGAAATTGGGTGGCTAATTATTCCTTTACTTGTGACATTGAGTCCTTGTCATTCCTAATGAGTAGGATGTCATCAACGTAAAGTACTAAAAGACCATTTTGTTTTTCTTTTATGTATTTGTAGACACATGGTTCATCCCGGTTCTGTTTAAAACCATAAGACTTAATAGCCTCATCAAACATGATGTTCTGTGATTTAGAAGCCTGCTTAAGTCTATAAATAGACCTTTGTAGTTTGTAGACTTTCTGCTCTTGGTCTTCAACTATAAAACCTCTGGTTGCACCTATAGATGCTTTCCTCAAGATAGCTGTTAAGAAACGCCGTCTTGACTTCTATTTGCTAAATCTTGTAATCAAAATGCACAACAATAAATAAGAGTATCCGAATTGACTTTA
This sequence comes from Artocarpus heterophyllus, assembly GCA_025403435.1. NCBI lineage: Eukaryota > Viridiplantae > Streptophyta > Magnoliopsida > Rosales > Moraceae > Artocarpus > Artocarpus heterophyllus. Next base: position 27,225,615 of record CM046354.1, on the reverse strand, counting down.
GCGTAGCAACCAGGTAGAAAGTCTTATCATAGTCTATCCCATCCCTTTGGGTATAACCTTTGGCTACGAGCCTTATTTTGAAAGTCTCTACTTTCTCGTCCAGTCCTTTTTTTCTCTTATAGATCCATTTGCATCTAATAGGTTTTACACCTTCAAGGAGATCAATAAGTTCCCAGACTGAGTTAGAATACATGGATTCTACATCGAGTTTAATGGCTTCTAGCCACTTCTCTTTGGTAGAATCTTCCATCGCCGACTTATAAGTCAATTGATCTTCCTTACTGTCACTCACAGTGACTAGCTGTGCTTTTCCTCGATAACAAGTGTGTAATCTTATTTCCCTCATACTATGATGAAGTACTAGAGGTGTCTGACTAGAAGTTGTGGTCTCTTTAGTCTACTGCTAGATAACTCTTGCTGGCTCGTCGATAACTCTTACCGGCTGTGGGCTAATCTAATTAGCAAGCAACTCTTCAAGAACTATTTTGCTCTTTGGTTTGAAGTTTTTCATATAATCATGCTTAAGAAGGGTGGCATTTGACGATACAAACACCTTTTTTTCTTAACGACTATAGAACAAACTTCTTCATGCGCCTCGAGGATAACTACAAAGATACAGACTTTCGAACAAGGTTCTAACTTCCAAATGTTAGCCTTTAGAACATGAACTGGACACCCCTATATGCGGATGTGTCTTAAACTAGGTTTTTAGCCATTCCATATCTCTAGAGGTGTCTTAGGTATAGACTTACAAGGAACTAAGTTTTGAATATAAACTACAGTCCTTAAGGCATATCCCTAGAAGGATGTGGATGGAGAAGAGTAACTTAACATTGATCTCATCATGTTTTGTAGCATTCAATTTCTCCTATCAACAACACTATTTGTTGTGGTGTTCTAGGTGTAGTGAGTTGCAAAACTATTCTACTTTCCATCAAATGGCCTGTAAACTCTTTGTCCAGATACTCACCTCATAGATCTAGTTGAAGCACCTTTCTTTGCTTCCCTAGTTGTTTTTCAGCTTCTACATGACATTCCTTGAGCTTTTCAAAAGTCTTGGATTTCCTATGCATTAGATAAGCATAATCATATTTTGAATAATCGTCAATAAATGTGAGGAAATATTCATACCCATCTTTTGCTTGGACATTTAAAGGTCCATATACATTGCTGTGTATCAATTCAAGAGGTTCTTTGGCTCTTCTCCCTTTAACTAAGAAAGATCTCTTGGTCATTTTACCTTCCAATCAGAAGTCACTAAATGGGAGTTTATTAACATTTAGTTCCTTCAAAGGACAATCCTTTACTAGTCTTTCAATCCTATTTAGGTTAATGTAACTAAGTCTAAGATGTTATTATCATGAGAAATCTTTTGCTTTTTATTCTTTGGTTCAGCTACTTTAAACTTTTCAGTATTAAGCAGTAGTTTAGGACTAGGTTTACAAAAATATAAACCATCATATAGTTTTTCAAAACATATATTTAAACAATTCTTTATAATGGAAACAATTTTATTATCAAAAGAAACTTTAAATAATTATTTAATCTAGAAGCAAAAATCAAATTTCTTCTAAAACCTGGAATAAAATAAACATTGTTCAAAACTAAATAATTATTTTTAAAATGACGTCTAACTTCTCCCACTACTTTAGCTGAAACTCTAGTTCCATTATCCATGACTATTGTGTACTCCCCATCAGCAAGCTTGTGAGAAGAATTAAGACTCTACAAAGGAGAACAAACATGGTTAGCTGCTCCTTAGTCAACTACCTAGGTTAAGAACTCATTCTCTACAACATAAGCTTCTAGAACATCACATTTACCCCGGTTTTTCTTCTCTTTCACCTCCTCGAGATACTTCTTGCAGTTTCTCTTCCAACAGACTGGCTGATCGTAGTGGAAACACTTTCCTTTGGCTTTTGTGTTGGAGCTTGTCTCTTTGTGTTAGACTAGGTGCCCTAAGGATTAAATAATGTAATAAGTTTTTTTTGGTGACATTTAATCAATATAGAGTTTATTTATTCATATACCAAATGATGTCCTCTTTATGTTCATTATTGTTGAATGTATGATAAGCAAACAAAAGTCTAAGGCTATCAATCTAAACCTTTAAGATCGTGCATATGATGGACAAATTATGTGGAATAGATGAATCTTAAAGGTCATGGTCTAAATGATAAGATTCGCAATCGAGGGAATAAAGTTAGGTGTTTTATTCTTGTTTAGATTGTTATGTTGTCTATATCCCTGACGGAAGTTGACTTGTCTTGGTAATCGAAGTGGGACTCTACAAGTAAAAATATTGGTATATTATCATAGGTGACAATATATTGGATCAGGACAAAAGTTGAATTGATTTCATTAACATTTTCATTTTTTTAATTAATTCACTTTTGGACAATCATATGTGTGATGTCTTAATCTTGAAATGAACAATAGACCTATATTCTTGACTTGTGTCTTTTAATGTAGCAAAGGGTGACATCTTGATTTGATGTGGTACATATACGGACATGCTGAAGGCATGACTCTTGATTGATGTGGAACCATTGTTCATAGATATACAATCTATAGCTCTTTTGTAGAGTTAATGATATTCTCTTGTAGCCATTATCCTATAATTGAAAGACTGGAGCGCTCAACCGTTCGGATACATAGGTGTAACCGAATGGTATACTATTTATGAATAGTAAGTATTCCAATGGTGAGATAATAGAACATAAAATAAAAATAATCAGGAAAGTAAAACAGAATTTGTTCTTATGCCAATTATGAATATCCTATGGGGATATTACACATTATGATATATCATGGACGATGAGCTTATTGGAGCTTTGTAATTTTATATAGTTCGAGAGTGTAGCTTTAAGCTTTTAATGGAGTAGCATTAGAGTTGATAATTATAAATAATGTATATGGGATATGTTATTTTATAATTATAGGAGTTTGATCTATATATATCCATCGGATCCCCTTTGCTAACTCATAATAAATCCTGTAATGATACGGCATGTTTTTCTTACATATTGGTGACTTATGTTAATTATTAGATTGGTTGAAATTTGATTAAAATGGATTTAATAATTCATGTTAGTTGATTGGTTGAATTAATTTTGTGAATTAACTCAAGATAAACATTTTGAATTATTTGGATAATATTTTATTTGATATGAGCTTATCTGTATATGACAATTTTAATTAGTTAACTTTTTTATTATGTTATTTGAATTAAACTTAAGGCTTTATCTAAAATTCCCGTGTAAAAATAAGATATTTTGATATCTCCAAATTATCGCATGGTAGAGGGTTGATGGCTAGGTTTTGCTGGCCAATAGGCTAGTTCGGCAGTTCAATCTCTCAAATCGACATGTCGAACATGCGATAATCAAGTTATTTGTCTTTGACGCGTTTTTAATTGGAAGTTGATTATGATTTGAATTTTAAAGCCTAATCTGATAATGCTTAACCCCAATCCGACCATTATAAAAGGGAGATATTTTTCATTTTTCTTTAGATTATTTGAAAATCAGAGAGTGAGTACTCTAGTAAGAGAAACTCTAAAACTCCCGGAGAGCTATTTTTCAACATCTGGAACATTAGCTTTTGGTTTTCTCAAGTGGTTGGAAAGAGAGTCACCAAAGGAAGGCTATACGATATGCGACCATTCATACTTCAATCGTGGATAGAGAATAGCAAAGAAGACCAGTTGGTTGAGGCTCTTCTAAAACGTTATTCTCTTCATGGGTTTCTATAGACTTCGGTACACAAAAGAAGTGTGTAAGATCTGTAATTAATTTATGTACTTAGCATATCAAACTAGTGTTTTGCAAAAAGACTCTGATTTAAAATTTTTAAAATTTCGCTACGTATTGTTTTCTAACAATTGGTATCAAAGCCATGGTTTTACGTTGATTCTACTGGTTTGTGATCATGCTATGCACATAAATGATGTGATTTTATTCTCTCCTATGCTTGAATTTAATTTTTTAAAGAGTTGGTACTTTAAGGTTTGTATATAATTAAATGTTAAAATGAGATTATGTGGTGAATGTTTAGTAATTAATTATGGGTAGTTAAATTTCTATTTATTATTTTAATTAATTAATTTTGTTGGTTATGATTCCTTAGAGGTTATAATGTATATCTAGGTTTTTCATGTAATTAGATGGCAGCCTATTATCCCGTCTAAGATTTATTATTTTAATTTTGATTTGTAAAATTTGTATTAAAATAATTATTCAAAGTAAAGATTGATCTACAAGATGGAGATGGTTGGAGTTCTATATGTTTTTCTATGTTTATAAATTTTTTTATGTTTTTGAACTGTTGAAAATAAAATTAACAACTACTTAAAATAATTTTTTACAAATTTCTAGAAAAACGTTGGTTTAGCATTAGTTGGCAGGCCAATCACCCAAAATCGTAAGCCGATGGTCGTAGACCGGTAGACCAATCTCCTAGATCAGCAAGCTAGCAATAGGGCAAAACCGTTTTCTAAAAGGTGCATTTTTTGGTGCATTTTTTTATTTTGTTTTTGAGACAATTTTAAGAAACATAAAATTTTATGATAATCAGAAAAATATATTTTTTCATCCATATGGGATTAAAGAATTAAAGATTAATGCCATATGAAAAAAGGATACAACAAGAAGATATAAGATGAATAATCAATAATATGTTCAATTGATCTTGTGTAATTTTTATTTTCTTTTCCCTAGGATGGAACTATGATATTACAATTATTTTACTATATTGTATGTAGCTTTATATGTTGCTTTACTTGTCTGTATTATAGTATGTTTTACCATGTATGTTGATAACATGTAATGTAGAATAAGGAATGCCGCTCATTAAAAATTATTCATGCATGTTAACATAAAACCTTGACTTTTAAAATATTGAGTGGGAGAAGGTTTTCGATGAGAGGACGTAAGGCTTCTATCGTTGGTCCATAGGTAGCATATGGTGGTTCCGACCCCTACAAAGGGATTTCATCATGTACTTGGTTGGATCTCTAAAGGGATAATTTATTTTGGCGTGATTTATCATTGTACACCTTTAGGTGGCGATTATAAATCATGGATAAAATAGTTGAAATGATGGTTATATACTTAAGATTAATTTAATTATTAACCTCCCTTAGGAGCTCTGTTAATAAAATTAATGGCCAAAGAAAATAATTATTAATATATGCTAAATTAGACGGGTCTTGGATGGCATATATTAATCGAAGAGGATCCATGTTCCTAATTGAATTTGGTAAGTCTCCCCTAGGCGGCTTGTTGAATTTTGAGTTAAGGATTATTGTTATAAGGTTGTGATATTTTCAAGGTTTTGATACATAAACATATTGTGTGCTTATTTGTTTGTATTATCTTACTAAATTGTTGTGGAATGTTTGCTTATATTTGGTATATTAATCTTTATTGTAGATCAAAATGTCTAAAAATGCTTTATTTTTAATACTCGATAAAAATACACTAGTCAGCGAGAATTATAATGATTGAAAAAGGAACCTAAATATCGTCTTTTTCTTTGAGAAACAAAAATTTGTGCTGACAACACTGTGGTCTCCCAAACCTACCAAGGAATCCACTAATGAGCGATTCCAACTGTATGATCAATAGAAGGATGCTAATGATCAGGCTTGTTGTTACGTTATGGCTAGCATGAATAATGTGCTGCAAGCTTAATATAAGGATTATGAGACTGCTAAGCAGATCTTGGATAATCTGGAAGACATGTTTAGAGGCCAAGCCTTAACAAAACAACAAGGGGCTCTTCAAAAGCTCCTCAACTGCAAACAAAGACTAGGAACTCCAATTAAGGAGCATATGATGTTAGTCAGGGGTTACCTTGCTGAGGCTCAAACCCATGGAGTCGACATAGATGCTGAGTCAAAGATGACTATGGTCTTTGAGACTCTATCTAAAGAATTTATCCTACTGAGAGCTTCATATAACTTGAGCAATAGACAGGATATTATTAGACATGTGTGCCCTAAGGAGTAAAATGTTGTAATATGTTTTTGGAGACATTTTATCAATAAAGAATTTATTCATTGTTCGTACACCAAATGTTGTCTTCTTTATGTTCATATTTGTTGAATGTATATTAAGCAAAAAAAAGTCTAAGACTGTTAGTCTAAACCTTTAAGAATCAAGCATATAATGGATAGATTATACGGAAGACATGATTCTAAAGATGATGGTCTAAATCATAAAATCCACAATCGAAGGAATAAAGTTTGGCGCTTTATTCATGCTAAGATTGTGATGTTGTCTATATCTCTAACGAAAGATAGATTGTCTTGGCCATTGGAGTTCGACTTCACAAGTAGAAACATTGGTACATTGTCATAGGTGACAATGTATTAGATCAGGACATAAAGTGAAATTGATTTAGATTAATAATTCCATTTGTGCAAATCAATTCACTTTAGACAATCGTATGTGTTATATCTTAATCCTAAAATGACTAATGGGCCAGTTATTTTGACTTATGTCTTTTGATGTATCAAAGGGTGACATCCTAACTTTGTGATCGTATGCTTGCTGGTATGTTAGAGACATGACTCTTTTTAGCGTAGACCTGTTATTCATATATATAGAATCCATAGCTCCATTAGTAAAGTCAATGATATTTTGTTATATGCATTATCCTATAATTAGAAGACTAGGGCGCTCAACCATTCAGATGCATAGGTGTAACCGAATGGTATACTTGTTGGGTTTTGTTGGATTTTGTGATTCAAATAAGCAGCAAAAAATTAAAATTAATTCCCACAAAACCCTCACAGGATCCATACAATTCGATTAGGATAACAAAAAAGGGCAAGATTTCTGGAAGGAAGAGAGCGGATTCACTTTGGTGACACCTTAACTCGAGCTTTTGTATTACGGATTGGATTCAGACGTTGTTACTTAGAGCAATGCCCTCTGCAGGTATCTACACGAACAGGCTCTCTCAAAATGAGTTGGTGTGCTAGCACCCTCTCCTTTGCTTTAAATGACTCTATCTAATTTTTATGATTTTTAATGTTCTCGCCTTTTAGAATAATAGAACGCCTTCTTTGTTCTTAATTTGGCTAGAAACCCTAAAACAGATATATATATATATATATATCTATTGACTTTGAGATAAAGTTAGATTTTAACTAAGGTAAACTGTAATTCGAATATGATTTAGAGAATCTAGACAAAGTCTGTAATTCGAATATATTTTAGAGAATCCAGATAATGTAAGTAATTCAAATATGATTAAGAGAATCTAGATAATGTCAGATTTAATAAACCTAGACATATCTGGTATATCGAATCTGGACATTATTAGGTTCATTGAACCTAGACACAGTAAATCCAAAATTCATTTTTGGTCTGTTCTAAGTGCGCGACCCTGTAGGTTCACATAACGTTGGTAGTGGGCTTAAAATTCTATTTTCGGCCTACAAATCATAAGCGGCCTCTAGCAAGACATTATGATTACCCAAGTTATACGAATGTCAATAATCCGACATAACCTAATCCATAATAAGTATTAAAGTCCTTTTATCACTAGATACCTTGATTGAACAAAAGGCATGGTTTATGTCAACCTCATACTTTCAATCATATTATTTCTCGATCTTAAGTAGACTGATATTGATAACCCTTATCAATTCATTCCAGTATGGCCATACATTTTTCTTTAGTTTAACTTATCGAAGGGCCCATAGAGATCTTTCTCATAATAAATGAGGGACAAATTCCTTTTTAATCGGACAAATTCCTTCTTAATCGGACAAATTCCTTCTTAATCACTCATATTCCTCACACGATTCACTCTATATCCAACAACAATCCATTCTATTATCCTATAAAAGATAATATTAGAATATGTCAAAATATATAACTTGTCATGTAGGAAACAATGGTGATTTCAGGTCAGAGGACTACGATAATACTATTGTGATGAGAATCACTTATGACAATTATCTATGTAGTATTCTCATGGCGGGTCGATCCAATACATCATTTCTCAAATATCTATCTATGAGCTGACTTAGTATCTCATACACATTACTAGTAAAACATAATCATCAGTCAAACTTCATACTAGTCTTCATTCATTATTATCCCAATAATAATGAACGACTAAGGAAAATTTAGAATAGAATTCAATTTTCACCTAGGAGTTTTACTATCAAGTCACATACTTGATGACCTTAAGCAGAATTAACTATTCATGGAATTAGAATAAAAAACAATAATGAATAAAATGCAAATATAACAAAGTCAAAATATGGTCATTACATAATTGGCCTAGGGCACATCACTAACAATCTCCCACTTGCACTAGGCCCAATCAATATTGTATCTAATACCCATTGACCTAGTATGACTCTCATGCTTAGGCTGTGGAAGAGGCTTAGTGAGTGGATCAACAACATTCTCATTTGTAGGTACTCTGCATATCTTCACGTCTCATCTCTCAATGATTTCTCGAATGAGATGATAACGCCTAAGTATGTGTTGGGATCGCTGATGTGATCTAGGTTCCTTAGCCTATGCTATGGCCCCGTTATTATCACAATACAAGTCTATTGGATCTGATATACTAGGAACAACACCCAATCAAGTAATAAAATTTTTGATCCAAATTGCTTCCTTAACTGCTTTTGAGTCGGCTATATACTCAGCTTCTATTGTAGAATCAGCAACGGTGTCTTGCTTTGAACTTCTCCAGCTCACTTCGCCTCCATTCAAACAGAACACATAACCTGACTGCGATCGAAAGTCATCCTTGTCAGATTGGAAGCTGGCATCTGTGTAACCACTTACAACAAGCTCAACTTCCTTTCCTCCATACAGTAAGAATGCATCCTTAGTTCTTCTCAAATATTTAAGGATATTCTTGACTGCTGTCTAGTGACTTTCGCCTGGATTTGATTGGTATATGCTGGTTATGCTTAAGGCATATGAGACAACAAGTCGAGTACATAATATTGCATACATAATAGATCCCATGACAGAAGCATATGGAATCTTATTCATGCGGTCTCGCTCATCCTGTGTCATTGGACACTGAGTCTTGCTGAGACGAATTCCATGTGACATTGGCAAGAATCCCCTCTTGGAATCTTGCATACTAAACCTATTTAGTACCATGTCAATGTATGTACTCTGACTTAGGCCAATAAGCCCCTTAGATCTATCCCTATAGATCTTGATGCCTAGAATATAGGCAGCTTCATCTAAGTCTTTCATGGAGAAATAATCCCCTAACCATGATTTAACAATTTGTAGAGCAGGGATATCGTTTCCAATGAGTAATATGTCATCAACATATAACACTAGAAAGACTATTGTACTCCCACTAACCTTCTTGTAAACACAAGGCTCATCTTCATTTTTAATGAAACCAAACTCTTTGATTGCTTCATCAAAACGAAGATTCCAACTCCGAGATGCTTGCTTCAATCCATAAATGGATCTTTGAGGCTTGCAAACCTTTTCAGAATTCTCAAGACTAACAAAACCCTTGGGTTGTGTCATATACACATCCTTAAGTAGGTTTCCATTAAGAAACGCTGTTTTGACATCCATTTGCTAAATCTCATAATCATATGGGGATACGATACACTATAATATGTCATAAAGACTTAGCTATACGGGCTTCGTAATTTTATGTAGTTCGAGAGTGCAGCTCCAAGCTTTTAGTGGACTAGCGTTGGAGTTGATAATTATGAAATGTATATCTAGGATATTGGGTTTCATAATTATCAGGAGTTTGAACTATATAGGTCCATTTGGTCCCCTTTGCTAGCTCACAACATCCTGTAATGATACGGCGTGTTTTTCCACCAATTGGTGACTTTTGTCAGATTTATTAGATAGGTTGAAATTCAAAAGAATCAAATAATTCATGTCTGTTTATCGATTGAATTAATTTTATGATAAAATTAATTCAAGATAAACTTGTTGAATTATTGGAATCGGATAATTCTTGTCTGTTTATAGGTTGATTTAATTTTGAATAAATTAGATCAAGATAAACTTGTAGAATTATTAGGAATTCATTTATTTTCCTAGAGATTATCTAGATAAAGTTGTTTTAATCAGATAATTTTTCTATTGAGTTATTTGAATTAAAATTGAGACTTTATCCTATAGAATCTCAGGTGGAAAATAAAAGATTCGCTGAGATATTAATCGGTTGTTCAGCATCCCGATCCTCAAGTTCATCCTACTAATCAGCAAAGGATAAGATCACGCATTTTTACGCATATCTTATTAGATATTGATTCAAATTTTGAGACCTAATCTGATAATGACTGACCCTAGATCCAACGTCTATAAATAGGGAGTAAGTCACAGAAGTTATTTAGATCAATTGAGAGATTAAGAGTGATACTCTACTAGTGAGAATATGAAAACTCCCTGAGAGCTCTTGTTCACAAATTGCAAACACTTGCTTTGGGTTCTCTTAGTTGGTTGGAAGGAGAGTCATCTGGTGGAAGAGTTGTACATGTGAGCCCACACTCACTTCGATCGTGGATAGAGAATAGCAAAGAAGTCCAATTGGTTGAGGCTCTTTTGGAACGTTACTTCTCTTCACTGATTGCAGGAGCTTTTCGGCCCATAATGGTTAGTAAGATCTGGATAATTTATGCATATAGTAAGTCAAACTTGTGTTTTGAAAAATACTCTGATATAAAATTTTTAAAATTCCGCTGCGTACTATTTTTTCAATAATTGGTATCAGAGCCATGTTTTTTTATATAAATTTACGAGTTTTTTATCATATTATATGTATAAATTTTGTGATCTTAATCTCTCATATACTTGAATTTAATTTTATAAAGAGTTGACACTCTAGGTTTCTATATATTTTATATGTTGTCATGGATTATGTGGTGAATGTGCATTAATTAATTATGGTTGATTAAATCATTATTTAATTAATTATTTATTAATTAATTTATACCGGTTATGGTTTCTTAGAGGTTAGAATATGTTTCTAGGTCTTTCATGTAATTAGATGGCGGACCATCATCTCCGTCTAGGAATTATTATTTGATTTTAAATTTGTAAGAATTTTATAATTAAATAATTATTCAGAGAAGACGGATCTAGAAGGCAGACCTAGAAGATTGATGATGACGCTCCCAGGTATTTCTTGAGTCTCTAATTTTATGTTTTTGAATTGTTGAAGATAAAATTGATGAAATTGCATAAAAATTTGTATTTTCTAGAATGGGTGATTTTTGCTTGATCGGCAAGCCGAACCTTTTAGTTCGGCAGGCTGATGGTCGCAGATCGGCAAGCCAAACGTGAAGTCTGGTAGGCCAACAGCAGGGCAGAAATCAGGAGGCTCTAGTTGCAGGCTAAACTTTTGGTTCGGCAGGCCGATCTTTCATGGATCGGTAGGCCGATGTTCCTGATCGGCACGCCGATGGTCATGACCGGTAGGCCAATCACCCAGATCGGCTTGCCGATAGAGAGCTGGAAATTTTTTTCAAAAAAGGTACAGTTTTTCAATGCAGTTTTAATTTTATTTTTGGGACAATTCTGAGAGACATTAAATTTGGATACGATCGGAAATATGAAGTATTCGATTCATACGGGATTTGAAGACTTGAAGATGGGCATTACGTGAAGAAAGATACTACTTGGAGATTCAAGGATGAAAAATCGATTATGTGTTTCGATTATTTTCTTGTAATCTTTATTTTCTATTCTCTAGGGTGGAACCATAATATTACGGTTATTTATTATTTTGTTTGTAGCTTTGCTTGTCTACATTATAATATGATTTACCATGTATATTGATAACATGTCATATAGAACAGGGAGCGCCACTCATATTAAAATTGTTCATGCATGTTCTTAAAGTAAAACCTTGATTTCAAAAGATTGAGTGGGAGAAGGTTTTCGAAGAGAGGACCTAAGGCTTCCATCATTGGTCTATAGGCAGAACATGGTGGTCCTGACCCCTAGGAAGGGATTTCTATCATGTACCAGATTGGATCTCTGAGAGGATAAGGTATTTTAGCATGATTTATGGTTGCACACCCCTAGGTGGTGATTATAAATCATAGATAAAATATTAAAACGATGGTTATACACTCACGTTAATTTTATTATTAACCTCTCCTAAGAGCTCTGTTAATAAAATTAATGGCCAAAGAAACGATTATTAGTATATGCTGGATCATACGGGTCCTAGATGGCATATATTAATCAGGAGAGGATCCGTGTTCCTGATTGAATTTGGCATGACTCCCTTAGGAGCTTGTTGAATTCTGAGTTGGGAATTATCGTTGTAAAATTGTGATATTTTCAAGGTTTTGACACATAAACACATTTGTATGTTTTTACATGATTGTGTTATCTTACTAAATTATTATTATATGTTTGCTTATGTTTGGTATATGATTCTTTATTGTAGATTAAAAATGTCTAAAAATGCTTTATCTTCGATACTTGACAAAAACCTATTAACCGGAGAGAATTATAATGATTAGCAATGAAACTCGGATATCATCCTCTCCTTTGAGAAACTAAAATATGTATTGACAACCCCTTGTCCTCCCGAGCCTACGGGAGACTTAACTAATGAGCAATTCCAAGCGTATGATTGCTGGAAATATGCTAATGATCAGGATTACTAGACTGCTAAGTAGATCTTGGATAATCTTGAGGATATGTTTGGAGGCCAAGCAATAACAAAGCGGTAAGGGGCACTTCGATGAGGCTCAAACTAATGGAGCCGACATTGATGCTGAAACTTAGATGACTATGGTCTTTAAGACTCTGTCAAAGGAATTTATTCCATTTAGAGCTACTTTTAATCTAAGCAATAGACGGGATATGACCTTAACAAAATTAATGAAACAGTTTCAGGAGTTTAAACTGCTGATCAGGGAGTCTCCTGCGGGTGGAGAAGCCAATTTGGTGACTGCTTTAGGTTCCAATCACAACTCTGAGAATGGAAAAAAGCAACGAGCCAAGAATGGGAAGTCTTCTAATCCTGCTAGCACCAAGAGCAAGAAGAAGAAGAAGAAGAACCCAAAGGAGCTTAAGTGCTTCTTCTGTGGGAAGGTCGGGCACATCAAGAAGCATTGCAAGGACTTCCTTTCCAAAGGAGGTAGGTGTGATTTTTTGTATTTAGAAACTTGTTTAGTTAAGGAATCCAGTGACATTTGGGTCATATATTCCGGTGCAACTAATCATGTTTGTGTTTCTCTGCAGGGATTCAAAGAAACGAGAAGTCTGCTACATGAAGACTTCACGCTTTGGATGGGTGATGGATCCTTAGTCTCAACGGAAGCAGTGGGAGAGGTCCATCTTTATTTTGATAATTATAGGAATTTATTTTTGCAAGACTGTTTTTATGTTCCTAAATTTAAAAGGAATTTAATTTCTGGAGCTTGTTTATTTAAAGACTCCTATTTGGTTTCTTTTAATGATAAAGTGGTGATTCGTAAAAACAAATCTTTTATCTGTTCTAGATGGATGCAAAATAATCTATATTTTATCAAACCTAAGATGGACTTATTGCTTAATGCTAAGATGAATGATAATAACTCTAAAAGACTTAAAACTTCTCACTCTAATAAGACTTATCTTTGGCATTTGTGCCTTGGTAATATTAACCTGAATAGGATTCAAAGGTTGGTAAGGGATGGACCTTTAAGTCACTTAAAGGTAGAATCTATATCTCAATGTGAATCTTGTTTAGAGGCTAAAATGGCCAGAAGACCATTCGGGTCTAAGGGCAATAGGGCCAAAGGGGTTCTAGAACTTGTGCATAGTGATGTTTGTAGACCGATGAACATCCGGGCACGAGGAGGGTATGAGTATTGTCACCTTTATTGACGATTACTCAAAATACGGGTATGTGTACCCAATGCACCATGAAAGTGAAACTTTTGACAAGTTCAGGGACACTTAAAGGCACTTCGATCCGATCGAGATGGAGAATACCTTTCTGATGAGTTCTTGGGATACTTATTAGAGAATGAGATTTTATCCCATTTGACTATGCCAGGCACTCCGTAGTAGAATGGCGTAGCGGAGAGAAGGAATAGGACTTTATTAGACATGGTCAGGTCCGTGATGAGTTATTCATCATTGCCTTCATCCTTTTGGGGATATGCACTACAAACCGCATGTTATCTTTTGAACAATGTACCTTCAAAATCAGTCCCTAAAACTCCTCACGAGTTGTGGATGGATAAGAAGACATCCTTAAACCATATTCGCATATGGGGATGTCCGACTCATGTCCTGTTTAAGGATCCGAATAAGTTGAAAGTACGTTCAAAAGTTTGCATGTTTGTAGGATATCCAAAAGGGACTAAAAGGGGTTATTTCTATAACCCAAAGGAAAATAAAGTCGTGGTTTCAACTAATGTAACTTTCCTTGAGGAGAGTTACATGGACTACTTAAAACCTCGAAGCAAATTGGTGCTTGAGGAGTTAAGAAGTAATCCGATCACTCCGGAGGTTCCGAATGGAACCGTTCCGATCAGTGTAGAAAAACCAAAACAAACCTGAACAACAACCCAAGGGGCTTCGCCATAGTGGGAGGATCGGGCGTCAACCTGAGAGGTCTATGTTCAATGGGGAGGTCTTTTTGGCTGAATCAGATGAACATGATAGGGATCCTTATACTTACGCAGAGGCTATGGAGGATGTTGATTCAAAACTCTAGACAAAGGCCATGAACATTGAGATGAAGTCTATGGAGACTAATCAGGTTTGGGAGCTTGTGGATCTTCACGAAGGGGTAAAATTCATAGGGTGTAAGAGGAGTGGATGGAAAGGTCGAAACCTTTAAGGCTAGACTAGTAGCTAAGGATTATACGCAAAAAAAAAGGAATCAATTATGAGGAAACATTTTCTCCCGTAGCTATGCTTAAGTCCATCTGGATTCTCTTGCCCATAGATGCAGCTCTCGACTATGAGATTTGGCAAACAGATGTCAATACGGCTTTTCTGAATGGCTATCTTGATGAGTCCATTTATATGGCACAACCAGATGGGTTCAAGGTCAAGGGTCAAGAGGGTAAGGTTTGTAAGCTGTTAAAGTCAATTTATAGACTTAAGCAGGCTTCCTGTTCTTAGAACATAAGATTTGATCAAGTAATCAAGACTTATGGGTTCTCACAAAATGTGGATGAGCCATGTATTTACAAACACATTAAGGATGAAAAAGTGGTTTTTCTACTACTCTATGTAGATGACATTCTGCTAATTTGCAATGACATTGGGGCATTATCATCGGTCAAATTATGGTTGACCAAACGGTTTAACATGAAGGACTTGGGTGAGGCTAATTTTGTTCTCGGTATCCAGATCTTTCGGGATAGGAAGAACAAAACAATAGCTTTGTCCCAAGCTGGCTACATGGATAAAATTCTCAGGAGGTTTACGATGTAGGATTCCAAGAAAGATGGGCAACCATCTAGGTCTAGAATTACTCTTTCTAAGAAAGATTCTCCAAAGTCTGAGGAAGACAGAGAATACATGAGGAAAGTGCCTTATGCTTCAGCAGTGGGTAGTCTAATGTATGCCATACTTTGTACGCGATTGGATATTTGTTATGTGGTCAGGATTGTAAGTCAATTTTAGGCAGATCCAGGACTGAACCATTGGGTTGCAGTAAAGCATTTTTTCAAGTACATAAAAAGGACTCGAGGGTATATGCTAGTATATTCAGGTGAGGACTTGACTCCTCTAGGATATACTGACTCGGATTGTCAATCTTGTCTGGATTCTAGGAAATCGACTCTGGGTTTTGTGTGTACTCTGGGCAGTGGTGCCATTAGTTGGAGAAGTGTGAAGCAAGATTGCACTTCAGATTCAATGATGGAGGCCGAGTATGTGGCAGCTAGTGATGCTTTGAAAGAAACAATGTGGCTCTGCAAGTTCTTTGAGGATTTTGAGGTAGTTCCTGATATGGATAAGGCGGTATCACTGTACTGTGATAACAATGCTGTTGTAGCTAATGCTAAGGAACCAAGATTTCACAAGAAGTGTAAGCATATTGATCGAAAGTATCATGTGATAAAGGACTTTGTTGAGGGTGAGCATGTCACGGTGTGTAAGATCGTGTCAGAGGACAATTTAGCTGATCCATTTACGAAGACACTTACTGGGAGAGTCTTCGAGAGGCATGTGGAAGCTATGGGGATGCGAGATTTGTCATATTTACTCACTTAGTGCAAGTGGGAGATTGTTATACATGTATGCCCTAAGGAGTAAAAATGTAATAAGTTTTTGGAGACATTTTTATCAATAAAGAATTTTTTTATTGTTTATATACCAAATCTTGTCCTCTTTACGTTCATATTTGTTGAATATATGTTAAGCAAATAATAGTCTGAGATTGTCGGTCTAAACCTTAAGAATTAGGCATATGATGGACAGATTATGCAAAAGACACGATTCTTAAGGTGATGGTCTAAATCATAAGATTCGCAATCGACGAAATAAAGTTGGGCACTTTATTCATGTAAAGATTATTATGTTGTCTATATCGTAATTGGAAGATGGTTTGTCTTGGCCATCCGGAGGTGGACTCTGTAAATAGAAATTTTGACACGTTGTCATAGGTAACACAAAAATAATTGGGAAGGTAAAACAGAAATTGTCCTTAAGCCAATTATGGATAATCATATGGGGATACGATACACTATGATATATCATGGAGACTTAGCTATACGGGCTTCGTAATTCTATGTAGCTCGAGAGTGTAGCTCTAAGCTTTTAGTAGAGTAGCGTTGGGTTGATAATTATGAAATGTAAATCTGGGATATTGGGTTTTATAATTATCGGGAGCTTGAACTATATAGGTCTATTTGGTCCACTTTGCTAGCTCACAACATCCTGTAATGATACGGTGCGTTTTTCCACCAATTGGTGACTTATGTCAGATTTATTAGATAGGTTGAAATTCAGAATAATCAAATAATTCATGTCTGTTTATCGGTTGAATTAATTTTGTGATAAAATTAATTCAAGAAAAACTTGTTGAATTATTGTAATCGGATAATTCTTGTCTGTTTATCGGTTGATTTAATTTTGAATAAATTAGAGCAAGATAAACTTGAAGAATTATTAGGAATTCATTTATTTTCCTAGAGCTTATCTAAATAAAGTTGTTTTAATTAGATAACTTTTCTATTGAGCTATTTAAATTAAAACTGAGACTTTATCATATAGAATCTCGGGTGGAAAATAAAAGATTCGCTGAGATATTAATCGGCAGTTTGGTATGCCGATCCTTAAGTTTGGCCTGCCGATGGGGCATGTTCGACCTGCCGATGAGCGAAGGATAAGATCACGTGTTTTTATGCGGATCTTATCAGATATTGATCCAAATTTGATTCTGATTTGAATTTTGAGACCAAATCTGATAGGGACTGACCCTAGACCCAACCTCTATAAGTAGGGAGTAAGTCATCTAAGTTATTTAGATCAATTGAGAGATTAAGAGTGATACTCTACTGGTGAAAATCTAGAAACTCCCTAGGAGCGCTTGTTCACAAATCACAAACACTTGCTTTGAGTTCTCTCAGTTGGTTGGAAAAAGAGTCACCTGGTGGAAGAGCTGTACGTGTGAGCCCACACTCACTCCGATTGTGGATAGAGAATAGCAAAAAAGACCAGTTGGTTGAGGCTCTTCTAGAACGTTACTTCTCTTCACTGATTACAGGAGCTTTTTGGCACATAAAGGTTAGTAAGATCTGGTTAATTTATGCATATAGCATGTCAAACTTGTGTTTTAGAAAATACTCTGATATAACATTTTTAAAATTCCGCTACATACTATTTTTCCAACAATCATAGCATATCGTCTCGGCATGCATACCACTATTAAAATGTAAGTGTCACCCTTTGGTACATCAAAGGACATAAGTCAAGACAACAGGCCCACTATTCATCTCAGGATTAAGATACAATACTAATGATTGTCTAAAGTGAATCGATTTGTCGAGACAGAATTATTAATCTAAATCAATTCACATTATGTCCTGATCCAACACATCGTCACCTATGACATTGTGCCAATGTTTCTATTCACAGAGTCCACCTTCGATGGCCAAGACAGACCATCTCCCAATAGGGATATGGACAATATAACAATCTTTGTATGAATAAAGCGCCCAACTTTATTCCTTCGATTGTTGATCTTATGTTTTAGACTATCATCTTAAGAATCATGTCTTCTGCATAATCTATCCATCATATATCCAATTCTTTAAGGTTTAGACCGACAGTCTCAGACTATTGCTTGCTTAACATACATTCAACAAATATGAACATAAACAGAACAAAATTTGGTATATTAATAATAAATAAATTCTTTATTGATAAAAATGTCACCAAAAACATTTTTACTCCTTAGGGCATACATGTCTAATACTATATAGAATTACGAAGCCTGTATAGCTAAGTCTCCAAGACATATCATAATGTATCATATCCCCATAGGATTATCCATAATTGGCTTAAGGATAAGTTTTGTCTTACCTTCCCGATTATTTTTATATTATGTTCCATTTTCTCGCCATCGAAAAACTTACCATCCAAAGATAGTATACCATTCGGTTACACCTATGTATCTAAATAGTTAAGTTTTTCAGTTTTTCAATTACAAGATAACGCATATAAGAGGATATCAACTACTCCTAGAGAGGAGCTAAGCATTCCATATCTATGAATTACTGGTCTGCGCTATTAAGAGTCATGTCTCCAAGATACTGATATGCGTACCACTATAAAATGTGGATGTCACCCTTTGATACATTAAAAGGAATAAGTCAAGATAACGGGCCTACTATTCATCTCAGAATTAAAATAAGATACAAATGATTGTCTAAAGTGAGTCAATTTGTCAAGACAAAATTATTAATCGAAATCAATTCACTTTATGTCTCGATCCAACACATCGTCACCTATGACAACGTGCCAACGTTTCTATTCATGGAGTCTACCTCCGATGGTCAAGACAAACCATCTCCCATTAGGGATATAGACAACATAACAATCTTTGCATGAATAAAGCACCCAACTTTATTCCCCCAATTGCGGATCTTATGATTTAGACCGTCACCTTAAGAATCGTGTCTTCCGCATAATCTGTCCATCATATGCCCAATTCTTAAAGGTTTAGAATGATAGTCTTAGACTTTTATTTGCTTAATATACATTCAATCAATATGAACATAAAGAGGACAAGATTTGGTATATAAATAATAAATTCTTTATTGATAAAAATGTTTCCAAAAACATATTACATTTTTACTCCTTAGGGTATACACGTCTAACAATCTCCCACTTGCACTAAGTGAGTAAATATGACAAATCTCGCATCCTCATAGCTTCCACATGCCTCTCGAAGACTCTCCTAGTAAGTGTCTTCATGAATGGATCAGCTAAATTGTCCTCTAACGCGATTTTGCACATCGTAACGTGCCCGCCCTCGACGAAATCCTTTTTCACATGATACTTTCGATCAATATGCTTACTCTTCTTGTAAAATCTTGGTTCCTTAGCATTAGCTACCGCCACACTGTTATCACAGTATAGTGATACCGCCTTATCCATTCCAGGAACTACCTTAAGATCCCGAAGGAACTTGCGAAGCCACACTACTTCTTTCGAAGCATCACTAGCTGCCACATACTTAGCCTCCATCGTTGAATCCAAAGTGCAATCTTGCTTCACACTTCTCCAACTAATGGCACCGCTGCCCTAGAGTAAACACAAAATCCAAAG
Source organism: Artocarpus heterophyllus (assembly GCA_025403435.1). NCBI lineage: Eukaryota > Viridiplantae > Streptophyta > Magnoliopsida > Rosales > Moraceae > Artocarpus > Artocarpus heterophyllus. Next base: position 27,205,846 of record CM046354.1, on the reverse strand, counting down.
TTATGGGTCTACCCAATTGCTATACTCGAAGTGCCTTTATAGGTCTACCCAATTGCTTTTCCACTTCAGCCTAAAACTCCCTAAACTTGTCAAGAGTTTTGCTTTCATGGTGCATTAGGTATACATACCCATACCTTGAGTAATCATCAATAAAAGTGACAAAGTACTTATACCCTCCTTGTGCCTAGATGTTTATCGGTCCGCAAATATCACTATGCACAAGTTCTAGAACCCTTTCGGCCCTATTGCCCTTAGATCCAAATGGTCTTTTGGTTATTTTACCCTCCAAACAAGAATCACATTGAGCTATAGATTCCACCTTTAAGTGACTTAAAGGCCTATCCCTTACCAACCTTTGAATCCTATTCAGGTTAATATGGCTAAGGCGCAAATGCCAAAGATAAGTCTTATTAGAGTGAGAAGTTTTAAGTCTTTTATAGTTATTATAATTTATCTCAACATTAAGTAGTAAGTCCATCTTAGGTTTGATAAAATATAGATTATTTTGCATCCATCCAGAACAGATAAAAGATTTGTTTTTATGAATCACCACTTTATTATTAAAAAAGCCAAATAGGAGTCTTTAAATAAACAAGCTACATAAATTAAATTCCTTTTAAATTTAGAAACATAAAAATAATCTTGTAAAATTAAATTCCTACAATTATCAAAATACAAATTGTCGTCTCCCATTGCTTTTGCTAAGACCAAAGATCCGTCACCCATTCGAAGTGTGAAGTCTTCATGGAGCAGACTTCTCTTTTGTTTGAACCCCTATAAAGAAACACAAACATGATTAGTTGCACCAGAATCTACGATCTAAATGTCACTAGATTCCTCAACCAAACAAGTTTCTAAATATAGAAGATCACACCTACCTCCTCAAGAAAGGAAGTCCTTGTAATTTTTCTTAACATGCCCGACCTTCTCGCAGAAGAAGCACTTTAGCTTCTTTAGGTTCTTCTTATTCTTCTTCTTGCTCTTGTTGTAGCAGGAATAGAAGACTTCTCATTCTTAGCCTGTTATTTCTTTCCATTCCTAGGGTCAGGATTGGAACTAGAAGCAGCTGCCAAATTGGCCTCGCCACCTGTAAAAGACTCCCTGATCAACAGTTCAAACTCCTGTAACTGTTTCATCAACTCTGTTAACGTCATATCCTGCCTATTGCTAAAATTAAAAGTAGCTCTAAATGGGATAAACTCCCTAGACAGAGTCTCAAAGACCATAGTCATCTGAGTTTCAATTTCGATGTCGGCTCCATTGGTTTGTGCCTTAGCGAGGTAAACCATGACCAACATCATGTGCTACTTTACAAATGTCCCTGGTCTCTGCTTACAGTTTAAGAGTTTTTGAAGCACCCCTTGCCGCTTTGTTAGGGCCTGGCCTCCAAACATGTTTTCTAAATTATCTAAAATCTGTTTAGCAGTCTCATAATCCTCATATTGAACCTACAGCACATTGTTCATGTTGGGTTTGGTGTCCTAAAAACTGTGACATTGTATATATATTGATGATAAATAAATTAAGTGACATTTATAATTATTTTGGTTGCTTATATGTATTATGAATACTTTTATAAACATCAAGAAAATTCCATGATTATTTATGTGACTATAAATTTAGCATATAAGTGTTATATGCATAAGGATTATCTAAATAGTCTGTAATAATTAATCAAAGTTTGGGATCTTTAATTAAATATTACAAGTACGGTCCAATCTCATTTAGAATGAAATAGTCATTATCCAAACTATTAATGTAGAGACATTGGATTGGAGGTACTTTATATAATGAGATTATATAGGACTGGACCAGATAAATTATGAATCTCTAATAATCATCCGTTACAAATAGAGTATTCAAATTTATCACTATGATGATCATATATTTGACAGTCTTAATCCTAAGTATTTATTAGACTCCTCTTTATGACATTATGTTTTTTAACTTGCATGGTAAGATTTGTCTAAGCACAAATCATAACTTAGCATCTTGGAAACATAATGTAATAAATGGTTGGGAATAATATTATACAGATATGGAATCCATTCATTCCTTATAGAAGTTAGAAAAATAGTTCTCTTGAGTGATAATTCGAGGTTTGAACAGTAGAACACTCGTTCATAATAAGATTATGAATTAACTGTTCATTAGAGAATTATTAAAACTCAAGGATAAAGATATAATAAGAGAGGTAAACGAAAATTGAACCCAGCTCTTATTATGAACTATTTATGGAGAACTAACTTATATGTAATGATTATATCAATGGACTACTCGCTAATTTTCTTTGAGTAATTTTACTATAATCTCAAGAGTTCAGTTTCAAGTTTTTAGTGGAGTAACACTGAAACTAATAAATTTGGCACATTAATTAAAGAGTTTGATTAATTGTCAAATTTATTGGAGCTTAGGTTATAGGTCCATAGGTCCCCAATGCCATCTCTATAACACTATATTGGATTTAATGCATAGAATGAATTATACATAGTTTGGAATTATTGAATTTTGAATTAATTATTTCACACTTGAATTATTAATGTGACACAGAAAAATGTTCTCTATGACACATAATGTAATGTGATAAACGTTGTCACAATTTAACTGAGCATTAATTAATAAATTAATTGATAATATTTAAATATAATTTTAAAATCTATTTTTAAATAAATGTGATTTATTTTTGAATTTAATAAATATATATATAAGATTTTATTATTTATTAATATATATATATATATATATTAACGAATTCGTAACGAATTCCTTTATTTGGTTTACGTTTTTCATTTAAACATTTAAACTTTATATATATATTAAATTAAAAAAAAGGGCAGCAACAACGTAAACTTTACGTTTTCGTAATAGTTATATATATATATATGTTTATATATCTAATGAAAAGTTAAACGATTTTTTTTTGGTGATTCGTTTTTAGAATAACAAAAGAATTAGGAATGTAAAGTATATCCCTTCCCCATATATCTGATATGGTGGTTATTTTAAATTTAAAATTAATTAAAAATAACTAATTACTAAGATATAAAAAGGTAAAGATAACAGTTATCTCATAGAGATCATTCTCATTCACGTAACTTTTACAGAGAGAAAAACTGAGAGTTATTCTTTAAAAAAAAAAAAAAAGTCTGTTATCTCATGTGTCGAGTACATAGTAGATTCAGAAAGTGTGAGGTTAATTCATTTTTGCAGTTTGACGCCCACTCGTCTTTCCATTGGTGTGGAGGCTTAGCTTGGAAGATCGTGGTGTCAAAGAAGCAAGCTAGGATACCCTTATAGTCTTCAAAAAGGTTAGTAAAAAATTCCCAAAGCTTTGTATTATTAATTAAAATTATATATCTATTCTCGATGAACAAAATTTTCAGAAAATTTTTGTTTGTGAATGATCTGTTCCTTTCCGTTGCATTTCATATTTTATTCCAACAAATGGCATCAGAGAATGTTATAGCATATATAATTTTAATTAAACATGATTATATTTTGATAATATTATGTTTTTGATGCATTTTTGTGGGCACTTTGTATATTAATGCAATTATTTTGTTCATGTGATGAATGAGTATAATTTTATGAATGGATTTTTTATCGTTAATTATATGGTCTTTTTGAATTTGTAATTTTATTTTCAGTTTGATTAGATCAATATGTGCCCATAAAGAAACATAGGCTTTTTTGTAATTTATTATTATTTTTCTCTTTCTATTTTTTTTTCTTTTCTTTTCTTCACTGGATGTGCATGGACTACTTGTTGCCTTCATTAAATGCACCTGACTTGTTCAATAACATCAATTAGAACCTATGCTTATTAAATGCACTTCATGTGCAATTATCAAAAAAAAAAAAAAGCTCCATCAATTTACCTGCATGTGGCCTCCTTTAAGTTCAGTTTTTTATGTGCATTGTGATGCACATGAGATAAAGGCAACAATTAAAAATTTAAAAAAAAAGGAGCTACTTGACATGTTGATGTGCAGAAGTCATTCAAAAAAAAAAAAAAGAACAAAAGGAAAAGAGAGATACACTTGACCTGATGTGTATGGAGGGACACAACATTTATAGTTCATGTGCAATTAATGTCTGCACATGGATACACATAAAAAAAAAAAAAAGGGAATTGCTTTGCCTGTTAGTGTAGTGCACGTGAAGTGCCCAGAAAAGGCGGCAGATATTGCACATGAAGAAGATGAAGAAGACGAAGTCCATTGGGTCACTTGGCCGAGTTGAGAACTTGGGCCTATCAAATTACAAAGAAAACTCAGCAGATTGTTGTATAGGAAACCACCCGATGAAGACTGCAAAATTAGAGCAGGGAGTTTTGTATAAATTATAAGAAGACCTTTGTAATTTTTTTTATTTTATGGGTTGTAATTTAATTATCCAAAAAGACCTAGTCAAAAATCTAATATTTATTTTCATGCTTTATTTTCATGTGATGATTGTGATAACATATTCATGCATTATAACATGTCATCCAGGAAAATGCCCACTTATAATTATTGTAACATGACATGCATACACTTACATATTATTTCATTGTGTGTAAAGTAGTTTATAAGATGATTCATTTATGTGTTAGAATTAATTTAATGAGATTAAATTAATTGGGTTGGTTTTATAAAATCTTAATTTATTAATCAACCGAATAATGTGAATTTAGTTTTAATAGTTAAGGCTTGGTAAAATTCACATTAATTCTAAGTTATCTAATTTTAAATTGTTTAATATTGGGTAACTTAGACAATTCATAATAAATTTAGATTTTTAGAAAATCTGGTAATTTGTTTAAGTGTAAATAGAATAGGATTCTATTAACATATAATATAGCCTAGTAATTAAAATTTGTTTTTATTTACTAGAGTTATGAAACATATGATGTTTTATAAAATAAAACACATCTTTTAAAATAATGAGTAAGAGAAGGTAATATGACAATATAACCTGCAGTCTCCACTATTAGTACAACGCTATGAGATTTAGGTGGCGCCTCGCGACGCTTTGATTTCGTCCTCCCTACAGAGAGTGTTTATTTAAATCAATAACAAAGTTGGCTTCCAATAGATAGGGTTTTACAATGTATTTCAAAATTGACCTACCCTACGCAGTAATTTTGAGTTAAGTTGTTAAAATCTGAAATAGTGGGTTACACTCATAAAGATATAATTAAATTATTAATTATATCTTAACCAAAATAAACTGTTATTAATAAATATAGAAAATATGAGATATTTTAAGTATACTTATTAATTAAGAATATCTCAATTCAATTCATAAATAATTTGATCTACCCTACGGTGGCACTTTATTTATTAAAATTGAATAATCGTGGAATTAGTAAAATATTTTTTTTGTGTTTTTTCATATGCATCATGCATCATGTTACCTATTCCAAAACATATATTTATGATGTTTATGCAACCATTTAATTTATGTTATTTTATTTATTTATTACAGCAACAATGTCTAATCCAATCATTGCTATTCTCTCAAATGAAAAATTAACCAGAGATAATTTTGTCAAGTGGAAGAGTAACATGAACATTATACTAATTTGCAAAAACTACAAGTTTGTCTTGACGAAGGAATGTCCTCCATTGCCTACTACCAATGCCCTTCGTAATGTGCGAGAAGCATATGATTGTTGGATCGAGGCAAACAACAAGGCTCGCTGCTTCCTTTTGGCTAGCATGTCTGACGTGCTTAGGATGAAGCACGAAAGCATGGAGACCGCTTATGAGATAATGCAATGTCCACAAGACATGTTTGGTAAGCCTTCTGAAAAGGCACGTCATGAAGCCGTCAAGGCTGTGATGAATGCCAAGATGAAGGTAGGGGTCTCGGTCAGAGAACATGTTCTCAACATGGTTAACTATCTCCATGAGGCTGAGTGAACAAGGCAGTGATAGATGAAGCCACACAGGTAGGGATGATTTTGGAATCTCCCCTACATTCCTTCAGTTCAAAAGCAACTATTTCATGAACAAGTTGAAATATAACATGACTGAGTTGCTTAATGAGCTTCAAACCTTCGAGTCTATTTTGAAAGAAAAGACTAAAGAAGTTGAGGTTAATGTTGTAGAAGCTCAACCCTCCTCTTCTGCTAGAAATAATAAGAAGAGGAAGAGGATTGAAGGAAGTGGTAAGTCTAAGACTGGAGAGTAACCTAAGAAGAACAAAAGCAACAACAACCAAAAAAGCTCAAAACAAAAGCAGCCCAAAGGAAAATGTTTCCACTGCGGCATAGTTGGGCACTAGAAGAGAAACTACAAGAAGTATCTTTAGGAGCTCAAAGAAAAGAAGAACAACAATGCTTAGTTCTTCAAAGGAGCTTGCCGACGGGGAACAAATGATGAGAGTGGGAACAGGAGAGGTTGTTTTGGCAAAAGTAGTGGGAGTCATTAAACTTTATTTTAGAAATAACTTTTAAATTTTGGACAATGTTTATTACATTCCTAGTTTTCATAGAAATTTGATTTCTATTTCCAGGTTGTTTGAACAAATGTTCAATGTTTCTTTTAATAATAATTATGTTAATATTTCTAAAAATGGTTTGGATATTTGTTCTGCGCATCTGGAAAATAGGCTTTACACCTTGAGGCCCAACAAAAAATCACTGCTCAATACCAAAATGTTCAAAGTTGAACAACCAAAACCCAAGAAGCAAAAGGTTTCTTCTGATAATGAAACATACCTATGGCACCTTAGATTAGGTCATGTTAATGTTGACCTAATTAACAAACTAGTAAAGGATGGTCCTTTAAAAGAACTAAAAGTTAGTTCTCTACTAGTTTGTGAATCTTGTCTTGAAGGTAAAATAACTAAGAGGCCTTTCTCTATAAAAGGTGAAAGGGCCAAGGAACCACTTGAGCTAATACATTCGGACGTCTGTGGTCTATTGAATGTGCAAGCACGTGGTGGTTACAAATATTTCGTCACATTTATTGACAATTATTCGAGGTATGGATACATGTATCTAATGCAAAGGAAATCTAAAACTTTTGGAAAGTTCAAAGAATTCCAAGCAGAAGCTGAAAAGCAATTAGGAAAGACGATAAAGACTTTTCGATCTAATCGAAGAGGGGAATACCTTAATACTGAATTCAAGGACTATATGATAGAAAATGGTATTCTATCACAACTCATCGCACCTGAAACACCACAACAAAATGGTGTTGTAGAGAGAAGAAATCAGACGTTGCTTGATATGGTGAGATCCATGCTCAGCTACTTATCATTACCCACTTCATTTTGGGAATATACACTACAAACTGCAGTATATCTTCTAAACATAGTTCCATCTAAGTCTATTCTAAAAACACCATTAGAGTTATGGAATGGTCGCAAACCTAGTATGCGACATATTCGTATATGGGGGTGTCCAGCACATGTGCTAAAAGGAAAGACTGGGAAGCTGAAACCACGTTCTGAAGTATGCTTGTTTGTGGGATACCCAAAGGAAACGAGGGGAGGTTTGTTTTATAGTCCACAAGAAAAGAAAGTATTTGTATCGACAAATGCCACTTTTCTTGAGAATGATTATATGACAAACTATGAATCTCGTAGCAAAGTTGTACTTGAAGAGTTATTTTCTGATCAGATCAGACCGCAACTGACAACCATTGTCGAAGGATAAAATGAGAAGACCACATCTCCAGATCAGAATGTCATACCACCTCAACGTAATGGGAGGGTTGTGAGACCACTTGCTCACTACAGGAAAATTGGAGAAGCACATATTGCTATCTTTGATAATGGTGAGGATGATCCATTGACATATCATGATGCAATGGAAGATTCTAAGAAGGACAAATGGTTGGAGGCTATGATCCTCGAAATGGAGTCCATGTACTCCAATTCAGTCTAGGAACTTGTAGATCTACTTGAAGGGATAAAACCAACCCATAGGGTGCAAATGGATTTACAAGAAGAAAAGAGGAGTGGATGGGAAAGTTGAGACTTTCAAAGCTAGGCTTGTGGCAAAGTGTTATACCCAAAAGGAGGGAGTCGACTATGAAAAAACTTTCTCGCCCGTAGCTGTGCTTAAGTCCATTCGGATTCTTTTATCCATTGTTGTATGTCATGATTATAGATATGGCAAATAGATGTCAAGACTGCCTATTTGAATGGCTATCTTGAGGAAAGCATCTATATGGTGCAACCAGAAGGGTTTGTAGTCAAAGGTCAATAGCAAAAGGTTTACAAGTTGCAAAGGTCCATCTATGGACTCAAGTAAGCTTCAAGATCTTGGAACCTAAGATTTGATGAAGCGATCAAGTCTTATGGTTTTGATCAAAATATTGGTGAATCTTGTGTATATAAGTACATCAAAGATAAGAAGTGGTCTTCTTAGTTCTTTATGTAGATGATATCCTACTCATTGGGAATGATGTACGTGTATTATCTAATGTCAAGAAGTGGCTCGCCAACCAATTCCAAATGAAAGATTTGAGAGAAGCAAGTTATGTTCTTGGAATCCAACTCATAAGAGATCATAAGAACAAACTATTGGCTCTGTCTCAGGCATCGTATATTGATAAAGTGCTTATCAGATTTTCGATGCAAAACTCCAAGAAAGGTAATTTACCTACACGTCATGGATTTTATCTTTCAAAAGAGTAGCATCCTAAGACACCTCAAGAGGAAGAATACATGAGATGGGTACCCTATGCATCTATAGTGGGAAGTCTAATGTATGCCATGTTGTGTACAAGACCGGACATTTGCTATGCAATGGGTATAGTCAGTTAGTATCAATCCAACCCAAGATTAGATCATTAGGTAGTGGTTAAACATATTCTCAAGTATCTTAGGAGAACGAGAAACTATATGCTGGTATGTTCCAGTGAGAATTTGATTCCCATTGGATACACTGATTCTGATTTTCAAATAGACAAAGACACATGTAAATCTACGTTTGGATCAGTGTTTACATTTGGTGGTGGAGCCATAGTTTGGAGAAGCACTAAACAATCATGTATTGTTGATTCGACTATGAAAGCTGAATATGTGGCTGCTTGCGAAGCAGCTAGAGAAGTTGTTTGGCTCCGTAAGTTCTTAAATGATCTGGAAGTCATTCTAGACATGGATAAACCACTCATACTGTATTGTGACAATAGTGGTGAAGTGGCAAATTCAAGAGAACCTAGAAGCCACAAAAAAGGAAAGCATATAGAGAGAAAATATCATTTGATCAAAGAAATAGTACATCGAGGTGATATGAAAGTTGTGACGATAGCGTCGGATAACAATCTTGCCAACCTTTTCACCAAGATGTTACCTGCAAAGAGCTTCGAGGCACACTTGGAGGCTAGGTCTTAGAGATATGTCTCACCTGCTTTAGGGCAAGTGGAAGATTGTTGGGCTTGGTACCCTAAAAACTATGACATTGTATATATATTGATGATAAATAAATAAAGTAACATTTACAATTATTTTGGTTGCTTATATGTATTATAAATACTTTTATCAACATCAAGAAAATTTCATGATTATTTATGTGACTATAAATTTAGCATATAAGTGTTATATGCTTAGGGATAAAATTTATAGATAATAATCTAGATAGTCCGTAATAATTAATTAAAGTTTAGGATCTTTAATTAAATATTACAAGTACGGTCCAATCTCATTTAGAATGAAATAGTCATTATCCAAACTATTAATGTAGAGACATTAGATTGGAGGTACTTTATATGATGAGATTATATAGGACTGGACCAGATAAATTATGAATCTCTAATTATTATCTGTTACAAATAGAGTATTCAAATTTATCACTATGATGATTATATATTTGACAGTCTTAATCCTGAGTATTTATTAGACTCCTATTTATAACATTATGTTTTTTGACTTGCATGGTAAGATTTGTCTAAGCACAAATCATAACTTAGCATATTGGAAACATAATGTAATAAATGGCTGGGAATAATATTATGCAGATATGGAATCTATTCCTTCCTTATGGAAGTTAGAAAAATAGTTCTCTTGAGTGATATTTCGAGGTTTAAACAGTAGAGCACTCGTTCATGATAAGTTATGAATTAACTGTTCATTAGAGAATTATTGAAACTTAAGGATAAAGATATAATAAGAGAGGTAAACAGAAATTGAACCTAGCTCTTATTATGAACTATTTATGGAGGACTGACTTATATGTAATGACTATATCAATGGACTACTCGCTAATTTTCTTTGAGTAATTTTACTATAATATCAAGAGTTCAGTTTCAAGTTTTTAGTGGAGTAACACTGAAACTAATAAATTTGGCACATTAATTAAAGAGTTTGATTAATTGTCAAATTTATTGGAGTTTAGGTTATAGGTCCATAGGTCCCAAATGCCACCTCTATAACACTATATTAGATTTAATGCATACAATGAATTATACATATTTTAGAATTATTGAATTTCGAATTAATTAACACACTTGAATTATTAATGTGACAAAGAAAAATGTTCTCTATGACATAATGCAATATGATGTGACAAATGTTGTCACAATTTAACTGAGCATTAGTTAATAAATTAATTGATAACATTTAAATAATATGATTATGTAAATATAATTTTAAACTCTATTCTTAAATAAATGTGATTTATTTTTGAGTTTAATATATATATATATATATATATAAGATTTTGTTATTTATTAATATATATATATATATATATTAACAAATTTGTAACGAATTCATTTATTTGGTTTACAGTTTTCATTTAAACGTTTAAACTTTATATATATATATATATATATATATATTAAATTAAAAAAAGGGCAACAACAATGTAAACTTTACATTTATGTAATAGTTATATATATATATATATGTTTATATATCTAATGAAAAGTTAAATGATTTTTTTTGGTGGTTCGTTTTTAGAATAACAAAAGGATTAGGAATGTAGAGTACATCCCTTCCCCGTATATCTGATATAGTGATTATTTTAAATTTGAAATTAATTAAAAAATAACTAATTGCTTAGTTATAAAAAGGTAGAGACAACAGTTATCTCATAGAGATCATTGTCATTCACGTAACTTTCATAGAGGGAAAAACTGAGAGTTCTTCTCTGAAAAACAAAGTCTGCTATCTCATGTGTTGAGTACATAGCAGATTCAGAAAAGTATGAGGTTGATTCATTCTTGTAGTTTGACGCTCACTCGTCTTTCCATTGGTGTGGAGGCTTGGCTTGGAAGATCGTGGCATCAAAGAGGAAAGCTAGGATACCCTAATAGTCTTCAAAAAGGCTAGTAAAAAATTCCCAAAGCTTTCTATTATTAATTAAATTATATATATATTCCTGATGAACAAAATTATTTAGAAAATATTTGTTTGTCAATGATCTGTTCCTTCCGGTGCGTTTCGTATTTTATTCCAACAGTTCATGCTGGCCATAACATAGCAGCAGGCCTGATCATTAGCATCTTTTCAATGATCATATGCTTGGATTTGATCATTGGTGGAATTTCCCATAGGCTCAAGAGGACAAGGGGTTGTCAGCACAAATTTCAGTTTCTCAAAAGAGATGATGATATTCAGGTTCTGTTTCCAATCATTATAATTCTCTCAGTTAATTGGTTTTTGTCAAGTATCGATGATAAAGAATTTTTAGACATTTTTAATCTACAATAAAGAATCATATACCAAACATAAGCAAACATAGTATAATAATTTAGTAAGATCACACAGTCATGTAAAAACATACAAATGTGTTTATGTCTCAAAACCTTGAAAATGTCACAATTTTACAACAATAATTCCAAACTCAGAATTCAACAAGCTCCTAAGGAGTCATGCCAAATTCAATCAGGAACACGGATCCGCTCCTAATTAATATATGCCATCCAAGACCGATATGATCCAGCATATATTAATAATCGTTTCTTGGGCCATTAATTTTATTAACAGAGCTCCTAGAGGAGGTTAATAATAAAATTAACATGAGTGTATAACCAACATTTTGATATTTTATCCATGATTTATAATCATCACCTAGGGGTGTGCAACCATAAATCATGCTAAAATACCTTATCCTCTCAGAGATTCAACCCGGTACATTATGAAGTTCCTTCCTAGGGGTTGGAACCACCATGTGCTACCTATGGACCAACGATGGAAGCCTTAGGCCCTCTCTTCAAAAATCTTCTCCCACTTAATCTTTTGAAATCAAGGTTTTGTTTTAAAAGCATGCATGAACAATTTTAAATTGAGCGACACTCCTTATTCTATATGGCATGTTATCAATATACATGGCAAATCATATTATAATGCAGACAAGCAAAGCAATCAAGCAAAGTTACAAGCAAAATAATAATAAATAACCATAATATTATGGTTCTACCCTAGAGAAATGAAAATAAATATTACAAGAGAATAATCGAAACATATTATCGATTCTTCATCCTTGAATCCTTTAGCTGTATCCTTCTTCATGTAATGTCCATCTCAAGTCTTTAATCCCGCATAAATTGAATACTCTATATTTCCGGTTGTATCCAAATTTTAATGTTTCTCAGAATTGTCCCAAAAATAAAAGTAAAATTGCATTGAAAAACTACACTTTTTTTGGAAAAATTTTCAGCTTTCTACCGGCAGGCCGATCGGCCTATTGGTCATGACCTTCCGGCCTGTCGATCTTTTCAGGTTGACCTACCGATCATGATAGTTTGGCATGCTGAACTGGAAAGTTCGGCCTACCGCCAGAGCTACCAGATCTCTGCCCCACAGACGGCCTGTCGAACCTCATGTTTGGCCTACCAATCCTGCGACCATCAACCTGTCATACGGGAGGGTTCAACATGTTGATCGAGTAGAGATCACCTTTTTCCAGATAATAAAATTTTTGATGCAATTCATCAATTTTATTTTCAATAATTCAAAAACATTAAATTAGTAACTCAGGAAATACCTAGAGACGCCATCATCATCTTCTAGATTCGTCTTCTCTGAATGATTATTTAATTATAAAATTCTTACAAATTTAAAATTAAATAATAATTCCTAGACAGAGATGATAGTCCGTCACCTAATTACATGAAAAACCTAGATACACATTCTAACCTCTAAGGAACCATAACCGGTATAAATTAATTAATTAATAAATAATTAAATAATAATTTAATCAACCATAACTAATTAATAAACATTCACCATATAATCCGTGACAACATATAAAATTATATAAAACCTAGAGTGCCAACTCTCTATAAAATTAAATTCAAGCATAGGAGAGATCAAGATCACATAATTTACACATATAGCACGATCACAAACTCGTAAATATACGTAAAAACATGGCTTTGACACCAATTGTTGAAAAAATAATACGCAACAGAATTTTAAAATTTTTTTATATCAAAGTACTTTTTAAAACACAAATTTGACATGCTATATGCCTAAATTAACCAGATCTTACTAACCTTTTATGTGCTAAAAAGCTCAAGGAATCAATGAAGAGAAGTATCATTTTTGAAGGACCGTTTTAGAAGGACCTCAACCAACTGGTCTTCTTTGCTATTCTCTATCCACGATCGAAGTGAGTGTGGGCTCAACGTCATTCAACTTTTTCACTAGGTGCTTCTCCTTCCAACCAGCAGAGAAATACCTAAGGCTATAATTCATGATTTGTAGATGATAGCCTTTTGTGGAGTTGCAAAGTCTCATTGACAGAGTCTCACTCTAGATTTCTGAACTGATCTAAATAATAAAGAGACCCACTCCCCTTTATATAGAGGTTGGGTCCAAGAGTCAGTTCTTATCTGATAAGGCCTCAAAAATTCAAATTAGAATCAAATCAAAAACAATATATGATAAAATCCATGTGGAAACGCATGATCCTTTTTATTATTGGTCGATAGGCTGAACTGGCAGATCGGCCTGCCAAACCTCCTCAATCGACAAGCTGAACTTAAAAATTGGCCTACCGAACCTCTGATAGAAGATCCCTACGAATCTTTATTTTCTACCCAAGATTCTTGGGATAGAGCCTCAGTTTTAATTCAAATAACCTAATAGAGAAGTTATCTGATTAAAATAGTCATATCTAGATAATATTTAGGAAAATAAATATTCCTGATTATTCAACAAGTTTATCTTGAATTAATTCAAAATTAATCCAACTGACAAACAGACATGAATTATTTGATACTGATAATTCAACAAGTTTATCTTGAATTAATTTTATCACAAAATTAATTCAACCGATAAACAAACATGAATTATCCAATTTTATCAAATTTCAGCCAATCTGATAAATTTGACATCAGTCACCAATTATTGGAAAAGCACACCGTATCGTTACGGGATTTTTTGTGAGCTAACACAGGGGACTAAATGGACCTATATAGTTCAACCTCCCGATAATTATGAAACCCAATATTCTAGATATATATTTTACAATTATCAACTCCAATTCTACTCCACTAAAAGCTTGGAGATGTACTCTCAAACTATATAGAATTACGAAGCCTGTATAGTTAAGTCTCCATGATATATCATAATGTATTGTATCCTCATGGGATTATCCATAATCGGCTTAAGGACAAGTTCTATCTTACCTTCTGGATTATTTTTATCTTACGTTCTATTATCTCACCATCAGAAAACTTACCATCCAAAGACAGTATGCCATTCGACTACACCAATGTATCCAAATGGTTGAGCACTCCAGTTTTCCAATTACATGATAACACATATAAGAGGATATTAACTACTCCTAAAGAGGAGCTATAGATTCCATATTTATGAATAACTGGTCTACACTATCAAAAGTCATGCCTCTAACGTACTGGCATGTGTACCACTATAAAATGTGGATGTCACCTTTTGGTACATCAAGAGACATAGTCAAAATAACGGGCCCATTATTAATCTCAAGATTAAGATAAAATACAAATGATTGTCTAAAGTGAATCGATTTTCCGAGACAGAATTATTAATCCAAATCAATTCACTTTATATCCTGATCTAATACATCGTCACCTATGACAACATGCCAAGTTTCCATTCACGAAGTCCACCTCCGATGGTCAAGATAAACCATCTCTCATTAGGGATATAGACAACATAATAATCTTTCCATGAATAAAGCACCCAACTTTATTCTCTCGATTGCGGATCTTATGATTTAGACCGTCACCTTAAGAATTATGTCTTTAGCATAATTTCTCCATCATATACCCAATTTTAAAAGGTTTAAAATGACAGTCTTAGACTTTTGTTTGCTTAACATACATTCAACAAATATGAATGTAAAGAGGGCGATATTTGGTATATAAATAATAAATAAATTCTTTATTGATAAAAATGTCTCCAAAAATATATTATATTTTTACTCCTTAGGGCATACATATCTAACAAAAAAGTTGTCATAATATGATAAATGATAAGCGTAGGATCCCAACTTGAGCAAAAATTTTAAAAGTTGACCAAATAAAGATACTTTTTACATACATAGTCTCATACAAGATAAAAAAATATCAGTACCATAAAGAGATTCTAAGAGGTTCAAAGATATTTGGAATACCTTCTTAGTTCATAGGTATTCATGTTTAAATAATTTTTTTATATAATTCTAAACATGACATGCATATATCTTGATCCCTACCCATTATCTCTCCAATGCTAAGTAAAGCTGCTATGAAGTAAGAAATCACACTAAGTTATCTACTTCTCTAGTTCTCCTTCAATGTTATTGCCTCACAAATTTGGCATCCTATTATATAAAGTCTATCATGATAAAAAAGACAACGGACTATGTATAAAATGGAAATAAAAGCATGAATTTTATAACATTGAAAAGTAAGTTTATGAAAGACTATATTGAACAAAGTAAATAAAAAAGACATAATTTTATAACATTTTAAAAGTAAATTAGAAAATAAATATAAAGCACAAATATTTTGCCCATATTTACAGCTAAATCCATGGAAATTTGCATAAAATATTTTGATATTTTGTCATTTAACACCGAGTTTTATGAAAATTGATATTTTCATCAAAATATCGACATCTATGGATATTTTTATTGAAATTTAGATACGATTTTCATATCGATACTTCCAAAATACGAAAATTTTCATGGAAATATTAATAGAAATGTCGATTTTTCAATCCTTGCTAGGATTCAATCCCTTTGTCTTGAGATGAACCACTTCCAATGTCAAACCATGATCAAGATCACTCAAAGACAGTCACTGAAAATGCTTTGATATTGGTTGGAAGAATTAGTGAAGGGTTTTCAAGAATTAGAGAATTCTTGGATCTTTGTTCCTTTTTTCTTTGTCTTTATTTCTTCCCCTAAATCAATTTGAGTTCTCTAGGTTTTTTTAAGTTCTTTCTCCGTATTATTTGTCAATTAAATGAAGTTTTTTTTAAAAAATTTGATTTATTAGAAAAACAATACACAGTGAAATTTTAAAATTTTTATACCAGAGTATTTTTCAAAATACAAGTTTGACATACAATATGCATAAATTAAGTAGATTTTACAAACCTCGTAAATGTAGAAAAGCTCCGACAATCTGTGAAGAGTATAATGTTCCAGAAGAGCCTTAACCAATTGGTCTTCTTTGTTATTTTCTATCCAAGATCAGAGTGCATGTGGGTGGACATCGTTCAGCCTTCCCCGGTTACTCTCCTCCAACCAATTGGGACATACCTAAAGCTATAGTTCATGATTTGTGAACAATAGCTCTCTAGGGAGTCATAAAGTCTCACTGGCAGAGTCTCACTCTAGATTCCTCAACTGATCTAAATAACAATGAGTCTCACTCCCTTTTATATAGAGGTTAGGCCCAAGAGTCAGTCCTTATCTAAAAGGGCATCAAAAATTCGAATCATAATCAAATTAGGAACAATATCTAATAAGATTCGCATGGAAACGCATGATTTATTTAACGCTCGGTCAGCAGGCCGATCTCGCCAAACTATGAGATCGGACTGTCGAACTTGCTCCATCGGCAGGCTAAACTTAAAGAACGGCTTGCCAAACTTTCGATAAATGATCCCTATGAATTTTTATTTCCCACATGAGATTCTTGGGATAGAGCCTCAATTTTAATTCAAATAACCCAATAGAGAAGTTATCTAATTAAAAGAGTCATATCCAGATAATCTCTAAGAAAATAAATATTCCTAATAATTCAATAAGTTTATCTTGAATTTGTTGGAAAAATAGTACGCAACAAAATTTTAAAAATTTTATATCAGAGTATTTTCCAAAACACAAGTTTGACACGCTATATGCATAAATTAACCAGATTCCACTAACCTTTGAATGCCGAAGAACTCTCGTAATCTGTGAAGAGAAGTAACGTTCCAGAAGAGCCTCAACCAACTGCCTTCTTTGCTATTCTCTATCCACGATCGGAGTGAGTGGGGGCTCACACGTACAGCTCTTCCACCAGGTGAGTCTCCTTCCAACCAATTAAGAGAACTCAAATCTAGTGTTCGTGATTTATGAACAAGAGCTCTCAGGGAGTTTTAGATTCTCACTAGCAGAGTATCACTCTTAATCTCTCAATTGATCTAAATAACTTATAAGACTTACTCCCTATTTATAGAGATTGGGTCTAGCGTCAGTCCTTATCATATAGGGTCTCAAAAATTCGAATTAGAATCAAATTCAAATCAATATCTAATGAAATCTACGTGAAAATGTGTGATCTTTTTATCACACATCGGTAGGTTGATCCGCCTAATTGGCAGGTCAAACTTGCCCCATCGGCAGGCCAAACTTGAGGATCGGCATGCCGAACTGTCGATAAAAAATCTCAGCGAATCTTTTATTTTTCACCCAAGTTTATCTTGAATTAATTTTTGTCACAAAATTAATTCAACTGATAAACAGACATGAACTATTTGATTCTTCCCAATTTCAACCAATCTAATAAATCTAACATAACTCATCAATTATTGAAAAAGTACGTAGTATCGTTATAGGATTTTGTGAGCCAACAAAGGGGGCCAAATGGACCTATATAGTTCAAGCTCCTGATAATTACGAAACTCAATATCCCAGATATACATTTCATAATTATCAACTTCAACGCTACTCCACTAAAAGCTTGGAGCTGCACTGTCAAACTACATAGAATTACGAAGCCTGTATAGCTAAGTCTCCATGGCATATCATAGTGTATCGTATCCCCATAGGATTATCAATAACTGGCTTAAGGACAAGTTTTGTCTTACCTTTCTGATTATTTTTATCTTACGTTCTATTATGTCGCCATCAGAATGTTGAAAAAATAGTACGCAGTGGAATTTTAAAATTTTACATCAGAGTATTTTCCAAAACACAAGTTTGACATGCTATATGCATAAATTAACCAGATCTTACTAACCTTTGTATGCCAAAGAACTTGTGCAATCCGTGAAGAGAAGTAACATTCTATAAAAGCCTCAACCAACTAGTCTTCTTTGCTATTCTCTATCCATGATCGGAGTGAGTATGTGCTCACACGTATAGCTCTTCCACCAAGTGACTCTCCTTCCAATCAATCGAGAGAACCCAAAGCAAGCGTTCATGATTTGTGAACAAAAACTCTAGAGGAGTTTTTAGATTCTCACTAGTAGAGTATCACTCTTAATCTCTCAATTGATCTTAGTAACTCTTAAGACTTACTCCCTTTATATAGAGATTGGTTCTGGGGTCAGTCCTTATCAGATTAGGTCTCAAAAACTCGAAATAGAATCAAGTTCGGATCAATATATGATAAGATCCACATGGAAACATGTGATCTTATCCTTTGCTGATCGGTAGGCCAAACCACCTGATCGGTAGGCCGAACACATCCATCGGCAAGCCAAACTGCAGAATAAAAATCTCGTGAATCTTTTATTTTTCACCCGAGATTCTATAGGATAAAGTCTCAATTTTAATTCAAATAACCCAAGAGAAAAGTTATCTGATCAAAACAACTTTATCTAGATAATCTCTAAGAAAATAAATGATTTTCCAATAATTCTACAAGTTTATCTTGATCTAATTTATCCAAAAAATCAAATCTTTCGATAAATGGACAAGAATTATCCGATCCTTACAATTCAACAAGTTTATCTTGAATTAATTTTTATCACATAATTAATTCAACCGATAAACATACATGAATAATTTGATTCTTCCAAATTTCAACTAATCTAATAAATCCGACATAAGTTACCAATTATTGGAAAAGCACGCCGTATCGTTACAGGATGTTGTGAGCTTGCAAAGGGGACCAAATGGACCTATATTGTTCAAGCTCCCGATAATTATGAAACCCAATATCCCAGATATAAATTTCATAATTATCAACTCCAACGCTACCCACTAAAAGCTTGGAGCTGCACTCTCAAACTACATAGAATTACGAATCCGTATAGCTAAGTCTCCATGACATATCACAGTGTATCGTATCCCCATATGATAATCCATAATCGGCTTAAGGACAAGTTCTGTCTTTCCTTCCCGATTATTTTTATCTTATGTTCTATTATCTCACCATTAGAAAACTTACCATCTAAAGACAGTATACCATTCGGTTACACCTATGTATCCAAATGGTTGAGCGTTCTAGTTTTCTAATTACAGGATAACGCATATAAGAGGATATCATTTTTCCTAAAGAGGATTTGCGGATTCCATATCTATGAATAACAAGTCTACGCTATCAAGAGTCATGCCACCAATGTACCGGCATGCATACTACTATTAAGATATAGGTGTCACCCTTTGGTACATCAAAAGACACAAGCCAAGACAACGGGCCCACTATTCATCTCAGGATTAAGATATAATACAAATGATTGTCTAAAGTGAATCGATTTGCTAAGACAAAAATATTAATCCAAATCAATTCACTTTATGTCCCGATCCAAAACATTGTCACCTATGACAACATGCCAATGTTTCCATTCATGAAGTCCACTTTCGATGGTCAAGATAAACCATCTCCTAATTGGGATATAGACAACATAACAATCTTTACATGAATAAAGTGCCCAACTTTATTCCCTCGATTGCAGATCTAATGTTTTAGACCATCACCTTAAGAATCGTGTCTTCTGCATAATCTGTCCATCATATGCCCAATCCTTAAAGGTTTACACCGACAATCTCAGACTTTTGTTTCTTAACATACATTCAATAAATATGAACGTAAAGAGGACAAGATTTGGTATATAAATAATAAATAAATTCTTTATTGATAAAAATGTCTCCAAAAACTTATTACATTTTTCCTCCTTAGGGCATACATGTCTAACACAGAAAACTTACCATCTAAAGACAGTATACTATTCGGTTACACCTATGTATCCAAATGGCTGAGTGCTCTAGTTTTTCAATTACAAGATAACGCATATAAGAGGATATCACTACTCTTAAAGAGGAGCTATGGATTCCATATCTATGAATAATAGTTCTATGCTATCAAGAGTCATACCTCCAATGTACCAGCATGCATACCACTATTAAGATGTAGGTGTCACCCTTTGATACATCAAAAGACACAAGTCAAGACAACGGGCCCACTATTCATCTCATGATTAAGATACAATACAAATGATTGTCTAAAGTGAATCGATTTGCCGAGACAGAATTATTAATTGAAATCAATTCACTTTATGTCCCGATCCAAAACATCGTCACCTATGACAATATGCCAATGTTTCTATTCATGGAGTCTACCTCTAATGTCCAAGACAAATCATCTCTCAATAAAGATATAGACAACATAAAAATCTTTACATGAATAAAGCGTCCAACTTTATTCCCTCGATTGCGGATCTTATGATTTAGACCGTCACCTTAAGAATCATGTCTTCCGCATAATCTGTCCATCATCTGCCCAATTCTTAAGGTTTAGACCGACAGTCTCAGACTTTTGTTTGCGTAACATACATTCAACAAATATAAAAGTAAAGAGGACAAGATTTTGTATATTAATAATAAATAAATTCTTTATTGATAAAAATGTCTCCAAAAACATATTAAATTTTTACTCTTTAAGGCATACATGTCTAACAATCTCCCACTTGTACTAAGTGAATAAATATGACAAATCTGGGATCCCCATAGCTTCCACATTCCTCTCGAAGACTTTTCCAGTAAATGTCTTCGTAAATGGATAAGCTAAATTATCCTTTGACGCGATCTTGCACATTGTGACATGCTCGCCTTCAACGAAGTCCTTTATCACATAATACTTCCAATCAATATGCTTACACTTTTTGTGAAATCTTGGTTCCTTAGCATTAGCTACCGCAGCACTATTATCATAGTATAGTGATACTGCCTTATCCATACCAGGAACTACCTCAAGATCCCTAAGGAACTTGTGGCAGCCATATTGCTTCTTTTGAAGCATCACTAGCTGCCACATCTTCGGCCTCCATCGTTGAATCAGAAGTGCAATCTTGCTTCACACTTCTCCAACTAATGGCACTGCTACCCAGAGTAAACACAAAACCCAAAGTCTATTTCCTAGAATCCAGACAAGATTGAAAATCCAAGTCAGTATATCCTAGAGAAGTTAAGTCCTCACCCGAATGGACAAGCATATATCCTCAAGTCCTTCTCAGGTACTTGAAAATATGCTTTACCGCAACCCAGTAGTTTGGTCTTGGATCCGCCTGAAATTGACTTATAATCCCGACTGTAGAACAAATATCCGGTCGTGTACAAAGCATGTCTTACATGAGACTACCCACTGCCGAAGCATAAGGCACCTTCTTCATGTATTCTCTTTCTTCCTTAGACTTTGGAGAGTCTTTCTTAGAAAGAGTAATTCCAAACCTAGATGGTTGCCCACCTTTCTTAGAATTCTGCATCACAAACCTCTTGAGAATTTTATCTATGTAGCTGGCTTGTGACAATGCTATCATTTTGTTCTTCCTATCCTAAAAGATTTGGGTATCGAGAACAAAATTAGCCTCACCCAAGTCCTTCATGTCAAACTGCTTGGTTAACCACAATTTGACCGATGACAACGCCCCGATGTCACTGCCAATCAACAGAATGTCATCTACATAGAGCAGTAGAAAAACCACATTTCCATCCTTAATGTGTTTGTAAATACATGGCTCATCCACATTTTGTGAGAACAATCACCTGATCAAATCTTATGTTCCAAGAACGGGAAGCCTACTTAAGTCCATAAATTGACTTTAGCAACTTACAAACCTTACCCTCTTGACTCTGGACCTTGAACCTGTTTGGTTGTTCTATGTAAATGGACCATCAAGATAGCCATTTAGAAAAGCCATCTTGACATCCATCTGCCAAATCTTATAGTTGAGATCTGCAGCTATAGACAAGAGAATCCGGATGGACTTAAGCATGGCTACAGGCGAAAAGGTTTCCTCATAATCGATTCCTTCCTTTTGTATATAACCCTTAGCTACCAGTCTAGCCTTAATGGTTTCGACTTTTCCATCCACTACTCTTTTCCTCCTGTAGATCCACTTACACCCTATGGGTTTTACCCCTTCGGGAAGATCCACAAGCTCCCAGACCTGATTAGTCTTCATAGACTTCGTCTCTATGTTCATGGCCTCTGTTTAGAGTTTTGAATCAACATCCTCAATAGCCTCTGTGTAAGTATAAGGACCCCTATCATGTTCATCCGGTTCAGTCAAGAAGGCCTCCCATTGAACATATACCTCTTAGGTTGACGTCCGATCCTCCCACTACGCCGAAGCCCCTTAGGTTGTTGTCCAAGTTCATTTGGTCTTTCTACACTGATCGAAATGGTTTCATTCAAAACCTCCAGAGTGATTGGATCACTCCTTAACTCCTCAAGCACCACTTTGCTTTGAGGTTTAAAGTCGTCCATGTAACTCTCCTTAAGAAAAGTTACATTAGTTGAAACCACGACTTTATTTTCCTTTGGGTTATAGAAATAACCCCCTTTAGTCCCTTTTGGATATCCTACAAACACGCAAACTTCCTAACATGCTTCCAATTTATTCACATCCTTAAACAGGACATGAGCTGGATATTCCTATATGCGAATATGGTTTAAGGATGTCTTCCTACCCGTCCACAACTCGGGAGGAGTTTTAGGGATCGATTTTGAAGGCACATTGTTCAAAAGATAACTTGCAGTTTGTAGTGCATATCCCCAAAAGTATAAAGGTAATGATGAATAACTCATCATGGACCTGACCATGTCCAATAAAGTTCTATTCCTTCTATCCGCTATGCCATTCTATTGTGAAGTGCCCAGCGCAATCAAATGGGATAAAATCCCATTGTTTAATAAGTGTCCCATGAACTCATCAGAAAGGTATTATCCACCTCGATCGGATCGAAGTGCCTTTATGGGTCTACCCAATTGCTTTTTCACTTCAGGCCAAAACTCCGTAAACTTGTCAAAAGTTTCGCTTTTGTGGTGCATCAAGTACACATACCCATACCTTGAGTAATCGTCAATAAAAGTGACAAAGTACTCATACCCTCCTCATGCCTAGATGTTCATCGATCTGCAAACATCACTATGCACAAGTTCTAGAACCCCTTTGGCCCTATTGCCTTTAGACTCGAATAGTCTTTTGGTCATTTTACCCTCCAAACAAGATTCACATTGAGGCATAGATTCCACCTTTAAGTGACTTAAAGGTCTATCCTTTACCAACCTTTGAATCCAATACAGGTTAATATGACCAAGGCGCCAATGCCAAAGATAAGTCTTATTAGAGTGAGAAGTTTTAAGTCTTTTAGAGTTATTATCATTCATCTCAGTATTAAGCAGTAAGTCCATCTTAGATTTGATAAAATATAGATGACTTTGCTTCCATCTAGAACAGATAAAAGATTTGTTTTTACAAATCACCACTTTATTAATAAAAGAAACCAAATAAGAGTTTTGAAATAAACAAGCTACAGAAATTAAATTCTTTTTAAATTTATGAACATAAAAACAATCTCACAAAATTAAATTCCTATAACTATCAAAAGAAAGATAGACATCTCCCACTGCTTTTGCTAAGACCATGGATCCATCGCCCATCCAAAGCGTGAAGTCTTCATGTAGCAGACTTCTCGTTTCTTTGAACCCCTGTAGAGAAACACAAACATGATTAGGTGCACTAGAATCTATGACCCAAATGTCACTGGATTCCTCAACCAAACAAGTTTCTAAATACAGAAGATCACACCTACCTCCTTTGGAAAGGAATTCTTTGCAATGCTTCTTTATGTGCCCGATCTTCCCATAGAATAAGCACTTAAGCTTCTTCGGGTTCTTCTTCTTCTTTTTCTTGCTCTTGGTGCTAGCAGGAATAGAAGACTTCCCATTCTTGGCCCATTGCGTCTTTCCATTCCTAGAGTTGGGATTGGAACCAAAAGCAGCTACCATATTGGCCTCTCCGCCTGTACAAGACTTCCTGATCAACAGTTCGAACTCCTATAACTGTTTCATTAATTCTGTTAAGGTCATATCCTGCCTATTGCTCAAATTAAATGTAGCTCTAAATGGAATAAATTCCTTTGACAGAGTCTCAAAGACCATAGTCATCTGAGTTTTAGCATCAATGTCGACTCCATTGGTTTGAGCCTCAGCAAGGTAACCCATGACCAGCATCATGTGCTCTTTTACATATGTCCCCGGCCTCTGCTTACAGTTAAGAAGTTTCTAAAGTGCTCCTTGCCGCTTTGTTATGGCCTGGCCTCCAAACATGTCTCCAAGATTATCCAAGATCTGCTTTGCAGTCTCATAATCTTCGTGTTGAGCTTGCAGCACGTTATTCATGCTGGCCATAACATAGTAGTAGGCCTAATCGTTTGCATCTTTCCAGCGATCGTATGCTTGGAATTGCTCATTAGTTGAATCTCCCGCAGGCTTTAAAGAACAAGGGGTTGTCAGCACAAATTTCAGTTTCTCAAAGGAGTGAACGATATCCAGGTTCCGTTTCCAATCGTTATAATTCTCTCTGGTTAATAGGTTTTTGTCAAGTATCAAAGATAAAGCGTTTTTAGACATTTTAAATCTACAATAAAGAATCATATACCAAACATAAGCAAACATATAATAATAATTTAGTAAGATAACACAATCATGTAAAAACATACAAATGTGTTTATGTGTCAAAACCTTGAAAATATCACAACCTTACAACGATAATTCTCAACTCAAAATTCAACAAGCTCTTAGGGGAGTCATGCCAAATTCAATCAGGAACACAGATTCCCTATTGATTAATATATGCCATCCAGGACCCTCATGATCTATCATATATTAATAATCATTTCTTTGGCCACTAATTTTATTAACAGAGCTCCTAGGGGAGGTTAATAATAAAACTAATGTGAGTATATAACCATCGTTTCAATTTTTTATCCATGATTTATAATCACCACTTAGGGGTGTGCAACCATAAATCATGCTAAAATACCTTATCCTTTTAGAAATCCAATCTGGTACATGATAGAAATCTCTTCCTAGAGGTTGGGACCACCATGTTCTTCCTATGGACCAACATTGAAGGCCTTAGGTCCTCTCTTTGAAAACCTTCTTCCACTCAATCTTTTGAAATCAAGGTTTTATTTTAAAAGACATGCATGAACAATTTTAATATGAACAGCACTCCCTATTCTATATGACATATTATCAATATACATGGCAAATCATATTATAATGCAGACAAACAAAGCAATTAAGCAAAGCTATAAGCAAAATAATAAATAATCATAATATTATGGTTCCACCCTAGAGAATAAAAAAACAAAGATTACAAGAGAATAATCGAAACATATTATTGACTCTTCATCCTTAAATCCTCAGGCTGTGTCCTTCTTCATGTAATGTCCATCTTCAAGTCTTCAATCCCGTATGAATCGAATACTTCATATTTTCGATCATATCTAAAATTTAATATTTCTTAGAATTATCCAAAAATAAAATTAAAACTGAATTGAAAAACTGCATCTTTTTTAGAAAAATTTCCAACTCTCTGTCGATAAGCTGATCTGGGTGATCAGCCTGTCGGTCATGATCCATCGGCCTGCCGATCTTTACAGATTGGCCTGCTGATTCATGACAGATTGGCCTACCGAACTAGAAGTTCAGCCTGCCACCAAAGCCTATTGATTTCTGCCTCGCTATCAGCCTGCTAAACCTCACGTCCAGCCTACCGATCTACGACTATCAGCCTGCCGAACTAGAGGATTTGGCATTCCGACCGAGCAAAAATCACCCTTTCTAAAAAATACAATTTTTAATGCAATTCATCAATTTT
Source organism: Artocarpus heterophyllus (assembly GCA_025403435.1). NCBI lineage: Eukaryota > Viridiplantae > Streptophyta > Magnoliopsida > Rosales > Moraceae > Artocarpus > Artocarpus heterophyllus. The sequence continues at coordinate 27,179,605 of CM046354.1, read as the reverse complement.
ATTTTCAACAATTCAAAAACATAAAATTAGAGACTCAAGAAATATCTTGGAGCATCATCATCCATCTTCTAGATCCGTCTTCTCCGAATGATTATTTAATTAAAAAATTCTTACAAATTTAAAATTTAAAAAAATAATTCCAAGACGAAGGTGATAGTATGCCATCTAATTACATGAAAAACCTAGATACACATTTTAACCTCTAAGGAACCACAACCGATATAGATTAATTAATTAATAACAATTTAATCAACCATAATTAATCAATAAATATTTACCACATAATCTATGAAAACATAAAATTATATAGAAACCTAGAGTGCCAACTCTCTATAAAATTAAATTCAAGCATAGGAGAGATTAAGATTACAAAATTTTTACATATAGCATGATCACAAACTCGTAAATTTATGTAAAAATCATGTCTCTGATACCAATTATTGAAAAAATAGTACGCAGCAAAATTTTAAAAATCTTGTATCAGAGTATTTTTTAAAACACAAGTTTGACACGCTATATGCATAAATTAACCAGATCTTACTAACTTTTGAATGCCAAAGAACTCTCGTAATCTGTGAAGAGAAGTAATGTTCCATAAGAGCCTCAACTAACTGGTATTCTTTACTATTCTCTATCCACGATCGGAGTGAGTGTGGGCTCACACATACAGCTCTTCCACCAGGTGAGTCTCCTTCCAACCAATTGAGAGAACCCAAAGCCAATGTTCGTGATTTGTGAACAAGAGCTCTCAGGGAGTTTTAGATCTCACCAGCAGAGTATCACTCTTAATCTCTTAATTGATATGAATAACTTATAAGACTTACTTTTTCTTTATAGAGGTTGAGTCTAGGGTCAGTCCTTATCAGATAGGGTCTCAAAAATTCGAAGCAAAATCAAATTCGAATCAATATCTGATGAAATCTGCGTGATCTTTTTATCACACATCGGCAGGCCAAACTTGCCCCATCGACAAGCCGAACTTGAGGATTGGCATGCCGAACTGTCGATAAAAAATCTCAGCAAATCTTTTATTTCCACCCGAGATTCTATAGGATAAAGTCTCAGTTTTAATTCAAATAACCCAATAGAGAAGTTATTTAATTAAAACAACTTTATTTAGGTAATCTCTAGGAAAATAAATGAATTCCTAATAATTCTACAAGTTTAACTTGATTTAATTTATTCAAAATTAAATCAACTGATAAACAGACAAGAATTATCCGATCCCAATAATTTAACAAGTTTATCTTGAATTAATTTTTACTATAAAATTAATTTAACCGATAAACAGACATGAACTATTTGATTCTTTTTAATTTCAACCAATCTAATAAATCTGACATAAATCACCAATTATTGAAAAAGCATGCTGCATCGTTACAGGATTTTGTAAGCTAGCAAAGGGGACTAAATGGACGTATATAGTTCAAGCTCCCAATAATTACGAAACCCAATATCCTAGATATACATTACATAATTATCAACTCCAACGCTACTTCACTACAAGCTTGAAGCTGCACTCTCAAACTACATAGAATTACGAAGCCCGTATAGCTAAGTCTCCATGACATATCATAGTGTATTGTATCCCTATAGAATTATCCATAACCGGCTTAAGAAAAAGTTCTGTCTTACCTTCCCGATTATTTTTATCTTACGTTCTATTATCTCACCATCAAAAAACTTAACATTCAAAGACAGTATACCATTCGGTTACACGTGTGTATCCAAATGATTGAGCGTTCCAGTTTTGCAATTACAGAATAACGCATGTAAGAGGATATCACTACTCCTAAAGAGGAGCTATAGATTCCATATCTATGAATAACAGGTCTACGCTATCAAGAGTCATGCCTCCAATATACCGACATGCATATCACTATTAAGATGTGGGTGTCACCCTTTGGTACATCAAAAGACACAAATTAAGACAACAGGCCCACTATTCATCTCAGGATTAAGATACAATACAAATGATTGTCTAAAGTGAATTGATTTGCCGAGACAGAATTATTAATCCAAATCAATTCACTTTATGTCCCGATCCAATATATCGTCATCTATGACAATGTGCCAATGTTTCTATTCACGGAGTCTACCTCTGATGGCTAAGACAAACCATTTCCCAATAAGGATATAGACAATATAACAATCTTTACATGAATAAAATGCCCAACTTTATTTCCTCGATTGTGGATCTTATGACTTAGACCGTCACATTAAGAATCGTGTCTTTCACATAATCTGCCCATCATATGCCCAATTCTTAAAGGTTTAGACCGACAGTCTCAGACTTTTGTTTGCTTAACATACATTCAACAAATATGAACATAAAGAGGACAAGATTTGGTATAATAATAATAAATAAATGCTTTATTGATAAAAATGTCCTCAAAAACATATTACATTTTTACTCCTTAGGGCATACATGTCTAACAGAATTAATATATTCAAAATTAATCCAACGATAAACAGACATGAATTATCTTATCCTGATAATTCAACAAATTTATCTTGAATTAATTTTGTTTTTCACAAAATTAATTCAACCGACACTCGAATTATCTGATCCTATCAAAATTTCAGCTAATCTGATAATTTGACACAAGTCACCAATTATTGGAAAAGCATGTCGTATCGTTACAAGATTCTTATGAGCTAGCAAAGGGGACCTGATGGACCTATATAGTTCATGCACCTGATAATTATGAAACCCAATATCCCATATATATATTTTATAATTATCAACTCTAATGCTACTCCACTTAAAGCTTAGAGCTGCACTCTTGACCTATATAGAATTACGAAGCTCATATATCTTTGTCTCCATGACATATCATAATGTATCGCATCCTTATAGGATTATCCATAATCAGCTTAAGGATAAATTCTGTCTTACCTTCCCGATTATTTTTTATCTTATGTTCCGTTATCTCACAATCAGAAAATATACCATCTAAAGACAGTTTACCATTCGGTTACAATATGTATCCAAATGGTTGAGCGCTTCAGTTTTTCAATTATAGGATAACGCATATAAGAGGATATCAACTACTCCTAAAGAGGAGCTATGGATTCCATATCTATGAATAACAGGTCTACGCTATCAAGAGTCATGCCTCCAATATACCAGCATGCGTACTACTATTAAAATGTAGATGTCACCCTTTGGTACATCAAAAGACATAAATCAAGACAACGAACCCACTATTCATCTTAGGGTTAAGATACAATGCATATGATTGTCTAAAGTGAATCGATTGGCTAAGACAGAATTAACAATCTAAATCAATTCACTTTATGTCCCAATCCAACACATCGTCACCCATGACAATGTGTCAATATTTCTATTCGCGGAGTCCACCTTTGATGGTCAAGAGAAACAATCTCTAATTAGGGATATTGACAACATATCAATCTTTCCATAAATAAAGCGCCCAACTTTATTCCCTCAATTGTGGATGTTATTATTTAGACCGCCTCCTTATGAATCATATCTTCCGCATAATCAGCCCATTATATGTCCAATTCTTAAATATTTAGACTAACAATCTCAGACTATTGTTTATTTAACATACATTCAACAAATATAAACATAAAGAGGACAAGATTTGGTATAAAAATAATAAATAAATTCTTTATTGATAAAAATGTCTCTAAAAACATATTACATTTTCACTCCTTAGGGCATATATGTCCAACATGATTCTCTCTTGTATGATATATAACATGTGATAAGGCTTAATATAAGACTTGAATAAGAATTGAAAAAAGCGTTGTTTAATTAGAATATGAGATGTAATTTCCTCAAATGTTGGAAATGATGTAGATGCGGGGGGCGATGTTCTAACTCTAATCAATAAATAAAAATAAGTTTTTTTTTTCCTTTAAAGAAGTTCTTTCTTTTTTAATTACCTTTGAACGAAATCTTTTTTGCTTGGGCTTTTTCGTCCTTCCACTCTTTTGACTAACAAATTGGTTGCCAGGTAAGATATTCTCTAAGTTGAGAAGTGCTAGCTACACCATTTTTGTCACGCCCCAGAGTACGGGAGGTGACGTGGCGGATTATTTAAATTAATTAAAAGAGAATTTAATTAAAATCCAGAGTTTAAGGGGTTGAATTAAGTATAAAATGTGAGTTTCATTAAAACACTTTATAGAGAGTTCATATACATTAGACAATTTAAAACATTAACGAATAAATATTAAAACAATAAAGCCAAGAGTATGGGTCCCACAGACCCACAACTTGTGCACACATATGGTACTGACAATATCATAAATACAATCACAGTCCAGATACAAATAAAATTAAAATCTTACATGCCTTAATTAAATGGTACAAAAGATAAAATAATCCTTCTATTGCTCCTGAGTTCAGTCCGAAGAATCCTCTCCAAACCTAAATGGAAAACCACCTAGAGGGGGAAAATTTAAAACAAATAAAACGTGAGCGAAAGGCTCAGTAGGACTATGTTTTATAAAAATAATTTAATTTAAAGAAACCTTAAATGAATAAATTTGAGTAAAGCCGTTCTTACCTAGAACAGTTTACTTGGACAACCAGAAATATCATTTTCTTTTTCCTAGGCAAACCATAATAACATCACCACCGTAGTGGCCCAGCTGGGTTTCGGGACCTGCCCCCAAGGTCGATCGCTACACGACCCGATCTCTAATATGACATCATGCCTATATGTTTATTATCATCATCATTCAAAATCCAATTACCGAGTGTTGTTCTTTACATTCATTATGAAATTTATTTTAGTTCACGGTATATTAAAATACAACCGATGAATTCATTTTCAAACAACCGTTGAAAACATTTTAATAGAAATCCTTTTCAAAGCCAAATCATTTGCAAAACCAGGCTACCAAAGAAATAGGGTAGAAGTCCAACCTCAATACTCGTGCCGGTGCCCCACACCGTAATCCCAGTCCACTATACGTTAGCTCTGCGGAACCACGAACGATCCTAAATACAAACTAAGTTGATCAATATCTAGTTCGAGACATTCTATGTTACTAAACCACCTCATGATGTCCTAGTGTGCCATTTGTATCTTTAAAATCATTCTATAAGGTTGGAATTTAAATCAGGGTTCAAAACAGTGAAAACGGGTGAAAATCACAAAATTTTCTATGCCTCAGTCGGCCTGCTGGACTCCCTACTTCGGCCGGGCGAACTGTACCGGAAGTCAGGTCTGGTCGGCCGGTCATTTCCCCAGGTTTGGCCTGCCGGACTGAAGAACACCGGCCTGCCGATCCCTATTTTGGCCTGCCGAACACGCAGTTTGGCCTGCAAAACTGGAAAAACCCAGAAATCCCAGCCACGGGTTTCTCGATTCCCAATATTCAAATCTTTATTCTAACCTGTTTTTCTCAAATCCCAGGCATAGAAAATAATCATAGTTGATAGAAAAACATACTAGAACACATTTGAACTCATTTAAACAAGATTTAAACTCAAAAATCTTAAAAATCCGAAAATGAGAAAATATGGAGAAAAATGAAAAATCTTGAATCCAATCCGTTTTTCTTCAATCTAAGCTTAGATTCTAGTTGTTCTAAGTCCATTTAACTCAAATCCAAGGTTTTCTAAGCTTAAACAAACCTAGATTTCAAAAATGCACAAAATTAAAAATTTTGGAAAAAGTTTAGAAATTTCAAAACTAACCACGAATCGAAGCTTCAATTCGCGTTCTCGGTTGCTAAATCACGTCCCTGAGCTTCCTCCTTGCTAACCCGAAGCTTGGATTCGAATTTGATTTCAAAAATTTCAAAGAGAAATTGAGAGAGAGATGAGAAACCGGGAGGGAGAGTGAGAGAGTCTCACGGGCAGAGAAGAGAGAGAGAGAGAAAGCTGAGAGAGTGAGGAGAGAGGAGAAAGAGAGAGAAAAAATAGAGAGAAACGGTGGGCGGTTTTACTGTGCGAAAACCATGTGCCGCCCACGGTTTTGTAAAACGGAATATTTTTAACATTTTACAAATTATTGTGTTTTAAAATACAAAACATCATTTTAAAACAATAAGAAATCATTTGAATTTGCCAAATTAACAAAACAACCAAAAATTCAAAATCCAACCCATTAGTCAAATTAATGTTGAAACATTAATTATGCGCACTAATTCATCATTTATATTACATTAACATTGAATAAATTTTGGGGCGTTACAACTCTCCACCCCTAAAAGAAATTTCGCCCTCAAAATTTACAACTCATTTCAGAAACAAAACAAATGCGGATACAATTCCCGCATACTCGACTCTAGCTCCCAAGTGGCTTCATCAACCCCATGATGCTGCCACACGACTTTTACCAATGGTATCTCACGATGATGCAAGCTAATCATTTTCCGGTCGATAATCTGAATCGGCACTTCCTCGTATGTAGTATCTTCCTGAACCTGCACATCGCGAAACTCGATCACTGTCTTCATGATAACGTAGCCTAAACTCGCTCACTGTCGCATCCTTGCTCCAGTCCTCAAAAGCCAAACAAGCGAGAATCCCTGAAGACTTCCTGCTAAGCACATTCGCGACCACATTAGCTTTCCTGGGATGATACTGCAACGCAAAATCATAATCCTCCATATACTCTACCCATCTACGCTGCCTCAAGTTAAGATCCCTCTGAGTGAACAAATAACTCAAACTCTTGTGATCGGAGAAGACCTGAAACGACGCTCCATACAAGTAACACCTCCAAATCTTCAGCGCGTAAATCACCGCTGCGAGCTCCAATCATGAGTAGGATAATTCCACTCGTGAGGTCGTAGCTGTCTCGATCCGTATGCAACCACACGCCTGAAGCATCCGCATAAACCTCATACGGCTCGTCACTGCTAGGAATAACTAATACTGGAGCTGAAGTCAACCGGTTCTTTAATTCCTGAAAAGCAAGCTCACAATCTTCATTCCACTCAAACCTGACATTTTTCTTGATCAATCTCATCAACGGAGCTGCAATCTTCGAAAAATCCTTTACAAATTTCCTATAATAACCTGCAAGACCTAAGAAGCTGTGAATCTTCGCTACATTTCTTGGTCGTTCCCACTCCAATATAGCTTCAATCTTGGACGGATCCACCGAAATACCATGCTCCGAGATGACATGACCCAGAAACTTGACCTCAGTCAACCAAAACTCACACTTTTTCCTCTTAGCATACAACTGGTGCTCCTGCAGAATCTGAAGCACGATCCGAAGATGCTGCTCATGCTCCTCCCAAGTCTTAGAATACACAAGAATGTCATCGATGAACATGATCACGAACTGATCCAGATACGGCCTAAATATCCTGTTCATCAAATCCATGAAAGCTACCGGACCATTCGTCAACCCAAACGACATAACCAGAAACTCGAAATGCCCATACCAAGTCCTAAAAGCTGTCTTGGGAATATCCTCTTCCTTGATCTTGAGCTGATGATAACCCGACCGTAAATCAATCTTTGAGAAGTACCGCGAACCTCCCAACTGATCAAACAACTCATCAATCCTAGGCAAGGGATACTTGTTCTTCACCGTGACACGATTCAGCTACCGATAATCCACACACAATCTGAGAGTCCCATCATGCTTCTTAGCAAACAAAACCGATGCTCCCCACGGAGATGTGCTATTCCGAATATATCCTTTATCTGCAAGCTCTTGAAGTTGCTTCCTCAATTCCTTCATTTCTGCCGGCGCCATCCAATAAGGTGCCATAGAAATAGGTGCTGTCCCTGGAAACAACTCGATACCAAACTCGATCTCCTGATGCGGTGGTAATCCTGGCAACTCGTCGAGGAAGACATCCTCGAACTCATTAACCATCGAAATCGCCACACTGCCTCTCAAAGCATAGGGCTCACAATCTAGATTGGCAAGAAAAGCACAACAACCTAGATTCCTTCGCCCTCCTAGACACGACTTCATGAGACGCTCACTCATTAGCCAATCACCACCACCCTGGTAAGTGATCACTGTCCCCTTATCAGACACTAGCGTCACTTTTCTAAGTTGGCAGTCTACGACTGCACTATACTTGGACAACCAGTCCATCCCTAGAATTACATCATAGGAGCTCATGGGGAGTATAATCAAATCACTTTTCAAAATCTCATCCCCAATCTTTATTTTACAAGATTTACATATGCAATTTACACACACCCGCCCCAAGGGAGAAGTTATTACTAGGGGTTCAGTAAACTCGTCTATCTCTAATCCCAAGGCATGTACAAAAGAACTCGAAATGAGAGAATAAGAGGCACCGATATTGAATAAAACACGAGCTAAAGATCTAGAAACCAAGATCATACCATCGACAACAACATTACCAGTCTGAGAATCTGACCCTCCAGATGCCATTGCATGAACCTGCACTGGCGCCTTCCCTTTTCCTCTACCGACATTGCTGGGTCCTGGATTACTCGGCCGATGCTGCTGAGATGGAGACGACTGCACACTACCTGTACTCGGCGCTCGATACTGAGGAACACTGCTCTGAAAATGCTGCGGCTGCTGCCCCCGTGCCGGATATGAAAATTGCTGAGGAGAGAACCAGGGATACTACAACTGCGGGTACTGCGGAGGCGGAGGTAAGATCTGAGGCTGAGACTGAGACTGACGACTGGCATCCTCCCCGGTCTAAGATCAAAGATGAGCACTCCTGATCTGGCAATTCCTCTTGATGTGTCCGGGCTGTTGACAGAAATGACAATGGAAGCTGTAGGGATTGTTGCGCCCGCTGCTAGAAGAACTACTGCTACCGCTGGTCGCACCACCTTGCTTGTTCTTCCCTGGAGGTGGACGACTACTGGTGCTCTTCCTGCCACTTCTCTGCGGTCCTCCTGAAGCCTTGGCTCGATCCTCACAATACTGCACATAATCATTCTCCATGGATATCGCCGACGACACAAGCTCTCCAAAACTCCTAAGCCGTAGAGCAACCAACTGCCACCGAATAGGAGCCTTGAGACCTTCCTGAAACTTAATACACTTCCCACGCTCCGATGCCACAGCTGATGGAGCGAACCTAGCCAACTCATTAAACTTTGCCTCATACTCCCGAACTGACATATCACCCTGTTGCAACCTGTAGAACTCAGCTGCCTTCTGATCTCTATACCCCTGCGGAAAATACCGATCATAGAACAGCTTCTCAAACCTATCTCAACTGATATCACCACCGCGCTCAGACGCTTAGCCTGCTTCCACCAAGTGTTAGCGCCACCCTCGAACTTATACGCAGCAAACTCCACACGATACTCCTCAAGCACACCAAGAGTATCCAAATGCTTCAAGATCGAATCCAACCAATACTCTGCTAACTGCGGATCCCCATTGCCATCAAAAGTCAGAACTGACGCATGTCGAAATTCCTTAAAGTACGCATGCCGACTACCAACATCAAAATCTCCCGGTCTAGCCCTGGCTGCCATCTGTCAGAAAGCCGCAAACATAGACCTCATCATGCTCTCATCATTCCTGAACTCGGCGTCAGCGGTCAAACGACGTCTAGGTGCCATTCTCTCACTTCTGAAAATAAAATTTGGACTGTCAGAGGTATTTCATTGTCAAACCTATGTGTGCACAATTCCCAAGGTTCATAACCTTGAGCTCTGATACCATTTTGTCACGCCCCGGAGTACGGGAGGTAACGTGGTAGATTATTTAAATTAATTAAAAGAGAATTTAATTAAAATCCAGAGTTTAAGGGGTTGAATTAAGTATAAAATATGAGTTTCATTAAAACACTTTATAGAGAGTTCATATACATTAGAAAATTTAAAACATTAACGAATAAATATTAAAACAATAAAGCCACGAGTATGGGTCCCACAGACCCACAACTTGTGCACACACATGGTACTGACAATATCATAAATACAATAATAGTCCAGATACAAATAAAATTAAAATCTTACATGCCTTAATTAAATGGTACAAAAGATAAAATAATCCTTCTATTGCTCTTGAGTTCGGTCCGAAGAATCCTCTCCAAACCTAAATGAAAAACCACCTAGAGGAGGAAAATTTAAAACAAATAAAACGTGAGCGAAAGGCTTAGTAGGACTATGTTTTATAAAAATAATTTAATTTAAAGAAACCTTAAATGAATAAATAAATAAATAAATTTGAGTAAAGCCGTTCTTACCCAGAACAGTTTACTTGGACAACCAAAAATATAATTTTCTTTTTCCTAGGCAAACCATAATAACATCACCACCGTAGTGGCCCAGCTGGGTTTCGGGACCTGCCCCCAAGGTCGATCGCTACACGACCCGATCTCTGATATGGCATCATGCCTATATGTTTATAATCATCATCATTCAAAACCCAATTACTGAGTGTTGTTCTTTACATTCATTATGAAATTCATTTCAGTTCACGGTATATTAAAATACAACTGATGAATTCATTTTGAAACAACCGTTGAAAACATTTTAATAGAAATCCTTTTCAAAGCCAAATCATTTTCAAAACCAGGCTACCAAAGAAATAGGGTAGAAGTCCTACCTCAATACTCGTGCCGGTATCCCACACCGTAATCCCAGTCCGCTATACGTTAGCTCTGCGGAACCACGAACGATCCTAGATACAAACTAAGTCGATCAATATCTAGTTTGAGACATTCTATGTTACTAAACCATTTCATGATGTCCTAGTGTGCCATTTGTATCTTTAAAATCATTCTATAAGGTTGGAATTTAAATCCAGGTTCAAAATAGTGAAAACGGGTGAAAATCACAAAATTTTCTATGCCTCGGTCGGCCTGCCGGACTCCCTGCTTCGGCCGGCCGAACTGTACAGTTCGGCCGGCCGGAAGTCAGGTCCGGTCGGCCGGTCATTTCCCCATGTTCGGCCTGCCGGACGAAAGAACACCGGCCTGTCGAAATGGGAAACCCAGAAATCCCAGCCACGGGTTTCTCGATTCCCAAAATTCAAATCTTTATTCTAACCTATTTTTCTCAAATCCCAGGCATAGAAAATAATCATAGTTGATAGAAAAACATACTAGAACACATTTGAACTCATTTAAACAAGATTTAAACTCAAAAATCTTAAAAATCCAAAAATGAGAAAATATGAAGAAAAATGAAAATTCTTGAATCCAATCTGTTTTTCTTCAATCTAAGCTTAGATTCTAGTTGTTCTAAGTCCATTTAACTCAAATCCAAGGTTTTCTAAGCTTAAACAAACCTAGATTTCAAAAATGCACAAAATTAAAAATTTTGGAAAAAGTTTAGAAATTTCAAAACTAACCTCGAATCAAAGCTTCAATTCGCGTTCTCGGTTGCTAAATCACGTCCCCGAGCTTCCTCCTTGCTAACCCGAAGCTTGGATTTGAATTTGATTTCAAAAATTTCAAAGAGAAATTGAGAGAGAGATGAGAAACCGGGAGGGAGAGTGAGAGAGTCTCAAGGGCAGAGAAGAGAGAGAGAGAAAGCTGAGAAAGTGAGGAGAGAGGAGGAAGAAAGAGAATAAATAGAGAGAAACGATGGGTGGTTTTACTGTGCGAACACCATGTGCCGCCCACGATTTTGTAAAACGGAATATTTTTAACATTTTACAAATTGTTGTGTTTTAAAATACAAAACATCATTTTAAAACAATAAGAAATCATTTGAATTTGCCAAATTAACAAAACAACCAAAAATTCAAAATCCAACCCATTAGTCAAATTAATGTTGAAACATTAATTATTGCACACTAATTCATCATTTATATTACATTAACATTGAATAAATTTTGGGGCGTTATAATTTTTCTCACTCTCTTTTATGTTCACTTAATTCATTACTTGGCACATAGACTCCACTAGTTTACTTTCTGTTTAAATAATAATTTATGATGTTAGTAGATTTCACGTGTTAGGCAGTGGTTGGAGAGAGTGTAAAAGAGAGCAAAAAAGGAAGAATTGCTAGCACTCTTTTCCTTTAGTTTTTTAAACTGATAAAAGACTATTTTTACCACTTTTATATAGATCAAAAGATGAGAATATTACATTTTAAAAATCAAGGGCCACTTGACACAAGGCTTGTAGTTCAAAGGGTATTTTTAACTACAAAGGGTATTTTTAAATTTAGTCCTTTATAGTTTTTTAAGTTTTCTTATTTTTCTTACTAGAGGGTAGTTTTTAGGTCAAATTTGAAAGTTGATTATGAAATAGTATAAATTTGTGTATTAATAGAATGTTTGGCAATTGGTTCTAATTAACAAACAGTGAAAAGTTTACATATGCTATAGTAAAAAAAAGCAAAAAGTTACTACAGTATTAAACTCTTATATGCTACGGTATTTTTAAACAAAATTGGTTCAAACTATATTTTCTAAACACCCTATAAATCTAAAATGAAAATATACCTAAAGAGTCAAAATCGACTCATAAGGTATTTGACAAGTGAATTCAAACCAAAATTAATTTAAATTTTATAAGAAAAGACTTGTAGGAAACTTCCCAAAGGTTATATTAAAGCAAAAATTTAAAAAGAAAATTTTTATAAATAACATCTTCTAAGATTTACTTTTTATAAATATTCTATATGTATTTTTATAATAAACTTTATATATAATATAAATAATAATATGATATAAATTTTTTTACGTGTAGAGACAATAACATGTAAATTTTCTCATAACTAATATATGGAAGTCCACCTTTATGCGCGGAATCCGATGTGGCTTTCAATCCAATCACGTCAAGTGAGTAAGAATGGTCCCCCACAAACTGACGCAATATCTAGTCACTCCCACCTAATAAGAATAATAAATACTTTTAACATAAATGATAAAACGCCGGTGTTAATTTTTTTTGCTACTCAAAACTCCAGTGCTTGTGGGTATGTTTGTTTTGTGTATTCTCTGAACTCAATGGACTCAAATTTGTATTCGAGTATTAAGAATCCTTCGGATACGTGTTTGTTTCCCCCAAAATCCGAATCATTTAAGTATTAAGAATTCAAGTTTTCAAAGTTCTCATCCCCTTAAACTTTTGATACTCGGATATCTTTGCTACAGTAAAAACTAAAATTTTCTCTCCTATATTTGAGGAAAAAAAATCATAACTTCTTTATTTGATATCCAATTAAGATGATTCTTTTTTCACTTTGTTTCTAATGAAGAGACGAATAAATAAGATCTATATTACATATTTTTTAAGATCATTAACATTAAGATTTTATTAGATTTATTAATAAATCAAAAACTATCTTCACTACCTCTTCAAGCACAAATTTCAATTTTATTCTATATTTAGATTAAAACTTAAATGCACATCCAAACGTCAATTCGAATAACAATTCCAATCATAACTCAAATCCTAATTCAAATCACACTAACTTAAATTAAGGGTATGTTTGGTTCAAGCATTCTTTGAACTCAATGGACTCAAATTTGAATTCGAGTATCAAGAATCCTTCAGATACATGTTTATTTCCTTCAAAATTTAAATAATTTAAGCATCAAGAATCCAAGTTTTTAGAATTTTTATCCCTCATTAAACTTTTGATACTCGGATATATTTGCTGCAATAAAAACTAAAATTTTCACTCTTATATTTGAGAAAAAAAATCATAACTTCTTTATTTAATATCCAATTGAAATGATTCTTTTTTTTACTATGTTCCCAATAAAGAGAGGAATAAATCAAGATTTATATTGCATATTTTTTAATATCATTAACAATTAAGATTTTATTAGATTTATTAATAAATCAAAAACTATCTTCATTACTTCTCCAAACACAAATTTCAATTTTATTTCATACTCAGATTAAAACTTAAATGCATATCTAAATGTCAATTTAAATAACAATTCAAATTACTAACTTAAATCCTAATTTAAATTATACTAACCTAAATTAAATTATTAATTTAAATTTATTTATCAAATGGATTCTAAGTCACTAATTCGAATACATTTAGTAAAGGGACATGTATTATTCAAATGCAATTCTCAACTTCAGTAGTTAAAGCATTATTATTCTCGTCATCATCGTTCTCTTCCGAAATCTTCGAGCTCTTAGCTCTCTTGCCCATTTTCCCCCGAATCCGAGTCCCAAAAATCCATGGCCTTCGCAAACACGACCTTGTTCTCCTCGTCGTTCTCGGCCGTTCGTCGGCCGAGAATCGCTGATTCAGATGTCCCCGTTCCTTTTCATCTCTCACCTTGTGAGCCCTTCAAAGGCGTTCCTGTTCACCAGAATTGCTCTCAACTCGGGCGAGCTTTCTCCAGAGCTAGGTAGACTCTCTCGAAACCCTTATTGGTTCCTGGGAAATTGTTGGACAACGTTAGAAATTGCATGTTTATTTGGTTTAAGTAGAATTAACTTACATAGCCAAAAAAATAAAAAGTAGTAGAATTAAATTAAAATCTGGACCAATTATATTTATCTCCAATACCCATTAATCGAGATTTAAAGCTCCTATTGATTTTGGTTTTTCCTTTTAATCAAATCTCACTTTTGATCGTATATTGTTTATAAATTTCTTCAATTTGTTTGTGCAGGACTATTGTGCCAGCGTCTTCCAATGGTCTGAATGCTGTTGGTTCAGCCCCATTGTTGAGTTACATGCTTACCATACATGACCTTATGGTTATCAATGGGTGGTGGTGCTGATTATTTATTTATTTATTTATTATTATTAGTATTATTATTATTTTTTGTAAAACTTTGTTGATAACACTAATTTAGATACTGTTCTTTTGTTTATTTGTTTGTTTTGTTAATTTTTCACATACCGCATTTCTTTGTACTATGAATTACTTACTTCATCAAAACTTATTACTGTTCTTTCTTCTCATTCTCTCTAAAGATTCTTGATAGGTGATTTTGCAAACGAAAGATTTTGTGAAATGGATGATACTTAAGCTACATTGATCAATATGGGCCTATGGCTTATAGTTTTTGCAATAATTTTTATACTGTTGTAGATATTTACTTAACTTAGACACAGCCTCCTACTGCTAAATTGTTAGTGCTCATATACATAAGTGGATTGTATTGAATTTTGAATGTTGAATATTATTTTATGATGTTGAGTGTGGTTAAAAGTATGTGCATAGGTTTTACTTGAATTCTGTCCATTACCATATCAAGTTGATTGTTGGGATGCTTTGATTGCAGAAATACGAGCAAGACGCGGATTATGTTCCAATGCCAATTGTAATGATTGATCAAGATTCGGATTCTGATGCGACAATTGTACAACTGAGCTCTGGGGATCGACTTGGAGCTCTCATTGACATGGTGAAGTGTCTATAAGGAAATTTTTATTTCCATTCGGTTATTGGATATTTGAGTTGTATATGAAAGCTAAAAGGATCTCTTTTTTTAAGACCATATTTTCTTTATTAGAACATTCTGAAGGTGTCACCTATGTTGTTAGCTGATCTTGTTTGCACTTTGGCATTCTACAGTTGATATCTTAAGATGTTTAGATTCAGTCAAAGAGATTGAAGGCAAGTTTGATATTAAACCATTTAGAGGGTCCCCTTCCCTTATGTATAACTTCTTCTTCTTCTTCTTCTTCTTTAAATAATTTTATTTTTATTTTGTTCATATTTATATTTTTTATTTATAAATGAACTGAACCTCAGTACCACATTCAATAGAGAGATGTGGTTGTCTATCTAGGTTGCTGATGAGGACATCGTTAGCACAAGCAAGAGCACGTGGGAGACATATTCAGATCCAATTCAAGTTCCCATTGGTCCGGTTACGAGAGCTCGTGCGAAGAAGTTCAAAGAAACACTTATTGGGCTGATTCAAGCAACTTGGGCTCAAGCCATTGCATGGAGGCCCATTGAGGGAATTGCATGCGACAACCAGACCAACAAATGAGTGATTCAAGCTCTAGAAGGGATCGAGTAATTTCCATTTCAGTTACTTTCCCGTTTTGAGGCGACACATGGCGAAAAGAATCAGTTTATGACCTTTTAATGTCTAGTTTCCTTTTTTCGTTTGTTTATTTCTATTATTGTAAAGCTTTTATGCCATTAAGGAAACTTACCTTATTTGCTTTAGATTAGGTGATTTGGTAATTGATTTGCCCGAAATTCCATGGGGAATTAGGAGCTGAAAATTCGCATAGGAACCCTTATATATTGTAACGAATTTCAATTAATTGAAGACAAGTATTAACACACATTTGAGGTTTAATTCTCTTTGGTTCCTAAACGAACTAATCAAACTTATCGAAAAATTTCGTGGCGTTCATAGACTAATCAATCAGTCCATCCATAGCTGATTGTGGTGTCTTCACACACCAAGACTTATCAATCAGTCCATCCATAGCTGATTGTGGCGTCCTCGCATACCAAGGTTCGTGCTTCTTGTTAGGCATCGGGTCGCGGTTTCATCCAAAACCGGTTAGGAATTTGATCTTGGGAACCAATTTTGGTTAGGGTCGCGTCAGTTCTTGGCGGGGATCGTATCATTTGGTAATCAGAGCGAGGTTCTAATCAGATTTTGCTTATCCGTTCTCTTAGTTTATGTTTGTTTCAGTTATTCGTGAGTTTTGATTTCCATTACCAAAGTCGGTTAAAGAAAAAAAAAAAAAAAGAGTCTGGAAACCTTTTTTAAATTTTTTTTATTCATCATTTAAGGAATCCAAAATTGAATTCCCTATACATACCAAAAATTTTTCTTCAAATTTCGTTCCTTTTGGGTGTGATTCTGAAAGCCTAAATTCTTTGTTCCTGTTATAGTCTTGTCTCTTTGGTAATCTATTTGTGAATTGTCAAGGAAATTTTGATATTGATTTGACTAGTTTTATAGGAACTGAGTGAGAATTAACGAGTGGAAAAAGGCATAGAGGCGAGAGCATTAGAGTGGACAAAAGCCGAAAGTATTGAGTGTAAACACGAGTGAAATTGAGTGAACCATTTCACAAGTGAAACACGTAAGGGAGTGTGGTAAGGTCCTTTGGAAAATGTCAAACAACAGCAAGAACACTATTGAGGGTACCTCGGGTGCAGCAGACCCAAAACTTCTTATGGAAGCGATGATGGGGGAGATGAGGCGATTGTTGAGGGGAGAGTTAGGACAGCTTCATGAGAGGATAGACCAGATAGAAAACGCACGTGTGGAGCAGCCACAACATGTTCCTCATGCGCGTAGGCGAGAAAGGGTTCCAGTTAGAGGAGAGGTTGATGACTACTATAGGATTGATGGGGAAGAGTTTGACGAAGGAGAAGATTCAGCGGGTAGTCACCGAAGATTTGGACGGGATAGAGGAGTTAGGAACCGGGAAGATGATAGTTTGAGAGGCATAAAAATGAAGATACCATCATTTCAAGGCAAATCCAATCCAGAAGCGTACCTAGAATGGGAGAAGAAAATGGAGTTCATCTTTGACTGCCACTACTATTCTGAGGCGAAGAAGGTAAAACTGGCTGTAATTGAATTTTTTGATTATGCTATTACTTGGTGGGATTAGCTTGTTATAAACAGGAGACGAAATAGAGAGCGGCCTATTGAGTCATGGGAAGAGATGAAGACCGTAATGAGGAAGCGATTTATACCAACTTACTACTACCGGGAGTTGTACAACAAACTACAAAACCTTAAGCAGGGCAACCAGAGTGTAGAGGAGTACTATAAGGAGATGGAGGTTATGATGATTCGGGCCAATATAGAGGAGGATCGGGAGGCTACAATGGCAAGGTTTTTGGCGGGTTTGAATCAAGATATTCACAATGCCGTTGAGTCACAACATTATGTGGAGTTGGAGGACATGGTGCACATGGTTGTTAAAATTGAGAATCAACTTATGAGGAGGGGCAGTAACACACGTCCTAGCCAAAACTCGAGTACATCCGCTTGGAAAATGAACCAATGGAAGAGGGATGAGAAGCAACCCAACACCAAGCCAAAGATTGAGCAGAAACAAGAGTTGGTCAGCCATGGGAATCAAGGTAAATCCGATTCTTCCACTACTCGGAATCGTGATATCAAATGTTTTAAATGTCAAGGCAGGGGTCACATAGCAAGCCAATGTCCGAACAAACGAGCTATGGTGATGAGGGACAATGGAGAGATTGAAACCGAGGAGGATTCGGACAATGATTCTATGCCTTCATTAGAGGATGCCGACGATAAGGAGTGCGCTGTCCAAGGAGAATTGTTGGTCACAAGGAGAGCTTTAAGTGTGCAAGCCAAAGAAGAAGATGAAGAGGTGCAACGGAAAAACATCTTCCACACTAGGTGCCATGTCCAAAACAAGGTATGTAGTGTGATTATTGATGGTGGGAGTTGTACTAGTGTTGCTAGCACAACCATGGTAGAGAAGTTAGGGCTGCCAACAATTAAGCATCCTCGACCATATAAATTGCAATGGTTAAATGATACTGGTGAGGTAAAGGTGCATAAACATGTGTTAGTTTCTTTTCGCATTGGAAGATATGAAGATGAAGTTTTGTGCGATGTGGTTCCGATGCAAGCTGGACACTTGTTATTAGGCAGACCATGGCAATTTGATCGGCGAGTTAAGCATGATGGTTTCACCAACAAGTACTCATTTGTTCACAATCAAAAAACGATCACTCTTGTTCCGTTAACACCAAAACAGGTCTATGAAGACCAAGTGAGCTTACAAAGAGAAAGTGATAAAAAAATGAAGAGCGAGGAAAAATCAAGAGTGGGAGTACAGAGAGAGAGTTCGGCCAGTGAGAGAAAAAAGGAAGAGATGGCCGAGAAAAAGGAGAGCAAAGAGAGCAAGGGAGAGAAAATTGAGAGGGCTGAAAAGAATTCACAATCAGCCAATGAGAGAAAAGCAGAGAGAAAAACAAACTTCTACGCGAAAAGCGGTGAAATTAAAAGGGCCTTGTTTTCAAATCAGCCAATGATTGTACTTTTGTACAAAGAGGCGCTTTTAAACACTAACGAACTTGACCCTGCATTGCCTAGTTATGTTGTTTCTCTATTGCAGGAATTCGAGGATATCTTTCCCGAGGAAACACCACAAGGTTTACCTCCAATCCGTGAAATTGAACATCAAATCGACTTTATACCTGGAGCTACAATCCCAAACCGAGTAGTCTATAGGAGTAATCCCGAGGAGACAAAGGAACTCCAACGGCAGGAAGGGAGACCAGTAGCATATTTCAGTGAGAAGCTGAATGGGGCAACTCTTAATTACCCAACTTATGATAAAGAGATGTATGCATTGGTTCGGGCATTAGAGACGTGGCAGCACTACCTATGGCCTATGGAGTTTGTGATTCACACCGATCATGAGTCCCTGAAACACTTGAAAGGCCAGTACAAGCTGAACAAGAGACACGCTCGTTGGGTGGAATTCATAGCGACGTTTCTGTATGTCATTCACTACAAGCAAGGCGACGATTTGAGGACAAATCCTTCTCAAGAGGAGGGGAATGATGAGGACATCGTTAGCACAAGCAAGAGCACGTGGGAGACATATTCAGATCCAATTCAAGTTCCCATTGGTCCGATTACGAGAGCTCGTGCGAAGAAGTTCAAAGAAACGCTTATTGGGCTGATTCAAGCAACTTGGGCTCAAGCCATTGCATGGAGGCCCATTAAGGGAATTGCATGCGACAACCAGACCAACAAATGCGTGATTCAAGCTCTAGAAGGGATCGAGTAATTTCCATTTCAGTTACTTTCCCGTTTTGAGGCGACACATGGCGAGAAGAATCAGCTTATGACCTTTTAATGTCTAGTTTCCTTTTTTTGTTTGTTTATTTCTATTATTGTAAAGCTATTAAGCCATTAAGGAAACTTACCTTATTTGCTTTAGATTAGGTGATTTGGTAATTGATTTGCCCGAAATTCCATGGGGAATTAGGAGCTGAAAATTCGCATAGGAACCCTTATATATTGTAACGAATTTCAATCAATTGAAGACAAGTATTAACACACATTTGAGGTTTAATTCTCTTTGGTTCCTAAACGAACTAATCAAACTTATCAGAAAATTCCGTGGCGTTCATAGACTTATCAATCAGTCCATCAATAGCTGATTGTGGCGTCTTCACACACCAAGACTTATCAATCAGTCCATCCATAGCTGATTGTGGCGTCCTCGCATACCAAGGTTCGTGCTTCTTGTTAGGCATTGAGTCGCGGTTCCATCCAAAACCGGTTAGGAATTTGATCTTGGAAACCAATTTTGGTTAGGGTCGCTTCAGTTCTTGGCGGGGATCGTATCAGTTGCTCACCCTTTGAAGACAAGATAAGTTCAACACAATATCTAGTATTCAATGTGATGGGCTTATATAAGATAGGAGAAACTTTGGTAGCCAAAATACAATATTTTGTGGATGTTAAATAATCTAGGATCAGATGTTTAAATCCATTTATTTATTTAGACACAATCAGCATCGTGGCTTTACAGGAGGACCTGAGTAGATTTTTCTCAAATTTATTTTTTCTTGGATGATCATATGCTTGAATGTGATTATGATTCCTTCTTTTTCTCTGGTTTAATTTGGGCAGATGAGAGCATTGAAGGATTTGGGATTAGATGTGTCAAAGGGAACTGTTACCACTGAGGGTTCAGTCAAGCAAACGAAAATTTTCATAACACGATTGTAAGTACCTTTTTGTACATACATGCATGCATACATAAATATGTTATGCGCACACATGCATACATTATGTGTGTATGCACACACAGACGTTTACATATGTATTAAGCATAGGTATCTCTCTTCTGGGCTAGAAGGCAGGTTTATTTAACAAGTTCTATTTCTGTAAATTTTTTCCCTAGCTTTCTGGAGTGATATCTTCTGTCCACCTGAATCTATGGCTCAAAGATTAATCTCCATGCTATTTTTTCCCTCCTCCTTCTCCTTATTCCTCTTCTAGCTACAACTGTTTTGGTGCAAAATGCTCGTGTGATTTTCAATTTAATAATTTGATGTTCAACCATGTTTGAAGCTACAAAACAAAAAATATTCGTACTTCAACTTTCTTAACCTCCATGTTACAAAAAATATTGGTACAAAAAATTTGATGTTCAACGTTCGTCTTCTTCAAACAAAAAATACCTCATCCTCCCTCCTCCATGTTACGAGGAGGGAGGATGAGGTATCCTCAAGGCAAAAGAAAACAGGAAGCAATCAAAAGGAACTAAAACAAAAAGAACAAAAATCTATCTGAAAATTACATCCAACCAACTTAAAACCATCAAAGAGAAAGGGATTCCTTTGAACTCCTTATCTGTTGAAGCCCAAAGAGATGTTGAGAGCTCTTTCGAAAAATATCTGATAAATCCATCTCCTTTTCCTCAAAAATTCTCGAGTTTCGCTCCATCCAAATCAACCATAAAAGTGACAGAACCATGTACCTCCAAAGAGTATTTTCCATTTTGCCGCAACCAAATCCCTGCATCTTCTGCACCATCAGTGCTTGACAATGAGCTGGAAAAACCCACAAGAAACCAGCTTCCTGCAACAATTTCTTCCATAAAGCACTTGCCCCATCACAGTGTAGAAACAAATGGTCCAAAGTTTCATATCCTTTTGTGCATAGTCCATTATGTACACATCAAGAGGGAGATAAAGACATGTAAGGATTCCTCCTCTGAACCACATCACAAGTATTAGTTTTACCATGAAAAACCAGCCAAGCAAAAACATTAATCCTATAGGAGACACGAGATTTCCAAATGAAATTGAAAGGTTCAAACTTTGGAAGAGCACTATCATCTAGTAAAGATGAGAAGGATTTGTAGGAGAAATCCAAAGAATCCCTACCCCAACTCTATTATCAGGCCTATCCAAATTAGAAGAAAAAGGAATAAGCATTTGGAGTAAGGACTGCAGCTCCTCAGTTTCCCTATCATTACGAGCACTGCGAAACCCAAAATTCCAATCTAAGTCACTAGAAATATTTCTAGAATCAATATCAGCAACAAAAGCATTTGGAAGAGCAGACAATCGGAAAAGTCCTGGAAGGGCCCAAAATCTGTATTCCCACACCACACATCTCTCCGGAACAAAACTCTTTTTCCTCTCCCATCCTCAGAGATATATTTTAGAGAAAGTCCGCAGACCCTGAGATATAAACTTCCATGGATTTCTCATGTGTCCGTAGTCACCACATTTGATCCCAGCCATTAGGATGCAAGCCGTACTTGCTTTTTATAATTCTTGCTCATAAAGCATTCTGTTCCACTGGAAAACTCCACAGCCATTTTCCTAACAAATCCACATGTTTCTTCCTTGTATTGCCTAAACCTAGACCCCTTTTCTGCTTATTCTCGGAAATTGTTTCCCAATTCACCAAGCTTCACACACGTCCGCCTTCATCCTTTTCCCACAAAAAAAGATCTTATCTTCTCCTCTAATGTTTCTGCCATATACCATGGCATCTTGAAGACTGACATATTGGCATGTTGGTAAGAACTGATTGAATCAAAGTCACTCCCCCCCTGTAGACGAGAAGCCCTTCTTCCATCTGTCGAGCTGTTTAGAAACTTTTTCAATCACCGGATCCTGAATTTCCCTGGCCAATGGATTTCCTCCTAAAGGTAATACTAGATATTTCAGTGGCCATTCCCCTGCCTCACAACCCAGCTGCTGAGCCATATTTCCAAAACAAGAACTATTTGTACTTCAACTTTCTTAATCTCCATGCTATTTTTTTCCTTCTCCCTCGTACTCCTCCTGCTATAACAGTGCAAAATACTTGTGTGGTTTTCAATTTAATAATTTGATATTCAACCATGTTTCAAGCTACAAAACAATAACTAATCATGCTTCAACTTTCT
The DNA here is from genome assembly GCA_025403435.1 of Artocarpus heterophyllus. Classification (NCBI taxonomy): domain Eukaryota; kingdom Viridiplantae; phylum Streptophyta; class Magnoliopsida; order Rosales; family Moraceae; genus Artocarpus; species Artocarpus heterophyllus. The sequence goes on along the minus strand of CM046354.1, from coordinate 27,156,873 downwards.
TTTTCTTCATGATCCTCACACCTGATAAATATGGGTATATATGTTTCTGCACGTTAGACTGTTTTATGTACTTTGCAAGTACATGCCTGAGCATATGATATCTGAACTTAAAACTTAATTTAATGAGGTCTTTCTAGAGATAGTGGACGCAAAGTTGAGGATCCTGATATGTTAGAGAGAATTCGGCTTACCATCATTAACAATCTGTTGAAGTATCATCCTGTACGTATGCTACTTGTATTTTAATTTTCTCCTTGACCTTTAGCTTCTCTCAAGAGATGTAAATTCGAGAGAACTTTTGTTTAAATTTTTTGTTTCTTTATGAGTTTGGTTGTTTTAATATCCTGGTTTCTACTCTATTTCTTGCTAGGAATCTAGTCAGCAACTTGCAATGGGTGAGGCATTTGGGATCAAAGCTCCAGAGAAGAAGGTGAGTGTTCATGTTTATTCTAGCCTCACAACTTTGCCGCATCTTCTTGTCTTTGTTTATTCTTTGATTATCTGATTTTCGTCCTGTGGGCATTGCATTCTAAGATTAATTTGCTGCCAAAACGCTCTTGAGGGTAAAATATTTGCTGGAACAAGTAAAAACGCTGTTGCAGATCTGTTCATATGTTGATATACTGACAGTAATAATGTCTAAATATTGGAATGCTTTTTGTTTTTTTCTTTTGTTGGAATAAAACATCTATTTTGCCTTGTAATCAATTCGTTGACAATATCTTTTTAATTTGAGTGGTAAGGAAACCTTGGATAGATTAGATTATTGTCCATGTTTTATTACCTATTTGCCTTCTGCTTCATACAAATGAGAGAAGAACGGAAAAGAAGCTTGGTGGTAATAATCTATTTCTTTGTTATGTCGGTCCACCTTTACTTGACAACTAACATTTGGCCTAGGTCAGTGCTTCAACTCAATGAAAGATGCCTAGCCAGAAATGGTCAATCATGAGTCCTCATATTTTTGTCATAGTCCTAAATCAATGCTCCAACCTAACAAAGCATATAACCTTTTACGAGTATATTTTTGTCGTAGTCCTATATCGATGCTCCAACCCAATGAAGCATATAGCCTTTTTACATGCGCAGATATTTATGCTATGGTCCAGTTTTCTTGCTAAAGTCGCTTAGTTTGATACATATTTAAGCAGCACGTTGTATTATAATCTATGAATTAACTTTTTTTTTATATTTATTTTTTTAAACTGCAGCTTGATGTTGATGTTGCAACTCATATACATGTTGGGTTTGGTGCCCTAAAAGCTGTGACATTGTACATATTGTTAATAAATAAATAAAATGACATTTATTATTATTTTGGTTGATTATATGTATTATCAATACATTTATAAACATCAAGAAAATTCCATGATTATTTATGTGACTATAAATTTATCATATAAGTGTTATTTGCTTAGGGATAAAATTTATAGATAATAATCTAAATAGTCCGTAATAATTAATTAAAGTTTGAGATCTTTAATTAAAAATTACAAGTACGGTCCAATCTCATCTAAAATGAAATAGTTATTATCCGGACTATTAATGTAGAGACATTGGATTGGAGGTACTTTATATAATGAGATGATATAGGACTGGACCAGATAAATTATGAATCTCTAATAATCATCCCTTACAAATAGAGTATTCAAATTTATCACTATGATGATCATATATTTGACAGTCTTAATCCTGAGTATTTATTAGACTCCTATTTATTACATTATGTTTTTTGACTTGCATGGTAAGATTTGTCTAAGCACAGATTATAACTTAGCATCTTTGAAACATAAAGTAATAAATGGTTGGGAATAATATTATACAGATATGGAATCCATTCATTCCCTATGAAAGTTAGAAAAATAGTTCTCTTGAGTGATAATTCAAGGTTTGAACAATAGAGCGCTCGTTCATAATAAGATTATAAATTAATTGTTCATTAGAGAATTATTGGAACTAAAGGATAAAGATGTAATAAGAGAGGTGAACGGAAATTGAACCTAGTTCTTATTATGAACTATTTATGGAGGACTGACTTATATGTAATGATTATATCAATGGACTACTCGTTAATTTTCTTTGAGTAATTTCACTGTAATCTCAAGAGTTCAGTTTCAGGTTTTTAGTGGAGTAACATTGAAACTAATAAATTTGGCACATTAATTAAAGAGTTTGATTAAATATCAAATTTATTGGAGCTTGGGTTATAGGTCCATAAGTCCCCAATACCACCTCTGTAACACCATATTGGATTTTTGCATAGAATGAATTATACATGTTTAATTCAAAATTTTTTGAATTCTGAATTAATTTTTTCACACTTGAATTATTAACGTGACACAGAAAAATGTTCTCTGTGACACATAATGTAATATGATAAATGTTATCACATTTAACTGAGCATTAGTTAATTAATTGATTATTGTTAAAATCTATTCTTAAATAAATGTGATTTATTTTTGAATTGAGATTTATATATATATATGGTTTTGAACCAAATCTTTTTATATATATATATAAGATTTTATAATATATTAATATAATATTATAAATAAAAAAAAATTAAAAGAAGGAAGGAAACGTAACAGGTTGTTACGCTTCACGTGTAACATATATATATATATGTGTGTGTTTGTGTGATTCGGGAAAGAAATCAAAAAAAAAAAAAGGGGCAAGCTTCCTTTTTTTATTCACGGCAACTTATATACATATGCATATGTGTGTGAAAACCGAATAAAGGATTCGGGAAACAAAGAAAGGAAAGAAAAAGAAAGGGGAAAGTAAAATTACTAATGGCTCAGTTATAAAAAGGGAGAGATAACAGTTATCTCAGTAATTTTTATTCACATAATTTTTAGAGAGAAAAACTGAGAGTTCTTCTCTAAAGAAAAAGGTTTGCTATCTCATGTGTTGAGTACATAGTAGATTCAGAAAAGTGTGAGGATAATTCATTCTTGCAGTTTGACGCCTACTCGTCTTTCCATTGGTGTAGAGGCCTGGTTTGGAAGATCGTGGTGTCAAAGAGGAAAAGCTAAGATACCCTGATAGTCTTCAAAAGGTTAGTAAAAAATTCCTAAAGCTTTCTATAATTAAAATTATATATCTTAGAAAATTTTTGTTTGTCAACAATCCGTTCCTTCCGCTACGTTTCATGTTTTAATTCCAACAAATGGCATCAGAGCGGGTTATAGCATATATAATTTTAATTGAACATGATTTTATTTTGATGATATCATGTTTTTGATGCATGTTTGTGGGCACTTTGCATCTTTGTTAATTATTATTCATGCGATGAATGGTTGTTTAATGAAAGGATTTTTGGTCGTTAATTATATGGTCATTTTGGATTAATAATTTTATTTTCAGTTTGATTAGATCAATCTGTGTAAACCCATAAAGGGGTATAGGCTTTTTGTAATTTATTATTATTATTTTTTCTTCTCTTCTCTCTTTCACTTGCAACACGTGGAGCGATGAAGAAAAAGACGTCCATTGGATTTTTTGGCCTAGTTGAGAACTGTGGGCCTATCTAATTTCAAAGATAATCCAGCAAATTGTTGCACAATAAACCACTTGATGAAGACTGCAAAATTGGAGCAGGGAATTATGTATAAATTACAAGAAGACCCCTGTAATTTTATTTTTTATTTTTTATTTTTTTGGGTTGTAATTTTAATTATCCAAAAGGACCCGGTCAAAAATTCATTGTTTATTTTCATTTTTATTTTCATGTGATGATTGTGATAACATGTTCATGCATGATAACATGTCATCTAGGAAAGTGCCCACTTATAGTTATTGTAACATGACATGCATACGCTTAGCATATTATTTTTATAAAGGAGTTTATAAAATGATTTAATATGTGTTAGCATTAATTTAATGAGATTAAATTAATTGGGTTGGTTTTATAGAATCTTAATTTATTAATCAACCAAATAATGTGAATTTAGTTTTAACAGTTAAGACTTGGTAAAATTCACATTAATTCTAAGTTATCTAATTTTAAATTGTTTAATATTTGGTAACTTAGACAATTCATAATAAATTTAGATTTTTAGAAAATCTGGTAATTTATTTAAGTGTAAATAGAATGAGATTCTATTAACACATAATATAATCTAGTAATTAAAAAAAATTGTTTTTATCTACTAGAATTATGAAACATATGATGTTTTATAAGATAAAACACATCTTTTAAAATAATGAGTGGGAGAAGGTAATATGACAATATAACATGCGGTCTCCACTATTAGTACAACACCGTGAGATTTAGGTGGCGCCTCGCGACGCTTTGATTTCGTCCTCCCTACGGAGGGTGTCCATTTAAATCAATATCAAGGTTGGCTTCCTTGAGATTGGATTTTATAATGTATTTTAAAATTGACCTACCCTACGACTGCAATTTTGAGTTAAGTTGTTAAAATCCAAAATAGTGGGTTACACTCATAAAGACATAATTAAATCGTTAATTATATCTTGACCAAAATAAACGGTTATTAATAAATATAGAAAATATGAGATATTTTGAATATATTTATTAATTGAGAATGTCTCAATTCAATTCATAAATAATTTGACCTACGCTACGGCGGCACTTTATTTATTAAAATTGAATAATCATGGAATTAGTAAAATATTTTTTGTGTTTTTCATATGCATCATGCATCACGTTTACTATTCCAAAACATATATTTATGAAGTTTATGCAACCATTTTAATTTATGCTATTTTATTTATTTATTATAGCAACAATGTCTAATCCAATCATCACCATTCTCTCAACTGAAAAATTAACCGGAGATAATTTTGTCAAGTGGAAGAGTAATATGAACATTGTACTAATTTGCGAAAGTTACAAGTTTGTCCTGACGGAGGAATGTCCTCCAGAGCCTGCTGTCAATGCTCCTCGTAATGTACGGGAAGCATATGATCGTTGGATTCAGGCAAACAACAAGGCCCGCTGTTTTCTTTTGGCTGGGATGTCTGACGTGCTTAGGATGAAGCACGAAAGCATGGAGACCGCTTATGAGATAATGCAGTCTCTACAAGACATGTTTGGTAAACCTTCTGAAAAGGCACGCCATGAAGCCGTTAAGGCAGTAATGAATGCAAAAATGAAGGCAGGGATTTCGGTCAGAGAACATGTTCTCAACATGGTTAACTATCTCCATGAGGCTGAGGTCAACGGGGCTATGATAGATGAAGCCACACAGGTGGGGATGATTTTGGAAACCCTCTCCCCTGCGTTCCTTCAGTTTAAAAGCAACTATTTCATGAACAAGCTGAAATATAACATGACTGAGTTACTTAATGAGCTTCAAACCTTCGAGTCTATTTCGAAAGAAAAGACTAAAGAAGCTGAGGCAAATGTTGCAGAAGCTCAACCCTCCTCTTCTATCCAAAAGAATAAGAAGAGGAAAGGGACTGAAGGAAGTGGTAAGTCTAAGAATGGAGGGCAACCTAAGAAGAACAAAAGCAACAACAACAAAAAGAGCTCCAACCAAAAGAAGCCTAAAGGAAAATGTTTCCACTGCGGCGTAGTTGGGCACTGGAAGAGAAACTGTAAGAAGTGACTTCAAGAGCTCAAAGAAAAGAAGAACAACGGTAAATCAAATTTACTCATTTTAGAAGCTTGTTTAGTTGAAGATGATACTTCACCTTGGATAATTGATTCAGGGGCAACTAACCATGTTTGTTCTTCTTTGCAGATGCTTAGTTCTTCAAGGGAGCTTGCCGACGGGGAACAAACGATGAGAGTGGGAACGGGAGAGGTTGTTTCAGCAAAAGCAGTGGGAGTTGTTAAACTTTATTTTAGAAATAAGTTTTTAATTTTAGACAATGTCTATTACATTCCTTGTTTTCGTAGAAATTTGATTTCTGTTTCCAGGTTGTTTGAACAAATGTTTAATGTTTCTTTTAATAATTATGTTAATATTTCTAGAAATGGTTTGGATATTTGTTCTGTGCATCTGGAAAATGGGCTTTATACCTTAAGGCCCAACGAAAAAGCACTGCTCAATACCGAAATGTTCAAAGTTGAACAACCTAAACCCAAGAAGCAAAAGATTTCTTCTAATAATGAAACATACCTATGGCACCTTAGATTAGGTCACGTCAACCTTGACAGAATTAACAGACTGGTAAAGGAAGGTCCTTTAAAAAAGCTAAAAGTTAGTTTTCTGTCAGTTTGTGAATCTTGTCTTGAAGGTAAAATGACTAAGAGGCCTTTCTCTGCAAAAGACGAAAGGGCCAAGGAACCACTTGAGCTAATACATTCAGACGTCTGTGGTCCAATAAAAATACAAGCCCGTGGTGGTTACAAATATTTCGTCACATTTATTGACGATTATTCAAGGTATGGTTACATATACCTAATGCAAAGGAAATCTGAAACTTTTGGAAAGTTCAAAGAATTCCAAGCTGAAGCTGAAAAGCAATTAGGAAAGACGGTGAAGAGTCTTCGATCTGATCGAGGAGGAGAATACCTTGATAATGAATTCAAGGATTATATGATAGAACATGGTATTCTATCATAACTCACCGCATCTGTAACACCACAACAAAATGGTGTTGCAGAGAGAAGAAATAGAACATTGCTTGATATTGTGAGATCCATGCTTAGCTACTCATCATTACCTACTTCATTTTGGGGATATGCACTACAAACTGCAGTATATCTTTTAAACATAGTTCCATCTAAGTCTATTTCAAAAACACCTCTAGAGTTATGGAATGGTCGCAAACCTAGTATGCGACATATCCGTATATGGGGGTGTCCAGCACATGTGTTGAAAGGTAAGACTGGGAAGTTGGAACCACGTTATGAAGTATGCTTATTTGTGGGATACCCAAAGGGAACGAGGGGAGGTTTGTTTTATAGTCCACAAGAAAAGAAAGTATTTGTATCGACAAATGTCACTTTTCTCGAGAATGATTATATGACAAACTATAAACCTCGTAGCAAAATTGTACTTGAAGAGTTACTTTCTGATCAGATCAGACCGCAACCGACAACTGTTGTCGAAGGATAAAATGAGGAGACCACATCTTCCTATCAGAATGTCATACCACCTCGACGTAGTGGGAGGGTTGTGAGACCACCTGCTCGCTACAGGGAACTTGGAGAAGCAAATGTTGCTATCTCTGATAATGGTGAAGATGATCCATTGACATATAGTGATGCAATGGAAGTTTCTGAGAAGGAAAAATGGCTGGAGGCTATGAACCTTGAAATGGAGTCCATGTACTCCAATTCAGTCTGGGATCTTGTAGACCTACCTGAAGGGATAAAACCCATAGGGTGCAAATGGATTTACAAGAAGAAAAGAGGAGTGAATAGGAAAGTTGAGACTTTCAAAGCTAGGCTTGTGGCAAAGGGTTATACCCAAAAGGAGGGAGTTGACTATGAAGAAACTTTCTCGCCTGTAGCTATGCTTAAATCCATTCGGATTCTTTTATCCATTGCTGCTTGTCTTGATTATGAGATATGGCAAATGGATGTCAAGACTGTCTTTTTGAATGGCTATCTTGAGGAAAGTATCTATATGGTGCAACCAGAGGGGTTTGTAGTCAAAGGTCAAGAGCAAAAAGTTTGCAAGTTGCAGAGGTCCATCTATGGACTCAAGCAAGCTTCAAGATCTTGGAACTTGAGATTTGATGAAGCGATCAAATCTTATGGTTTCGATCAAAATATTGATGAACCTTGTGTTTACAAGTACATCAAAGATAAGAAGGTGGTCTTCTTGGTTTTTTATGTAGATGATATCCTACTCATTGGGAATGATGTAGGCGTATTATCTGATGTAAAGAAATGGCTCGCCAGCAATTTCCAAATGAAAGATTTAGGAGAAGCAAGTTATGTTCTTAGAATCCAACTAATAAGAGATCGCAAGAACAAACTGTTGGCGCTGTCTCAGGCATCGTATATCGATAAGGTTCTTATCAGATTTTCGATGCAAAACTCCAAGAAAGGTAATTTGCCTACACGTCATGGAGTTTATCTTTCAAAAGAGTAGTATCCTAAGACACCTCAAGAGGAAGAAAATATGAGACGGGTACCCTATGCATCTGCAGTAGGAAGTCTAATGTATGCCATATTGTGCACAAGACCTGACATTTGCTATGCGGTGGTTATAGTCAGTCGGTATCAATCCAAACCAGGATTAGATCATTGGGTAGCGGTTAAACATATTCTCAAGTATCTTAGGAGAACGAGAAACTATATGCTAGTTTATTCTGGTGAGAATTTGATTCCCATTGGATACACTGATTTTGATTTTCAATCAGACAAAGACACACGTAAATCTACGTCTGGATCAGTGTTTACTTTTGATGGTGGAGCCATAGTTTGGAGAAGCATCAAACAATCTTGTATTGCTGATTCAACTATGGAAGCAGAATATGTGGCTGCTTGTGAAGCAGCTAAAGAAGCTGTTTGGCTCCGTAAGTTCTTAAATGATTTGGAAGTAGTTCTAGGCATGGATAAACCACTCACACTGTATTGTGACAACAGTGGTGTAGTGGCAAATTCAAGATAACCTAGAAGCCACAAAAGAGGAAAGCATATAAAAAGAAAATATCATTTGATTAGAGAGATAGTGCATCGAGGCGATGTGGAAGTTGTGAAGATAGCGTCGGAAAACAACCTTGCCGACCCTTTCACCAAGACGTTACCTGCAAAGAGCTTTGAGGGACACTTGGAAGGCTTAGGTCTTAGAGACATGTCTCACCTGCTTTAGGGCAAGTGGGAGATTGTTGGGTTTGGTGCCCTAAAAGCTGTGACATTGTACATATTGTTAATAAATAAATAAAATGACATTTATTATTATTTTGGTTGATTATATGTATTAGGAATACATTTATAAACATCAAGAAAACTCCATGATTATTTATGTGACTATAAATTTAGCATATAAGCGTTATTTGCTTAGGGATAAAATTTATAGATAATAATCTAAATAGTCCGTAATAATTAATTAAAGTTTGAGATCTTTAATTAAAAATTACAAGTACGGTCCAATCTCATCTAAAATGAAATAGTCATTATCCGGACTATTAATGTAGAGACATTGGATTGGAGGTACTTTATATAATGAGATGATATAGGACTGGACCAGATAAATTATGAATCTCTAATAATCATCCGTTACAAATAAAGTATTCAAATTTATCACTATGATGATCATATATTTGATAGTCTTAATCCTGAGTATTTATTAGACTCCTATTTATTATATTATGTTTTTTGACTTGCATGGTAAGATTTATCTAAGCACAGATTATAACTTAGCATCTTGGAAACATAAAGTAATAAATGGCTGGGAATAATATTATACAGATATGGAATCCATTCCTTCCCTATGGAAGTTAGAAAAATAGTTCTCTTGAGTGATAATTCAAGGTTTGAACAAAGAGCACTCGTTCATAATAAGATTATGAATTAATTGTTCATTAGAGAATTATTGGAACTCAAGGATAAAGATGTAATAAGAGAGGTGAACGAAAATTGAACCTAGCTCTTATTATGAACTATTTATGGATGACTGACTTATATGTAATGATTATATCAATGGACTACTCGTTAATTTTCTTTGAGTAATTTCACTGTAATCTCAAGAGTTCAGTTTCCGGCTTTTAGTGGAGTAACACTGAAATTAATAAATTTGGCACATTAATTAAAGAGTTTGATTAAATGTCAAATTTATTGGAGCTTGGGTTATAGGTCCATAGGTCCCCAATACCACCTCTGTAACACTATATTGGATTTTTGTAAAGAATGAATTATACATGTTTAATTTGAAATTTTTTGAATTCTGAATTAATTTTTTCACACTTGAATTATTAACGTGACACAGAAAAATGTTCTCTGTGACGCATAATGTAATATGATAAATGTTATCACATTTAACTGAGCATTAATTAATTAATTGATTATTGTTAAAATCTTTTCTTAAATAAATGTGATTTATTTTTGAATTGAGATTTATATATATATATGGTTTTGAACCAAATCTTTTTATATATATATAAGATTTTATAATATATTAATATATATATATTAATATAATATTATAAATAAAAAAAAAATTAAAAGAAGGAAGGAAACGTAACAGGTTGTTACGCTTCACGTGTAACATATATATATATATGTGTGTGTGTTTGTGTGATTCGGGAAAGAAATAAAAAAAAAAAAAAGGGGCAAACTTCCTTTTTTTATTCACGGCAACTTATATACATATGCATATGTGTGTGAAAACCGAATAAAGGATTCAGGAAACAAAGAAAGGAAAGAAAAAGAAAGGGGAAAGTAAAATTACTAATGACTCAGTTATAAAAAGGGAGAGATTTTAGAGAAGAACTCTCAGTTTTTCTCTCTAAAAATTATGTAAATAAAAATTATTGAGATAACAGTTATCTCAGTAATTTTTATTCACATAATTTTTAGAGAGAAAAACTGAGAGTTCTTCTCTAAAGAAAAAGGTCTGCTATCTCATGTGTTGAGTACATAGCAGATTCAGAAAAGTGTGAGGATAATTCATTCTTGCTGTTTGACGCCCACTCGTCTTTTCATTGGTGTGGAGGCCTGGTTTGGAAGATCGTGGTGTCAAAGAGGAAAGCTAGGATACCCTAATAGTCTTCAAAAGGTTAGTAAAAAATTCCTAAAGCTTTCTATAATTAAAATTATATATCTATTCCCGATGAACAAAGTTTTTAGAAAATTTTTGTTTGTCAACGATCCGTTCCTTCCGCTGCGTTTCATGTTTTATTTCCAACAATACATGTAAAGGAAGATGGACCTAAGAGAAGGTTTTTGCAACTTATGATTGAAATTCTTAGTTGTGCATTGTAATCTGAATTCCACAGCATGATAATTTTTTTTTTCTTCTAACATTACATTACATTCTGCGAACCACCAGCTTGCTACGCATAGAGACAGCAGATAGACCAGGATTGCTTGTTGAAATCATTAAAATCATTGCTGATGTCAACATTGATGTGGAATCGGCAGAGATTGATACAGAAGTATTGGCCTCTCTGCAACACCACCCCACCCCCCCTCTCCTCTCTCCCCGTTTTTTGCTGCTGCTAACTTTTACACTGCACTAACAGGGGTTGGTAGCTAAAGATAACTTTCATGTGAGCTACAGAGGGGCATTGTTAACGAGTTCTTTGTCTCAGGTAGTTAATCTCCTTTATGCCATAACGAACTCATTTTCTGCTGCTATTGTGTTGCAAGAAGTGAACCTGTTTCATTTTTAAATTTCTGAGGTTTGGTTCTCTTCCAGAAGTGTAGGAAAAGCTAAGAATCTTCCAAGTCATAAACTGATTTCTAATTAGGTAACTTAGCAGTTTAAACTTAATTAATTTATTCCAGCCTCTTTGAACAATTCATCCGAATGTGCAGGTTTTAGTAAACTGTCTGCGTTACTACCTCCGGAGGCCAGAAAGAGATATAGACAGCTACTGATATGTTCTGTACAGAGTTAGATGGCTTCCACAATTTATCCTGAAAACCAATATTTGACAATATAGTAAAATATATTTGCATTTTATTTGGAGACATATTTGGAACTACGGTTGGCTTTCTATCCAGCAAGCATTCCGTTTACATTATTTTTGCATATTCTAGTTAAAATTTGAGACAATAGTTCTCTGTCAGCATGTCTTGTTTGCAATTTAGCCCGTTTCCCCTGAAATTGGAGTTCACGAGACTGGATTTTTTCTTGGGCAAAGCACCAATTATTTGGCTGATCGTGCGAAATGAAGTTAGGTAACATATGAAAAAAACCTCTTCAATTTGATTTGAAAGACTAATCTCCCTTGCATTTGTGGAATTTACGTGCATATGTGGCTCTTGTGACTCATATGCGTGGTCAAGTCTATGCCCTGCTGCTAAAAAAGTGTTGGCTTTTTCCTCTGCTTGGCGTTGTCGTTTTAGTTTCTAGCATTTTACAACTAAAACCGCACCAGATAATAGCTTGTAGCAAGAAACATTTTAAATTAAACATACTATAATTTTTGATAATTCAGTTGTAGGTATTTAGTAGGACACAATTTTCAACTGCCAAACTCAGATTCATTAAGTTCGGTAAAATTGACATAGGTTCTTTAATTTAGAATGATAATGTGAGCTCACGATTAAGAATTGTCTTATTAGTATGGTATTACCTTAAAATTCTCCTTATTAGTTATATTGGGGCTAGGTGGACATAGTTATGCTAATGTAATTTCTAGGCAAAGGTCACCAATTATTTGCTTTTAAAAGTTGTAACATGTGAGTGTTTTATACTATAGCAACTTTTTACTTTTTACTATAGCAACTATTTGGCAACCAAAAGTTGGTTCTAGCCATGCGTGCTAAATATTCTAGTAGTACTTTGTTCTTCATCCTTTCATGTACATGCAAAGAAAGCCATGTGTAAGGTTTAAGATTAATTTCCATAAGGAAGCTGCACTTTTTTCCCTAAAAAAGGGGGAAGTTGTGTCGGAGTGCAAGTATTCTCCTTCGGTACTTTTGATTTATAAATCAATGGCTCAAAATTGTGTTGTTTATAGGCAGGTAAAATAAAATCAGATACAACTGTTGCACTTTCTTTTTTATATGAAATTTTTACCCAAATTAAACTTAACCATTAATTTAATACAAATTTTAATTTCAACTATTGATTTCAAAGCATGCTTGAGCCTTATTTCTAAGATCCCAATATTTGAAGAGCTTTCTTATGGCTGCTATCGGCAACTCCAACCCTTCTAGATGTCACCATCATTGGACTTTAGCCTATGCACTCATAGTCGATGGGCCTTGCTTCCTTGTGGAGGTTCGAGTGGGCCTCGCAAAAAGGACAACGATAGCAGAAGAAGCTATGGGCTTCAATAGGCAGACATAGAAACGACGAAGGTTCCGAGAAGCAATGCCGAGATGAACTTTGTGGAGGTTTGGGTCTTGGCGATTGGCTTCATGGTCTTCTTGATAGGCTTTGTGGGGCTCAAAGAACGTCGTCATTTTCTGATTGTGGTGGTACAAGCGGTGTTGTCGGTGGAGATTAAATGCATTGGTACACGCAGGGGTGGCTGGTTGTTGTTAGACATGTATGCCCTAAGGAGTAAAAATGTAATATGTTTTCAGAGACATTTTTATCAATAAAGAGTTTATTATTATTTATATACCCAATTGTTGCCTTCTTTATGTTCATATTTGTTGAGTGTATGATAAGAAAACAAAAGTCTAAGACTGTCGGTCTAAACCTTTAGAATCAAGTATATGATGGACAAATAATGCGGAAGACATGATTCTAAAAGTGACAGTCTAAATTATAAGATCTGCAATCGAGAGAATAAAGTTGGGCTCTTTATTAATGCAAAGATTGTTATGTTGTCTACATCCTAAACGGGAGATGGTTTGTCTTGGCCATTGGAGGTGGACTCCGTGAATAGAAAAACATTGGTGCATTGTCATAGGTGATGATATATTGGATCAAGACATAAAGTGTAATTGATTTGGATAAATAATTCTGTCTCGGCAAATCAATTTACTTTAGATAATCATATGTGTTGTATCTTAATCTTGAGATGAATGGTGGACCCGTTATCTTGACTTACGTCTTTTGATGTACCAAAGGGTGACATCCACATTTTATGTTAGTATGTATGCCGATACGTTGGAGGTATGACTCTTGATAGCATAGACTTGTTATTCATAAATATGGAATCCATAGCTCCTCTTTCGGAGTCATTGATATCCTGTTATATGCGTTATCCTATAATTGAAAAACTAAAGCATTCAACCATTTGGAGACATAGGTGTAACGGAATAGTATACTGTCGTTGGATGGTAAGTTTTTTGATAGTAAGATAATGGAACTTAAGGGAAAAAAATTGAAAAGGTAAGACAGAATTTATCCTTAAGCTGATTATATATAATCTTATGGGAATTCAATACATTATGATATGTCATGGAGACTTAGCTATTTGGGCTTCGTAATTTTATACAGTTCGAGAGTGCAGCTCTAAGCTTTTAGTGGAGTAGCGTTAGAGTTAATAATTATAAAATGTATATATGAGATATTGGGTTTCATAATTATTGGCAGCTTGAACTATATAGGTCGATTAGATCCCCTTTGCTAGCTCATAATAAATCCTGTAACGATATGGTGTGCTTTTCCAATAATTGGTGACTTATGTCAAATTATCAGATTGGTTGAAATTCAGTAGGATTAGATAATTCATGTTTGTTTATCGGTTGAATTAATTTTGTGAAAAATTAATTCAAGAGAAACTTGTTGAATTATCAGATCAGATAATTCATGTTTGTTTATTGATTGAAATAATTTCAAATAAATTAATTCAAGATAAACTTATTGAATTATGAGGAATATTTATTTTCCTAGAGATTATCTAGATATAACTGTTTTAATATGATAACTTCTCTATTGGGTTATTTAAATTAAAATTGAGACTCTATCTCAAGAATCTCGGATGGAAAATAAAAATTCGCAGGGATCATTTATTGTAAGTTCAGCAGGCCGGTCTTTAGGTTCGGCCTGTC